>CM077817.1:106068168-106779002 GCA_039764185.1 Tamarix austromongolica
TTTTTTTGAAACTTTTTGTTGGAGAGGGGTGGAGCTGTATTTAGCACTTCATGATAAGTGTTAGAAGGAGGTCAATTTTAGCTTGGGGTCAAAGTTGGTGAGAAATTATATTTCTACTATGTGTGGTCAGTTGTGTGACTTGTGCCCCTAACTCCCTATATCTTCTTCACCTATCAGAGTTTACTGTCTAGATATTGAATTGGGGAATATAAGTTTTGATGCTTAGAGTTTCTTCCATTTCAGGCAGTTGAAGGCTTTTGTAGGAGATATAGTGTATCTCTGGATGCAATATACCAAAAAGTTGACGGTATGTAAACGCCAGTATGGACGTCAAACTTTGTATTTTTGGTGTTTTCTTTAACAATAAAGAGGCACATCTCAGAATATGTCAGACAGTTAGATATTAATTTTTTTACTGTTATAAAAGATGAATGTTGATGAAGAGACTATTTGAAGCCTTTGAATTTTCTAAACATATTATCTTGTAGCCATTTTTGTCATTTTCTTATGCAAAGCAATGTCTTTCAAGATTCAAAGTGATGGACGTCTGGAGCTTGGGCTTTTTAAATTTGGTCAAATGTAATGCATGAATAGATGTAGTCCGTATATGATACCTGCCTGATCAGACTATGGATTCAATTGTCAAACTGATAAGTTCCTTTCATGTCAATTCAGGAATTTAACGTGCTGATTTTTTTTTACAATCATTAATCCTCTTTCCATCTAATGGTTATTGGTGGTAACATACTTTACCTTTTCCCCCTCAATTGGAATGATGTTCTGTTTTGGGCCCCAGGGAAAACCGACTATGTATATGCTCATGTGATGGAGCCGTCCAGATTTGCCTTGGAGGTTAGTATATTTCCTTTTAGGTGATTGTTTCCTTAACAATTATGAATCGAATTTCTATCCTCAAGCCTTTTAATTTCTATTTCCATCGTATGCTCACTCGTTGGTAAGAGAAAATCAGAATGTTCTTTTCATTATTGTTTCATGCTTTTATCTTATTTGTATGTTTTTTGCCTCTTCAAATCTTTGCAGGCCTTGTGAATTAAATGAATGACATACAGATACTCTACACCTTTGAATAAAATTATGAGACACTTATATGATGCTTTAAATTGTAGAAAGCACCTTGTGAAGATAAACCCTTGAATTTATTTCCAGATGTTTTATGTTTTTGCCTCATCAGGAAGACAGTTTCTTTAAGAATTTCAGCTAATAATTTTCTTTTCATGTTTTTTCTTCATTGTTAGAGTTGATTTTTTGATACTATAGATATTGTTGATTGCTCTTGCTATCAACAATAGAGTTCTTGGGTGATGCTGATGATTAACATTCTATGTTATGGTTTCCGTGCTTCTTTAGATCCTGCATCAATATCTGACAAAATTCTCTGTTTAATATGTTTAGGTTTTATCTGAACATCTGCCTGGTACCATTGCTGAACTGACATTCCCCAAATCTATGAGATGGAACTCTCAGGTAGCTGCAATCTGTTTATTGCATTGTAATATTAGTTTGCCAAACCAGATATGCTCTTTCTATCTGGCCTGTCCCATGGTGGCAAACGTGTTATATTTCAGCCACAGTGGGACAGATTGGGAAATATTTCACTTTGGATTGGATTATCCCTTGCGAGACATTCAATCTGTTAAAATGTTCAGGGCTGTCTTGGGATACAATATAAGTTAATGAAGAGGTTTGAGATGGAGGATGAGATAATTTTGATGAGACAGGAACTGATGTTTGATAAGTTGTGATGTGTTTATGGCTATGTAGGAGTCCGTTGAGCATAAGAGTAGTTTATTTCTTGTTCTTTGGTGGAGTTGGAAAGTTGTTCATTTTTACTTTCTTTTCTGTATGTTAATATCTGATTGCATAGATGTGGTTGCCTTCAACAGTCTATTGTTGTTGACAATGCTTGCTCTCCTTCAGCGCAGCCAACTTTAGTCTCTAGAGTCTCCACCAGTCCACCTTCCTATTTTACTGACTCTCTTCATCTTCTATTATTACAAGCAGCACGGTCTCCTGCACAACCTCTCTCACTATAGATATGTATAGTCCCATCTTCCTTTAGTGTTTGCAAAGGTATGAAATCGTGAAGTTTATGATAATAGTCAAACTAACATCTACTATACTATCACATCACTAGTTTTATGTATTCTTATTATTCATTGATTTTCTTCATTGGTGGAGGGGTTTTGGGAGGGTATAGGAAAGTAAAAATATTTAGTGTCTTATAAAGAGAAACCTGCAAACATATTAGAACAAGTTAAATTGAATCAAGCTGCAAACATAGTGGTACAGAGGGAATACACTCTCTCTCCTCTCTCCCTCTTATAATGGGAAAAATATTCAGCCCTTAAATAATTGGCAACATAGTGACTATTATGGATAGTATAAATCACTTAATTACCTGACTCTCCACCAAATCTCTATTTGGTTCTTAGTCGTTGCTTTTTAGTAAAGAATCTTAAATAAATTCAAACGAAATCTCTAATTCATGAAATTCTTCAACATGAATGGTTGGAAAGCTTGTAAAGAAACCACTTCTGAGGGGGGAAATTTGTGAATTGTTGTCACACTAAGCTAAGATAAATGAAAAGTTCTTTGTCTTGCTAGGTTTAGCAAAAGAAAGTAAAAAAAATAAAATAAAAATTGGGGTAGCTGCAGTGTTTGAAAAAGCGCGCCTGAGGCGCGCCTACGGCGCAAGGCGATGGGGGGGTGGGGCTTTTCTGTTGCTGGGCTAGGCGAGCTAGGTGAGGCGCATATAAGGCGCGCCCAGGCGCCAGGCGCAGCTGTGATGAGGCGTGCGCCTCAGCAGAAAATCGACAGAAACCTGGGAGCTCAATATACTTTTCAGAAAAAAAAAATGCATGCATACTGCAGGGACTTAGGGAAGTTGAATAGCCATTTGTTGGAAAAAGGCAAGTCCATTTATAGTCTTAAATTACATTAAAATAATTCTGCAACTAATATGGGTATTGGGGAGAGCAAGAGTCATATTGAAAAAGATAAAAAGCAGTTGCAGAGAGTCAGAGACTGTAAAGTCTGCTACTGCTACACCAATTTAAATTCAGACTGCCAGAAATTGTTATTTCTGTCGAGTCCCCTAAGAACCTGAGAACAACATAGTCCACGACACAGTCTGCTACTGCTACCACCAAGGCACCAATTTAAATTCAGACTGCCAGAAATTCAGACTTGAGAACAACAGAAAGCAGTAGTGGTAGCTCACAAAGACATACGTCTAGACAAGAAATAGAGGAAGAAGAAGTGGAGGATGATGATGAAGGCTATGGGTCAGAATCAGAATCAGATTCATTAGAGGATAATGAAGATTTAATCATAGAGGATGATGTTTTTTGAGTAACTTGCTAGTATTAGTAGTATTAAACTCATAGGTTGCTATTTTTATAAGTATTTTCTTGTTATGGTATACTTTTTTTTCTGAAAACTTCGTCATTTAATCAATTTTAGCTTTTTTGAGTAATTTTGGCGCCTTACATCACCCAGGCGTGCGCCTTCGCCTTGCGCCTCGCGCCTAGGCTCCAGGACCCCTAGCGCCTCGGTGCGCCTTGGGCCTTTTCAAACACTGGGTAGCTGAGGTTTTAACTTTTAGAGGAAGGTCCTCTGTTCATGGGTGAAGGAAGGGTGAGGAAGATGGCAGATGCAGATGAGGTGGGGTAGGGCAAGAGCTCTTTAGCATTTTGATTACATATGTCTATTTGATAGTGTTGTGGGTTAGGGGGTTTGTGGATTTCATCATGATTTATTTAATGAAAAAGAGGTCTGAATTGATAGCTTAGAACTAACACCGTCTTGAAAATAAAAGCCTTTGCTAATAGAGGTCTGTTGGGAGATCACTGCAACCTTTGTGTGAATAGAGTGGGATCGATCACTGGTCTAGATGGTTGGACCATCTCATTCTTTCAAAAATGTTGAGAAGCAGTCATGACAGGGGTATTCAACATTTATTTGTTAATGGGAAATCTGTCATGTTAATGAATGATGCCTTTCCATGATTCCATTTAAAATGAGGGGCAACAATGTTATAGGTTTGCAGCCTGTTCACCTTTCTTCACATGATATATAAATGGTTGACTAAGGTGCAACTGGGCCAAATGAGTCCTTGGTCCTTTCAGTGGTGCAAAATGCTTTTGTGCAAAAAGAGAGGGATGAGAGAGAGAGAGAGAAAACAAGTTTTAGATGGGTTGTCCTTATTCTTCTGACGGGCAAAAGAAAAAAAAGGCTTGGGGTCTTCTCAAAAGAATATGTATCATCATGCTGCCCTTTCTCTGGGGATGTAGGAATATCTCTGTGCTTGAGCTTCTGATGGATTCTGTTGATGATATTAGGATCCTATCCTGAATTCTTTTCATTCTCATTTTTTGAAGTAAAGGTCGGAACTTTCGGACCTTCCATCTCCCTCCTTTGAAAAAATTGAAGAAAAAAAAAGGGAAAACCTAGAAAAGAGATCTGGCATATTGATTCTTCTACAGTCCTGCTCATGGTTGACTTCTTCATTGCACTACAGGTCATGTTCAGCAGACCCATTCGTTGGATTATGGCTCTTCATGGAGATGTTTATGTTCCATTTGTGTTTGCTGGAGTGTTCAGGTGATTTTCCTTGCCCCATTTCCTTAATCCTTCTGTGCTTATGAATTATTTTGGCAAATTTGAACTTCTTGTGTGGTGTACCAGGTGATATAATCTTCTAGATCTAGATTTATTACCATCTGTTTGTATTTTGATCCTATAATGGTTTTTCAAAATAAACTATTGACATGTTTCACTTTCTGCATTTGGGATAATAAAATTATGCTGTATTAGAGAGAGCTGAAGGGGTGGAGACCGGAGAAGAAACGAGAAACCTAAAATGAGAGAGAGCAATGAATCTCTAAGCAAAATAGTGCTGGTTTTGTTTACATTGTTCCAATCATGAAATACAATCCTTATGGTAAAATTCATGCAGGGAATTACGGAAAACAGGATACCAATTTGGGCTATTAAGATGTTGCAATTTTCTCTTAGGTGGAAATCTCTCGATTACAAATATTCTGGATGTTTTTCAACATGCTTTTTTAATATGATTTCAAATGGTTAGGCAAATTGCCTTCATAGTTGAGCAGAAGGTATCATATATCGTTGCATACTGACAAATTCATGCTTGTGACATGGATTCTTGTTTATTTTCTGCATGTGTATTCTTTGGTATCTTTGACATTCTTTGGTTTTTGCAATGCAGTGGAAACATATCATATGGTCTTCGCAACACATCTGCTGCGACTGTCAAGGTATGCCCTTGAGCCTGTTGCTTGACAAGTGATCATGCTGATGCACGTTGTCTTGAGCTCTAGAAAAGCCATGCTAATGTGTACCTAATAAAGAAAAGGCCAACTTGCATTTAATCAGCAAACCTAGATGCTTGGGTTAAAGCATTGATACAATTGTCGTATATTGTTTTACACAACTGTAGTATAGTAGTTAAGACTAGGGTTTTAGGTCTTCAGTCTCATGTTCGGATCCCTCTGTCAAGGCATTGATATTCTGCAAGTCTTTGGGAAACACTCCTCTACTAGCCCATTAGCTAGTAGAAGTGACCTCTCTGACCTTGTCAGTAATGGGATTCATAATCGGTTGTTGCTTTACCTTTTTTGTTCTATTCATATTTATCATTTTGACTTAAGCTTGACAATGATTGAAGTAGCCTTTTAACAGCAACAATTGTTCTAGGTGACAAGTGCAGAAGTCTATCTAGATTTGATGGAAAGTGCTGGAGTTGCCATAGATATTGAGGTATATTATCCTTTGGTAAAGGACTTCTTCACTGAATTGGTGACTTATTTTGTTGAAGAAGACTTTTACTAATTACAGGAACGTAGAAGGAGAATCATTGAGCGTTCAACTTCTTTAGCAAAAGGTGTTAAGGGAAACCTCATCATGCCAAATGGCTTAGTTGACGAGGTATCCTCTGCAATCTGTTGCTGTTAAAATTATTACATTTCATGTTTATCCAGTAATATTAACCAGAGTGGCTTCTTGTTGCTATCCACGTAGATTGTGAATCTTGTTGAAGCACCTGTTCCACTTATTGGCAAATTTGATGACTCTTTCTTGAAGCTACCGAAAGAGCTGCTTACCATGGTATATGATATATCTTCCAAGACTGACTTTACTGAACCTTGTCAGCCTTTATATATGCTCTACTTCTGTTATCTGTTGGGTCCAATAGCTGAGTCCAACCCTCATTCCTACCCCCCCCCCCCCCCAAGGGGGAAGTGGGAGGGGAAGAAAACAGTCAAACACACTCAAAGAGGCAGAGCTTAACTGTGCTTAACTAAAATTACATGACGGAGAGTACTCTAGTTGGGCAACTCATACTGATAATGTATAATTTATTTAGATGTGGAATTCACTCCTGCAGGATCTCTCTCATTTGGCAAGCTTAAAGTTGCCCATTAGCACCAATCAATTAAATATCTGTCATTCTCCAAAAATGCAGGTTATGCAAAAGCACCAGAAGTACTTTGCTGTTGCTGATGATGAGGGAAGATTATTGCCATTCTTTGTTGCGGTATGTTCAGCTTTTCAAATTTACATTTTATGAGTTCCATTGGAAGTTTTGTATGTCTGGTAACCCTAGTTCATTTCAGGTAGCAAATGGATCAGTTGATGAAATGGTTGTTACGAAGGGAAATGAAGCTGTTCTCAGGTTTGTCCTTGATACTTCTTGCATATAAAGTGGGTGGCCAACTTTCCTTGATCCATAGCAAATGAAAATTTTCATCGCCAACAGGGATCCAGTACATTCATACCAGGGAAATTTCCCTGGAGATTTGCATACCCTAACTGTTCATCAACTTGCATTTAACAAAAAAACTTTTCGTATGGTGGATTTAACAATCTGATTAGTGGAGGCCATATAAAAGTAGGTTGGATTGCCCTGCATAGAACTTCTCTCAGACTGTTAGTTTCTTATTAGTAGTAGACTCATACTAATGCTAATTGGTTAACCCTAGCAAAAATGGCAAACTGCGGGAAGCCTGGAATTCAGAAGATTGTGTGGTAGGCAATATCATCTGATCATAAAAGTTTAGTCTCTGTTATACCGCCTGATCATAGCTAAATTAAAAAATAAGTGCCCAACTTCAAATATGTTTGCATTAAACATCAAGTGGAGTATTCATTTATCTCTATCTTCTTAAAGGCTCCCTGGTCGCCATAGGTAATTGCCCATGGATAAAGAAAAATTGTTTCAACATTGACAACAATAAAAAATAGGGCAAACATATAATAACGGATTTGAAATTGTAATCAAGCATCACCAAATGGTTCTATACCCAATTCATAACTAGAAAGTTTCTCTGGTAATTGGAGCCAAAATTCCTGAAAGTAGAGTTGCCAAAATAGGAATAACAATATTATTAGAAATGTCTAGATAATATCATATTTATAAAGCAGAAATATAAATGTACTCCTATGAATGTGGAAAAATCTATTGAATTAGTTGATTCGAATTGGAATAGTCAAGTATGATTTGAAAGATACCAGAAGCCAGCGCTCCTTACCATTCACCAATTCTGAAAATTCTTTTTCTCTTTCATTAGTACTTAAATGCCTTGACCAAGAATTTGCTGCATTTTGGTCCAGAGCTGATTCAGTGGCCACCAGAGCTGTAAGCTTCTGTGTCCATTAGAGATTGTTATCTCTTTTGTAGAAGTTTGTTTTGATGGTCTTCTTCAATCCTACAAAGCTTTGGCCAATTTTTTTGAGTATGCTTGCAGAGCTCGTTACGAAGATGCAAAGTTCTTCTATGAGACAGATGCAAGGAAGAAATTATCACAATTTCGAAGTCAACTTAAAAGCATTCTTTTCCATGTAAGTTAACCTAAATTTTGTGTATGAGAGTGGGTTGCACACTTGTCTGTCACTAGTCCTAGCTAATTGATGCGAGGGTGTGTACACTTGGATTCAGTGGGATTTATACAGGGAGTTGTTGTAGAGTGGATGGTGTACTTCAAAAGGTGAATTCCTTCAATCCTAATGGATTGCGGTGATAACTCTACTACTGGAGGAAAAAGTGGGTGAAGGAAATGTAGGATGTGTTACATGTCTTTCCTTTTGAGCTAAAATTTTCACCCTAAAGGAAAGTTGGATAACTTAGTTTCTTAAATACTGTGGTAGTTTGAGAGCTATTTAATTTTCTTGGTCTACATAAAAGCTTTATTGTGCTCTTCTGGAAATATATGGAACTGTTCCTGCCCTTGTTCAGTTTTGTATTTTATTATCAGGAGAAGCTTGGGACAATGCTGGACAAAATGTTGCGGGTGGAGGCTGTGGCTCCCAAATTAGCCTGTTCTTTGGAGATCAGAAACGACCAGGAGCAGATTATCAAGGAAGCAGCATCTCTTGCAATGTCAGATCTTGCTACTTCTGTTGTTACAGAATTTACTTCCTTGGCAGGAATAGTGGCCCGTCATTATGCCCTTAGAGATGGATACCCAGTGCAGGTTAATTAACCTTGTACCAATGTATTTATTCTTTCCTTTATTGCCCCTCTTTGGGGCTTGATGGCAATTTCGTTTCAATTGATAGGCCTTGTGATACTTAGATGATGGATGGCCCTCACAAGAGATATGTGGTTGCCTTCGGCTGCCTAGTGCTGTTTAGTTGCAGCCTAATTTAACAAGAAAAGAAATTAATTCTATTTGACTTCTTACTAGGATGACATTATAGGTATCATGTTTCAAAAGCTCCTTTGGAATGCCTGACATCTGTAAAATTCTGTATGCATGATCTTGCACAAACATGGATGAGGTGCTTGAACTAATTTGGGCATGCTGCAAAGAAGGTTTTTGGATATTCTTATGGTGACTTTTAGCCTTTGTTACTAATGTTACTTAAAACCTGAAAATCATGACTGAGCATGACCTACTCTCAAGTGGGTGGAGAAAGTATTCTTCTGACTACAAAGTACATTATTCTCATCAAAACTATAACAAAACATGGAGACTGAGTTCCTTATCTAAAGTATTTCTATGACTTTCTGTGTGGTGATCTTACTTTCGATACTAATATTTCACAGGTTGCGGAGGCATTATTTGAGATAACCCTCCCTAGGCATTCTGGTGATAGACTTCCAACAACAGATGCAGGAATTGTTCTAGCAGTTGCATACAGGTGAGGTAGAGTTAACCTATTGAAGGCTATGTTACATGTGCACTGCAATTAGAGTGAAGAAAGTAGTTGAGAATGCCTTTCCTTGGTTCCACAACATTTGCAGACTAGACAGCCTTGTTGGTTTGCTTGGAGCAGGTTGTCAGCCAAGTTCGGGCAGTGATCCTTTTGGTCTGCGGAGAACTGCATATGGTGTTGTATGTTTTGACTGATATGCTTGTGGACTGATTTCGTTATATCAAGATTATTGATTTTTCTGTTTCTCTATGTAAATCAACATTCAGTCTGTTTCTGGGTCTTCTGCTTCCTTTAACAGGTGCAAATTTTGGTGGAAAATAATAGAAGTTTGGACCTGAGACATGCTCTGGAACTTGCTGCTGAGGTCCAACCTGGAAAAGTTGACACCAGCATAATAGATGATGTAATGAATAGTTATCCAAGTCATTCATTACCGATTTTAGTTTTCACTCGTGATTTGTTACTGCATATCCATGTCTTCCTGGACTAAGTAGCTCTAAAATTAAATTTCACAAGAATTCCTGATAAGATACTCTTAGAGTTGGTCATGCAAAGTACTCATCTGAATTCTGATTGGTTTGCCTATCTGATTACATGGTCTTTATATTTCATACTCAGTGCATCTCTTTTCCTTGTTAATATAAAAGATTCGCTCTTCATTTTCTTGGGGAGTAATTGGTCTCTCTTTTGTAGGCACATCATTTTGTAACACGGCGATTGGAGCAGTATCTTGTAAGTTCTTCTAAAGTTTTGTCTGTTCAGATCTAGTTTTGTTTGCTTTCAGATTTGGCAAATTGTTCGTTTAAAGCAGATGCTACCAAAAATGTTGAATCCATCTGTAACACTCCCAAAATTTACAGTTGAAAATTTTCGTTTGTTATAAAAACCATACACGAAAAACGAGGGTGCTACCGTTGTGATCAGTACAAGATTGACTCTTGGCCAATCTCATACTAATTACAAGGCTATGGGACTAAAAGTATTAACACAAATAATTAAATAAAACCAGAAACATTTCATAAAAGATATTAGAGTACGCAAACATCAGAGTTAGTACATAATAGAAATTAAATACAGATACGCCCACTATGGGGAAAATAAAAGCGATAGTAAAATAATAAGTATAAGTCCGGAGAACACCCTCTCGGACCCCACAACAAATATGACAAGCCATTACTCAGTTCCACCCAAGGCATCGTAGGCATCAAAGTCATCACTAGCGTCATCTCCTACCTGCACAAACTCAGGAGGGGCCACTGCTCGTAGAAATGAGCAGCACCCATAAACGGGGTGATCAGTATACTATGTACTGAGTAAGGTAACCATATGGCTAAGACCATGCATAACATGAAAAGGCAGATATTGCACGCAGTATGCCATTCAGATTAATCATCATTATTAAGATTTAGGCCATTAACTTCGTCTTCACACATCTCTTGAATTATATCCATGTGAGTAGGGGAACCTCACTATTATAGCTGGTGGACCGGAAACGATACTCCAGGGCATAACACACCTTACCACTATTATAGCCGGTGGACTGGAAATCATCCTAACCTGACCTCAACCCACGTGGTGTTCCACTATAAGTAGTTAGTGTCTTTTCCATGATTTATTACCATACAAGGTTTGGTTCGTCGAACTCATAACCCTCACTATTATAGCCGGTGGACCGGAATACACTCCAGGGTGAGAAGGCTCCTGGCCACTATTATAGCCGGTGGACCGAAAAACACTCTAACTGGGGCCCGACTCGATAATCTTTTATTTTAAGTAATTAGTATTTTACTCATGTCTTATTCCACAAGTAACCCCAACTAGACATGCATGCTCCCAATGGACTCCCGACTTATTACTCCAGACTTTTTGAATGATCCGGTCCTATATCTTGGGACCTCTACACTCCCCAAGACTCCAAGACCTCTTGTTCACCTTCAACCCTACTCACCATGAATCCAAAAGCCCCCATGCATGTGAGTCGAGGCCCACCTTCCCATTTCTCCACCTAAGCTCACCATCGCTTACTAGGGTTTTTGCTTGGAAACCCTAAACTAACCTATGTGGCCCTAGCTTCACTTTTCCTCACCTAGCCCATACTCCCCTTTGACTCCAACACCATTGCTTCACACAACCCACTCTAACCATCACAACCCTATTCTCCAATTTCCACATGGTCTAAGAAACCCTAGTTGGCCACCCCGAAACCCTAGTACTCCTCTTTTATTTTACACCATCCCTTCGCACACACACTGCACCCTCTTTACCACTTGACTCACCCTCCCCCCCTTCATAAGACACCCTCTTAGTCTCTCAACCCTAACTCCGACTAGTCACCATCAACCCTTTCACACACTCCCCTACTTAGGGTTTTTCCCCAAAAACCCTAGTTAAGGCCCCATGCACACTTCTATCAACCCACGTACTATCTTTCACCTAAGGACTCCAATCACCCAAAGTACTCTTCCCTCACCATGCTTAAACCTTAAACCAACTTTTTCCACATAAACTTTACCTCCATGCAAAGGCCAACCACCTCATGCAAGCTTACACTTCCCATGCAAGACTTACTCCAATCCTTCATTTTATTATTATTCTTCCTTTATTTTGTCACCCATAGGTCATAAGGTACTTAAGCTTTTTCCTACTTCTTCCTATTCACTCCACCCTCTTTATTTCTTTTAGATCCCCATAGCCTCACCATACCACCTAAGGTCTCCTAGCATGCATGTCATGTTATAACAACTATACATAAGAGCATGACATAAATAACAAGCCATATCACCCATATCACACATATCATAACTCATACACAACTTATTTTAGCTCCATGCAAAGCAAGCTGTACTACACACATTTTAGTCCATACTCACATGTAATACATAATACATATCAAAACACTCATGAGCATACAAGTCATACAAACTAAGCCTTAACCATATCCTTACCTAATAGAACACCGGACTTGGAACATGAATCCTTCGCCTTCTTATGGGAAGAGTTTGGTTCACCTATAAAAATGGAACACTAAATATTAAACCTTCTTCCTACATGTTTTTCCTTTTTCTTTTAGTTTTTTCCAACTAGATATTAGTAAAGAGATTAATAATAATAATAATAAGGTTAATAATAGCAAAATATTTAAAATAAATTATATCAAATAAATACAAAGGTTAGGGCACAACCAGAGAGGGTGTGGCATACTAGGGTGGTGGCAGCGGCGGTGGCTGAGAGTGGAGGAGGAAGGAGGGAGAGAAAAAGGGAATGGAGGTTTTCTAGGTAGAGAGGGAGGTAGTGGAGGTGGTGGTTGTGGTGGCACAGGGCGGCGCAAGGGGCAGTGAGGGGTGCAAAAGGGCAATTCGAGCTGCCCACTTTGCACAGGTGAGGAGAGAAGAGGAGGGAGAGTTAGGGGTAGGGGAAGGTCATGTTTGGTAGAGGGTGGTGTAGGGAAGAGAATGGGTGGAAGTTGGGATGGCGGCAGTGGCTGCGTCTGAAGGGGCGATGGGAGACAAGGGAGAAATGGGTGCAGAAAAGAGAGGGAAGAAGAGGGTGAGGAAGGGCTTTTATAGGCGTAGGGGAGGGGAAGAAGACAAGGGACGAAAGGGGACAAAAGGGGGAGAGCAGGTGGCTGCCGGCTGGCAGTGGCAGGCCGGTGCAAGCCTGCGATAGGTGCAGGTTCGCAGGGGGCAGGGCTGGATTTTTGGGCAGGGTTGCAGGGGTTAGATGAGGGTGTTGGGGCTGCAGAGGGGCGGGGACGAGTGCAGGGTAGTGCCAGCTGCACGTCCTCCAGGTTAGGACGAGGGGAAGGTGAGGGGAGAGAGAGAACCATAGCTGCAAAGCAGCCATGCTCGATCACAGATCCGGGGGAGGGGGAGGTTGAAGATGAGGGCAAAAGGGGAAGAAGGGAAAAAGAAAAGGGAGAAAAAAGGGAAAGAGGGGGGGCAAACAGCTCGGGCCGCGCTAGGAAAAAAGAAAGAAAAGGGGGAACTGGGCCGCGCGAGGAAGGAAAGGAGAGGAGGGGGGAGAAGGAGGCTGGGTGAGGCCCAGGTTGGCGAGGAAGGGAAAAAAGAAAGAAAAAGAATAAAAAGGAAGAAAGAAAAAGAGAAGGAAGAAAAAGAGAGAAAAAAGGGAAAAGGAAAAAAAGAAAAATGAGGTGGTTGGGGTGTTTGGGATTTTTTTGAATTTTTGGGAATAATAAAATTATTAAAAATAAATAATTTTTTTTATTAATTAAGAAATTATTATTATAATTGGTTAAAAAATTTTTTTAGTTTAGTAAATTATTCTAGCCTCCACTAATTTGATTCCTACATTATTTTCCTCCTTTTTGGCTTTAATTATTTTTATTATAATATCATTATTTAATTAAAAATGTTATATTTAATTAAATCTCACCCATTAATCCTTATTTTATTTTTAATTCCTAAATTAGGGTTTTAGGGTATTATACCATCCCTTAGAATAGGTTCATGACCTATCATAAAATTTTAATAGGAAACAAAGACTTGCATAAAAAGATGAGGATATTCTTAGGATGGAAGTGATGATATATTCAATAGTCCTAGTGCTTGTGTGTGCCAGTTCAGTAGCCATATGTTGAATCCACCGGAAATTGAAAAAATTATTTCCTATTTATTCCGGTGACAGGTCGACAAGGAAGTAAATCCGGAAATTGTTCGCTCTGTCCTTGCAGAGCGTGCGAACTGGCCTTCATTGGCTGCAGAATCTGCATTTAAGGTGAAGTTCACTCTCTGGTAACTATTAGATGAATGCTTTTTTGTTGCTGCATTGATCTTCACGTAGGTTGGCCAATATGCCATGAACTTATTTTGGCAGACAAAATATGTGGACAGGTACAGAAAGGGAGTGAGAGCTCATAATTATCTAATTTGCTTGTCATGACATACTGTTGCTTTGATGATCATGTTTATTGCTTTCTTAGCAAAAAGAAACAAAGTTAATCCAGCTAAAAGAACCTGATTTCAACTATAGCTTGAAAAAAATATTCTCGAGTATAAAAGAAAGTGAGAGAAGTGTTAGACAACTGCCTTTTCTTGTCTATCTTTTCATCCCCATTTCCACATTTTGTCGCAAAATGCATGCTTTTTTACAGTGGTATTTTATTGCTGTAGATGGAAGCCCTGTACAGAGGTGATGTTCTCCCAAAGGTGGTTGAGGCATATTCTCGGCCAACAAGAATCGTCCGCGGGAAGATTATTGATGCAGATACTGAGGTAAATCATTAACTTAAGACAACATACTGTTTTTTTCTTTTCATAATTACGACATGGTGTTGATGTGAACTTTCTTAGAAAACCTAGAGGTGATATGGTTCTTTTAAAGTCATATTTTCTTGCTGAATAAAGACTTGTCCTACAGATTGGAGCAGTAATTGGTAATCACCATGCGTTAAATTGTAAAAAAACCTGCTCAGGGCCCTTTCAAATTTGAAATTGTTGTTCTATCTCTATCTTGGTTAAACTTCCAGAAGTTGCTAACTCATTGCAGGTTTTCTTCTTCATAATATGTTGTGAATTTCGAATGAACATTGCCGATTCTTAAGGATCTTTAGAATATGACCGCTCTACACATCATTTGGAACTACAATCAACATTGTCCTAATTATAAGTAGTCTCCATCACCATGTGTAGGTTGTCAGTTCTTAGATTTTGTGCTCGGTAACTAGAAATAGTGGTTTTCATCTTGACTTCCTATGGTGTCTTCCATATTGTGCCTAAGCTCAGGCATGCGCCATTCACATGCTATGAAGAAAAAGGCATCATTGTTCTCTCTGATATCCGACTATATTTTGCATTTATATACGTCAAATCGGGTGTTTATTTTGAATATTTTCGTGATATCTCTTTCAAGTAGACGTCTTTTATATGCAAACTACTTTCAGTTATTGTGTCCTGGTATCTTACTGAAATGATTGTGGCAGGTCGATGAAGCTTTATTTGATGTGAAAGAAGAGAGGGATTTATGGAATGCATTTTTGTCAGTGAAGCATAGAATCCATCATGGTACTCCCATTGAGCCCATGTACCTATAGTTTAAATTCATTGTATAATGGGGTGTCATTAATTGCATCTCATTGTTAATAGGAAAAAAGATTAATTTAGTAAGTTAATTAATCTTTGACAATATTTGATTTGACCCATTAATTAATCTTTGTCAATATTTGGTCTGATCCATTAATAGGAAAGAAAATTAATTTAGAAAGTTGATTAATCTTTTGACAGTATTTAATTTGACCCATTAATAGGAAATTAGAGTAATTCAGGAAGTTAATTAATCTTTGACAATATTGGATTTGACCTATTATTTAGATTCAAATATTTTATATATTTTTAGGAAAGTAAATTAATCACACAGACTGATATTAGAGTGTAATTAGGGAGAATATTGGTTGTAATTAAGGGAACATTGCTTTGTAAGCACGACAATTCTTACTATTTAACGAGATGAACCCCACAACACAAAATCTGTCACTCATGACTTGACATGCTTCGATCTCCATGTTGATCGGAAGGACACCTTTCTTGATGTCGTCATGAGCTAATACTCTTTACTCTTGAATAGGTGTTGAAATTGATGAATTCGTTGAAGCATCGTCCCTTCTCATTAATCCACTTGAGATGTTCTTCGACAATGTTTTTGTTATGGTGGTAAGTCTCTCGTTTTGGGTCCTTATCTTCAGCTGAGTCAAGAGACTATTGTTCTGTACTTGTTGAAAAAGACAACCACTGCAATGACCACCTCAAGAAGATTGTCTTTTTCAGTAGTAATTAATGTTGATGTTGTCTTTGCAGGATGATGAACGGATTAGGAAGAATAGGCTAGCTCTGCTGATGAAAATTGCTGATTTACCTAAAGGAATTGCTGATCTTTCAGTTTTATCTGGATTTTGAGTTGGATGGATAGATAATAAGATTGATCCTAAATCTTGATAATGAGAATGCCGAACTCTCAGTGTTATCTGGATTTTGAGTTGGATGGATGGAAAATAAGATTGTGCCCGAATCCTTATAATGAGCAAACTCAGTACTTTCTCAACACGTGTTGTTGTATGATATGATGTTTCGTAGAGGAAAGCAGAAAAAGGTAAATGAGTTCATCGTATTTGAGACTCATACAGAAAACCTTGATAACTCATTATATGTTTTCTTATGTAGTGCCCCGCTCTTTTCTGTCATGAAGGTTCAAGGCTGCCAATACATGGTAATATGCTACAGGAGTTGGGTGCGTTTGGTTTAGAAGCTAGCGAGTACCGACTCTATCACAATTCTTAGTTTTTGTTCTTTTTTTTTTTTTAAATTTATTTATTTATTTATATATCTATGTGGGGTTTCTTCTTAATTGCATAAATGTAATAAAATGTGAATGCTGAATTGTTCTATTACATGATTATATATTTTCTTACGAATATATATGGAGGATGAAGGCATATGTTCACAACATACAACCACTCGTATTTTCTCTTCCTAGATCCATTCAATAGTTTAATTAGCACACCCAAAATTAGTTGTGTTGCTCTCCTAGTATTTTTTGGGATACCGGTTTTGTTTAGTTTACTTCAAATACCATGTAACAATGCACAAAAAAACATATGCTTTGCATGCCTTTTCTAACATAACCAACTCACTCCGCTGGTATTTTATACATGCCGAACTGATTAGTACATGATAAAACTTCAAAATGACTTCCGAAAATCTTCTTGGAGGGCCATGAATAACTGTTTCCGCATCCCCTTATTTTTATTTTTGATACTTGACATGGCTTTCGTTCAATATATATAACATATTAGTAGTGTATAATACTATCGCTGTGGAATTTTTCCACGATGAATTTTAGCACTGGCTCTAATCCTACGACTTACAAGATCCCTTAAGATAGAATAGACTTCTGAATCTATGTTCGTGGGATCTATCTGTATATAGAACTAAGAACCCAAAACCAAGGATACAATGAACTCCGTGGAATGTAATCAAATCAAGGAATAAGAGTAATTTATCAAATTCGAATATTTTGTTGCCCTCGCAAGTAATTACAAACAATAAAAAAATATTTATACTTGTGTTTTCCCCTCATCAAGATTATCAAAAATAATTATTTTGATTCATCTACTCAATTAAAGAATTTACATTCCAATTTGTAATTTTCCTAGATCAAACCTTGACCTAGAAATTCCAGAATTTGCCATTGATCCTTATTCGTCACACTCAATATGTGATTCCTATGCATATTATCTAACTCTATACAATATAGCCATTTATATAAGCTCACAAGATCCTAGAATTGACTAAAAGATGTAAGTCGAACAAAAAAGGATAACCATAATGAAAAAACAACCTAACAAAGCCACCACAGAAAATCTAGGTGTTAAAATGGGGGCTCGTGTTCATTAACACAATCGTGTTGATCAATACTGGGGGATAGTGTCATCGAAGAACTTCTTTCTTCTTCATCCACTCTTTCTAAAACTTTACAAGGATGTATTTCCCAATACTAACAACCTAAGTACACTTCCAAACACTATTATTCTTTTCGTTATCCTCCAGTCTGGTTCCTTTTTAACTTCCCCACACATTGGTTTGAATCCTAACAATCTTACCCTTTATGTCACATTTGCTAGAATTCATGATCAAACCACACAAACATGGCATCGTTCTCCACCCAACACTACATTTTCCCGAGATAAAGTCCCTACAATTAGGGGTGAAAATGAGCCAAGCACACTCTAGGCTTGGGTTCGACTTATTTAATAAATGAACCTAAAACTAAAGCACGGAATCGACTCATTTAACCAAACAAATGGGATGAATTGAACTTTTAACGAGTTGAGTCAAGTCTTTAGCATGGCGAGTCAAGTCAAGCTCGTGAGTTTAATGCTTAAATAAGCCGGTCTTGCGAGCTTAGTACTATAAATAAGTTGATCTCAAATTTTTTCGTTCTTAAGCCCAACTCGTTTAATAAATAAATTTAAAACTAAGACTCGGACTTGACCCATTTAACTAAACAAATAAGTCGAGCATAGATTTTAATGAGTCGAGCTTGAGTTGGTTTGCGAGCACCTTAACTCATTTACAATCCTACTTATAATGTTGCCAAACGAACTCTAAGTAAATAGTACAACCCAAACCATCCAAACGAAATTAGATTATGACCAAGTTTTGAAACATATCTCACCTATGCTAACTTCTTTATTCTCCCATCATGCGCCTTTATCTCAATCTCTACAATTGCTTCAATTTTGACCTCTTCCTTGTTTACCAAATACACATACATCCCAACACATGGATTCAAGAACTTGAATCAATCCTCTTTGCAGCATATGTATTGAAAACATCCTGAATCCACGATCTAATCCTTTTTTCATGCATTCATCCCATGCGCCAAGAGAACATCACCAAAATACTCCTCTTTTATTGTAGTCCTTGTAATATTTCTTTTTCTTTTTCCTATAATCTAAACACTTCCTATTGACATGCCCTACTTTGTTACATGGAAATCCCTTGATATTTAGGTTAGTATTTCTTTAACCCTTATTGGATTACCTAATAAAGACGTAAAATATGCATTAAATTACTGTGTTTTAAGTATAATTTATGGGTATTTGATACATATTTTATGTTTATATTGAGGATAATGCTTTGGTTTGTATTCTTATGTATATGTATTGACTCAATATTAAAATATTAGATGATCTATGGAAGTTAAATAAGAGTTTGGAGCCACAATAAGATTTAGAATGCATAATTCAAGAAGAAAATTGAGGTATGTGTATAAAACTGAAATTTCAACCATGATAAAATGTGAATCTAAAAAGGCTCAAAAGACCAAAGTTGTAGTTCTCTTAAATATATTTTCAATGCAACTTAAATTACATCTATACTAGTTTGGAAGAAAAAATTACAGCTAGAATACCGAATACTGTCCAAACTAGCGTGAATTAAGTAAGAAAACATGTGTCACACATGTAGTTCAGTTACGACATTCATGAAACTTCTTTATCTCTTTCCATATTCTTTATATATATATATATATATATATATATATATATATATATATATATATATATATATATATATATTATCTTAGGGTTTAGAGGATTTGGAGGGGATATTTTTCTTAGACGCCAAATAGTACCTAGAATTAGAACTTAAGTATTAAAGAAAAATGAAGGATTTCTTATGCGATATTGGATTACAACTTTCTACCTTAAAGTTTTTAATAAAAATATTAGTTATTTATTTCTTATCTTTAATTAATTTCCTTCTATGATTGAATTGGATATTTATTTGATGTGTTCTTTATTCTCAATGATGTATGAATAGATTATTTATTCGAGATTGGGAAATAACCTAACTTTTTGCTAATTGATAATGAATTAGTATACATTCTTGGTGAAAGTTTTAATCTTTAAACTTAATTTCTTGTAATTGAAATTTGTTTTGAATTAGAAATCATAGGTAATTAATTGAATGGATGAAAGGTGAGAATTAGTACCGGACCTTTAGAAATTAAGCAAGAAATTTGAACCACGAAAGTAAGCTAGATTGGTTAGGGATTCTATTAGATTATCAAGAAACATAATGGATTCAATTTAATCTTAATTCCATAAAATTAGGTAATTTAAATTAATTAGGCATGATTTTTATATCTTGAAAGAGGTTTTAGATTAATTTAGAATAATTCACCATTTTTGGTTTAAACTAACATCGAAAGGTGGAAAATCATTATTGAGTACTAAAGTTGTGAGGAAAACCCAATCCAGGCCCTTCATTATATTAAATTCCTCCCGATTAGCTATTTATTTTATTTTTATTTTTTAATCTTACAATTTTTTCATCTTTTACCTTACTCATTAGTTTCACTAGTCAAAATTTCAATTTTGGTAATCAACCCGTAGTTTTTATGTGATCGACCTTGATAACTACAATGAATCTATGCACTTGCGGATTTTTCCTATCATTACCTTCTTGCATATAGACAATATCTATCCCTTAAAGTAGATTCCCCTTGTCCTACCAATTTTATGCCTCAACCAAAACCATCATAGTTTCTTCCAAAGAAAGTGTCTTCTTCCCTATAAAGAGACTTGTCACCATAGGACCAAACCTCTTTGCGATAGAAGCTAGAAGCAAGAGAGTTTGATCCTCATCCTTAAATGACTCAACAAAACTCTTCAATTGGGTAATTAAGCGATTAAATACATTTATATGATCCTTTAAATTGCCTTATTTTGCCATAAGAAGCAAAAACATATCGTTCTTCAAGAACAACTTATTTTTTTGGGACTTTAATGCATATGTCTTTGCTAGCTTTTCCCACAACTCATTCTGATTGATCATCTGCTCAAGACTATTATACTTGATTTCTAGAGCAATGGCCAACCATATAGTACTTGGTGAATGTATCTTCCTATCTTTCCATTTAGCAACATCCATTGGCTTCTTATCTGTTAATATTGTTTGCAGTCCTTGTTAGATAAAAACATCCTTAATCACATTCTACCATAGCACAAAATTATTCTCCCTATCAACCAATTTTATCATGAACTTCCCCCCTCCCAAGATCTTGCTTTTCTTTCAACCTTACTTGAACTTGCATGTAGATATTTGACACAACTTGGATCTAATAACACATTTTTTGGGGGGAAAATCATTGACAAACCTTTGTTTGGGATATATTTTATGACCTGCAGGAACCCTCTAGATAGAACAAAATATGTGTTGAATCTATTCCTGTGGGGCCTATCTATATACAAAATCAAGAACCTAAAACCAAGAATATATAGAACTTTGTAGAATATAAAAAAATCAAGGAATGAAAGTAATTTACCAAACTTAAATCTTTTAGTACTATTCTTACAAGTAATTATAAAGAATCTAGAATACCCAAACCTGTGTGTCTTCCCTCATCAAGATTATCAATAATAACCTTCTTGGTTAATCCAATCAATTAAAAAATTTATATCCCCAATTGATATTTTCCTAGATCAAACCTTTAGATCTAGAATGCTAATAATTCATGCTCAATTATTGTTCCTCACACAAGGTATGCGATTCCTATGCACAATATAGCCATTTATATAGGCTAATAGGATTATAAAACCATCTAAAAGATAAAACCAAAAAGGATAAGGCATGATAAAAAAAAATGACCTAATAAAACCGCCATAAAAAATCTAGGCATTAACACGGGTGCATTGATCAATATTAGGCAGTGGTATTGATGAAAAAAAATTCTTTCTTAACCCATTTTTTCCCAAAGCTTCATAAGGACGTATTTCCTAACACTAAGAACCCGATTACACCTCCAAACACTTATATTCTCTTCGTTGTCCTCCATTCTAGGTCCACCTTAGCTTCCTCACACATTGATTTGAATTTTAGTAACTATTAACAACAAACATTATTGAAGAGGATTTGAATTGGTGTACTGGTTTTACTCTTTAAATTATATGAATGAAATAAGGCCCCATGACATTCCATTTCACCCATAAACATGAAATGTTACATGTTGTTTTAAGAAATTACTCTTAGTTGCAAAATTGTCTCTTAAATTCATGAAACAAATTGTAATACCCTACACCTTTGTGTAATGGATGGTTTTGGGCCTTTGATTTTTTTTCAATGTTATATTTGATTTGGAATGAAGATTGATTTGAAATCATGTTGGAAAATGAGGCTTAAAGAGTTTTACAAGCAAACCCATCGTCTGGTTCTACAAATCGATCGACTGGTTTGTCGTTTTAACCGAATTAAGTTCCTCGACCAAACTAATCAAGTGGTTTGGGGAACCTG
Organism: Tamarix austromongolica; assembly: GCA_039764185.1. Classification (NCBI taxonomy): domain Eukaryota; kingdom Viridiplantae; phylum Streptophyta; class Magnoliopsida; order Caryophyllales; family Tamaricaceae; genus Tamarix; species Tamarix austromongolica. The sequence continues at coordinate 106,090,176 of CM077817.1, forward strand.
ATCGACTGATACACCCAAATCGATCGACTAATTCATCGAGTCGGTCATATTTTTTGAAATTTGATTTTCTAAAAAATCTCTTACACTAAAATAGAATCTTATCAACTCATACCGATTTTATCTAAGGGATTCCTAACCATTTTTATGATGCATTTAACCCAAAATATTACCTCGATTTGTTCTATAGCTCGATTGAGACACATGAGGCCTCAACCAATTGTCTTCTTCCTCTTCTCTCCTCTATCCGATGATAAGATCAATTGTTTTGACCTTAGAGGTGCTTCTGATTAGTTGGAAGATTCCTTCCATGCTTACCTCCCTTCTTCCATGTATGAGAATTCTGGTCTGTTTGACTTAAGCTCCCTAGAGTCCCAAATTGAGCTTGAGAGACTAGGTCAGTAAATCCCAAGCAAATCCGTCCATTTTGATCAAATTCAAACAATCACGGGTAGGGTTTCAAGTGGCCTTTCTAACCCTATGTGTTTTCCTTTGATTCGTTGTCTATAAGTAGCTCCAATCCTCCATGCTTTGCACTTTCTTTCAGCCACCAAAATTTTCCAAAGTTCTGCATTCTCTTCTTTTCTTCCACACTTTGAGCACACTCTCCTGATCCTACCTCTAGCTCTATGTTGTTTTCATTATTAAGCACGATGGGGGTAAGATCATTGGAAAAGATTGAGTGGTCTAGTTGAATTTTTTCCTATTTTTTGTCTCAGTGGTATGTCCTTCTCCCTTTCAATTTTCTTTTTCAAAATTAGGTGAAGTTTTGGTATAATACCCGAGTTAAGATTTTAATTTTTAAGTTTTTAAGAGTTGAGGTTTTCACATATTTGGAAATCCTATTTTGAGGGGATTTAGCCTGCATCAAGTAAGTAATTCTTACATCTAATATGTTAGCATGTGTTCATGTATGAAAAGTGATGCCTTTTATTGGATTATGCATGTTGGTATGAAGAAATACAGTTGTATGCAGGATTTATATGTTTAACTGAAATAAATTGAGAAAAGAGCATGAAATGGAGAAAATAGGCTATGATAATGTTATGGTAAGAAATACATGATAATCTGTTCAGAAATATATAGGTTGATGTTGATACATGTTCTAATGTAAGTAGAAACTTTTACACAAGAAACTGCATGAAATTTGTGAATTTATGTTGTGTTAGGGTAAACCGATCGATCAATTAGGTCAAAACAATTGACTAGTTCCTATAACAGTCGACTGGTTGACCTAACCCATCAACTGGCTCCCTTGTAGACCTTGGTTTTGCTCTTTACTTAAACCCATCAACTGGTTTAGCAAAACTAATCATTAGATCGTGAATAATCAACTAGTTTGTCGGAACCGATCGACCGGTTTGAAGAAAGCATGGTCTGATTGAGTTGAAATACATATTTTAACATGGATTTTTGGCCTAATTAAAGGATTAAAATGAATCATAACTTATGGTATACATTATGAGTAATTTAAAGGCTAAATGTGTAATTCACTTGTGAATAGTGATAAAATGGAAATAAGAGTAATGGAAATCAGTAAGGGCTTGGATTAAAACCCTAATGATGGATATGAAACACATTGGCCAAGGATAAATGGTAAACCTATATGATTAGAGAAAATGGAAATAAAAAGAATCAATATGGCTTGGTATGGGGATTTACCTTGTTTGCTTGTATAGGCCTTGTATGATCACCCATCCTTATGAATAAAACACTAATCACTAAAGTGAAAGAAATTTGAGTTGAGTATAGGTTACCGGGGATTAGTCTGCCTTTGAGCCTTTTTGGTACATTCGGGCAGGGTCCTGAGAGGTCCTAGTGCCCTACCTACTCTAGACATTAATGATGTACTAGGATGTATCAATACTAAAGGGTCTGGTTACCTAAGTGGTTGGCTTCGGCTTGGACTTATGTCCCTTTTCTGATAGGCTTCCATGGTATGTGATACTATAAGGTGGTGCATAGTCCATCGCTTTATGATAATAAAATGTGGTTAATGAGTAATTAAGTAATTGATCAAATATAAATGATGATTAAGAGAATGGCCAATATTTGGTAAGAATGGGAGTAATGGTATGATTGGTCGAAAATGAGTAAAGTTGGTTATTACACTTGGCTAATGGTGGACCTGTCTACTTAATTATGAATTGGAATAGTGATGGGTTGTAATACCCCCAGAATTTATTATTGAAAATTTTTGTTTTAATAAAAAGGTTTAACAAAAGCGAAATAACAAAACCGTAAATTCTAGAAATATTATTGCCACACTTAGTACCAAACCGGTTCACTCCTACCGTTCCAGTACTAAGTGCTAAGGCTGAACAGGATTAACACCAAACACAAGTCATTAACTAAAAATGAGAATTCATGAAAGAACTCATTCAAAAGCATACAGAAATTAGAGTGCAGTTTAAGAGTTACAACCCAAGGAGTAAGTAACTAAAGTTTTCCAAAAATATAAAATACCGTACGACATAACATAGCTAGAATAAAAATGATACATGGTAAAATAAAAGGAAAGATAGAGTCTAGCTAGGTCTCTCTTGATCCCCAGGCCAAGTCTAGGCTTAAATCTCAGCCCCGCCTGATAACTCGTAAGTGTTGTAGGCATCAAAGATATCATCTCCTACCTATATGAACTCATATGGGTCTTCTACTCGTAGGAATGCGCAGCACCTATGAAACGGATAGTCAGTACGCTGCGTACTGAGTAAGGTAACCATGTGCTAAGGTCAAACATGCAAAACATACTGCATAACATGATCATATAGGCAGCATACAATAATACAGATAATGAAGGTCAGTTATAGTCGAGATAGACTTATTCTTTAGATCTTTAGTAAATATAATCGTTTCACATCATAATCTTCATCAATCCATACGAGTGCAGGAACTCCACTATTATAGCTAGTGGATCGGAAACATACAGGACTGAACACTCCTGACCACTATTTTTGTCGGTGGATTGGTCTCCAGGGCAAGGCGCTCCTATTCACTATTAGGCCGGTGGATCAGTCTGGCCCCGAATCTCATGGTGCTTTACTGTAATTACATAGCATCTTTCCCATGATTTATTTTCAAATTATGGTTTGGTTTATTGAGCTCGGGATCCCCTACTATTATAGCCGATGGATTGATCACTTATATGACAGAACACACCTAACTACTATTATATGTCGGTGGATCGGTCTCTAGGGCACCCCGGCACACTATTATGCTAGTGGATCGGCCTGGGCTTAGCTCAACAATATTTTTCTTTAAATGGTTAGTATCTTATTCGTGTCTTATTCGATAAATCTTTCACCCTTGACATGTTTGTCACCAACCCTTTACTTCTATCCCCCCAAGATGGCTCGTCCTATATCTTGAGACTCCTGCACCTCCTATCATACCCCGATACCCATTCTTCCTTCCATTTACCCATAATTAAAACCCAACTCCTAAGGGTGTGGGTTAAGGCCCATCACCTCATGACATCCAACTCTACTTACTATCAAGGAAAAACCCTAATCAGACCTAGGTGTCCCAACTTCCTCTTACTTACACTACCTTTATTTCATCTATTGCCCAACACCTCATCTCATTTAAATTCAACCCAAATCATATCACTTTACTCATCGATTTCATATGTGACCGAAAAAACCTAGTTGGCCACTCCAAACCCTGGCACCTTTCTTCCCCTATAAGTAATCTCTCTATTTTTCACCTACATCTCTTCCTTCCCATGGCACCCATACTCATCCCTCATGTAATAAATTTCCACCCGTAACCCATACTCCACTCTTCCTTAATTGTTTTTACTTCCACATTTTCCCCCATATTAGGGTTTCCTCCCAAACTCTAATCAGATCCCTTATACACCCTTATACCAACCTATGTACTATTTTTCATCCCAAGTCTCCAATCACTTCGCGACTCTCCCCTTACCTTACTTACACCCTAACATAACTTTTCTCACGTAAAGATCATCCCCATACAAGCTCCATCCACTCCATGCAAACCCTAGAATTCCCATGCATGGTTCTCATCTCTCATTCATTTTGATCACCTCCTCCTCTTTATTTTCCTCTCATGGATCATAAGGTAGTTTGGTCAACCTCATGTCCTCTTTAGTGAACTTAATTATAACCATAAGATACACAACATAGCATGGTACATAACATCCAAGGCATACAAGTCATATAATACACATAGGCCTTATCTACATCCTTACCTAAAACTACACCAGGCTTGGAGTACGTTCCTACACCTCCTTAGGGTTTTGACTTGATTCACCTATAAGAGAAAAATACTATGGGTTAATCTCCCTCTTACCAAAATTACCATTATTCCTATCCTACCCTTATCATAATCTACTATTACGTCTAATAATGATAATAGAAGTTTTATAAGTAAAAGTAGGGTTATTATTCTCAAAATAATTAATCATACTACTACTAACCAAAATAAGTTTTAGTAGCTACCATGGTTTATGTTAAAGCAATTATAGTGATATTCATATTATTATAGGTAATAGTTTCAATATTACTACTAATAATAATACTATTAGTTTTAGTGATGATACTAATATCGACCCAAACCCTAGTAATAATAATAATAATAGTGATATTAGTAATATAAAATTAGTGACCATAATGATACTTATATTGATAATACTAGTAGTGATAATAGGTTAGTAATTATGAAATATTAACAATAATGTCAAGGTAATAATAATGGTAATGGTAATAATAATGGTAATAGTAATAGTAGTAATAATAATAATAGTTCCAGTAGTAGTAGGAGCAGCAGCAGCAGCAGCAGCAGTAGTAGTAGTAGGAGGAGGAGGAGGAGGAGGAGTAGGAGGAGGAGGAGGAAGAGGAGGAGTAGTAGGAGGAGGAGGAGGAGGAGTAGGAGTAGTAGTAGTAGTAGTAGTAGTAGGAGGAGGAGTAGGAGTAATAGTAGTAGTAGTAGGAGGAGGAGGAGTAATATTAGGAGGAGGAGGAGGAGCAGCAGCAGCAGCAATAGGTAGTAGTAGTAGTAAGCATAATAATAATAATAATAACCGAAAAGGGTAATAGTAATATGAGGGTCCCAATATTTACACTAATAATAAAAGTGATAATGGCCAATGTTAGTATTAATAGTATTAGTAAGAAAATAATGATGATGATGATGATGATGATGACGATGACGATGATAAAGATAATCATGATAATACTAAAGTTGTAGACCATTAATAATAATAACATTAGTTATAAGTATTTCTGAAGTTAGGTTAAATAATAAGAATGATAACATAGTAGTAGTAGTAGTAGTAATGATGATGATGATGATGATAATGATAATGATAATAACATTAATAATAATAATAATAATAATATTAAGAGTAAGAAGTTAAAACACCACCTAAGGTTGGTGGCGGAACCGGCGGTGATGCATTGCGGCGGTGGCAGCGGTGGAGGGAGAAGAGAGGCAGAGAGATGGGGGTATAGGCTAAAGGAGAGGGAATGAGGGGGTGTTTGAGGTTGTGGAAGGTGCCTTAGGTGGAGAGAGGTGGAGTGAAGGTGGTGGTACAACCAAAGGTGGCGGTGCACGACAACAGGTCTGGTAGCAAAAGGTAGTGGAGGTTGGAGAAGGGAGAAGGAGAGGGAGGAAAGGGAGGAAAGGGAGATGGAGGTATGGGAAGGTAGAGGAAGGTCTCCTAGTTGTTTTAGAGGGTAGAGGGGGCGTTGGTTGCGGCAGAATTGGTGGTGGATAGTGGCGTGAAGGGCGGCGGGGGGTTGATGACGGCTGATCGGGAGAGTGGCTTTGCACGGCTGGAGTGGCTCGTGTAGGGAAAATTGAGGAAGGAGAGAGGCTCAGTTATGTAGAGGGTGATGCAGGGAAGGCTTAGGTGGGCGGCGTGGGCAGGGGCGGTGTGGTTGACGGCGACAGAACGGGGGTCTAATCGGGCGGTGGCGTAAAGGGTGAATTTCTAGGTTGTGAAAATAAAGACCCGATTATGGCTACCTATGGGGGTATTTATAAGCCAAATCGAGGGAAAAACGACGAAGGAGGAAGAGGACAAGGAGGGTGAAACAAATCCCCAAATTGGGTTTTAAAAAAATGCAACAATAATCGTAGAACAACCGAACAGGAGATAAGGTTGGGGTGATCAGGACTGCCCGACCTAAATCCTCCAAACAGAGAATAACAAGTTTGCCAGAATCCCAACAATAAATGACACAAGCCGTAATAAGAATCAAGCAAAGATATTTATTTCATAATATGAAAATATCAGTCGAGAAAGTTGTGTCTTTTTACATCAAGATGAAGGCTTTATATGGGGGAGCAACTAGCCAAGAATATATGGGAGTCAAACGTTGGACAACGGTCGAGAAGGAGGAGCGGGCAGAGTGGGTTAATGGTGAAAATTCACCATTGATGGTGAGTGATGAAGAAGGCAGTATTCTAGGGAGTAGTAAACTATGGATGGGGACAACCGGAGGAAGGAGAAGAAGACTCAGTCGAGAATGAAGGAGCAGCTTTAAGGCTGTGTTCGACCTGACGAGTGTGTGTGGGGTTTGGGCATTGGGTTCTTAATTTCGTCCACTTTATTTGGGCTTGGGTTGTGGTAGGATTAAAGGCTGATTTGGGGAATTTAAGGTGGCTTAATGACGGGTTAGGCAAGTCCCAATTTGACTAGCTGCTTAATACCCCCTTTACAAGATAATAACATAAATAAACAAAACAAAATAATAATAATAAAATTTTGCTAATTGTCCAATAATTCCATTATTATTGCTAATAATCTTAAAACTCGAATATTTCTTCTCAGCAACAGAATCCCATTTCTTCACAGCAACAGTTCTGAATCTTATTCCCACTTTCATGGTTAATTTGTTAATATGCTTAATTATGCTGCAAAATAGAAACACAAAGATAATTAATTATTTTTATAGGATTATTGAAGTTCTGTTTGGTAAGGGTGCTAAGAGTATTTGGGGTTTCATCAAAGGGGCAGGTGAAACAGGTCGTTGGCCGGTACAGGCCTATGAAATTGCAGGGCATGTTTGGCTGGGGGAGAAGAAAAGGAAATGGCAGAAATGCGTGAGGAGGGAGGACAGTTTGGTTGGGTCGAAATTGAAAAGAAAATGACAGGGGAGAGAGGGGAAGGATGGCCAGACGGAGTAGGTGGTTGTCGACGGCGTGGCTACAGATTTCAAGTATGTAGGTCGCGTGGTGAAGAAGAAGGAAAGGGAAAGGAGTGGACCGGGCGGTCTAGGGAGGAAAGAAAAGAAAAGGAAGAAGATGACCGAGCAGCTGGTAGGTGGAAAGGGATTGGGTCGTGCAGCTGGCCCATTTCGGGGGAAGAAGAGAAAAAGAAAAAGGAGAAAGGAGAGAAAGAAAGAAAAAGGGAAAAGAAGGAGAAAAAGAAAAGAAAAGAAAAAGGAAAAGGAGAAAACAGGTTGGTTGGGGTATTTAGGATATTTTAGTTAAAATTAATAATATTTAAAATAATAATAATAATTAAATTCTTTTTTAGCTTAATTTGGCTATTTTGGATAAACTTTTCCTAACTTCCATGTTAATTAGTAAAATTCCCAAAATTTTCCTAAATAATTTATTTATTGTTTTCTCCTTAATTTGTCTTAATTAATTCAACTTTAATAAATAAAATAATTTATTTACTTAATTTTCCTAATAAATCCTTATTTTACAATAATTTCCTAAATTAGGGTTTTGGGGTATTTTATGAGTTGACTCACTTATCTCTTACATGAATGAATTAACGGTATAACTTGAGAATTTGGTGAATTGGGATCAACCCTATAGGTTGTTCGGTTGTCCTTACCATTGAGTGGGTATAGTATATGCTTATGTGGAAAGGTGGTGATTCTATGCATGAAGTATTCTACTTTTTGGAACTATGCATGACAATATGATTTCATGTACTTTTATCTTTATGTATAGATATGGCCTTATCATGATGTTTATTGCAATCTATATTGTGTATGATGAACTAGTATACGTGTGTACATTGAGGGAGCAACTTCGCTTACTCAGTACATAGCGTACTGATTTACCCTTTTATTCGGTCACCTGCTTATTCCCACGAGTAGAGGATTTTGTGCAGGTTTTTGGGGATGGTGAGTAAAGGGCCTACCTATGTTGGGTCGAGGTTGTAAGTGAGAACATCCGGAATGTCTTGATGGAGTCCGTAGAGGATCATGGTATTGTTTTGGGCTTCGTCTCTCAACCCATATTTTGTAATCTCGTACTTTAATGTGTACTCTATAACAATTTGAACAAAATCCGTTAGGGTCGTTTGTTGTAAATATTTTAGAATCTTTTCAATTAAATTATTATTTGTACACTCTATTGTTTTAGTGTTTTTGTTGGTTTAGCCTTATATCTGATATGGGATAGGCGGAATACGTCTAATATGTGTCAGCAACAGTAGTAACACTCTGTTTTTTAAAGTATTTTCTGCTTCCATAATACGTTTTGAACAAAATTTTCGATAGTGAAAAATAAGGGTGTTACACAAATTCTATATATGTTCTCAATGTCGATATTATAAATTATAAAATATATTATAAATTTAAAAACAATTTGCAGTTTTGTAAATAAATTGCCTTTTTTGTCTGGATATTTTATTTGTTCATTTGGTGCTCTATTTTGTGATATTTTATCTATTATTTTCCTTCTAGCTTTCGTATAATCTCTTATATGAAAGTATTCTTAATTACAATATTTTAAGATGATTAGCGTGATCTTATTTAATATCGAGAAATATCCGTCTTTTTGCGCGTGTAGCTAGGTCCAGGATGTGGTTTTCACATCTTCTCCGTCCACAAACGTACATATGTTTGACTGTGATATGAATAGCGATACTCGGTACAAAAGCTTGGCTTCAAACAGCAGCAGCAAGAGGAGGATGGGGGGAGACCGGTCAATATCACGAATCGAACGGCCTTGCGTTTCCGTTCCACAACGTGGTCCACGTGAATCACTGCACTCATATATATCCCTTGCTCCCAAAAGGCGATACCCTCGCCCTCAGGACCCCCGTCGGCTTGTCCGTCAGCCATCACGAAGGAAGTAAATTACGGTGGTCCAACGGTCAAAATTTATGACAGGCTCGCAGAACCAGGACGCCTACAAGGAACCACCCCCACAAACGGGAGTTGAAACTCCCACTCATATATATCCCTGTGACATGTGGATGTGGTAGATCTTTTCTTCTGGGTCATATATATCATACGCGGAAGGAAACCATCGTCCGTCCTTCCAAGAGGGGGCATGCATTAATTATAACTGATCAGCTCGTGAAAGAGCAGGCCGTCATAAGTACCCAGACTTGCTGTGCTGACAGACACATGGGGAATGCGATGCGACCTCCCTCGGCCAGTAATTATGTAATCACATATTTACTTTCAGAAATGTTAATGTTTTGTTTTATTTGGTGTATAAACTATCGCCAAAATGAAAAGATTTATTATATTAATCGTTTGAATAAGTTTTTCAAAATATATTACGATAAATCATAATAAATTAAACTTATGTGATACATTTATATTGCTAAGCATCAACTGTACTCAACACGTTTTGTATTTATTTATACTCTTCAGTGATACAGTTCCTGACTGACCAGTACCTGGGATTGCGTTGCGTATCATCATATAGTAATACGGCAATAGACGATGACTTTACATCCGGCTGCTTCACATGCATGCAGAGGATCATGCAATTTAGCCACCGTGACAAATAACTTTAAAATACTGACACAATTAGTCAGCCCTCTGAAATTTGGCTCTCACTTTACTCCTTGAATCATTGTGTCTCTTGCAGCGATCCATAATAATAAGTGTTTAAGGATGCTGGTCTAGTTAGACAGACTGTAAATAGTAGTAATTATAAAATATTTAGGTGACGCGGCCATTAATGTCCGCCATGATCTGTACTGTGAGGCTGTGGGGCAGGGAGATAAAGAATGGGGTGACCTGTCGGCGGTAGAGCAGTTGCGCCGTGTTTTTCGCATTCAGCTGCATCCCCACGTTATAGTAAACGACCATCCTGCTTCCTGGGCAAAATGTCAACTATCAAATTTGTAGTAGTAGTAGTAGCTGTAGTCATATTCAATATTACAATCACATAAATCCCCACCGCGCCCACAAACCTTATGCGCGTTTGTCTCTTTTTATCGCCGGTGATCCTACCGGCCGTAGATGTTGCTTGCTTCAGATGCTTGGTTGGTTTGAGTCGGGCTCTTTCTTCAGTGTCCATGCTTGAGCCGCCGGAGCAAGTCAAAAGAGCGTTGTCAATTGATAGTACGTAGTGCTACGTAATGCCAATCATTCCTTTACAGAGGAAGATTACTGTGCTAAAGCGCAATGTGACTTGCGAGTTTCCTTCATCACGTCACGAGTCGCACGAGGGTGCGACTTAAATAATGCGACTGCCTCCTTCAATTATTGCCTCCCACGTTTTCTTAATACATATATCCTATACAAACCAGTTACATATAAAACATAAATACAACATGCTGACATCATTATAACATTAATATATTATTTATAAAAAAAAGTTAAAATAATTCTCGCTAGAATTATTAGAAAAATAAAAATATATAGACCTTAACATTTGTGAAAATTTTCTCTAGAAATTGATACTCATATTAATATACTTTTAATTTAAATATATATATATATATATATATATATATCATACATTTAATTATCTTTTACTATTATTAAACAAATCTTTCATCATCACTGGATTAATTTTTTCTCAAACGAGCTGATATTTTATCATTATTTTACTTAACAATTATCTTTTACCACTAATATACTAACATTTTACTACTAATATATTGATTTTTCACCACTAATATATTGATCTTTTATTACTAATGTATTATTTTTTACCAACAAATTGATATTTTTCTACTTTTTATTTAAAAATAATTTTTTACCACTAATATAGTGATATTTTACCACTAATAAATTAATTTTTCACCAAAGCGTTGATATTTTCTTATTTTTCTACTTAAAACTAATTTTTTAGCACTAATGTATTAATGTTTCACTACTGAAATTATTTTGTTTATCATTATTCTACTTAAAAATAATCTTTCATCACTAATATCCTAATTTTATCAAATTTTTTTATCAAAAATATATTAATATAAATTTTTATTTATAAAGTAAAATTTTAGAAATATAATAGTATATTTTTTTAATACGCCAAAGTTAAAATAAATTATATACAAGAAACTTAAATAAATTATTCTACTTACTTAAGTTTCCTTCATCACGCGCGAGTCCCACGAGGATGCAAATTAAATAATGCTACTACTGCCTTCTATTATTGCTTCCCACGTTTTCCGGCTGCGCTCTGCCCACATTTATTAGCTATATGCATGACAGACCTAGAAAAAGTGAATCGCTCATACTCCACCCTTGTCTTTACTATTTAAATTATTACTCCTTCTATGTTAAAAAAAAAAACTTAAATATTAAAATTGTAAATTAAAAATTTTATTTTTAAAAAAAGAAACAAAACCTACTTTTACCCCTATTCTTACTGTTTTTTTTTTTATATAGGTATTTATGCTTTGTTATTTTTTAATAAACTGTATAAGTATACTTTTAAAATTATTTTATTACTTCCTTAAAAAATATATAAATTATTAGAATAATTTTTTTAATAAGAATAGAGTAATAATTTAAAATATGAATAAAAATACCTAAGTTAACTCAAATATTTTTCTTAAAAAATTGATTAAATTTACTGCAGATGGAACCCTCATGTAGATGAGTGAATGTGAGGCCATGAGAGAATGAGGAAGAACAAAAAAAAATGATAATAAATCCTTTATTATTTTAGTAAAATAACTTATACTCCCCTAATTTTTAAATATTTCATCATCAAATATTTTAATGATAAATTTTGGTCATAAATATTTATTAATAAAAATAATATTATAAAAATATATTGCAATGCAAATATAATGACTGCATTTTTGTATTATAATATTAGAAAATAATTAAACTTTATTTTCGAAGTACTGAATAAAAAAGTTTATAAATAAAAGAAGTTTTCCTTATAATATATAAACATTGTATCACTGTGTCGTCGAATAAAGAGTAGAAGAAGTCTACGGAGTATCACATGACTGTCCCTGAGCTCCCGAAAGTCATGAATTAAAAATGCGTGGGACAGTTCTTAGATCACTTTATTTTGTCTACTTGTGTATTAGTTTGATCTTTTACATTAATTTTGGTGAAAAGTTTTGACTTTCAGACCCAACAATTAGAAATAATTCTGTATCAAAATCGAAATAATTTGGTTATGCGGTCTAAAACTCTAGCTAAAATATAGGTTAATTGAAAGTTAAAAGACTAATTAAAAGCTGAAAATTAAATGTAATTACAGGGTTTTCCCTCCAAAACTACTCAGACAATCTTTTCAAAACCAGTTTTATGATCGTCCAAAAAAAAAAAACATGTGTATCAAACAACGCTAGTGGTTGGGAGCTTTTCAGCTAAAAATCTACAAGACCTATGTGCCACACGGTTTTTTTTTTTTACGGGTCAAGATAAAATAAATTAAAAGCTAATTTATTTGGACATTTATACATACTTGTAGACGCATTTTCTATTGTGAGATTTTAATTCAAGTTATTTTCTAGCTGCCTTTTTTCTTGCTAAAAGCGTCCTCAGCGCCGATAGGTTCCTATAATTTTGTACGGTATTGAATAATTTGCTGAATTTGGATAATAAAATTATTAGTTTTATATTGTTCATTGCCAGAGAGAGAGAGAGAGAGAGAGGAGGTGAAGGGTAGTAATGCGTATAATTTTGCATCATTTAATTGATAGTACTCAAAATATAATCAATAATTTAATTGGTATTATATATAATAGATATATTAATTTAGTAGTCAAATAAATGATATATATTAAATAAAAAGATATAAGATATATAAAAAATTAAATTACATATATATTTAACCGTCTTTCAATTGATATTTTAATTTATTTTTTCGGCTAATTTTTATTGATTTGATTAATTTTTAACTAATTTATACTGGTTTTAAAATTTTAAAAATCAATGTTTAAAACCTGATTGACTTATCAATAGAACCAACTGGTCCCCTCTGATTTTTAAAACAATGGTATAAATCTCCCTTGCCTTTGCCTTATCGAAATCGTTAGTGGTAGACCTTAATTCATGAGAACAAAATGCCAGTTCTACCCGTCTGTGATTTTGCAATATATATATATATCCAGCATTATTATGAGATTCTCTTAAACCCCCACCCCGCCTTGCCGCATATACCTGATAGCTAGGTAGCTCAAACTTGGGCCAATCACCGGACAAAAAGACATCCAGAAAAAGATGGAGGCCATGATGGAGGATAAAATGGTGGGAGTTGATTTAGTGAGGAAAAAGAGGTCCCTCCATAGAAACCAGTCAAACCACCCCTATGAGGATCAGCATGAGTACACTGGTGATGATGCTGGTAGTACAATAACCAGCGACAGTAGCTGTGAAATTAACACCGGATTCTTGGTCGGAGAGAAAGTAGTAGCCACCGTAGAAACTCAAGCTGAATACGGAGAAGCTCAAGAAGCCAAGAGCGTAAAGCTCTACGACATTGAAGTGGGCAGTCATGAAAAGGGCGTTCGTTTCGATGCAAATCAAGGTAGGTAGTAGACAGAAAAGACCCACTTCACCTTTTTGTTTTTTGTTTTTTTTTTTTTGTGTGTGTGTGTGTGACTGTGTGTGTATGTCTGTGTGTTTTCTTTTACTTTTTATTCTGTTTTATAAAAATAAATGCTGAACAAGGATTTGAAGAATGGGAATTCCCATTGCTCGAAAGAACATGGAAGTGAGTCTGATTAGTAGTAAGTTTTAGGGAGGAGAACGATTGAAGAGGTGGTTAGCACTTAGCTGTGGATATGGAAAAGATGAAGAAAGACTGAGCGAGAGAGGTGAAGTTGTTGTTGCATTGAATTTTCGTCGCTTTCGTTGCTGCGTTTACTGCAAAATTTCCTCTTCCTCATGTCTGTTTCTTCATTTTCAAGCATCAATTTTCTTTGCTTCCGCGTCTCTCTCTCCTTATCCGCCTTTATCTGACTGCCTCCCTGCCTCTGGAGTGTAGATCTAAGTATTCCTTTTCTTTTCCCCCTTCAGAGCTTAGTGCTAAAAAAAAAATTCCTTCGCTTCAGTTTTTCTTATTCATTGATGGCAGCCAATCGCAACTTTCTAAGTAGCTTCTGTCAATTTCCTGGGATTTGGACTATGGTTGTATTTGTAGAGAGTTTAGTTGAGGATACCATTGATTAATGCCTCAGCCATTATGAAATGCTTATCAGTATTAACTGTTTCTTACTTCTAAAACCCCGGACAAAATTTCAATGGGATAAACTTGAACCGTTAGCTAGCTGCTACTAATTTTATGTTTCGTACTGTGTAGGAGGAGATTATGAATCAGTAACTTCGATAAGAAAAACCAAACTTATATGTACGTGCTGGCTAACGTGTTGATAAGAAGAGCGCTATGTAATTTATATATGATTCAATTTCAATCCCTGTGCTCATGACAGCAGGTATTGAACCCGAAAATGGACGTTCAGAGATGGGTCAGCAAGCAATTCCATTGCCTCCCACCCAGCAGACTAGCTTTAGAGACCAAGATCCACAAGGACTGGAAAATATGTTTCCTACCGCCAAGGCTTCGCTCAAGCCAGCCCACCAACACCACGAACCTGAAACATTAATCCTTCCAACCGAAGGCGTCGGCTCCTTATTCTACAAGCCTTTAACTAGCGGAAACATCACCAAACAAGAAGCGCCCGTCCTCGAACCGGATCGACCTATTATTATTCCTCAACTAGTAGAAGAATATGACGTGGAGAAAGTACTAGAAGACCAAGAAAGCTACGACTTGTTCTGTCCAAACTGTAATTCGTGTATTACTAAAAGGGTTATTCTTAAGAGGAGGAAACGAAAGATCCATGATATTTCTCCCTCGATCGAAGAGGCTGTTAGTGAACCCGAGGTTGTTGATGCTCCCGCTGTTCCAGATGCTATTGAAGAGACTACTGGTGCTGACGCAATCAGATGTTTATCGTGCTTTAGCATTTTTATTCCTACAGGTAATGGAGAAGGATCATGCTGCTGCCCATGTTTTATGCAACTCTTTCCTAGTCGTCTGTGACTATCAATATTATATGCAGCAATCATTAATCATTGCCCTGTCTATTTATTTAATGTATTGACAGCTTTAGGAGGGTGCTACGAACGGCATTGTTGGATCATGTCCTTAATAAATTCCCTTTTTTTTTTATACATATATCCATATACATAATGCTGGCTGGAAATGGAAAAGGGACCTTTTGGACTAGATCATGTCTAGATGCATGACTATTCCCCCCCCCCCCTCTTGTTTTAAACATTTGGAGGTTGTGGTTGTGACAGTATGATTAGAAATTTGATGAATTTTGTTCGCCATGTTTGAACATTACAGGATGGTTCTTTGAAGATAAAGGAAAGAATCCAACAACCCAAAGACCCCCGGATACACCTGCGATTGTAACTGACCCCGCCTCATCGGTGGCTCCTCCGAATATGCCAACAGATGCTGTCAGGCCAGGTAAACTAAATGTCCCCTGTTGAAATGATATCCCTTTCTAATTTTTGATTAATCAAACAATTAATAGTGAAATTGTAAGGAGACGTATATGGCTGATGCCTTTTTTTTTTCTTTTTTTTTTTTTGGCCTGTCTTCAACCCACAGTGGATGCAGTAACTAGTCCTAAACCAGGTCAATATGTCGGTATAGATGACAAACCTGAGGTGCTTAATCAATTGGCTGATACTGATCAGAACTCTGTTCAACATCCTGCCATCAAAATTCCAATTAAAGAGCCCTCAATACCTTCTGATCATGGTGAAGGAAAGAAACCGATTTCCCCAATCGATGACATTGATACTGGTAAATATGGAAAAAGATTCTGTCTTTACAATTCTATGAAATAAAAATCTATACTTGATGCCGCGGTGTTATGCTTATGATACGTTGACATTTCGAACAGTTGCACCCCCATTACCACCTGCAAAAGGAGAGGTCAGCGGAGTTGGAAAACCGGATTCTGGTATAGGAACTGGCCACACAGAACCAGATGATGTGGTGATTCCAATGCCTGAGGAACTACGAGCTGATTCAATTACGAGGCCTGAGAGTGTTACGGAAGAACTAGCTGAATCACTACTACTGCCAACTCCAGGTGTCGCTACTGGCTCTGCACATGTGGCTCAAGTAGTTGAGAGGGATAGAGTTTCTGGAGTGGACATAATTAAGGCCATAGTGTATGGTGGTTTGATGGAAATGATCGCTAGTCTAAGTGTTGTTACTTCTGCAGCTGGTGCTGATGCAGCAACACGTAAGTTTTCTGCCTTAAATTTCTTGTTCATGTTCGCATGATTTATTTCTTGCGTGTCTCAAGTTTTTGCTGCACGAATGTTGTCATCTTCGTCGGCATGTGTTGCAGTGAATATACTAGCTCTGGGAGCAGCAAATGTATTTGGAGGGCTCTTTTTTCTTGCTCATAACGTGAGTGAAACACCATAGCTCCAGTTGATTATCCTACTATGTAACCATCAACTGCCTTTAAGATCGACTGATTTCTTGATTTTAAACTTATAACAGCTAAGGCTGCTGAAACACGAAACATCAACCGAACAATACGAGGCGCAACTAGGGGAAAAAGGGCATTTTGTTCTTCATGCAACAGTGGCTGTCATATCGTACCTTGTCTTCGGGTTAATGCCTCCCATTGTCTATGCTTTCTCGTTCCGCAGCAGCGATAACAGGGATTACAAGCTTGCAATAGTTGGATCATCTGCTCTTTTCTGTATCATTCTACTATCACTTGCTAAGGCTCGTGTTCAAAGCCAGACTTACTTGAAGACTCTATCGTACTACGTTACTCTTGGAGTGATGGCATGTGGTATTTCATATCTTGCTGGAGATCTGTTGGAGATACTTCTGCAGAAACTTGGTTGGTTTGAGTCGAGTTCTTCGGTTTCTATGTTTTTTACAAAAGCGGGAAGAACTTGGACATCGTAATGAATCTTCACGTATGTGTCAAAGTTCGGTTCAGAAATCTTCGTTCCACGGTCGTGTCGTGTATCTCCCTGTAACATTTTTGCGTTTCTTTTAGTTTTGAGTAGGATTTAGCACATGGTGAGAAAAGAGAGATGTTTCTTCAACCTGATGTAATACATCAATCATCTTCTTGTATACTAGAGGACATTTGCGCAATAATTAAGGCACAAAAAATGGGCCGAATGATTGACAAGTTAATTGTAAGGATTTCAACAACTTTCGTACGACATGCCAGACCTACCCTAGGGTGGGGCCACATAGCTCTCTCGGAGAGATGACCGTTCAAGCTGCATTATCAACCCTTCTGACCGAATTAAGTTTTTGAATTGAGATAAATCGAGTTAGAAATAAATATTAAAAATTAATTTAACTGAAGAAAATAAAGGTAAATCGAAATGAATATTTTAAAACGTTATTTGGATGATATTAATCTAACCTTAGTGAATTGAAATAAATATTTTAAAATTTTTATTTTAATTAAAGTGAATAAAGATTAAAATAATAAAACAAATAATATTTATACTCTTATATTAAATAAATAAGTCATATTTAAGAATATTTTAATCCTATCAAGTTAAAAATTTATTTATTCTTTCACATTCAACTCCTTTACCCTCGAAATCAAAAGTTAATAAAAACGAGGTTAATCGAGGTGAAATATTAATTTCGATTCACCTAGGTAAAATTATTGATCTGATATCCAAACATGGTGAATCAATTCATTCACCTTCTTCCACCCCAATTCAAACGGAGCTTTACAGGGCTTGATTTCTTGCCTAGGAAAGCAAACAGCAAACCAAAATAGGTTCAAACACGTTGGTATTTGTGCAAAAGCCAGAATATACCAGGTTGAACCAAAATTACAACGCTTTACAATACAGATAGTCAGAAAACAGTATAAACATAGTTACAAAAAAATAACAACATACCAAATACCTACCATATTATAGACCAGCCCACAACATACAGCAAACACGGGAGAAGGGAAGTAATGGGATGAAAGATACAAAGAATTGGGGGGAGACGACAGTCAAAGCATTACTCAAACAAAATTTTACTAGAAACTCTCAGAGATGCACAATGACAAAGCTGCGGACCGGATACGATGAAATCGAGGCACAAAGAATTTTCGTATCACATCGCCAATGCTCAGCGTATTGTTCCATTACTATAAACTGAAGCAGAGCACCTGTGTACCCTTGTGTGACAAACAAAAGGCGCTTATGCTGGCTGTACAAGGCTTATATTTGACGGCTTGGGGGACGACCAATAAGCCTGCATTGTTCAGTAAGCAAAGAAGTAACGACTTCTCCATGGACTGGGAAAAGCTCCCCATCAATTCCGCAACCAACTTGAGTATGCTTTCCAGGTTTAACCCTGACCGACTTCACCTGCATCACAATAGACAAAAACCCATTACATAAGCAGAAAACAAGCAAATTCGTACATTTCAACAAATAATGGTGTTCCCAGTCATACCCTCACATACTCCACGTTAGGCAGGGATAAGTGCCGACCAAATTGCAACCACAGAAGAAATCTCAGTAGCCGTAACCGCCCACTCCCATGGACAAGTAACAAATCTAAAGCATAGTCATCGTGTTCGGCATTTGGTGCCAAAACCTGAGAGCTCAAACTCTGAACAGTTTTGCATGAATGGTTGCAAACAAGAATGCCAAGAAAGGGTCCCTTAGCAGTTACCCGTTTGTCTTCACGCCTAGGCATAACTTCTTTCATTTTATCTTCTTCAGGTTCATCTGGTCTGGGGCCTGGCAATTCAATAGGATTTTCTCCAATCCAGTTGGGTTCACTATCCCACTTTGGCTCCGAATCCCAAATAGGACCTGGATCAGACACTGTTGAAGAAATATCCTCCCTATCATTTATTCCAGTATTTCCCCAGGAGCACCTAGTTGCATCATGTGTAGTCGTCAGGCCACTCCATCCCTTGTCAGTCCTTGACTTTGACCTCGTCCTCGGCCAGTTGGGATTCGTGGACAGTGGCACTTGAGGATGAATTACTTCTGGCTCAGGAACATCAATTCTCCTCCCAGATGAAAGACGCTTTGCTTTGGGATCCACACATCGCACATACTCTGAAGGCTCGGTACCAGCATGTGTGCTACTCCCAGTTGTGTCCATGTCTACCCCGGAAATACAGCTAGGACTCATCATAGAGTCGATACTCGATAGACTAGATGCTCTTGGGATGCGCTCATTGGTTGACCTCCTCATTATGTCAGTATAAAGGTCAGACATATCAACTACTTCCTGATCACCAGAAACCTTTCCTTCGTCATGCACCCCTGATGACGCAGGAATGTATTCAACTTCATAGCTGTACTTCGGCAAGCACAAGAACTTGAGGAAACCAGCAACAAAGTAGCGCAAAGGCCCAAATCGCTTCTGATATTTCTCCGAGAGCTCCAAAACTGTAATTTAGGGAAAAGAAGTACTTCTGACTATCAATATAGTTCACATATATAAGAACAATTCTTGAAATTATTGCAATTGGCTACTAAGCGCCTGTTCTCCTTAGCTTATTTTTGTTGATCTAAACTAATCTGAGTTTATATGAATTAAAATTTTCAGTGAGTTACTATTATTATTGTCATCATTAATATTTTCTTTATTAGTATTGTTACTATTGTTATCATTACCATCTTTATTATAGTAATTATCATTAATTTTCTACATTTTTTAGTTATTATCAAAATTTTGCTGATCTGGTCCTAAAATTAAGCCGAAGAGAATGGGCCCCAATTGCCAGTCATTCATTTACTAGAAAAGAGTGCTACAGCAAATTGAAAGCATGACCAACATTATAACACCAAACCACCGAGTGGTTATTTCTGGTACAATGGTCATCAACAAAAAGCGTTGTCCTAAATTGGCAGCTTCTCACTTAGCAGAAAAGTATCGTGTGGTAAATAAGTAGATGATTAAGCCAAAATTAAAGGTAAAAAGAAAATGTCAAGCAAAACGTGAGATTATCTGCCCCCACATAACATAATTGTCAACTTAATCCTAAAAAGTAAAGCATTTGCATCCAAATTTAGCGAAGATGCAAACTAAAGACCAATTTAACCAACTGCAATTGGCAATACACGATGCTTTCCAAGTAAAAAATGGCGTATTTAAAGGATGCCCAGGATAACAAGATATGAATGCTGTTAAGATCATATTTTATAAACAACAATAAAATATAAACGCACGGTGATGTCCATCAAAGAGAACTTATGTTGCAGAAACAAGCATCAAGTCAACAGCCTACTCTTCGGGGTTTTTTCATTGAGGTGACTTTTAGGTTCAACAAAACATACATTGGGGGTGGGGGGTGTGCAGTACCCCTGAATCACCACCTCACCCAAGAGCAAAAAGGATAATTTCTGAGATCATATACAAAGTTCTGTCAATAGGGAAGCAAGAGAAAACCCTACATAACTAAACACATAAGGCTTCATGTGTCAAGCAATACAGAATGCTATTTAGGAAGTGATGAAAGAACTGAAGTGATGAAAAGCAGCATTAACTTCACGAAGGAAGTTGCATCCTCAAAATCACCAAGCTTGTTCCCCAAAATAGTCAAGGGAAAGAACAATATGCCCTCTACTATGTCAAAAAGGAGCCCTCCATGTTCAACTATCAATAACGATATTTTCCACATACAATATCATTTATAAATCAATCCCAGAGAGACGAAATTTAAAACTGAAATTCCATATATCATCAGTATCAAGCAAATATTTAAGTTGGAAAACCTACGTTGAGGAGATGGGGAATAAGCAGCCACATAACCCATAGTTTATGAAGCAACATAAGCATAGCAAAGCATATTAATTTTCAGCTAGAAACATCAAATCATGAATTCAAAGAATCAGAACAAGGATATAGATTACCATCGCTAACAAAGCCAAAGTATGAGACTGTCATTCCAAAATGAATGATACCAGTTTGAATCCACTCGACAGCAAAAACATCTGTTGCTGTCAAGCCACCCTGAAGCAAGTAAAATGCCAATTTCAATCAGCAATGCAGCTATCAAATATTTTTCCATAATAATTCAAATTGTTGAGTAACACATTGATTATATAACCGGTATAGGAACACCAAATGAGAGAAAAGACAATGAGGTCAAGCCTAACAGAAGAGATCAAATACAGGAAACATTGAATATAATATCACGTCTTAGTGCTTGTTTTCAAGGAAATAGACAGAACGCAATCTGGCATGAATGTAATGAGAGGCAGATGAGATTTATAAGAATTAAAACACGAATAAAATATCCTCACGGAAAGCTGAGTTGCAGTTGGAATACCAGCTGATTATGCAAGTCAATATAATCAAAATCAATACAAAAATGCTTTTTATATAGATCAGCATATCACCATGAATGATACACAATCTGACAGCTAAATTATTATAAGCATTCTAAATACATGTTAGAAAGTGTTGCACAGACAAACATGCGAGCACTGTAACTTACCTTCACGATAGCTATGGCAGCAGAAACTGGGTCTCTGACTCCCAGAACAGTCCAAACAAGTGAATTATCTGAGCCAGCAGGAATGATCCCGATTGGAACAGAAATTGCTTCTTTCTGATTGTCCCTGCTCAGCAGACCATTCAACACCTGGATAGTCAAAACATCCATTCAGCTTGCATCACTTCTGAGAAAGAATATAGAATATAAGTACGTGGATGTCCAATCCCCACTATAAAAGAAAGAAATAAACAAAATTGGAGGTAGAGGACTGGAATCATGCTATTAATGTAAATAAATAGCTCATACACCAACGACAACAACCTATTATTAATCCCACAACCGGCAAGGTCTGGAGGGGTCCAGATCTGGATGTAAACAGCCTCAACTCCACTAGATTGTAGGCTAGTGACAGACTGTTCACAAATAAAAATAGTTGATACACCAAAAAGGGGAAATTTACAATACACACACAACAACAACAACCAAAAAAAAAAATGGGCAGCATCTCAAAGCATGCAAATGATAGCAATGCTTCATGCACGAATTCCCAATGATAGGTGAATGCTTTTATCAAGTATGATGCAAGTGGCACTTGCCTGACCCATTTCATGAAACTAATTGCTAATAATTCATGGCTCTCTTTCTCCACTTGCCACGACAAGAATGGCCATGAGGGAACAGAGCTCAAGATCTCAACCTCTAAATTAGAGGGAAGAAATAGCATTGACTACTAAGTATTGCTAACTTAGAATCAAAATTCAATTCAAAGCGTACTGAAGATGATAACAGACTCTTCATCTTATTTTAAAGTGGTGGCCATGAGGAAAAAGCAGGAAGTGATTAGCACAAACCTCATTCACAATACCATCACCACCTACACATACAATCCCTGCAGAGTGAATTTGAAGACATCATCAAACAAATGTAAAGCAAAGGTATTAAAATTGTTTAAACACAACCCAGAAATGCAATACAAAGGAACGTATTATCTCTGGGTACCATCAGGACAGGTACTTAAGTCAACCGTGGATGCAAGTTTTCTAGCATGACCAGAAGAATTTGTTTTGACTACTTCCAATTTGAACCCTGCAAGCTGCCACATTTGCAAGATATAAGGAGGTTACGTACTTTTGCAAGAATATACTTGCAAAGATAAGGAAAATACTGACATTTTGGTGGCCAGATACATTAGTTTATCATGCATGAGTCAAGTAGTTCATGATAGAAGAAAATCTTGAAAGATAGGAGGCACATATGTTGTCAATAAAAATAAAAACAGGAAGCATCACACTTGTGTAGAGAGAAATTCCTAAACCAGCTAACCATTTCATTACTGTTTATACTACTGTCCATAGATCTTATTATTGTTTCCTTTAGGAAAAGAAGAAATCTACTTTGATAAGCAGGTTCACATCAGAGAAGCCCAACATGTAGCAGAATGGCACTGCTTGCATAAGGACCAAGTTCAGAAATCAGGCAATATTTTGATATATTCTAACAAAAAGAGTTAAATGTCATTAGAGGAATACTTGTCTAGCTGTTGTTACAATATAGACAACCATTTTCTGATTTCCAATAAAGGAATAAACTTATCGTGCCTGAAAGTTGAAGAAAGAAATGGCTTACAGTTTTCTATTAAGGAATAAACATTTTTAGTTTACATCATATAAAGAATAATTATGAAGACTTCTTATTCCTTAAACAAAATGTTTATTCTTTTATCAGATATTAAAAGCATTTATTACTTAAACTTTCACAGCAACATTTATTCCTTTATTGAAAATTAAAAGCATTTATTACTTTATTGAAACCACCTCTAGATATTTGTTCCTTTCATGATATTTAACTTTCAACTAAAGAATTGCTATCACAGAAATCATTAAATACCAAGAGACAAACTTGTGGGCAATTGAAAAATTGAAGACACATATGGTATACACTATACACGGCCATATGCCTACAAAATCTATCAAACATAGAGATTGGAGAACAATGAGAAATTACCCACAAAGATTATAATGGCTACAAAATTTCCATGTGCCCACCCCAACAAATCGATGCAATAGCTTGACATGGCTTGGAACATGTTAATATGTTATTGATCACGCAGCAGAGAGGGTGGCAGCTGCTGTCCAATGGACTGGGCCTATTGGCTGGCCAAACTGCATATCTTTATAAATAGAGAACATTCCGCATCTTTCTAAATATTAGTTAATATTTAGGAAATAAGTGTTCAGAACACAAGACAATTATTTCTAGTCACTTTTAGTCACATGCTTAATCCTTATAATTTTTTAACTGTAATCCTAGGAATTTGTAGACCTATGACCTCTGGGTTATGAATAAATTAAATTGGAGAATTGAATAGTTAATTCTCAAGCTCTCTTTCAAGATCTCTCTCTCAAACTTTCGGTTTCCATCTCTCTCATTCGTTATGGTTCTTTGCACCACAACCCTCCAACAAGATTTGGGAGTGTAACAAATTGGCACTAGAGGCAATTGAGAGACTTGATATATAGTGCACAATTGTTAGGATCCTTAGTTGGGGATCTGGCCGCAGCAGCCAGCAGGGTCATGGAAAGATTTAGAAGCAAAATCCATGGAATTAGAAGGGATTGATGGAAATTGATTGAATATGAATTTGTGGGGGAATTAGAGTTAGGGTTTGTGAGAACTAGAAGGGAGAAGAGAGAGTAAAGGTTGTTAACCCTCCAACTATAGCCTCTGATTAATTACAGCTTGGGAAGCAAGCTACAGTCCAGCAGGCTTAGGGAATAACCAGATTTTTATCAATAACATACATTAGCCCTAATACATATATAAGCTAATTAGCTAAAGCTCACAAGAATCAATACGAACTAAAGCATGTACTTATTAATAGACTCAAATCTAACATACTAAGACTAAAACTGGTCTGACCCTAACAGACTTAGCAGTGACTCCGGCCCATGTCTAAGGACTATAACATCATCCCTTTCTTAAAAACGAGCTTGTCCTCAAGCTCATAACAAGAATGAAGCAACCAAAAGCAGCAGCCAACTCCACAATAGCTGGATTCGATAGTTATTCAGTCAACTTGAACCATAGTTCCATGCCAATGAGTGACCAAACAGGTTAAGGGCAATCGCCAGCCAAACCAAATGTGTGATGTTTCAGTAGTAGAACAAGAATCTTGAGCAGGACAATAGTGTTGAGCTATGATCATAGATTAGGCAACTTAGTAGGGTTGCCAATGCCAGGGGCCAAGGAGGGCAAACTAGTCAACCTACTGGCGGCAGAAAATGTCCCATGGGTCATAGGTCTACCTTAATAGGACCTAAGAGCAATCCAAAAACAAAACATAAGTCTCTTGAGTCTTGAGTCACTAATCAAATAACCTAAACTCACTCCTATTTTGGGTGATTGGGTTGGCCCCCAATAAGATCTGCAAATTCATTCCGGTCTCAAGACAAATGATACTTTGATAGCAGGTGAAGAAATAACACGCAATGACTAGTCCTGAGGCTCAATTGGGACCAATGAAGGGTGTTCGAATGTGGTAAGAGCTTGATCACAACCCTATTGGTGCTTGAAGTAGTTAGCTTGAGGCGCTCTAGTGGATAAGGAGACTTCTTGACAATAGGTGAAGGTATAAGGGTGGCAGTAGAGGGCTTTCATAGGGTGTTGAGATGTAGCGGGGGTCTAACATACACCATGGTTGTGGCAAAGGAATACCTGAGGTGACACCGGGCTTGCATGACTCAATAAGGGTGCTAACAGACTAGTGGATGGCGGTTGTTGATTCAAGGAGTGTAGGATAAGTAGGCTAAGATTTTAGGGTGTTTGGGTTTGTTGTTGCGGAGGGATGTAGAGGGGTTGTGGAGGGTTTAGGGGGCTTCTTGTTTTGTTGGTGACCAACGAGTGGTTGTAAAGGTGTAACAATGGTAGTGAAGGGGGCAGAGGCTAGACAATGAGGGTTTTGGGGAGGGGTGTCAAGGGGCAATATAGGGTTTGGGGGTATGTGTCGTTAGCCACCAAGTGGTTGCAAGGGTGTAGTAGTGGCAGTGACAGGGACTAGAGGCTTGACAATAGTGAGCAAAGGGCTAGGAATGAGTTTTGTGATGTTGCGGGCAACATCAGTAGTTTTAGGGTCAAGGTGATTGAGGAGGGTTGACAAGACCCAAGGAGGGTCGGTAGTGGGAACCAAAGCCCTCACCATGGCCGAGAAGTAGAATAGTGATAATGAGATGCGTTGGAGAAGAGGGTAGGGCGACAGGTAATAGGTGCAAGAGAGCGGTAGGGGCAGCAAATTCAAGACTTCCTTAAGTACAACATCAAGCTCTAATACTAATTTATTAGGATCCTTAGTCAGGGATCTACCCGCAACAGGGTCATGGAAGATTTGAAGGTAACCCCATGGAATTAAAAGAGACAGGATAACTCTCCCTAATTTGGGATATAGCTTCTTATTTATAGTTGAACATAACTTCGAGAGCAAGCTAGGGTTTAACAAGCATTTTATTAACAAGACCTATTAACCTAATGCATGAATAAGAAAATTATTTAAAACCCACTAAGAATTAATTAAAACTAATGTTTGCTACTTGTTTATGTAATAGGACTCAAACTGATCTTCACCCTAATGGGCCTGGCGATGGGCCTATCCCACGACCAACAAATGTCTAGCAACTAGAGATAAACAACAGCCTCAAGGAATTTACCAAGAGCTTCAGCACATGGAAGTGAAGATCCGCGATAGCAAAATAACAAAAATAGCAATTTGAGTTGCACCTATGAGGTCAAAAAGGAGGTAAAAGACAACTCTAAGGATAAATCATTTGTTGGACCAATGGGTGCAAATGGCAAACCAATAATTCAGTTATAGACTACCATCGAAATTCCGTCTAGAGACACAGTAGCCGACAATCCACTGCTTGTTATGGTCAACGATGATAACATGCTAAATTACATCAGTGTCATGGCCACTTACAAGCTTGACTTCCCAATGTGAACCATCCCATGAGATAAGGAGGTCCCCGTAACAGGGGCAAAAACCAGGTTGTTTTGATGTGATGCTAATGATTTGTTGGTTATGGACCTTGGCTCCAATTTTGTAGAATTCTTGGTCCATTAGAATAATTATCCTCCTAATAAAGATGCCTATGATTCCATTGCTTAAATATGTTGCATGTATCCATATTTTGACCAAGTGGTCATTACATCAGCTATGATATGAGGCGTAGTGTTGACCATTGAAGTGTATCTAACTTTGTAAGAAGATGATAGTAGAAATGAGGATGCTACACATGGAAACATAAATTAGCCCATATATCAGCATTTTGTATTGGGTTTTAGGACAGTCAATATGTAATATTGGTGACACAGAACATAGAAATTATTTCAAGCCCGTATTGTCGATATACCCACAATATATTGAATATCAATCAATATTACACCCAATAATTCACTAGTATATATTATTAAATTGATTTCCTCATAAAAATATATTAACTTACTTAAGAAAATTTATTTAAAAATTCGGAATTAAGTTCGATATGTAATAAACATATACAAGAAAATAACTAGTTTTATTTTTCTTTTAATATGTAGTAAAACTGTAACTTATGACTAATCAATAATTATTAAATGAATCTAATATACTATAAAAAATTAAAACAACAAGATTTTGATATAAAATCATATTTTGAATAACAACAACAATAATAATAAAAGATGTTGTGATGATAGCAACATATTATTTATCATTCGTGATGCCCTAATATAATGTTACAACGACTGTAATTGCAATTGTGACATCTACTATAATTTTATTATTTGTCTACATTGGATGTGCAAACTTACTATAAAAAATGAAAAGATAAAAGAAAAGGTAGAGCGATAGCTATTAAAAGTAATTTGCCTAAGGTAAGCCTTCGATAGTTCAACTATGTTACCACTAAGTTGTCCCATTGAAAAGTTAGGAGACGATTATGTTAAGAGGATGTAAGACACAAAGAAGTAGACCTAAAAAGATTAGGGGTGTTGTGACCAAGTGAGACTGGCCATACTAGGACTAATGGAGGACAGCCATGCATAGGGAGTTGTTATAGCACCCTGAAATTTTATAACCTTTACTTTCGGGTGTTCGGCATTTTTTTTCAAAAAAACGGTTAAACCTTAGCCTAACTATTTTATTATTAACCTTTGATCCGTAACCCAAATAATTTTCTAAATATTTTCCCCAATTATTTTACCTTTTTCCTCCATGCTAAACTTATTTTAAACCTAATTATTTTTTCCGATATATTTTTCCTACCCGATACCCTAACCTAATCAAACTAAAACTAAAATAATAAACAAAATAAAATAAACCTATTCTATCCCTTACCATGCCCCATTTCCCTCACCCAAACACTCTCCCTGTCTCCCCTTTACCTCACGCTACAACCTTCACTACTGCCTATACCCTTATGTTGAACCATACCCCTTCTTCCCATCTACATGTATATGTATACATACACATGCATCTCCTCAACCACCTAGCCCTCTTCTTCCAGCCCATTCAACAGCCCCTGCTTGTGCTCTCCCTGCATCGCCGGCGCCATCCTAGCGCAACAACCCAACACTCTACACCCCAAACACAACCTACACAACCCTCCTTCCCTTTCTCTTTCCCTTGTTTGAAAACTCATCCCAAACGCAGCCTCCAGCCATGCCTAGCCGCCACATCTGTGCATCGCAACCCAGTCCCTCTGCACCTTTCCTCTCCAACCCAACCAAACCAATATCACAGGCCTTGCTCCTCTCCAATTCCATGCGATTCCTCCACCAAGGACACCAATTTAGTCCCTCTGCACCTCAACCTTCCTCATCCCAGCTCTACACTTATCCTCGACCACTAGCATCCCCTACTCCCTCTCTCTCAACTTTGTTTGGTTCCACTTCCTCGACCATCTGTCGCAACCATTCTCCCAGCCCATCCAATCGAGCCCAACACCACTATAACCACCCTCCACCATCGTCGAATTACCATCTTCTTCTTCTTCATCTTTCCTTCTTCTCCTTTCTCCCCTGCCCCTTCTCGGCCTTGTTTGGTTTCACAAAAACCACCATCACCACGCCCATGCGTCACCTCCAACACCATCACCAACACACGTCGCTGGCACCAACCACCTTCTCCCATCGCCATAGTCGACCCCACTCCTCTTCTCCTTCTCCTCCTCCTCCTCCTTTTCTTTTTCTCTCTTCTCCCTTACCACGCCTTGCTTCTTCTCCTCCCCTGCAGTGATTTCTTTCGTTCCCTATCCCGTACTCTCAGCACCTTCCCCCGTTACGCACCCTTGGACAACAGCAAAAAGTATCGTTGCTCCTCCTACTTTGGCAACTTCTATTGTAATCTCTCAGCTTGCCTCACCACCTCACAGCCACACACCACCTTCTTCCTTCCTCCCTCGTCATTCTCATTCCACCGCCCCTACCACAACCTCATCGTCCCTCCTACACCACCTCCTTCGCAATCAACCATATCCTCCAAGCAGCGCTGCCCCAACAGAGCCCACCACCACCCTTCCAACACCAGCCACCGCTAATCGTGCCACCCTCAACCATCGACCAACACCAACCATCACCACCATCTCCACCACTACCTCTCCCTTCTTGCCTGCCAAACAGCCCAGCACAACCCCCCTCTTTGTGTGCACTGCTCACGCTGCGCATGCAGTATGAAGTAGTTTTGGTTTTTATGGTTTTTGGTTCCCTATTTTAATAAGGGTATTTTGATAATTTTAAAAAATACATATTTTAATATTATAATTATTATTTTATTTATGAAATATTAATTTGGTAATTGCGGTATTATTTTTACGTGCGAAAGTTTGATTAGTGGGACCTTATAATTTTAGTGGGATACAACTAATTCGTATTTTTGCTGGAAAACAGGTAACTTTTATACTCTCCTAAAATGTCAGACATCGCATAATAGTACATTAGGATTTTTGTGTATGAAATATGTTAAATATGATTTGCTATCCTATAATTATGTAGGTATTATTGTTATTATGAACTTCGGTAAAAAGAGCGCGTTATCTCATGTAAAATAATTCCGGTACGAAAGTATGACATATAAGTAGAAAATGATAGGTTGAGCATGCTTAGATATAAATGTTGAATAATAATCATGGATGTGTGCCCTAAGGGCAATTTGGTCATTTTTTAGTGTCATGATATTTATCCCGACAAGCATGTCAAATATGTATTATATATCGTTGAGCATGAAATTACGTGTTTTTGGATGCATTAGATGTGCATGCTACGATTTATGTGTTGAATCATGATTAAGGGCAAAGTGGTCATTTGACTTATTTGATAACTTAATTGCATGATAAATAATTTAATTATTATTTTTTAGCCTGTTCATGACAAATCTATAAATAAAATGGATTTAATAATTAAAGAGGATGTTAATGTAGTAATTTTGATCTCAAGGGTATTTTGGTCATTTTCGGCCTAATGCGCCCAAATGTGAATGATTGAACCTAGAATGACCTTAGTATATTTTTATAATTGACCTTGGCAATGATCTTGTTTATGGGTACACCAAATAAGTGGGAAATAAGTAAAATGGTTAAATATGGAAACCAAATATATGTGATTGATTGTGATTTCGTGGTCACCTTAATAAAATACTAATACTTAAAGTGAAAGACTTCAAGATCAGGAATGGTGACTCTTTATGAGTCACTACCCTAAAGTCGTAGTTTAGCTGATGGTTGAGATGGATTTTTGCTGGTGTGCCTTAGTGTCCTAGTCAGGCCCTATATATCTTGCTCTATTTAACTTTACGGACTTACAAAGAATATGCATACTTATGGATTAGGTGTCCTTGTCAACAAGGTATTGTGTTATGTTCATATACCTTTGTGTCCTTGGATTGATAGTAGTAGGATATTGTGTTGCCTTGGGCATCGGTATGACTAGAGTATCTTAGTGTCTCTGGATCGATTGATCTCCCCTCGAGTAAATAAAAACAAAAATGATTGATAAATTATTGGATTATTAGATTGGTCACAACTTTTACCAACATTGGTGTGGACTTTATTGGTCTTGTGCTTGTGAGTCTGCCTATGATAAATGAGATCTGTTGATATTAATAATGAACTTTGTGACTGATGTTATTGTTATGATTTGAGGTGATGTTGGTTTTAATTATACTTCAAAGAGCATCCCTTGAATGTTCAATTGGTAAGTTTCAGTTGTTCTAGTGCGAGTTTGAACAGCATAGGTCCTTGGTGGTATTTGATTATATGAATGATTATCGTATTCCAATCAATGCATGTATTCTTCAATGTTTAAACCATGTTTTGTTGTATGCCTTGTATGTATTCCATACTATTTTTTTTATATTGGTTTAGTATAATGGGTTGCTCAGTACTGTTATACTGAAGGGTTTCTTTCGTGGCCCAAACAATAAAATTACGATCACAATTGTGGTCGCGGTATCGAAATGTCGCAAATGATATTTTATATGCCGCGATTGTTGTGGTGTGATTTTTTTATTTTTTTTTCACAATAAATATTAGCAAATATCTATAAATATTGGCATATATAGATAAATATCAGTAAAATATTGGCAAATATCAGCTGATAACCGATATATCACTGATAAATACGTGATTTTCTAAAATATCACGTATCAGCCGATATTGCATATCAGAACTGATATTTAATTGTATGCCCCTACCTATTCAATGGGTTAGTTTGTGAGATCAGCTGAAGGCTAATAAAATAGGCTGAGCGCTTAGGACTATCCGCCATCCGGTATCCCTTTTGTTATTTTGTTTTCTATTGTATTTAGATTCTTGTGCCTTCCTATTTATATCCCTATAAGTTTCATAATGTCTGGTATTGTTTTTATTTAGAACGATATAGATCAATTTGTTTCTCTAATCTTATTCTTGTAATCATGTTATTAACTTAAGCGGAGTAATGATTTTAGCCTTAGCACTTGGTATGAAAATAGTAGAAAAAACTAGACTTGCACCAAGTGTGGCGGCAACACCTTTCGTTTTTATTACTTTAGCTTCCGCATCTAACTCTTCAAATGAAAATTTTTAATTCTAAAAATTGAGGTGTTACAGCTGTAATGCAAGAGTCTTCATATAGAACACTTTCAAATAGATAGTTTTCCCAGACTAGTCTAGGAGTGTAGACGTGATGCATCTGTCATACTAGATTTATTAGGCTTATTAATGATGTTAAATTAATAAGTGCTCCTTATTTCATCATACTATCTACTTTGTTACAAGCTTGCGTTGTATGTGTGTTACTTCGGTCATTTGTGTAGTTAGTAGTCATTAAGAATCTAAGATAGTCAATTTTTCTATTAAATGCCTTTTTTGCTACTTTTTATTACCAAATTATTAGCCCATCAGTGTATTGATATTTTAAAATAATAATACAATCAATAGATTTATTATCATAAATGACTTATCCCATTTCGATAATGATTATAATTGTAAAATATGTCTTACTTACTTGCATGATATTTTATCATATACAGAAAATATGGAAATATGAGTGTAAAATATATATTTGATACACAAATTGAGAGGAAAAATAAAACATCAATTAAGATGTTAAGGGTGGACCCCAAAAACACATTGAAGAATGTGTGCGAAATAAAAGAAAAGTTAAAAAAGGAGAAAAATATAAATGGTTGAAAGAAAAACTAAATGCTAAGAACTTTTTCCACTATTCTCAAATTATGGATAAGTAATCATTTTATAAATATTAGTATATTGATTCATATTACTTCTACTTCTGCTCTACCTCCTCTTACACTCTTAAGTATTTCACGGTTTTTTTAAGATGTCTATCACATATTTAAATTATGTCAATTGTTTCTTAAAATGATTTTTGTAGAATCAATCTTTCACTAGCACCAAGATAGTTGATGGAAGGATGCCTACATCTAGACCAATACAAACATTGCTAGAGGCAAAATTCATACCAATCAATAGTTGCAATATCTATGGTATGTTCCTGCATATAAGATTCCTGGTTACCTACCTCTGCTTGAACCATAGCCAAATTAGGTATGGCTTCCATGGGATGAGATAAATCCAAGGGAAGGATTAGGTTAATTAAAGGGAATTAGATGAGTCTAAATGAGTGGGAAGAATTAGGATTAGGGTTTGAGAGAGAGTCAAAGAGCAAAAGGCTAGGGAATTAACAACTTTTTAATTCTCCCAACTTGCTTCATGCACATGGCATAATGCCTTATTTGTAATACAACTCAAGAAGTGGGCTTAGGCCTTGTTTGCTTTGTTCAACTTTTCTTTTGATCTAATTTGCAAATATTAAATGCGTTATTATTATTATTTTGCACTCATAATTTATATATTTTTTTCATTAATAGTACTATTATAGATATCATTATTGTTCCTTTTATAATTATTAACATTAATTTCATATTATTTTTATTATTATCAAAAGTTTGCTATCTGATTTGCAAATAAGGTAAGGAATACAGGGTATTAGATTGTAAATCTTAATTACCTAGGTAAATATGCCACACCCTAAAGATATTTACCATTTAATAAAAGATAACTAATTATATATTATGTGAAACCCTAATAGATATTTAGCATCTTCCAACTAAATCCTAACATAAAAGATACTAGTTAATCAAGCTAAATAATATCAAGTAAAAGATAAACGAGCCTAGTATAACTGTGTCCATATCAATCTCTATTTTGAGCTTGAGGACAAACATTTTTTGAGATGGAGGCAATGTTATGGACCGCACACACATTATAGAATATGGCAAGCCGACAACTGTGGTCTAATGGAAATTGGGTCCATTGGCAGGCTAAACTAGATGGAATAATATCTTTCTACATATTATTCAAAATCTTATAAATAAAAAATATATATTATATAATAGCTTTCTAGATATTAGTCATAAGTGCTTAGCGCGCAAACAAAATAGCTCGATATAGTCAAGTATCTTTTAGCTAGATATACTATTTTAGATTATAAGCTAGCATGAAGAATAATTCATTAATTACAATCCTAGAACTTCGTATAAATCAAGTTAATTTTCTAGCTCTATTTCAAGGTCTTTCTCAACTCTCAACTTCTCATTTTTTTATTTCTCTCATTCGTTCTAGTTCTTTACCCCACAACTAGGTGATGAGATTCGAGACCTTAATAGCACATTTAAATTACTACAGCACATCTAGATTTTTCAAAGATTTGTCCAAAAAATGCCCTAAAATACACCAGAGGAGTGATGGAATTTAGTGGAATTTAGTGGGCAAAGGTTTCATTTTGACAAATTGATTAAAAACAACAATTGCCACCATAGATACGCTTGGATCATTCTTCCTTAAGCTACTAGGAAAATATCTAGCTAGAGAAATTTGCAAGAGCACAAATTAATTGTTGCATTGCTAATGATAAATGGATAATATCACAAACCATACACGTAACATACCTTAAATATAGGTTCCACCATCCCATGGAACACTTTGCTTGAACGACCACGTCCTGACCGAGGATTTAATATCACCAACATTTTCGGTGGGGTTTTGCATTTTATAGGTGCTTCAAAAAGAAGTTCGCTCGAAATAAGATCTGAAGACTGCTTCTTTGATGATACTAGTGGATGAGGCAAACAATTTATGAAACATTGCTGATCTGCAAAGCCACTAACCCATTGATGGGCTTCCTCTCGATTTGATGCCAAGAAGCGAAAGTCCTTTCTACACCTTCTTGGTTTCATGAAGCAAGAGATATGTTTCGTTATTGGATAAGCATGTACAGTAAAATGTCTGAGACCAGCACTGTATGATACCTAGCAAAATAGAATTCAAATTAGAATGATGGGATGAGAAGAACCCAAAGCAACAAACATAACTTATAAAGGACAATAAACAACTTCAAAAGAACTTACAGAAATCACATCCTCCGAATATAATGTATTAGAGCCCCAAACAAGTGCCCTGCTTGTAAGTTTGGCATCAAAAACTTCCTGATTTGCTGTTTCAGAAGAAGTCTGTGCATCGGTACTTTTATTTGTCTTTCTCTTATCCAATACCAGCTTTCCCAAAAAAACTTCATATCCCAACAGATCAGACTTTTCATCTCCAATGTCAATTCTATGTTCTTCTCTCTTTACTTTCAGTGTGTCATCAACATGAGGGTTAGATCCAGTCCGTCTTGACACCTTAACTTTGCTACATTTTTCGGGAAAAACAACTGGAGAGCAGTGCTGCCCTGTAGTTGTTTGAGAACACAATCCCAATCGGCAAAAAGACTGTTGAGTTGTCAGCTGGGAAGATGTATTATTGGAAACACTCCCACTCTTCTGCATAGCTATTAAAAACAGAATATGCAGGCACCTTGCTACATAGAAGTTTGTGATTGTGATTGATCACAATTATCTCAGCAATATCTGATCATCAGATGTCAAAACTATCAAAGTATACTATAAAATTCTTCTGAACTATATTGTATGAACACTCTGCAGGAGAAATAAGAACTGGGTCAAAATAAGATATCTTCCTGACATGATATTACAGCAAATGCAGGTTGCTTCCACAATTGAGCCTTAAACAACCTTGCCTACGCTAACAATTGGCTTAAAAAACAGTGGCATTCAAGTGCTAGTCCAGCCATAACTAGGCATACACCAGCATGAGCATCCCACAGATACAAAACAAGTATTACCAGATTCATTCATGCATAGAGCCACAAGTACAACCTTGTAAACAAAGAACTGTGAAATATGCAAAAAGGTTTGGCAGTATGCAACTACAAAAACATCAAAATATTTTAGAACATTGGAAGACCTAGTGTTTGTCCCCTAGATAACATTTTAAATCAACTATATCGTATAAAACTACCAAATAAAACTATCTTCAACATGCAAACTCTTGGAAAACCCTCTATGCAGATGTTGCAGACCAATTCCAAGCCCAAAATCAAAAGACAAACTGTCATCATTGCTGTATGCACAAAAAGAGTTCAATAATACAATTAATACTGACACAAAGACAATAGAAATCTTAGCTCATAATCTTTCTCTAGGATGAACTTTCCTCATTTCTTTTCAATCGTACTTAGCTAAGCAAAATGATACACAACAACAAGGGAGGCTTACAGCGCTTCTCAACTATAGTCCAGCTCAAGTGTCGGCAATCCCATGTTAAAATTGTCAACTTACAAGAACGGTCTATTCTAGCAGGAAACAACAATTTGTATCCAGAGGAATGGGGAAACAATACATCTTCCAGCGGAAAACAGACACTTTTATAATTCTAAATCCAAACGATTCACATTTACAGACCACGATCCATCATTTACTGATCAAATGTAACGATAATTGGCTGGAGTATCCCAAATTTCAGCTCACTCCATTACCAAAATCAAACTCGAGGAAAAACCATCTCCTGAAGTAAAAATAAACAACATATGAATCTTAACCAAGTCAAAAACATCAAAAAAATAAAAGCATTTCATAATGCATACAATTCAAAAACAACAGCACATAACCTAAAACCCCAACCCATATGATGATACGAACACCATGCTTCCTCTCAGCTCCACAAACAAAAAATACAACTAAAAAATAGAAAAAGATCAAATCATCATACCAGATGAATTGAATACTAACACAGTCAATAATTGAATGCCATAGTCAAACGTTTCACAAAATTACGTGAGCCAACGAAATGCCGTCGTTAAAAGCAGACCAATAATCGAAATTAGAAACTCGCAAGTTCAAAGCATTCAGATATCAAGAATCCACCTCCGATTATTCGAATCGTCTTCGGATCACACCTCTAAGGCTCCTGAATGAGCCAATCTCCTTTCCCCGCCACCAAATTTCTGACTGCAATTCTCAAGTTCAGGGATTTAATAATCGGCGGTAGTATAAGAAATGACGGAAGGGACTCCGGTTATGGAGTTAAATTCAGAGAAGATGGAAGAAATGAAAGGGGCGAGAGGAAATTGAACGAAAGGGTTTGGTGATTTTGGTCTCGGAAGAGGTTTGAATAGTGTACGAGAAGAGAGAGAAAATTAACAGAAGAATATGGTATTTTCGGCGGATGCAGAAAACCAAAAAGACAAGTACCTTAATAAAGTATAAATCTATTTATTTATTTTTTTCATTTCTTCCCATATGTTATCTTTCTCAATTCTTGTCGGCTGCCTCCGCTAACAAATGAGCTAATGCCTTCGAATATTTAATAAAGTTTAAAAAGGCATCTATGATTTTTTTTATGCACAAAAGAAAAAAAGTGATATTAATCATAACTGTTCCATTATCATTCATCCTCTACTATGACTTCCTTTTTTTCTACATATCACCTAACAACATATTTAACAATAGATCAATAATCAAAGATCATCACATTTTCTAATAAAAATTTGGTAAGTCTATATTACTATTCTAAAATGGCATGAATTACAACCATTAGAGTAGACTAATGAAGAGCTAGATATAAAATAAAGTAGCTACTATATTAAAAAAATTAATCTAAAATATTCAACCTACCTTTCATTTAGTTCCTCACCAACCTATCTTTACTCACCCTATAATTCCCTACTTATTAAATTCATGAACCCTAACCACTATGCTCATCTTCATTCACAACTCATGCAACACACAACTCTCACTTCTCTTCTCATCTTAATTCTCCAACCTATATTTGTGAATATTTGCATCTTCCAACATCCTCCAATATAAATATCTTGCTTTAATTTTCAAATATATACATTATTGATCTAGATATGTGAATTGTGTGTAGATTTGTTATCTTCACACCAAAGCTCATGACTACTTGACCTAGCAAGGGACGACAAGTGCACATGCCGCAACCTGCAAGGTAGCGCCAAGTTTTGTTGCAATTTGTAGCTAGAAGTGTGAGTTCCTTACGAATGTGAGGGAATGTGGAGCAGGTTCATAACACATTTAATAAAAGGGAGTGTGAGCTACTAATGCTACTAAAGGGAACTCTTCGCTCCTAATGCAGCTAAGGAAAGGAAGCATGAACTCCTCATGCATGTTGAACAAGGAAGCATTAGCTACTAATGCAACTTGGTTTAAAATTTTTAAGAGTAGAGTATATTGGTGTGACATAGATATAAACTTCTCAAGTATATGAGAATGTATGTATATTTGAGAGTATATAATAGGTTGCAAAGTATATTTCCAGACTAGGAATTAAACACGTATGTATATGTGAAATTGACGTACATTTAGTCTAAAATTGCACCTTTCTGAATGGAAATTATGTGCTTTTGGTGGGCATGCATAATTCATACTTCTGCTCTATTGTGTCCTCACTTTAATTGAATCCATCATTTAGGTTTTATCCTTTTGTTCTAATTCATTATGCTTATTTCTTGTTAGTTGTACAAGCTTAGTTAATGCATGATTGTTGCTTTACAGATTTCTCTACATGGTTAGACATTAAATTTATAGAATAATGATTTTTTTTTTCTTTTTTATTTCCATTGTTATGAATCAGTTTGTCAAGATAAGGTATTAAATATTATTTTATCTTAAAGTTATAATTTAAGTATTTTTCTTATTGAAATTCAGATGAGTCGTACATAGGGAAAGATATCGGATAGGATTGAGAGTTATGGATTTATCACTTCAAAATGACATAGAAATGAAAATGAACAAGCACTATAATTGGATCCTAGGAGTTTAAAGAATATTCCATTTTTTTAGTAGTGTGTTATGACACAAAAAAAATGTACATGATGAACACATGGACGAACTCCAAAACAAGATCAAGAAGAAACTCCACAACAAGCTAATCCTAATTATGAGCCACCTACAATACCAACATTTATTGACTACACACGTCATTAATCATTCATGGTCAATGTAATTATTCCGTCATCATTGACTCATAGGGGTTAGTCATCATCTCTAGCTAACACAACCATTGATGATAGTTCTAGATCACATCATATACAAACTATTACAGTAGATCGGTCATTCTTTAGTGGTCCATCATCCTTAACCCGCATGGGTTAGCCATCCTCCTCAACCCATGTACATTTTCCACCATATGTAGATGAGGATGAAGGTGATTATGGTGGTAATGACAACAAGGATGGCGGTGTAAGACCATATAAATGAGGCGTATGTCTGAAGGATCGTTGATACTTGGTTGGACCATGTCTTGAAGGTTCCAGGGACCCCAATTTAATCTCAAGCTTTGGTGGTTATATTGCACTAGATGTATGGTTCAGAAAGGTAAGTTTGGAATTTATAGCTTCATTTGTTATATCATTTGTTAACTATCGTATATTCATTATGTTGACTCTTTTTTTGTTTGGGAATGTGAAGTTTTAAAGGTTCACACTAGACCAAGATAGATGGATAAATGGATTAGTTGCATTAATGATTACCAATCTCATTATTGATACTAGATTGGAACATCTTGTGACATACATATTTTCATATGTAGATTGACATCCTATATCCTCCTTTATAGAAAGATGGCAGTCGGATACTAGTAGTTTTTATATGTTGTGGGATAAGATGATAATCACCATTTTAGATGTACAACATATATTAGGACTGAGGTTTTATGGCGATCCATAATATAGGAGTGATACAAATGATACTCATGTAGAGTTGATTCATGGATTGGTTGGCTTATTTGATATGGATAAGGTTGGTGCGGAGGGGGTGGATTGGAATTATGGTATTTGGTTGGCCTATGTACATTGTATTGGTTGACAAATGATAGTAAAGTTATTGTGTACCTGTAATACCCCAAAATTCACTATTTTTTTAAACGGAAGTACTTAAATTAAAACCCTTGAATTCTGGGGATGTTACCGCCACACTTAGTACTAGATCGGTTCACTTCGACCGTTCCAGTACCAAGTGCTAAGGCTAAAAGAAATTTTTTTTGTTAAACTTTAATTAATACTTAAATCAAGAGTCCGTAACATTCAAAAATTAGAGTACGCATAAAAGAATTATAATACATGTCCAAAAAGAGAAATAATTGTACAACGATTAAAAAGTTCATCTCAAGTATTCAATACAAAGTAATAAGTCAAAAAGAATAAATCCGATACAAAAAGAAATAATAGAAGGAAAATAAAATAACGAGAAGAGTGAAAACGACCACGACACTCTCGAACTTTGAGCCAACCACAAGCTCAACACTCAACTCTGCCTAATGTCTTGCCCACCTGCACAAAGTCAGAAGGGCCTACTACTCATGGGAATGAGCAGCACCCATGAAAAGGATGATCAGTACGCTACGTACTAAGCAAGGTAACCGTGCACTAAGGTCAACACATAAAATCACATAAATAATGCAGAAGAAATAAAGAAGCATATAGTCCAGCATGATAACGTAATATCGTACAATCATCCGAGTAGATACATAAATGCCCATTTATAGTCCAAATTAATTATTTAATTAACCTCTGATTAGAACTCATTTCACACCATACTTTTTATCAAATCCATGCGAGTATAGGAACCTCCCACTATTTTAACAGGTGGCTCGGTTACATATAGGGCATCATGCCCTAACCACTATTGTAACTGGTGGATCGGTCACGCATGGGGTAAAAACCCTTACCAATATTCCTAACTAGTGGATCAGCTGGACCCGACTCAATAATCTTTTACTTTAAATTATTAATGTCTTAAGTATCTTATTCAGAAGCTTTCACCCTATATATGCATGAATCACTCCCTTTACACTTATCCTCTAACTGACGCGTATCATATCATGAGAACCTTACACCTCCTAACTTGTCCAACAACCTTTCCTCTATCCTCAAACTCACACTAGAACTCCAACACCGAAATATGTGGGTCAAGGCCCACTACTGTATACCTCCAAGTCCACTCATTACCTTACTCTAGGGTTTTCTCTAGAAACCCTAATTTAGGCCTAAGTAGCTCATCCTACTCCACCTCACACAACCCAAATCATTTTAACACCCCATTCTTCACAACCCATCAATCCCATATTCATCATCATACTTTATTCACTAAGTACACACATGTTACCACTGAACCCTAGTTAGCCATATCAAACCCTAGTTAACCACACTAGACTCTAGTTAACCACTCCAAACCCTAGTTATCCACAACCAACAATTGTTAACTACTCTAAACCCTATTTAGCCACAACAAACCATAATTAGCCATTCCAAACCCTAGTTAATCACAACAAACCATAATCAGCCACTCCAAACCCTAGTTAATCACAACAACCCATAGTTAATCACTCCAAACCCTAACTTAGTCTCCTCCATACCCTTATAATGTCCTACATACTATTTTTCACCCAAAACTTCTAAATACCCAAATAACTCTTCTATTACCTTCCTTACGTCCCAAGTAAACTTTTCATATGTAAACTTTACTCCCATGGATACGCTAACCTCCCCATGCAAACCTTCAAACTTTTTCATGCAACCCTAAAACTTTCATGTGAAACCATGGATTCAACCATGCAAACCCTAGATCCATCCATGAAAAACCCTAGATTCCACCATACAAACCATAGATTCAATCCATACAAAACCCTAGATTAGATTCCCTCATGCAACACTATAAAATCTGCCATGCAAAACCTTAAGTTCCATCCATACCAAAACCCTAGATTCCTCCATACAAAACCCAAGATTCTACCATATAAAACCTTGAATTCTTCCATACAAAATTTAAGATTCACCCATACCAACTCTAGATTCAATCCATACAAAACCCTAGATTAGATTCTCCTATGTAACACCATAGATTAGATTCTCTCACACAAAACCATAGATCAGGTTATTCCATACAAAACCATAGATTAGATTCTCCCATACAAAACCATATATTAGATTCTCCCACATGAAACCCTAAAATTTCCCATTTTATTCTTTCACTCATGGATCATTAAAATACTTAGATCAACTCACATCCCTTGGTCAACTTATTCCCCTTTTGTCAACTTACTCCACTTAGTCAACTTTTTTCCCCCATTCTCCCTTTTCATCCTTTCCCCCACACAAACCACATTAACATCTTCACATGCATGTCTTACAAGGTCACAACACATAACATCACATACCACAATATTTCATCACATACACATACTGCATATGCCATTTAACAACACATGAACACACTTTAACTCCACGTTATACTACACATGAAATCAATATAATGATAAACATAGGATGCATAACATACAAAGCATATAATGCACATCAATACACATAAGGCCTTAGTAACACCCTTACCTAAGATGACACCGGTCTTGCAGCATGTTCCTACGCATCCTTAGGGCTTTGATTAGTCTCACCTATATGAGGGAAAAATTAAAATTAGATTCCCTCCTACCAAAAATACTATTATTCCTAATTTATTCTAAAACTAGGTTTTTGATAAAATAATAACATAATGATAAAAATAGTATTAACTAATTACTAACTTTGCTAAAGATATAAGAAATAATAGTAATATTATAAAAATTGATAATATAAGGTTGAAGATTTAATTCTAATAATAATAACAATGGAAATGGAAATAATACTAATAATAACAATAATGATAATAATAACAATAATAATAACCATAATGATAATAACAATAATAATAATGAGGGCATTACTCAAAAATAAAGTGAAATAAGGGCTTCGACCTCTTTACCAAAATAATAATAATGATAATAATAATAATAATACGAAAAATAATAATAGAAATAGAAATAAAATTAATAATAAAAACCATAATAATATTGAAAAATAATAATAGTTGTAACAGTAATAATAATACTAAAAATACTAATACTAATATTAATATTATTCAAAATGGATGGTGTGATAAAGGCTTCAACCCTTCACCAAAATAATACTAATAATAACATTAGTAAAAATTAATGATAAAGTTTAGTAGTAATAATAATAATAATGAAATAGTAATAATAATGATGATAAAAACCATAATAATATTGCAAAAATAATAATAATCCTAATGGTAATAATAATAATGATAATAATCGAAGATAAAATGAAGTAGGGTTTTGACCCTACATTAAATAATAATAAACTTAATAAATAATAATAATAATAATAATAATAATAATAATAATAATAATAATAATAATAATAATAATAATAAATGCTAATGATAAAAATGTTAACAATATTATTAATAATAAGACTTGATATGTATAATACTGCTACTAAAATTCAAAATAGGCACAATAGAGTTTCAGCCCTATATAGAATAATAATACTAACATTGAAAATAATAATAATAACAATAATAATAATAATAATAAATAATAATAATAAATAATAACAACAACAACAACAATAATAATAATAATA
Organism: Tamarix austromongolica; assembly: GCA_039764185.1. Taxonomy (NCBI): domain Eukaryota; kingdom Viridiplantae; phylum Streptophyta; class Magnoliopsida; order Caryophyllales; family Tamaricaceae; genus Tamarix; species Tamarix austromongolica. The sequence goes on from CM077817.1 coordinate 106,133,164, forward strand.
ACAACAACAACAACAACAACAATAACAACAATCGCATAACACTAATAATAATAATAGTAACACTAATAGTAAAATAGTTTTAATAATAATAATGAAATAATAATAATAATTTTGAAATAGTAATAATAATAATAACAACAACAACAACAACAACAAAAACATTAATAAATAAAATAAAAACTCATAATAATACTAATAATAATAATACTAATAATCTACTCAGCCAAATAGGGTCATCCCATATAAGAAATAATAATACTAATAATATTGAACTTAATAATAATAATAATAATAATATTCGAATAATAGGCTAAAAGTGAAATAAAATTAAAATAAATTTAATTAAATAGGGAAAAAGGGTTGAGAGGTTTTAGGGTTCAACTTTAGAATGGTGGTGATAGGCGGCGTCGGCGGTGGTATACAGCGGTGACGGTGGTGGCCGGAAAAGGGGAAGAAAAGAGGAAAAGTTGAATGCTGGGAAAAGGAGAGGTAGAATGAAGGTGGGAGTTGGGGTGTTTAGGGTTTCCTAGGTGGAGAGGAGTAGAATGGAGGTGGCGGTGCACACCGGCGGTAGTGGTGGCCGAAAGAGGAAGAAGAAGAAAAATAGAGGAGGAGAGGGAGGAAGGGGAAAAGAAGGGTAGGGAAATGTAGAGGAGGGTCTATAGAAAAAATTGGGAGGTGTAGGGGGCGGTGGCTACGGTAGGAGAGGTAGCTAATGGTGGTTCAAAGGGCGACGGAGGTGGAAGAATGGGTTGATTGAGGAAGGAACTTTGCACGGCCGGGGTGGCTCGTGCAGGAAGAATCGAGGGAGAAGGGAGGCGTAGTTAGTTAGAGGGTGGTGCAGAGAAGACTTAGGTAGGCAGAGTAGGCGGCGAAGTTGGTTGACTGCGGCGGACGAAACATCTAAAGTGGCGGTGGCGAACGCAAGGGTTTTTCTAGGTAGGGATCAAAAGCTCGACCCTTGCTAATTATGGGGGGTATTTATATATCTTAGATGAGAGGGTAGGGTTCTGTGGGTCGACGTGGGAATAGGGCAGGTAGGGTTAGGGTCACCGGCGGCGATGGTTGGCTGGCGACAGTTAAACTCGTGGCAAGGGAATGCGCGGGAAAAGGAGGAACTACGCGAGAAGAGGGAGAAAATGGTTTAGGTCAGCATGACTGGCAGAACAACGGGGAAAAGAAGGGAGAAATGGCCGATCAAATGGGCGAGATTGGCGGCTTGATTCTCAGAGTTGCAGGTTGACGGTAATGGCTGGTGCGAATGGTGGGAGAGAAGAAAGGAGGAGGAGGAGGAAAGGATGGGCTGGATCAACGGTCCAGGGAAGAAAGAAAAGGAAGGAATCGGGCTGGTCGGCGCGGTGAGAGGTAAGGATTTAAATGAAACGCAACGTTTAGGGGGGGAAAGGGATAAAGCACAGCGCTGGGCTATCGAAGGAAGAAGAGAAAAAAGAAAAGGAAGAATGGGTTGCGGGAAGGAGAAACGACCCGCGTTGAAGGAAGAAAGGGGAGAGGGCTTGGGCCGCTGGGTTGGCCCAGGTTGGGGGAGAAGGTAAGAAAAAGAAAAGAAGAAGAAAGAAAAAGGAAAAGGGGAAAAAGGAAAAGAGAAAAATAATTAGGTTGGGTATTCAAATTAATATGAATATTTTAGATATTTAAAAATAATAATATTTAAATAAAATAATATTAAATTTCCTTTTTAGGCTAATTTAGGATTTTTTGAAAGGTTTTCCACAAATTCCATTTTAATTAGCAAATCACTCTAATTTTCTCCAATTAAATTATTTATAACATTCCTATTAATTTGGACCTACTTTCTCATTCTTATTTTAAATAAAATAATTTATTTAATTAATTTCTAAAATAAAATCCTTAATTAGCTAAAATACCCAAATTTCTTCCTAATTAAAATATTTATAAATTTCTTCTTGATTTACCCTAATTAATTTCCTTTTACTTTAATAAAAATAATTTATTTAATTAATTTTCCTAATAAAACCTTATTTAACTATAATTTTTAAAATTAGAAATTTTGGAACATTTCAGTACCTATTATGGTTGCTCAGTATGTCATTATTTGTCTATTAATCATCCAATTGAATTATCCCATACTAGCTTTTGTTTCTTTAACATCTCATGATTGTCAAAAACTATGCATAGGGAATGACTGTACTTGCTCATTTATATAGGAAACTTAGTGCTACACTAAAGTTAACATTCATCGAATATCCAGATGTACAAATCTGTTATAGATAATTATCTAACTGTCATCTATATATTACCCTCCTAGATTATTTAGTTGAAATTTTAATGGTGTATCATAAAAAACTTAGATATAAAATACTTTCTTAATTTTGGTGATGTTTGGTGTAATTGGGACTCTTGTATGCCCCATTGTGAAAGATGGTAGAATGATTGACCTTTTGACAAGAACAATTCTATGCTTGAATACTATGAAAGGGTGATTGATTCTATGTCTGTGAGAAAAGTATACTCATTCAAGTTAAACTATTTTTATATATTTATCATAGTTATTATTATGATATTAGTATAATCCTTTTGTTACAAGTCACATGATATATGTACAACATAGCTGAACTAAGCAATAATTGTCGCATGACATTATTTCATAATTATTTACATTCTATGAGTGTAGTAAAACCTTATATGTTAGAACATGTCACACATCAATTTATATTTACACAAGTGATCCTTCACAAGCCTATCATATCAGAAAAGAAGACATATAAAAAGCCTAGTCCAAGGAGATATAAAGTTCATTATCATCACATGTTTGCTTAGTGGACTGTGAGTCATGAGCACCTACTAGAACCACGTATTTTCAGAGCATAAGTATTTAAACCATGTGATATAGATCATAGCTATAAGGATTAGTATGTGGATGTGAATCATAGGTATTTTTTGCAAATGAAGGAGCAACTTTTAGCTTTGTGGCCTAATGAGGAAGAGGAAATTACAATTGCAAGACATATTGTTAATGTAGTGGCTGCTCTTCATCATATATATTAGAGGGGTAAACCATATTCATATTACGAGAAATATACATGATTGTCTTGAGACTATTGTTCATCAACTAAGAGTTAATATATGAGAGCGAGGGTATGGGTGTGGTCATAATGATTTATTTGTTATGTGTTTTTGTGTCATGTAATTTTAAATATATATGATAACAACTTCCATATAACATGTGATAACACTCCAGCTAACTTACAATAACCTACACGTAACACTTCCTCCCCTTTCAATATATGACTTAACATAATATCATACAAAGGAATGTGAAAAGTTTTGCCAAGTATGGGACTTAACATAAGGTCATACAAAGGAGAGATGATTATAGCACATGTGATAACAACCAAACCAAATAAGAGATCGAACAACGGAATAAAAAGGAAGATAGAGGATCTCATTCTATTAAAATTACATTTCCATATTTCAAACTTCAAATACAAATAATATAACAAAAAGCTATAACAATTATAGCCCCCATTAAAGTTCGTTTGAAGATAAAAGAAGTGTTTATGTTAGATGTGTGCCATCATTATTTGAACATTAAGCATAGTTCAAACCTTGATTGATATGGTGCCGTCTATGTTGAGATGCCTCTATCATGGAATGTTTGTCGTATAATATACATAGGTGGTAGTAGAAAATTTTCTAAGATTTGTACCTATAGAGCAAATTATTATGAGAAATTTGTAGACTTTCATGTTAATGTTTACCCTTAATCAAGACATGACTTTAAATAAATAAAACATAGAACTAACTAGACACTTTTATAGGTCTCACAATTGTATTTAGTATACATATTAAGCCATTTAAACTCTTAGGTCACTCTTAGAGTATGGGTAATGTCTCGTGAGGGTTTTGCAGACAATATACCCACAAGATCAGACATAAATTACATAAAAACGACAAACACACTTCTAACACCCTTAACTAATGTTGTCTCAGAATTTTCTACTTTCATAACACCAATATTAGCACTCAACCAAGATTTAGCACGAGAAAATTAAAAGGGTAAATTTCAACATATGGTTCACACACAAACATGACATGTATGAACATAACAATAATAATGAGTAAAAAACCTAACCACGCCTTAGTGACGTCAAGATCCACCCTCACAAAGATATATCCTCTTATTTTTACTTTTTTCTCATATTCATAGCTAAATATGTCAAAACACATTCAAATATGTAAGATAAAATGATAAAAATAACAAGCAACTCATATATATCAACAAAGAAGGCTCCTATTTTGAGGATAAAAACCTTACGAAACAATATCAAATACCTACCAAATGGACCAAACCATATGCTTGACTCATGTGACTAATCTCCAATAGATCAGGGTCTCCCATCTTAAGAATTAAATAATACTTCATGAGGGTTGTAACAAGGCTAGGTTTAAAGGTTTAATGAAGAAAAGGGACATAAGAATTCAACAAAATATCCTAAAACCTAGTAGAATCATACTAATATAGGGATTTTTTTTCATAAGGTTGAGCTTCTCAAGGCATCTTCACATTACATAACATAAAATCACATAAGCCAAGTATCTTCATGTTGGGCATTTACATAATTTTCAATAATTCTCTTCAAAATATATGAAAAGAGACAAGCTATTTTTTTTCTTTTCTTCTCATATTTTTGTATTTTTTTTTCATTTTTATCCCCCACACTTATTATTTTTTATGCTTGTTAACACTTTCTTTAAATACAATGTTGAATAACATGTGTAAGTCTCATAAACTAATTCTACTTGTTTTTATAATGGTAAAGATGTGTTTTAGGTTTGGTTAGAAAAAATATGGGTGATGAAGAAATAAATGTCAATGTAAAATGCTCAAAGGGGTTAACTAAGGGGTGTACACACATGTACACAAAAAATGGGATAGAAATATATCTGGCTATGTGGTGGAAAATCCTAAAGTGGATTTATCACTTTCTCAATTAGGGTGCGGTTATGACTTAAAAGCTTCAATTGGCACATGAAAAAGTTCTAGTAACCTCTATATTCCATTACAAGAGCTACGAAAAAGTAATTTGATAAAAAATAGTGGATATGAGGCTTACAAAGAAAAATGAAGCCAATAAATGTAACACTCCCATTTTTCACAACTAAAAAAATTTTATTTTAAAATATTGCGGAAGCAGACAAATACTAAAAATACTTAGAAAAAACGGGATGCTACCGCCACACCTAACATAGAATAGGCATCAACCGCCCATCTCATGTTAGATACAAAGCTGAGAAATCAAACCAATCAAAATAAAAGTAGAGTGCACAAGAAACACGATATATCGATACTAAAGAGAATGTTTACAACATAGGACCTCAAAGTCCCTCGAAATATTCAAATACATGAAAGAAGGTTAAACTAGGATACAAACTACAATGGTATAAAACAAAGGTGGGGTATATCCCTAAGATCTGGTCCATTAAGGACCAAACAAGAGTCTTCAGATGTCCATACTCTCAAGCCCCAAGCCCAAAAAGAGGTAGGCCTACTACCAACCATCTCTAAAACTCTACATATGGTCTTCTACTCGTGGGAATGAGTAGATGACCGAACAAACAGGCACATCAGTATGCTTCGTACTGATTAAGCTAAGTTACTTTCTCAAAAGGAGTCACAAATATATAAGGCTCTAAAATAATGTACAGATCATACCAAACATATATCATGCTTTAATTATTCAATTAGATATACTTGCTCTATCATAGTCATATAATACATCATAACTTCATGCCATACGCACTTAGACAAATCAAGACTCATCATGCTTATCAACATAGCATAGCATAAACATTATACATAGCAACATACACTTTACTAAGCAGGCTATTCAAACAACTATTAGGGTTTCTACCATTTATTCATATAGCTTTATATTTGGTCTATTTTCCAACTTACATAGTCCATTAAGTCATTTATTTATAAGTGATTATTTCTTTATCACGTTCTTTTCCTCTCTTTTTTTCTCTTTATCCACATCCTTATTCTTATTTTTATTGAGTGATGGATTGTGCACCACCCCATGGTCTCACATACCATGGATGCTCATCTAAACCAGAGGACATAAAGTCTGATTGAAGCTAAAAACTACCTAAGTGACTAAACCCTTTAGTATTGATACCCTATAGTACGTCATTAGTTTCTAGAGTAGTTACAGCATGATGATCTATTAGGATCCTTTTTGAAGGAAAAGCATGAAGGCACCAATAAATGACCACAGGTAGACTAGCCCCCAGTAGATAATCAAGGATCAAATAACCTAAACTCATACACAACTTGATCATCTTCCACTTTAAGTGATTAGTATGTTATTTTTTCTAATGTTAAGTTATCATACAATGCTCATATAACATTCAAGTAACACATCTACATACTCATTGAATCCTAACCATTATTACCCTCTAACCATGCCAAAATCTAGATTGTCTCATTCAAACGTAGCATCATAGCATATTCATCCTAGTTTACTCATTAAAGTCTTCCAAACGTACTAAATAGAATATCATGAATTTTAATCCCTTTATTCCATCCAATATATTAGTTGATCAAAGCAAAGATGTGTATTGTCATCATTAAAGGATTATATTATATTTTAGCATTATGCAAAGTCTCAAAGTATAGAAAGTCCAAAAAGAACAAAACAACATACTCGGGTTGAACCAATTGATCAGTTTGGGTTAATCGATCAATTAGTTTGGCTCAACCAAACCTTAGGGTTCCCTAAAATTACTCGATCAGTTTGGTTACACCAATCAACTATTCTAAGACTACTCGATCGGTTTTGATAAACTTTTAGGCGGGCTTAAGGAGAGAGAAACTAAGGTCAACACAAACCAACCAAAAGATCGGTTTGGACCAACTAGTCAACTATTCTAAGGATCGGTCAATCAGTTTGGCTTAACTAGTTAGTAGGTTTGCTCCTGGACAACATATATCATACATTTTTCATGCAAATAACACTATAAAACTTACCACATCTAAAACATAACATGTAATATCAAAATACCAAATACCAAAATTTAACCAGCTCATACAATGAATCATGCTTCACATTCAAGCAAATTGACCCTATTTTCTCTAAAATCGTGCATTTTTCTAAGGATTCTTAATTAATTTAGCATGCATCAATTACAAGTCAAACTCTCATATAGGCATATAAACTTAAAATTTTGTAGAATGCATCACGGCATATGCTTATTCAAACCACATTTCAAATGTAAGAATTACTTACTAATGCTTAGCAAAAATTTTCTTGAAAGAGGAAAAACTCAAGCTAGAAGATTTCAGCTTGCAATACCCTTAAAAACAACAAATTAGGGCTTATAAATCATTAAATAACTTTCACAAATCAATAAATCAAATTAGAAAAGAAAACAGACTTACCACACCCAAGAGAAAAATAAATGATGATTCACCTGAAACCAACACAACTTTCTCCTAAATTTAACTCTTTCTTACTTAAGGATAAAATAAGAGGAAGCTAGAGAAAGGATTGGAAAAGTGAAAAGAATTTGAATTTAATCTTAAAGTGGAGAGGAAATAACACAACTACTAGAGGGCTAAGATATTTTGGAGGCTGAAAGAAAAGTGAGAAGGAGGGGTGATTAGGGTTATTTATAGCCAATAAATCAGTTAATGAATGAGTGAGGTTATGCAATTAAATTTGATTTGAATAAACAAACTTATCAAGAATAAATTGGCTTCTATCTCAGAGCTCAAATGGTGATATTTTTGGAGAATGAAAGTCGAGTTCTTCTAGAAAATATCAAATATAAGAAGGGAAAAAGAAGATCGGCGTGGAAAGGAATCTCCCAGCTGAGTAGGGAAAGTTTGGAAATTGAAGCACACTTCTAGAAGTTCTTAGAGGATAGAGGAAGAAGAAAATGAGAGTGAGGTCATCCTCCCCCTCAACTATTAAAATTGAGCCCTCAAATCTATTTGAGGTAGCAACTAAAGCCGAATAAATGATAAAAAGGGTTAATAATCACTCAATAAAAGTTTGGAGTTGGATTATCAAAGTCCATTTTGATGTAAGAATTTTTTTAGAAAATCAAGCTTCGAAAAGTACTCAACCCGACTAAGTAGTCAATCGGTTTAGCTAGACCAGTTGATTGTTCTACAAACCAATCAATAGGTTCAATGGAGCAAAACCCCTTTACTAAAATGATGAGCCAATTGATAGGTTCATAGAACAAGTCGCTTGGTTCACTAGAAAACTTGTTTTATTCACTTTTCCAAACTTTACGCAAATTTATTTTTACCTCAAATCCTATTGTAGTTCCAAATCCAGATCAAACATTATCAAATTTTATTAAAAAAACATAATTTCTCGTTTTATAAATCTTCTAAAAATATGGTGTATTATTTTATCTAAAACGCTCAGAAATGGAGACATATATGGCTTAAAAGCTTACTATAGTTTGTGATTAATCTCAACATGTTATGTTGATGGTTAAGAAGTTATACATGTTCTCACTTCATTCACATCTAATCATGTAGATATGTGTTCCCTATATAAAAATTAACACAAAAAAATTCTGCTAGACCTTATCTCAATTTTGTGTACCTCTTTTGACATGGTTTCAAAGATATGTTCATCATTGACTAGTTAAGGGCTTCTAAGACTTGACAAAAACCAAAAAGACTCAACTAAAAACAAATCAGGAAAAACATTTCAAATAAATAAATAAATAGGCACATAAAAATCAATGAATTAAAAAAAAATGAACCAAAACTCCCCCATACTTATCATGAACATTGTTCTAAATGGATAATCGATCCACATAAAGGAGGAAAGGGCAATTTAGTATAAGTTAGAGCATATAAAATGTACCTAAAAGGTGGTAAAAATACTGTAAAAATACAAGGGGAGAAGTCCTTGTTTATAGGCCAACATGGCCCTTGCAATGAAACACATTCCCACTCTATGTTCCCTCACAAGTACTCCATTCGCGTTACCTCCTAGCTTCAAAATTTAAATATCCTTCTGCCCTACAATTCCTTCATAAATATGTTAAGTTTCTATGCATTTGTAAATGAAAGGAAAAAAAATCAAAATACCTAGTAAATCAAAATAAAATCTAAAGAAAATTTTCAATATAAAATAAATTAAACACACACTTAGGTTGCCTCCCAAAAAGTAATTGTTTATAGTCATTAGCTTGAATATAATCCTAATCAACTAGGATTTACTAAGTATATGACATTGTTGAGCTTGTCAACCTCTCTGACCTCATTCCTCTTTAGTTGGTGCCTATGGAATTTTCTAAAATTAATATAAAAATGTGATCCCAAAAAAAATTTAGATGGAAACAACTCATTATTACCTATATTAGAGGTGGAATAGATCATACCTACCTCAACCAATTTAGCTAACTCTTCTTCACTACTTCTTTCATAGTTGGTTTTAAGTGTACTTTGGGTTGAATCACTTCAACTCCTCCTTTGTATTTAAGTTCTTGAGAGTACACCAGACATGCTTCTTGAGTATCCTACACTACATTTGCTTAAAATGATCAATAACCACATATATAATATATCAATGCTATAAAAAGTGTCATCCTCAACTGGTTGTTTCATCCTTTTAAAGAAGATGACATCTCCTATCTGCACAAATTCAGAAGGGCATTTTCCTTGTGGGAATGAGCAGCACCCATGAAACGGGTGGTCAGTAAGCTACATACTAAGTAAGGTAACCATGCATCTAAGGCCAATACACAAAGACATATAACACAAGCATGATCATATAAACAACATACAAACAATATAGATAATAAAGGCCAAGCTATAGTTCATATCAAATGATTCTTTTACTCCATGTATGTTGCTATCAATTACTACCTATAAAATAAAATTAAGTAGATATTAATTAACTTCCTAAAATTATTTTAAACAATTATTCACTTTATCATATATTTTTAGCTAAAATTTTAGGTTAAACTTTGACTCATATGCAATCAAATTTAGGAAAAACACTAGAAATATAAATTATATATTTCGTTTTTATATTTACATCAAAATTTGAATAACCTAAATCTGAGTTTATTTGTGAAAACTATGATCAAAATATAGTGAGTTGTTAAAATCATACAAAAAATAAACTTTAATCTTTAAATTAATTAAATATGCAAAAAAATTTAAATAAATAATTAAAAATAATATAAATAACCTCAAATATTATTCAAATAATTAACCAAAAACTTAAAGTAAAAGGGTATAAAATATGTAAACGTATGTATAATTATTCCCTCATCAACACCCCTGTACTTAGCTTCTTGCTTGTCCTCAGAAAAAAACATGACTCTAAAAAAAAAATTGGACTCACTAGCCATTTTTGTATGCCTCACAATTGTACTTAGCATGTGCAACAAGCCCTTTAAACCCTTAAGTCACCTTTAGAGGACGAGTAAGGTCTCATAAGAGTTTTACAGATGATATACCCATAAAATCACACATAAATCATATAAAAATGATAAGCATAATCACATAAAAATAACAAACACTTCTAATACCCTTAACTAATGTTGTCTTACAATCTTATACTTTCATAACACCAAGATCAACACTCAACCAAGATTTAGCACCACAAAATTAAAGAATTGATTTCAACATAGGGTTTACACATAAACATGATAGATACAAACATAATAATAATAATGAATGAAAACCTAATTATGCCTTATTCATATTGAGATACATTCTCACAAAGGTATTGAAATGCCCCAAAACCCTAATTTTTAAAATTATGGCCAAATAAGGATTTAATAGGAAAATTAATTAAATAAATTATTTTTAATAAAATAAAAAGGAAATTAATTAGGGAAAATCAATAAGAAAATAATAAATATTTTAATTAGAAAAAAATAGGGCGTTTTGCTAATTAAAATGGAATTTAGGAAAAATCATACAAAATCCTAAATTAGCCTAAAAAGGGAATTAAATATTAATTTATTCAAATATTATTATTTTTAAATATCCCAAAATACCAAAACATCCCAAATACCCCAACCAACCTATTTTTTCCCCTTTTCTTCTTCTTTTTCCTTTTTCTTTCTTTCTCTCCTTTCTTCTTTTCTTTTTCTTCTTCCTAGTTGGGCCTGTCTTCCACGTGACCCAACTCCCCTGCCATTTCCTCCTTCAGTACGGCCTAGAACGCTACGTTTCTTCTCCTTCTTTTTTTCCTCGTTGCCTGGCCGATTTCCTTCCTTTCTTTTCTTTCCTGGACCGCCCGGTCCACACACCCCCTCCTTTTTCTTCCTTCTTCTTCCTTCCCCATCGCAGCCTGTAAACTCTCCCCTAACCTTCGCCGTGGATTTTGCCACCGACCACACCCGATTAACCGGCCATATCTCCTCTCTCTTTCCCCTGACTCACCTGTCGTTCAACCCAACCAACTCTTCTTCCTTCTCACGCGTGACTTCCCTTTTTAAATATTATTATTATTATTATTATTATTATTATTTCAATGAATGGTTGAAGCCCTATTTCATATTATTTCAAATTATACCATTATTATTATTATTACTACTACTACTACTACTACTATTATTACTATTACTATTATTATTGTTGTTGTTATTATTATTATTATTATTAGGGTAAAATCTTGAAACCTTATATTATCATCTTTTCCAATATTACTATTATCCTTAACAATATTAGTATTTTGTTAGTGTTACTATTATTATATTATTATTTTATCTATAACCCTAATCTTAGAATAAATTAGAAAATAATAGTATTTTTGGTAGGAGGGATCCTAATCCTTAGTTTTTTCCTCTTATAGGTGAATCTAGTCAAAACCCTAAGGAGGCGTAGGAGCGTGTTCTAAGACCAGTGTCGTGTTAGGTAAGGGTGTAACTAAGGCCTTATATGTGTTATGTGTCTTATATGCCTTGTATGCCATGTATCATGATATGTTATGTATCTTATGCTTATCGTTATAACTATTCTATGTATAGCGTAGCTCGGAGTTGAGGAATGCTCATGTGTTATCTTATGGCATGTGTATAATATGTATAAATTGTGATTATGATGTAATGTGTTGTGGCCCTTTAGGACATGCATGCTAGGATATGTAATGTGATGATATAGGGTGAAATGATGAATAGGGAAGATGGGGAAGTATGTTAACCAAAGGGAAATAAGTTGATCAAGGAATGTGAGATTGACCTAAACACCCCATGATCCATGAGAGAAAGAATACAAGGGCACTTAAAGTAAAATATAGTGGATGAACTTTGCATGGAAGAATCTAGGTTGCATGGGAGTTTTAAGGTTTTGTATGAAAACTTCGAGGGTTGCATGGGATGAATAGGGTCTACATGGGGGTAAAATTTATGTATGAAAAGTTGACTTGGGGTGTAAGGAAGGTAACATAAGAGTTGTTTGGGTGTTTGGAGGATTTGGGTGAAAAATAGTACGTGGGACAGTATAAGGGTACACAGGAGACCGAGCTAGGGTGTGGGAGAAGATCTTAATCTAAGAAGGTGGTAAAAAAGAAAAATAAATGAGGGTGAGTGGAGTACGAGATAAGGATGGAAATTATCAGGTGAGGGATGAGCATGAGCACCATGGAAAGATAATAGTGGAAGGTGAGAAATGGAGAGGTGACATGTGAAAAGGAGGATGCTAGGGTTTGGTATGGTCAGTTAGGGTTTGATGTGGCTACCTGGGGTTTCGTGATCACACATTTACTTGGTGAGTAAAGTGTGATGATGAGGGTTGAATCTAAGAGTTATGATGTGTGGGGTGTTAAAATAGTTTGGGTTGTGTAAGGTGGAGTAGGATGGGCTATATAGGCCTAAATTAGGGTTTATGGAGAAAACCCCAGAGTGAGGCAGTGAGTGGACTTGGGGGTGTAAGGTAGTGGGCCTTGACCCACACACTTAAGAGTTGGACCTCTAGTGTGAGTTAGGGTAAGGAGGAAAGGATGTTGAGGCAAATTAGGAGATGCAGGGGTCTCCAGGTATGGGACGACCCCTTTTGTAGGATAAGCGTAGAGGGAGTTAGTCATACATGTATAGGGTGAACTTTTTGTAACACCCCTATTTTTATCACTTGAAAATTCCTTTAAAAAGAGTTGATTGTGGAAGCTAAGCTAATAAAAAACGTAGGATGTTACCGCCACACTTAGTATAAGTTCGGTTCCTTTACCTTTCTTACACTAAGTGTTAAGGTTAAAATGTTCATTCACTTAAATTAAGAATAACAATGGATAAGAAGAAGAGAAAGGTTTCATTACAATATTAAATTGTTCTGATAATACAAGATTAAACAAAAGAGTTACTGTAACACCCCCAAAATTCACTCTTGAATTTTTTTTGAAAGAATAAAGCGGAAGCTAAAATAGAATTTGGGGAATGTTACCGCCACATCTAGCACAAGATAAATGTCTACCATCTATCTCATGCTAGATGTAAGGCTAAACCTGTCAAACAAAATTTCATACATCTATGCTGTGAGGATAAATTCCCACAAGGAAATATCCACAGGCAGATGGCAAGTGAATATTTTCACCGAATAAAATCATTACTGAATGAATCGGCGGAACCTGTGAAATAAATCCGAATTTTAAAAGCTTATCGGAGTATGAGGAATTAAAAGTCAATTACAACACCCGCCAAATTTTAAATACAACATTTGAAACTTCCAAAAATAAATACAATCAAACAAGACAATTTCCGATGGATTAAATTCCGGATTGTCTACTCTCTCAAACCAAGCCTTCCACCCAAATACAATATCCGATCTCAAATCTGCACAAGAGGTCTGCTCCCCACCATCAGTGGATCATCACAGGACCCATTCAACCAAGGTAGTATCAGTACGGGTCCAATACTAAGTAAATCTCACTACCCTATCCTATGGGAGAGACGTAAAGTATAACATCAAGTGCATATTGAATCAAGGTGCATTACGTTGATACAATATTATGCATACTCAATACCCACATCATAAGTCCTACCAGCAACACCCATGAAACTGGTGATCAGTACGCTACGTACTGAGTAAGGTAATAGATTCGCTAAAGCCAACACATAGAGCATATAACATAGGAATGAGCATGTAGGCAACATACAATGATACATGTAATACGGCCTGGTTACTTTTCAGGTAACTTATTCTTTATTCCTCTTACTAATATGTTCATTCCACACATACTCTTTAATAGTCCATGTGAGTGCGGGAACCCCACTATTATAGCCGGTGGACCGGAATACATACAGGACAAAACGCTCTTGACCACTATTATTCGCCGGTGGACCGGTCTCCAGGGCAGAACGCTCCTGGCCACTATTATTCGCCGGTGGACCGGTCTGGCCCTGACTCACATGGTGTTTCACTGTAAGTGCTTAGTGTATTTCATATGGCTTAGCTTCATTACGTTTGGTTTGTTGAGCACGGAATCCCCCACTATTATAGCCGATGGACCGGAAATCATGCAGGGCAAAATGCTCCTGGCCACTATTATTCGTTGGTGGAACGATCTCTAGGGCACCCCGGCTCCTGGCCACTATTATTCGCCGGTGGACCGGTCTGGGCCCGGCTCAACAATCTTTTTCTTTGAGTGATTAGTGTCTTAACATATCTTATTTGAAAGTATTTTACCCTTGACATGTATGGCTAACTATATCCACACTTATCCTCCCAGGAGGGCCCGTCCCATATCTTGGGACTCTTGCGCCCCTTATCACACCTCGATATCCATTCCCCTTTACACTTGCATATAATGAAAACCAACTCCTAAGGGTGTGGGTTAAGGCCTAACACCTCGTGACATCAAACTCCACCCGCTATTAGCCTCTAGGGTTTCCCTTGAAACCCTAATTGGACCTATGTGGCCCAACTTCCTCTTACTTCACTACCATTAATTCATTTATCGTCAAACACCTCATCTCATTTAGGTTCAATCCCAAATCATATCACTTTACTCATTGATTTCGTAGGTGATCGAAAACCCTAGTTAGCCACTCCAAACCCTAGTACATTTCTTCCCCCACAAGTAATCTCCCTACTTTTCACCTAACATTACTTACTGCCCATGGCACCCATACTCATCGCTCGTATATTAAATTTCCACTCTTAACCCGTTACTTTACTCTTCCTTAATTGTTCTTACTTCCACATTTTCCCCCGTTTTATCCTTTCACCCCACATCATATTATTAATATCCTAGTATGCATGTCCTAGAGGGCCGCGTCATAAAATATCATAAGGATAAAACGTGTCCAAAACCTAGGACTCAAGAGCATAGCTCTATTAAGATTTAAGGTCAAATATTACTCAAATCGGTTTAAATACATATCACTTAAAGTATTTTAAATTGATTTGGAAGCTAGGGAAATGACAATAGAAGATAAGTTATTTTTTTCGAAAATGATTTACTAGTTAGGTTTTACAACCCAGAAGACAAACCAACCATTTGTATAGAACCAAATCCAAACCGATTAGATTAAAACATAATTCAAATGATTTAAAATCCAAAGGCAGCAATCGATTAGATAAAAGAAGTATAGCAAAAATCAATTTTATAAAACCATCCCCGAAGACTAGGGTTTTTAATGCCCGAACTACGAACCAACTAATTAACTTTTATTATCTCAATTTGATAGCTTAAGAATATGATTAAACTGATTTTAAATAAATCTAGATAATCAACTTCAACAAAACAATATTCCGATTAGCCAATGCAAGACGATCCGTTTTCAAAATTAGGGTTTTAAAGCCCACGACACAAACTCAGGTAATTCAAATCAATTGATTCCAATCAAAGGCATTAAAGCGCAATTAGGATCATTTAAACTATTTCTATAAATTTAATTTTTGAAAAACAATTATACATATGATCAATTTCATAATTTCACTTGAAATCTAGGGTTTAGGCCCAAAAATGCAATTCGGTTGAATTCTATTAATTTAATCAAATTGAACGTTTAGAAATGCAATTAAACACATTTTATAACATATCAAATAATCAATTGATCAAAACCAATAAAAGAAATACCTAATTTAGCACAATTAGGGTTTTTGAGCCTGGAATACAAATCCGATCAATTCTTGCTAAAATATATAAATTGAGGTTCGGAAATGGAATTAAATATATTCTAATATAAATTATATAGTCAATTGAATAAAACAACCCGATTACACAATCCAATTTAGTCCCGCAAGAGTTTTGACCTAAAAATCCAATTCCGATTAATTACACACAATTTGCCCAAATCAACACTTCCGATATGAAATTAAATACATTTCAAATGATAGTATAAAATCAATTGAGCGGAACGACTCAATTACGTGACCCAATTTCATCACACACGAATTTTGACCTAGAAATCAAAATCCAATAAATTCTGTATAAATTTCTTAAATTGACGGTTCCGACATGAAATTAGATACATTTTACAACATATATAATCAATTTATCAAAAATAGCTAAATCGGACGAATTTGAAAAATTTGGGCATAACCCGGCCAAAAATTTAATTTTCCAGAATTCCAACCCAAACCATACAATTAACTTATCCAAAACAATGTCACAACACATATATACATTATCAAACAATTAATTTAGCTTATCACAAGCTAAATCATACTCAATTAATCAAATCCATATTATGGTTTTTTAAAAATTTATACCAAACAAAAATCAACAAATCGGAGCAAGGGAAGGCCGGAGAAGCTTCGTCGGAGGCTGGGGGTAGCTCGCCGGTCATCACTCGAGCTCGCCGTGGCCGGACGGTGGCACGGCCGGTGCGGCTCGTCACTGCTCCTCGCGGCTGCTGCTGCGCTGGCTTCGGCTGTTGCTTGCTGCGGTCGAGCTGGCTACATCGTTGGTGGTAGTCGTGGCCGACGGTGTCTGCCGACAGTCGACGAAGGAGAAGGGAGGAGTTGGGGAGAGGGGGCGGCTGGGGCTTAGGGCTGCAAACAATGGGTAAGGGTCGGGAGCAAGGAAAGAGAAGAGAAGGGAGAGAAGAGAGAAAAGGAAAAGAAGGGGGTTCGGGAACCGGCTGGTTGGGTTTTTTTTGTTTTTTTATTTTTTACAAATACAATTATAAAATAAAATACTGAATATCAAAAATTATTATTGGAGGAATTTTATCTAAAATTTATTTGACGAGAATTATTTCTTAAAAATCCAAAAGTTTGAGATCGATAAAAAGCTATATAAAGAATTTCATAAATATTTTCGGAAGAATTTACCAACGAACGCAAATATCTATATTATTTACAAAAATAAATTATAAGACCCCATAATAATATTTAAAAATGTATAATAAAATATTTAAGTCAAATTTTAATAAGCTGAGACTAATTTAAATAATTTTCGAAATCAATTTTTTGCAAACTAAAAAGCGTAAAACGGAAGAAAATTAGTTTTGGATAGAAATTCATAAATAAGCTCCGAAAATCTTTTTAATTTAAAACTTCCCGAAAATCTTAATGATTTCTGAAACGAAGAAATTCAAAGTCGGAAATATTTTCTAAGGATAAAATCATTAAAATAAATTTAACTATTTAAACAGAAATTCTATAATTTAAATAATATACTTCGTTAATAAAATATAACTCCAAAATAAAGGCGTAATCACACGAAAAAATTATGATTGAAAACGAATCTAAAATATTAAAAAAAATAATACGAGAAAGAATGGGAATACATATTTTTAATTGAAAATCGAAATAATATGAATATAATAAAATCATGGTCGTAAGCGAATTTATCTAGAATGGTCCGCAACGACAACGATTAAATTCAAATATGAAGTCGAAATCGTCGATAAATCTATAAAATGAATCGAAATTTAAATAATTAATTGTTTACATCAAATTACGCTAATAAAATCATTAAACTTAATAAATTTGGATTTAAAAAATACGAGGTATTACAGTTACAACTGACAATGGAAAGAAATACATAAGGGGACATAAGAGCCCAAAAGATATCCAAATCAAAAGATGCCGAAATGGACAGCTCTCAACCTCTACCGAAAGCCATCAAGTTATACCCTCAAAGTACTCCTGCAAGGTAAAGACTGCCTATTGAATAGGTAGGGGACCATAAAACGGAACCCATCAGTACAATGGTACTGAGTAAACCAATATACAATACTAAGTATGTAAATATCACATGGAGCACATAGAAGGTAATGCAAAGTATTATATCATAACACGTTAAATAGTACATACCATAGCGAAGTTCCAAATTCATACCATAACTCATATCATACCATATGCCACATGTCCATCACATCAAACTTAACCATATTACAACTATTTCATTAATCTAATTATACCGAGGGTGTTCCATGAAAAGAAAAAAAAACACCAAACCATAATTAAAGCCTTTCACAATAACCACATCTATTCCACTTATAACATGACAAGGAAATCACATAGACAATTACCAACCAATACACCAAATCCAAATATTGCACGAACGTAACTATCAAACCAACATACCAAAACCAAGTAGCGCATGGAGGTAACTACCTAATCGACAAATCACAACAATCCATTTTAAATCCTTATACAATAATTATTTATATTTTAATTACTCAAGGGGATACAATAATAACCCGGAGACATAAAAGTACACCGGTCATACTGGCACATTAAAGCAACACAGTATCCTCCCAACTGGTAACCCAGAGACATAAAAATACTCCAATCATACTGGTGTAATAAAGCAACGCAATATCCACCCATCCTAGGACCTAATCCTTAAGTATCGATACCCCTTATAGGGCCCATAGGTCACCAATAGAGTAGATTAGGGCCTTACTAGGGCATAATTGGCACACCAGAAAACCAAACAAATCGAGGATTCCTACCTCGTCTCTAGGGTAGCTACCCCTAGAGAGAAATCATTCCCAAATCTCGAGGTCTTC
The DNA here is from genome assembly GCA_039764185.1 of Tamarix austromongolica. Classification (NCBI taxonomy): domain Eukaryota; kingdom Viridiplantae; phylum Streptophyta; class Magnoliopsida; order Caryophyllales; family Tamaricaceae; genus Tamarix; species Tamarix austromongolica. The sequence continues at coordinate 106,152,097 of CM077817.1, forward strand.
CACTTTAAATATTAATATCTTAATAAGGTGATCATAAAATATCACATAATGCACAATGATTCCAATTTCATTCTTAACCATTTTTATTTTATTTTCAGTTATTCAAGTCGATCATAAGATCAAAAATCCAAAACAAAATCAAAGTTAACACTAAGGTCAACCTAGGAATCCATTAAGGTAGTCTTATTCCAGTTGTTCACACTTTGAGGCATCATAAGTCATAAGCGACCAAAATGCCATTATATGCTATTTACTCAATAGTTTCCCACTTTAATACCAATTGTAATTAGAATTAAGAGAAATTCATGGTATGACTAAATAACATTAAAATAGGTACATTAATATAAAATAACAATTCTATAAATTTTTAGGAGTGACAAAAATACCATTTTGCCCCTAAAACACAATTAAGCTCATTTAGCACATAAAACCATCATCATACATAATTATTTTAACACAAGTAATCCTATTTTAATATGCTATTATACATATATTTAAAATACATAAATTTAACATACCCTTGCATAAAAATACATGGTCACACACTTAGAGAAATTAATAACAATACATGATGCATGCATATTTTTTTTATGATATTATAAGAAAGCATAAATTACACTTAAGCATAACATAATAAACTTTAAACATGCTATCACATGATTTTTATATATTTAGTAGCGGCATATGGGTTACATATTTCCAAGCACAAATAGAAAAATAACACAAAGAACCCCCAAAAGAATATCCACTCCTTCGAAAGATTGAGACATAAGAGGAGAAGATAAAGGATAACAACTTCACAATTTAACCAAAAATATAACATTCTTTACTTATTTAAAAATAAATAAAGGCTAGATAGAAGGAAATATACAAGTGAAAACAAGAGAATAAGGAGAAAGAGAGGAGGATGGGTGTTGGTTATAATCTCAACACAGCTTAAGAATAATTAGCAAAAATAACCAAAATGAAGAGAAAGGTGGGAGCAACCAATAGGAGAAAATGAGAGAAATGCTGAATGAAAACAAAGAAAGACAAATGGGGTATAGTTAGGAGATGGAGGAACCAAAAATCTGCAGCCACAAGAGGGGGAGAGGTAGCTTGTTCAACACTTGAATGATAAAGGATAAGGTGGTTGAGCGTGTAAGGAGGTGGAGTGTATTTAGGTTTAAATGAAGTTATGAAAACCAATCAATCAACTAAGGGATGGGGGAAGTGATGGTGTGCAGGTCCAAGGTCAGCTTTAAGCATGGGGAATGCAAGTGAAGAAGGTTGAGTGTAAGAAAAGCCAAAGTAACACAATTAGTATAGGTAAAAAGTGTTTGAAAGTAACTTTAACTCAAAATTTGGTTTAATGAATAAGAAAATGGTCAAATTTATACAAAATATGATCATGGAAGTGTAGGGAAGTAATTTCGTGCATGAATAGTAATTTTAGGATTTATATATTATTTTTAGTGGTGGAAAGATTAATAAAGAGGATACAATTAATAAAAATATCAAAAAAGCTCATAAAATTACAAAAATTTATAAAAACCCTTGAAATAATATTTTAAACTAACATGTAAATTTTAATGAATTTAAAATAATATTTTATATATAAAATATTGAAATGACGGTTAATTAACAAGCTTACAAGGTAATTACTAACATAAATACCAAAACTATTTCTAAAATCACAAAATTTTCCATATCATCTTATTTAATCATTTAAAACCTAAATATAATTTTTCATAATTTTTAGATATATTTTGCATATTTAGCTAGTATACCTTAATTATATATTTTGCATATAAAATTCAAAAGGGATAACAAACACAAATAAAATTAAACGAACATTTCTATATTTACATTTAAATGCATTTAGGAACTAAATAAAATTTTATAAGAATATTTTACAAGGTTTAACTTAAAATTTCACATATATAAATAGTTTTTTATAAGCAAGGTGTGTCTAGCCGCAAACTCGCAATTACTACATAATCACTCAAAACAATCTTGAGACTATAAAATATTCTACAATAATTTATGTAATTAAGTACACATAATTATAACTAGTTAAAAATGGGGTATTATACTTTTTAATAAGATACGGTAAAACATTAATCATGTAAAGTGGAAGAGTATTAAGCCGGGCGCAGACCGATACACCGGCATATAATAATGATTAGGTGTGTTCTGCCCTATAAGTGACCGATCCATCGACTATAATATTGGGGGATCCCGAACTTAATAAACAAAACCCTAAGTTTGCTAAGACACATAAAAGACACTAAGTACTTACAATGGAACACCATGTGAGTTGGGGCTAGACTAATCCACCGGCATACAATAGTGGTTAGGTGTGATCTGCCCTATAAGTGACCGATCCACCAGTTATAATAGTGGTTAGGTGCATTTCGGCCTATAAGTGACCGATCCACCGGCTATAATAGTGGGGTTCCCGTACTCGCATGGATTGATAAAAAGCATGGTGTGAAATGAGTATTGATCAGAGATTAATTAATTAATTCATCTGGACTATAATTGGGACTTTATGTATTTACTTGAATGATCGTATGTTATTATGTTATCTTGCTTGGATTATGTGCTTTTGTATGTTGGACTTAGTGCATAGTTACCTTACTTAGTAGTCAGTACGTAACGTACTGACCACCCATTTCATGGGCGTTGCTCATTCCCACGAGCAAAAGGCCCCTCTGACTTTGTGCAGGTTGGTGATACCTATTTCGATGCTTTCAATGTTCATGAGACATTAGGCGGAGCTGAGTGCTGAGTATGGACTTAATACGAAGATCGAGAGTGGCATGGCCGGATTTCCCTTTTATAATTTTTTATTTTTGTATTGAGTATCCTAGACTTAATTTTTACTGGTTGTAAACTTTATTTCATTTTTAGGAACTTTGACTACGCACTATGATTTATATATTTTAATTGTTTAATGTTTATTTGAAGTCTTGCCTTGAGTTTGATGTATGATGATTATTAAATTTCTTTTAGCCTTGTGGTTAGTACGAGAACGGCCGTGGGTTGAGCTTGTACTAATTATGGTGATAACATTTTTGAAATTTACAGGTTTTAATTTAATTGCTTTCGTTTTTTTAAAAAGTAAATTTTGGGGTGTTACAGGCATACCCTCTTGTTTTTTCTTTTGTCTCATATTCATGGCTATATATGTATAAACACACTAAGATATGTTAGATAAAATGATAAAAATAACAAGCAACTCACATATATCAATATAGAATGTTCATATTTGGTGGATAAAAACCTCATAAAAGATATCAAATACTTTCTAAATGAAATGATTCATATACTTGACTCATATGACTGATCTCCAACAAATTAAGGCTTCTAATCTCAAGAATCAAATAGGACTTTATAAGGGTTGTAGTGAGGCTAAGTTTAACTATTTAATGAATAAAAGGGAAATAAGATTTCAAAAAAATATCTGACAACTTAGTAGAATCATACTCATGTAGAGACTTCTTATAAATTTAAACTTATTAAGGTATCTTCACACTACATAACATAATATTATATAGGCCAAATAACTTCATTTTGGGCCTCATCATCATTTTCATCACTTCTTCTCAAAATAAAAGAAAGGAGATAAGCTAATATTTTTTATCTTTCATTTTCATATCTCTTTTTTTTTTAAATCTCCCACATTTTTTATTTTGGATGCTCTTTAACACTTTTCTCCCATACTACCTTGAATCACATATATAAATCTCATAAAAAAAATGTCTACTAGTTATTAGAATAAAGATAGAGATGTGTTTTAGGTTTGGTTAGGAAAAATGTGGGCGATGAAGAAATAAATATCAATGTAAAAGGCTCAAAGGGGTTAACTGAGGGGTGTACAACTCATGTACACAAAACATGGGGTAGAAGGCTATCTGGCTATATGGTGGTAAATCTTAAGGCACCTCTATCATTTTTACAATCAGGGTAGTTAAGGCTATCTGGCTATATGGTGGTAAATCTTAAGGCACCTCTATCATTTTTACAATCAGGGTAGTTATGACTTAAATTTTTTATTAGCACATGAACAAGTTCTAGTAATATCTATAGTTTATTATAAGAGTTGAGAAAAGTAATTTGATCAAAACAAGTTACTGCATATAAAGTTTATAAAGAAAAATAAAACTAATAAAATATATATTATTTTATGTGAAACGCTCAGAAAAGAAGGCATATATGGTTCAACTGTGGATTGTGATGTATTTCAACATGCCATATTGATGGTTAAAAAAGTATGCATGTTCTCATTCCATTTACATCCAATCACATAGATATATGTTCCCTACTCACTTTTATCTTAAATTTGTGATCATCTTTTAACATGATTTCAAAGATATGATTGGCATTGACTAGTTAAGGGCTCCTAAGATTAAATAAAAAATAAAAAATACTTAACTAAGCACAAATCATGCAAAAAATAATAATCACATAATAAATCAATGAAGCACAAAAATGAACCAAACTCCCCCACACTTATCGCGGACATTGTTCTCAATGGATAAGCAGTCTATACAAAGGAGGAAAAGATAATTCACTATAAGTGAGAGCATAAAGAAGGTACCTTAAATATGATGAAAATATTGTAGAAATATCGAGGGAGAAGTCTGTGCTTCTAGGCTAACATGACTCATGTGGTGAAACTTGTCCCCACTCTATGTTACTTCACAAGTGCTCAATTTATGTTATCTCCTATCTTCAATTTTGTATGTCCTTATGCCCTGCAATTTCTGTATAAACATTTTAAGTTTCTATGAATTTATGAACAAGAGAAAAAAAATCAAAATACCTATTAAATCAACACAAAATCCAAAGAAAAGTTTAAATATAAATTGAATTATATACACCGGGGTTGTCTCCCCAAAAGCACTTGTTTAATATCATTAGCTTTACTCTAATCACATTCACTTGGGAGTCTTTAAGCGTATGAAAGTTTTGAGGCTCTTAACCTCTACACCTTCATAATTTTTCAATTTATGTCCATTTACCTTAAATGTTCATTTTTCTGGACTACTTATCTCTATTACTCTAAAGTGGAATACTTGTGTCACTGTGAACAATTGAGAACAACATGAATGCAACTTACAGGAAACAATCACAAGTAGGAATTAAAAAGGCATAATTGTTGCCTTTTCAAACTCTCTTTTTGATTATTTGATCATGCATCCTCTTTTGTGTTCCTTATAGATTCAAGCATTTTTATATGCACTAATCAAAAATCATTGATCTCATTTAATTGTCGGAGCCTCCTTTTACTTGTAGCCTGCATATCCATGTTAAAAAAAATGATTGGCCCAAAAAGATTTATGCTCAAGTTCTACAGGAAGGTGGCAAGATTTTTCAAAAATAAGTTTATAGGATGCATTCCTATTAGGGTTTTAAAAATGGTCCTACATGCTCACAGCGTGTCATCTAACTTAAAAATTAATCTTTACTAGAAGTATTAACCACTTTTTACAATATTATTTTAATTTATCAGTTTGAAATTCTACTTTTCCAATAGTTTTGCGATAATACAGAGTTATAACTTTATACAAAACTCCATATTTACCCAAGAGAGTACTAAATACTCTATTATAGAATTGAGAACTCCTGTTACTTATAATAATCATTGGCGTTCCAAATCTCATAAATATATTTTAAGATTTTGGTGACAAATTTATCATCGTTAGTAGGAGCTACAATAGCCTTCACCTACTTAGACACACAATCAATTGCAACAAGAATATATTCATTATGCATAGATTTAAGAAATGGTCCCATGAAGTCAATACATCACACATCAAACAATTCAACCACTAAAATATTTATGAGCGGCATGTCTTGCTTTTGAGAAATATTACCTACCCTTTGGCATCTATCATAGGCCTTAGGAAAATCATAAGCATACTTAAACAATGTAAGCTAATGAAAACCACATTGTAGAACTTTAGCTGCAATTTTATTGGGTCTAAAATGATCACTACATTTTTTTTACTATGACAATGAGATAAAATAGAATAAAAATCATGTTTAGGGATGCATCTCCTTAATATTTGATCAAAAAATATTTTATAAATATAAGGATCATTTAAAAAATAGTATCTCAATTCATGCATGAATTTCTTCCTTTGATGATTAAAAAATTCATTAGGTAGGATTTTGCTCTCAGCATACTAGGGATTATTTGTAATTACATAAAGTGCTTGCTTCAAAAATGTGTCATTAATAAGCTCACCCTCCTTAGTTACCTCATATGACGATGGTAAACGAGATATATGATATGCTACGTTATTTTTTCTTCCCTTCTTGTCCTTGATTTTTGAATCAAACTCTTGTAATAGCAGGATCTAACGGATGATTTTGGGGTTAGTATCTTGATTAACAAATAGATACCTCAAAGCAACATAGTTAGTATACACAATAATTTTATTAAGCAACAAGTAAGGAAAAAACTTATCAAAAGCAAATACCACATCGAACAATTCTTTTTTGGGTGTTGCATAATTTTTTTGCTCATGATTCAAAGTTTTTCTAGCATTAAGTGTTTGGGAAGTGGTTTGAGCTCTAAAGTCTATGGATCCTCAATAGATGATTTTAAATTTGGAACTTGATATTTCTCTAGTCCTCGTAAAGGGACTACTTTGTTTCTCTCATAAGGTGGATGAAAAGTTAGGTATTAAACAACCTCTTCAACTCCTTCTCCATATTCATTCCCCATGGATTTTTACCAAGCATATCTCTAAAATATCATGTACGACACTTTCTTAAAAACAATCATTAATCACTTAATCCAATACATCAATGCTATAATAAGTGTCATCCTCATAAGTGTATTTCATGCTTTTAGAGACATTGAATGTTACTTCCTCACCTTGGAATCTAAGAATAAAATTATCCTTGTGGATATCAATTAGAGTCTTTCATGTAGCTAGTAATGGTTTACCAATAACAAGATGAATTCTATTATAATATCCCAAAATTTAAAATAAAAATTTTTCATTAAAATGGAATCATGAAACAAACATAAACAAATTTTACTATGGTAATTGACATTTTACTATGGTAATTGACATAAGTCTAGTTTCCATATCATTCTCGCATTAATTACAAGGTAAACCAATTTAGAATGTAAAACATAATAAATATAAAATTAGGAAACTTTCATAAATATAGATACGAGTTTTGAAGGCCAACTATAAATACAATATCCAAATACATAAAGAAATATCCTAGATGAAAAGTACCAAAAAAAGTATCAAGGTCAAAACAAGGAACAAGATAACATAACTCTTCGATTCCAACTCCATACATAAGATATGATCACTCTTCCCTAGTCAAGGCATCATAAGCAAAATAATTATCTAGTGAGTCCTCACCAACTTGCACAAACTCAACTAGGTCCTCTAATCATGAGAATGAGTATTAACCATAGAGGGATGATCAATACGCTACGTACTGAGTAAAGTAACAATACAACCATAACCAAGTTACACATAACATAAATCGTATAGAAGCATAAATAAACATGTTAACACAATGTAAGATAATACTAATTTCATAATTCCATAATTAGTTACAATCATAACCCATTTTCATATCTACATTGAGTTTAGAGACTCCACTATTCTTAAACTAGTGGAACGGTCTAAAGTACATATCAGGAAAAAACACACCCAAGCTATTATTATCATCCGGTGGAATAGACCTAACACCTCTCAAAATAATATGCTTCTGACTACTATTCTTAAATAGGTAGAATGGTTTGAAGTACTTCTTAGGGTAAAATTCTCATGAGTCACTATAATCGTCTGATGGAATGGATACAATGCCTCGATTCTAAATCATGTAATCTTTCACTTTAAATGATTAATATTTTATTCGTATTGCTTATCTCAAGATCACATTATAGTTTGAGCTCGGGAACCCTACTATTCTTAAATTGGTGGAATGGTCATGAACACCTATTATGGAAAACACACCTAAGCCTCTATTATCATATGACTTAGTGGACTTACAATATCTCGGCCCTAGCTTACGTAATCTTTCTCTTTAATTAATTAGTATCTTATTAAAGGTGATATTTATTAAGGTTCGTGTACATACACATATGTATACATGATAAGTACATAATATATCTTAACATATCATTTGAAACACATAAAGCACAACCACATAAATGCCGATACACTTCTCTAAGGAAAAAGCCATAATTCCCCTACAAAACCCTAATTTCATAAGTTATGCCTAACTTCTTCCATGGTACTCATTTTATCACTTAATTCATTACCCATACATAAAATATTATTATTGATAACATATCCAAAAATTAGGATCTAACTCTAACGTATTACATATACGATAATAGCCTACCTTTAGGGTTAATATTCACAATCCTTACAAAATTCTAATTTTATAATTGAAGCGTAACTTCTACCATAATACTCATATAGCCACAAAATTTAATACAAATTTCTAAAATGATAATACTAACAATATATCAAAAAAAATCAAGGTATAACTCTAACATATCATATATGTGATAATGAACCTGCCCCTAGGGTTACTATTCCCCTTATATCAATCTTCTCATTTATTGGCCTTAAATCATTCATAAACACTCCAAATATTCCACACAAGGTACTTATTATATTTATAATCATTTAACACATTAAAATACTAATGATTTTATTTTTAACTCATATTAACCAAAATGCCCCTAAACTAGCCACAACATCCATTTTCACTAACGAGTCCCAACTTCCAATATATCATCATGTCACTATTTAGACACATTATTCAAAGAAAATTCATACCTAGTAAAACCATATTAAAATACCATAGATTTATTGCAACAACACTATTTAAGGTCATGCTCTTCACATATTCTCACTTTCCATAGATTTGATACCACATCATAATACTATAACATTATCAACATAACATTTTCAAAATAATAATATCAAACATGGGATATCATACAAAAATACACATTGCACACATAATAACCTAGTTATGAAATGTATCATTACCAAACCATCTCTAGTCTCTATGCATATATATCCTCAGATACCTCCTTCGATAACATAGGAAGAACACCCAATAATTAATAAAAATACAACATTAGAAATCATTGAATAAACCAAGGAAAAGATAAGGTAAAGGAGTGTGGAAAGAGGAGAAAAACATAACCAACCCAAGGTTAAGGCTTTGGTGGAAAGTTGTGCCACAATGGAGGGAGAAATGACACTTGTTGTTGCTGCTATGAAGTGGGGAACTGTAATAGGAGCTAAGGCTAGGGGCAAGGAACGACGATGGAGGACGCAACTTGGATAGGAGAAAATGTAGTGAGGGCTAAAGATGGGATGGTGGCAATAGTGGTGATGATAAAGGTTGAAGGGTGATAACGATGGTGATTGATGTTGCTAATGGGGGAGCAATGTAATGAGGGATAAAGCAAGGGGGAAGGATATGGTAGTGAGGGGCGCGTTAGGCTGCTATGGAGCTTGTGGTTATGGTGAGTTCGGTTTTTGTTGCTTGTTAACGATGGAAATGGACAAGAGAGAAGGAAACAGAGGCATGGCTTATGTGGCTAGTAAAGAAGATGAAATATGATAGGAGAAGGTATTTATAGAAGGAGAGGAATAAGGTGTGCGATGGCTGAATGGTTGAAGGTCAGGGTAAGTTGGTGTGGGTTAGTTTTATGATAGAAAAGGGATGGATTGGTGGTGTAGTCTTGTAGGGTCAGAGGGAGTTGGTGAGCAGTGCAATGCACGTGAGGACGGAGTGTATGGCAGGGAAGTGAAAAAGAAAGAGAAAAGAGACCATGTAGGGAGAGATTCACATCGATAAAAGAGGAAGGAGCGAAGGGAAATCGATTGGGATGGGGAGAAAGAAAAAAATAAGTAAAAAGAAAGTGAAGGGGTTTTGGGTTAGGTTGAAATTTTAGATTAGGGGGAGTAGGTCAAAATTAAATTATCAAATATCCAAGATTAGGGTTAGGTTAAAATATAAATGACCCAAAATTAAAATTTTGATTAGATTTAGATTCAATTAATTTAGATAAAATAAAATTATCAATTAACCAAGATTAGGATTTGTTTAAAATAGAAACTAATCGGGATTATGATTAGATAAAAATTTAGGGCATTACATCTATGATCCTCTTCCATATCAAGTACTACAAAGTCAATAAGAAATATGAATTTGTTCACTTTCACCAAAACATCCTCTATTATTCCCCTAGGAATATTTTATAGAATTGCCTACTAACTGTAGAGATATTTTAGTGGGTTTTAGTTTTCCTAGACCCAAGCACTTAAAAATATAGAAAGACATCAAATTTATGCTAGCACCTATGTTACATAGCTCTTTTGTCAAATTTTAAAATGCTAATCACATAAGAAATAATAAAACTACATGAATCTTTCAACTCAGGAGGCAATTTATTTTGTAAAATAGTAGAACACTCATCATTCAATCTAATGATATCACAATCATTTAAATTTCTTTTTTAGTAAGAATGTCCAGAATAAATTTGGCATAGTTAGGCATCTATCTTATGATATCAATAAATGGCAAATTAATATGCACATTTTTTAAAATATCTAGAAATTTAGCAAATTATGCATCCAACTTAATTTTAACTATTCTATAAGGAAACGAAGGAGTAGGGACATACAATTTTACCTCTTGAAATGAGATTTTAGTTACCTCTTATTGTAACTTAGACACTACTTCTAGAGCCTTTTCCTCTTCTTTCGCTGCCTCTTGAGATTGTGGTTCAAGCACCGTCTTCTCATCATTGTGTTCATCATTTCTCTTTTAGGTTCATCATTGTGTTCATCATCCTTAATGATATAGTATTAAATTACTCTTTTGGGTTCATCATTGTGTCACTTAGCAACACATTTGGTGCCCTTCCTGAAATTGCATTAGCTAATTGCCCACTTTTTGCTTCTAAGTTTTTGATTAAGGCTTCTTGATTTTGGAAAGTGCCTCACTAATGCTCATGAAATTACTCATCATCTATTTTAAGGAAGGCTTTTATAGTCGTTGAGATGGAATTGGATCAAGTGGCATGGTCTTCTATGGGGGAAATATAGGGCCCCTTACCGGATTGTCATTTCTGTAACTAAAGTTTAGAAGGTTCATCCACACTGGATTATACACATTCGAGTATGAATTATTTTGCTTGTCCATACTATTAGCAAGATAATTAACTTGATTAAAAGATGTCTTGAAATGATTACTTATTTAATACTTTGTGTTGACATGTGATCCACCATGTAAGTCACACACATGTACATTCGCTTAAACCTATATACATGAAGCATCAATCAAATTATTCAACTTTTCAGTAATTAAATCCATCTTAGCTGTAATGTCATGATGGCATTGATAGAATGAATTCCTACGTTCCTTTTTTATAGGGTACGTTCAAAATCCCATCTATGGAAATTAGAAGCTAATTTATCAATAAAATCATAGACTTACTCATGAATTTTATTCATATAGTACCACCTAAAGTTGTGCCTAGCATAGAGAGTTTAGTAGTAGATATACCATTATAAAAAGTTTACATATGTAAATAGATAAACAAGCCATGGTACGGAAATTTCCTTAATAATTTTTTAAATTGTTCCCATGCATCATATATTGATTCTCAATAATTTTGTACAAAAGTGGTGATGTCATTTCTTAACTTAGCAATTTTCTTAGGTGGAAAGAATTTAGAAAGAACTAGATCTAGTAATTCATCCCAGGTTAAAATGAAACTAGGTGGTAAAGATTTTAGCCAACTCTTAGCTTTATCACATAATGACACCATCAATTTTAAAAGTATCACATATTTTGATAAAAGTGATAATATGAGCATGTGGGTTATCATTAGGTGTACCTTCAAATGATAGTAGACTTGATCTAAAAATTATGCTCCTCAATAGTCGGTCTTCTAATACTCGATGTAGAATAATATATACTAGGAGTAGTATAATATTTAATGATCTCCCAACTTGTTATAGCAGATTTTGTTCCCCATGAGCTATTTGTTGATTTTGTTTCTTCGCATCAACAATGATTTTCAAATGCACCTGTAATATCCCCAAAATTTACTACTGAAAAATTTTGTTTAATAAAAAGGTTTAGCAGAAGCGAAATAACAAAATATAAATTATGGGAATATTAAAGCCACACTTAGTACCAGACTGATTCACTTCTACCGTTCTAGTACCAAGTGTTAAGGCTGAATGGGATTAACATCAAACACAAGTCGATAATTAAAAAGAGCATTCATAAAAGAAATGAATTGTTGACCATACAAAAAATCAGAGTGCGGTAACCAAAAGAGGTACAACCCAAAAGTAAGGATTTAAAGTTCCAAACGATAGAAAACATCATACAACAGAATAAAACTAAATTATAACTATACAGGAAAAACAAAATGGAAGATAGAGTCTAACCATGTCACTCTCGATCCCCAGGCTAGGTCTAGGATCAACTCTCAGCCTCGCCCAATGCCTCATAAGTGTCACCGACCTGCACCAAGTTAGAAGGGTCTTCTGCTCGTAAGAATGAGCAGTACCCATGAGACAGGTGATCAGTACGCTACATACTGAGCAAGGTAACCGTGCAACTAAGGCCAAACATATAAGGCACATAACACAAGCATAATCATATAGGCAACATACAATAATACATATAATGAGGCTAGGTTACGTTCCAGATAAATTTGTTCTTTACTTCTCTTAATAATATACTCATTTCACACATACTCTTTATTAATCCATGCGAGTGAGGGAACTCCACTATTATAGCCGGTGGACCGAAATACATATAGGGAAGAACGCTCCTGATCACTATTATTTGCCAGTGGACCAGTCATGTAAAACAAAACGCTCTTGGCCACTATTATTCACCGGTGGACCAGTCTGGCCCAACTCACATGGTGTTTCACTGTAAGCACTTAGTGTATTTCCCATGTCTTAACTTCATTACATTTGGTTGTTGAGCATGGAATATCCCACTATTATAGCTGGTGGACCAGAAATCATGCAAGGCAAAACGCTCCTGGTCGCTATTATTCGCTAGTGGATCGGTCTCCAGGGCATCCCGACTCCTGGACACTATTATTCGCCGATAGATTGGTTTGGGCCCGGCTCAACAATCTTCCTCTTTAAATGATTAGTGTCTTATTCGATAATTTTTCACCCTTGAAACCAATCTTCTACTTCTATCCTCCCAAGAGAGCTCATCCCATATCTTGAGACTCCGGCACCTCCTTACTGCCCCAACATCATTTCCTTATTCCACTACTCATACTAGAAGCCCAACTCCTAGGTGTGTGGGTCAAGGCCCACTACCTATCACCACTAAGCCCATTTATAGTCCTCCCTAGGGTTTCCTTTAGAAAACCCTAATTTGGGACTATGTGGCCCATCCTCCTTTGCCTCACACAACCCAAGCTATTTTAACAGCCCACACATCACATCCTATAGATTCGACCCTTATCATCTCACGTTACCCCCCTAAATACACATGTGACCCCGAAACCTTGGGTGACCACACCAAACCCTAGCTGGCCATGCCAACTCTAGCATCCTCCTTTCCATATGTCACCCCTCCATTTCTCACCTTCCACTCTCACTTCCTATGACACCCATGCTCGCCCCACTCTTGACAATCCCCTGTTCTCACCTCATACCCCACTTATCCTCATTTATTTTCCTTTTCCCCCCTCTCAAATTAGGGTTTCCTCCCAAACCCTAGCTCAGTCTCCTATTCACCCTTATACCGTCTCACGTATTATTTTCCACCCAAAGCCTCCAATCACCAAACAACTCTTCCATTACCTTCCTCACACCCAAGGCAACTTTCCATACGCAATATTCATCCCCGTGTGGACTCTATCCATCCCATGCAAACCCTCAAAGTTTTTCATGCAAAACCCTAAAAATCCCATTCAAAACCCTAGATTCTCCCATACAAAGTTCATCCACTTTATTTTACTTAAAGTCCCCTTTTATTCTTCTTCTCAAGGATCACGGGATGTTTAGGTTAATCCCACATTCCTTGGTCAATTTATTTCACCTTGGCCAATTACTTCCCCATTTTTCTTTTTCATCCTTCCACCCTATATCACTAAGTTAATTCTCCTAGCATGCATGTCTTGAAAGGGTCATATCACATCATGTCACCATCCACAACACAAACATATTGTACACACGTCATAAAAGAATACAAGAGCATACTTCAACTCCAAGCTGCCCTACACATAAAACGGTTATAACAATAGTACAAGATACACAACATATCATTATACATGGCATCCAAGGCATATAAAAACACATAGTACACATAAGGCCTTAGCTACACCCTTACCTAACACGACATTGGTCTTGGAGCACGCTCCTATGCCTCCTTAGGGTTTTGATACGTTTTACCTACAAGAGAGAAAAACTAAGGATTAGTTTCCCTCCTACCAAAAATGCTATTGTTTCCTATTTTAGTCTAAGATTAGGGTTAATATTATTTAAGGGAACTTTACAAGTGAAAACTAGGGTTTTTATCCTTAAGTTAGCCTACTAGATATTATTAGTCAAAATAGATTTATGTTAATATTTATAGCTATATTTATGTTATTAAATCTAATAGCTTTATTTCTTCTAATAATAGTACTAACACTAGTTATAGCAAAAATAGTGATATTAGTAATAGTAGTAATACTAATGCTCCTAGCAATAGAAATCCTTATATTTTTTTAAGGCTAAGGGATAAAATAATAATATAATAATAGTAGTACCAACAAAGTAATGATATTGCTAAAGTTGATAATAGTTATATTTTAAATAATAATAATATAAGGTTTCGAATCAATTAATAAGTTTATGTCAAACTAAATTAAGCTAAAATGGAATCAATCAAAATTGAATAAAGGTAAAATCAATTAATAAAAGCTATGGGGATTCTAGATCTACCATTTTCCAATTATAATGGCTAATTAATCAATTATATGATATTTTCCATCACTAGCTATATGTTAATTGAAATATTTAACTAACGTACTCTCACGAGCTACATAGTCCTTTCTCTAATTATTAGTCTCGCTATCTCTAGTCAAATGATTTAAATAAATGATGATACTTTAGGTTCAATTAATTATTTATTCTTCCCTATTATTTTAGAAATTATGTAATTGTTCTCATAATCTATTCAATTCCTATGTTTACTATTTGACCTAAAGTGGAGAGTTAGATCATGTTATCAACTCGACTTCTTAAATACTAACTTTTTTTGATTTTTTCTTTTCTTTTTCTTTGCTTATCTTTCTTTTCTTTTTCTATTTTCTCTTTTTTTATAATCTCACCTTTTCATTTTCATTTTTTATTTTTTTTTATTGTATGGATGCTACTTTCAATTATTATATACAAAATAAAACTAAGTAGATATTAATTAACTTCCTAAAATTATTTTAAACAAATATTCACTTTAGGATATACTTTCAACTGAAAAGTTAGGTTAAAATTTGACCCATATGCAATCAAATTTAGGAAAAATACTGAATATAGAAATTTTATATTTCATTTTCATCTTTACATCATAATTTAAATCACCAAAATTTAAGTTTGTAACTGAAAATTATGGTCAAAATAAGACAAGTTATCCAAACCATATAAAAAAATAGTTCTAAGCTCTAAAATTATTAAATATATATATGAGATTATTATAAATTAAGAAAATAATTAAAAATAATATAAATAACCTCACAAATTATTCAAATAAATAACTAAAGTTTAAAGTAAAAGGGTATAACATATGTAAAAATATTCCTTCGTTAGGGTGCACACATAAAAGCTCACTTATAAGATTTAACTCTGACTCACTTCAATGCCATTGAAAAAAATGATTATCGATCCATTTCTCATAATATTTCATAAGGTTATTTAACCATCCATTTAATTCAATCTAATATTTTATTGGGCACTATAAATATATTTTTTCATACTCACATTTTTCGAAACTTTTTCCAAATACATCTTCTTACAACTTCCCTAAAAAAATATTCCTTCTTATTAAAACTTCCCTAAAAAATCATGCCTTTTAAGATTATTTGTCAAATCATGGTTATGTGTTCCATTATTAATAGCTACTTTCCATCCTTCATCGGTATTTTCAGTACTAGTAATCTTGAAAGGCTAATCAATTTTCTTTGAATAAATATCTCAAACACCATCATCTTCCATAAACTTAGTATGTATGTGCATATCCTCTCTTTCACACTCTTTTACTCACTTACCATTTCTTTTCATAAAATCTTTTATGATCAGAACTATCATATGACTTCTATCAACATCACAAATCCATGATACAAAATCATCATGATTAAAAAATATTGGATTTCTCGTGAAATATCAATTATAGTTATAGCCCCATAATCATTCTCTATCCTAAAAAAACAAAAATAGCAAATCAATTAGCACTTAGATGAGGTGGCAAGAGTGGTTGATGAAAAAGGTGAAAATAGAGATATAAATAAGCATTTCACAAAGGAAATGATAAAACTACAATAGATCTTCTTATATTTTGATAATTTAGATTAGTATTTTTATACACCCTTTACTAAATTAATACTTAATACTACTTAGTTTATAAGATGAGTTCTTCATTGGAAAAAAGAGGTTGTGTGAATGGTTTTGCATTTGTAGGGTTTGAGGATTGCTAGAGGTTCACATTTTGGTTAACCACTTGCATGAGATACTTACTTTGGCTCAACCCTTCTATGTGGGAACCTCACGTTGTGGCTAATTACTAGCATAATAACCTCACAGTGTGGGTTCTTTCTTGTGTGAGGGGCTAATGTTGTTGTTACACTCATGCGTGAATCTATCACATTGCCATGTACATATGTTAAAGTTTTATGCTCAAGCACAATGTTGTAGAATAATGAAATGAATACATACCTTGTTGACAATGTTAAGAATTGGCATCTATTTGCATTGGTTCATAACTACAAACATCATCTTTTCCTTCTTCTTTATAGATGTGTTGCTCCATTTTTGTTCTGTTGGTCTGAGATGAGGTTTTATTGGGAGAAAGAAAAGGAAGGTTGGTGTGAAAGTTGTGTCAAGATAGAAAGGGGTTTTGTTGTGTGGAGGGAGAAAGGAAAGGGACTGGAAGGGAGAAGGTGGAAGGAGGGGTTTTTCTATGTGAAGTTAATTCATTTACATGCAAATGTTGAAAGAGTAGACAAAGGTAGGGGTTGGGTGAGAATTTTGTGTGAATGGACAAAGACTTGGGCTGGGCAAAATATTATATTTTGTGATTAATGTTTTCCACATAGTAACTAGACAATTTCCAAATAACAACACCTATGAGTAACTCAATTACAAATATATACTTTGATTTTGAGTTTAAGATAAGATTTACAATCAGCAAAACATTCAATCCTATAAGCCATTTCTCAGACTACCTCTTTGATAAGCTACAAGGGTAACCTGATATTATTCTATTATATCCTCTTATTTTTCTCACTCCAAACATGATAGATAATAAAATCAAGTAGATAATTTAGATCCATATAATGTTGTTTCAACCCTCATCCTCCCCCTTCTAGCCATATCACTACTTGGTGTATATTATCAATAGTGTGTTTGCATCAAAAGCCTCACATGATAGTGGTCCAAAATTTCCATGAAAGTATACATTTTGGATCATCTCCTTCTCATTTTCACATAATGGACACATAGTCTCCACCTAGATATCCTACTTATGCAATTTGTCCTTCATGGCTAAACACTCTAATAAAACTAACCATAGGCAAAACAATTGTCTAGGTAAAGAAATTGGAGACCAAAGTAACTTGTGCCAACCTACCTTCTACGAATGAGGCTTGATGGAATGATAGGGCTGAGAGATATACATTTTTTTTCTACATTTCTATAAGCTTCGTCATATTCTAAGAATAGATGTCAAACACCTTGCACTTATCCAAAAACCTTCTAACAACCCATAAGATTCTTAATTTGATGGGCATGGGCCACACATAATCCCCTTAAAGTAATACATGTGTAGCCAAATTACCCACAATGAGTCTTTCTTCTAGTGGATATCCCATATTAATATACCTATAGAGGTTAGATTCCACCATTCAATATGGAATACTCAAAGTCCTCTATCTTCTTTTAGTAAACACATATGATCTTAGGGATAATAATTGGATGGGTTTACTTGAAATCCAATGAGTTTTATTCATTGAATCTATAAATAGATATGGATAAACGAATATGGTTTAACACCCTAAAAATTTTTAACAAAAAAAATATTGTTTTGCATAAGTGTTAGTTATAAAAATAATGGGTGTTACCACCACACCTAGCATAAGTCTGACATCCTCTACTATTCTGATACTAAGTACTACAGTTAAGAGTACTTTGCTTAAGTTAACATCAACCATAAAAGAAAAACATAGATTTTAATACAGAATACCATTGTCTTGATAGTACAAAATATTAGGCAAATAGTTATAATCTAATGAGAAAAAGAAGCATAGAAGGGGACATAAGAGTCTGAGAAAAATCTAGATCAAAAGTTGTTAGGCGAACCTGGGACATTCCTAACTCTCACCCCATATTGGAATTCATCGGGCCATACCCTCAAAGTACTTTCGCAAGGTAAAGACTATCTATTGAATAGGCAAGGGACTATGAATGGAATTCGTCAGTATTATAATACTGAGTAACCCATTATACAAAACTAATATATAAATCCTCCATGGAACACATCAAAGGTATCACAACAGAAATGGTATAAGATATTAAAATATATATGCGATGAAAATATTACAATAATCATATCAAATAAAATATAATCACTAAGACCACATATTGCTCATACTTATTCATTTAAAACATAGTGAAGCTTACTAACCAATGCTTTCTAAAGTAACGATTAGAACCAATCTCAATACAATAAGCATAATCTTCACAATATATCTTATATCTCAATATCAAACCAATAATATGCATAAAACCAAAGGTAGGGATCAAAGTCACAATACTAAATAAAATCCATACTATCACAGGTAGGATTCAAAGGCACCAAACCGAACCATAGGTAGGCCCAAGGCTACTACCGACCAATCCAATAACTATTTTGATCTAATAATGATTTTTTTATTATTTTTTTTACTCGAGGGGATACAATAATAACTCGGAGAGATAAAAGTAAATTGTTCATACTGGTGTACAAGGCATCATAGTAACCTTCCAACCATCCAACCTAGAGGCATAAAAGCTCTCTGATCATATTGGAGCATAAGGTGACACAATACCCTCCTAACTTAGGACACTTAATCGTTAAGTATCAATACCCCTTATAGAACCCGTAGGTCACCTATAGAGTAGACTAGAACCATACTACATCACAACGACGCACCGGTGAACTAAACAAACCGAAGGCTCTTACCTTGTCTCTAGGATAGCTATCTGTAGAGAGTAACCATTCTCAAACTCGAGATCTTTTACTTTAAATATTAATATCTTAAGAAGGTGATTACAAAACATCACATATTAAGAAATGATTCAAATTCCATAACCATTTTTACTTTATTTCCAATTATTTAAGTTAACATTAAGGTTAATAGTCCAAGTATGAGTTAAAGTTAACACTAAGGTCAATCTATCAATACATTAAGGCCACACTCACCACATTATCATCCATTTCAATACTAGTTTCACCTTATTTATTAATTTATTATGAAAAGGTTAAAACACAATAAGTAAATTATATAACATGAAAATAAGTTACTAGACACACCAAATGACCATTTTACCCCTATACATGATTTTATACATAAAACCCTAACATGCGTTTCTAGAACATAAAATTACATATTCTCATGCTAAACAAAAAATTACACATACTAGGCACACTTATTGGGATAAAAATCATGATACACTTAAATGATTAAAATACCCCTAGGGCATATATCAACAATAATCATACTAAAACACACGTTCTAAAATATCAAAGTACACACATCCATACTTAACAATAATTAAGACATGTTAAGCATTCTTACCGAAATAAATATTACGATACACATAAATGATCAAATTCCTCCTAGGACACACAATAGTAATAATTATACTAAAAATAAACCCTAGCATGCTCAACCCATCATATTAGACATATAAGACATACATAATTTATTTTTGTCATTTAACCCATTTTAACCAACATTCGTACATATGATAATTTATACAAATTAACATGCCCAATTTTACCAAATTCCATACTTTCACTTTTAGGTAGATAATTATAACATAGAGAACACACATAATATGATTTATACATCAAAACCCCTAATGTGCTATCATGAAATATCTCATATTTTAGTAGAGTATAAGGGTTATCTGATTTCCAGCAAAAGGATAAATTACGGGTAACCTACTAAAACTTATTAGGCTCTGATAATTAAAATTTTGTACCTAAGAATAATATCATATAAACCATATTGATAATTAATGAATAAAATAATTTTTTTTATTAAAATAATTATTAAATATAAAATTACCAAAATATCCCTAATATTGAAATAGGATAAAAATATATGTATACACACACACGTTGCTCATGTAGCTTAACTGGGGAATTGGAGGGAGCTTCGGGGTGGGGGTTGGCCGGTGGAGGTGAAGGGGTGTGAGGTGTATGGTGGGGGTTGTGGCTAAATTATATAGGAAAGAGGGGGTGGCAGAGGTGGATGGTGTTGGGCTAGTGGTGGCATGGCTGCTGGCAGTGGTTGACATTGCAAGTTAAGGGTGGCATGGGGAGGTGGTTGGGGCTGGTGGTGGTGATAGGCAAGGATGTTAATATATTTTGGTTTTATAAAGTATTGTTATTATTTTATAAATAAAGTGTTTCATATTTTGTGTATATATTAACCCTAATGTGGTTTATATTAAATTAGATATAAATTTATTGGCCATAAAGTTTATGTTGTATGGTAATATATTAGTAATTAAGCCTAATCCTAAATCTCTCTATCTAATTCTTGATGGTAGAATTAGAAATAAGTTATTATGGATAAAGACATATGTATTGTATGATGGAAAATTAAGTGAGATAATTTAATTATCTTAATTTTCTAATTTAAATAATTTTTAAATTTAAATTTGAATTAAAGGGAGGAAAAATAGTTGTTGGTTGTCATAACCAACTCCACCCATTTACTTACATGACATGTGTGGATTAAGGGTGGGTGTTGCAGATTTTCTCTCTCTCTCTCTCTCTCTCTCTTTCTGAAGAAATTATTTTCCTCTTGAATACATAAACTCATGATAAGGAGAGAATTAGGGTGGCTTATTTTTCTTCAAGAATTCAATTGCAATTTTTTTTTGCAAATTAAAGAGAAGAAGAAATAATAAAGAAAGGTCCCTATTCCCATTTCCCGTAAAGGAAACATATACCATCGAGTTTGAGAAAGATGGAGTAGAACCAACAAATTCCGTTCTATTAGTTGTTTATGTAAATTCTAGTAATGGCAACTAATTCCGTCAATGGCTGGAGGCACGAGGTACGCTATATATATAATTTTTATATATAGTATTTTATGATCTTAATTCTGCATAAGGTTTTATTATATCATACATATAGGGTTTCGCATGAATTTAGTATGATTGTGCATGAATTCGCACTAATAATATGTTAATTATATGATTCACGCCATAATTATTGCCTAACATTTGGTATTAGAGAAATTTATGCCTCTGCCTTGAATGATATGTGGTTGTGTGTACTTAATTATGATTGAGTCCATATTTTATGTATCGTGTTTGAGGTTTTGGTTGGAAAAATAAAATGCTTAATGGCCACAAGACTCAATCCTGTAATCCTTCGCATGTGTATGAGTCCCGTGCCGCCTACGATGTATGTATTATTTGATAAGTATGTGTCATCGGTTTTCCTCATTGTTCATCTAAACTTTTGACATGCTTTCAAGTAAAAAGAAGTAATGCATAGGGTTTAGGATTTGATCCTACAACCTTTGGTCCTACGTTGTGCGCTCAACCATCTCTGCTGTGTGAATCTTGTGATTCATTAGTTGTTTGTATCTATATGCATCATTTTGAACACCTTTTTCTTTTTAACGTTTGTGCTCAATTTTGAGACACGGTCATATGTATATACATGGTTAAGTTGTACTCTTACTTAGGGTCAGTTTGGCTTTCTCCTTTTCATGGTTGTGTTCCCATACGCATTAAGGTCATGTTTGGATGGGTTTAATTTATTAATTTATGAGTATCATAAGTGATTAGCATGATTTTATATGATTAGGACATGGCCATAGCACTTCTAACTACATAAAATCATGAATTTTTTTTTGATCACATCTAGAATGCATGATACTTATTGTGATACATTACTCATATATGATGGATGTAGTCCCACAAGGCCATTCATTATAAATGCAAAATATATTAGATTAGAATATTGAGTCATGATTTTTAATTTGCCCATAGGGATTGAAGATTATGGGATGACTTAATAGTTTTAATATACAGTTACATGAATCAATAAGAGTTAAATATTAGCCTACAGGCAGATTTAATGTCTTAGATTCATGCTTGTTTATTTTATTTACATGCTTTGCATTGGTGAAGCATGGCTTTTGTAGTTTAACTTCAATTTAATCATAAGTATGTATATTTGTTTATTTGTGATGTATATCCTAGGTATATGACTATGACTTGTGTGAATGTGGTGATCCTTGATTTGTAATGGGACAACTATAAGGTTTTGAAGGAGACAATTCTTATTTTAATTAGGTTATTTTGACATGAAGAAGGTGATACAAGGTTGTTAAACCCATTTAGCTAAAAGATAGTATTCATATAAGATAGTATTCATGAGCGACGAGAGAAATCTAATCGCATAAGTGGCATGTGCATTAAGATTAAGACATCTTATGCTATCAAGGGGTCTAAAGATCACTCGTCAAAGGAACAAGGACTTACTATAGGCTATAGATAAGTAATGATCTCTTTAGACAAAGCCTAGGCAAATAACTTGATCATAAATTTTTCATCCTAAAATATCACCATTGTTTAAGGGTTTGCGAGCATATATAATGTTAATAGGGGACTTTACAACACAATTAAGGACTTTGAGGTTGATATATGGGTTACATCCTTGATTCAATTTAGATAAACTCTTTTTCAATGTAGTATACTCCGTTTAAAGTCTCTTACCACACATAAAGGAAAATGGTCCAATAGTGAATTATTAGCCATGTGTGTATAAGATAAAATAAAGGATTTAGATGGTTACGAAAAAGAGTGTGATAATGGTCACCAAGGGCAAAGATAAAAGAAGCAAGCCAAAAGTTGTAAAAGTAATATTTCACCATAAGGTGAAATTGAGTAGTAATGAAAATGCTTATTCTATAAAAAGGAGCATATGAAGAATTATTGCATTAAGTATAATTGCTTGTTTCGAAAAGGAAAGTAATACAACCTCTCTAGTATGTTATAAATCTCATATAAGTAATATTAAGAAAAATACATAATGGAATGATTGAACATTAGTATTACTTCTAAAGGTTGTGTTGTGATTGATAACTTCTCTATTATAGCACAAGAGATTAAGGTATATTTCTATTGATAAAATAAAGAAGTTCGTAAGTGATGGAGTACTTGGTACTTTGGATCTAATTGATTTTAAACTTGTGAAAGGTGCATTAAAGGAAAGCAGAGAAATAAGTAAAAGATATGTGTCTTGAAGAGTATATAGTTACAAGAGATAGTGCATACTAATATGTGTTGTCCTATATGAATACATATTGTTAGAAAGCTTCGTCTCTTTCATTAATGATTTCTCACCTCATGTGTATCTCTACAAGTTTCAATATGGATACACATTGAATGCCTTTAAAGTATTTAAGGCTATAGTAAAGAAGCAGTGCAGTAAATAAATAAAGATAGTGAGATCGGTTAGAGGTGAAGTGTATTGTGATAGATACACTAAGGATGGACAAGTACTTGGTCCTTACATAAGTTTCTTCAAGTGCATGGGATAGTTGCCCCGATGTTGCCTAAAGAAGAAACAAGACATTGATAGACATGGTACGGAGTATGCCTAGCAACTCCAATTTTCCTAATTTCTTGTGGATTGAGCCACTGAAATGGCTACATATGTATTAAATGTACCTTGAATTAAATTCCAACTAAAGTTATCTTCATAACACTTTTGAGCTATTTAGAGATTGGAAGTTGGATTCAAGACATATATGTATTTGAGGATTGTTCGTTTGAAGTGAGGGTATATAACCCACAAGATAGGAAGCTAGACCAGTGGACTATAAGTAGGTATTTCATTAGACATACCAAGAGGTTTAAGGAACATTGGTTTTGTCGTTCATCTGATAGCACTAGGATTGTGGAGTTGAGAACTCTAAGTTTCTTGAACATGACTTAATCAGTGGGAGTGATCAAATTAGAAACCCAGTTTTGAAATTGATCATCTAGTAGTGAAGACTTCCACTTCATGTAGTGAATTGACCATTGTTCAAAATTTACCTCAAGTAAATGTCATTGTTGAATAGTAGGCCAATGTAGCTCCATAATTTTCTGATGATGTTTTAGTAGATTAGTATTGAGCATTCTCCATAGGATAAATTTGCTCTTGCATTAAGAAAATCTATTAGGAAAATAAATACAACGTTATTTAATGACTATTATATGTATCTATAAGAAATTGACTATGGCATTTGTATTGATAATGATCCTAAAACATTTAAGTAGACTATGAGAAGTTCGAAATATGACTTATGGTATATTGTTATAAAAGGTGAAATGAACTCTTTGAAGGTCAATGATATCTAGGACCTTGTATAGTTACCTGATGGAGCTAGACGTATTGGCTATAAGTGGGTCTGTAAGACCAAAGGGAGAATCCTAAGGTAACATTCATGTGTATAAGGCTAGGCTAGTTACTAAGGGTTTGCTCAAATAAAGAAAGAAGACTATAAGGAGATTTTCCTTCTATGTCTATAAAAGACTCCCTGCACAGGTTAATGGCATTTATAACTCATTTTGATTTTTAACCACAATAAATGACCTTGTTAAATTGTGAGCTAGAGGTGGAGGTATACATGAAACAACCTAAAGGTTTCTCTTTTGGTAAGGATGATATTTTGGTATGTAAATTTAAGAGATCCATATATAAATTGAAACAAGGATCCCAACAATGGTATTGATGTTTCCATGGTGTTATCTCTTTATTTGATTTTGAAGAGAATATTATGGATCATTGAACACACTAAAGTTAGTGGGAGTAAATTGTGTTACCTAAAGCTGTATATGGATAAAGGTTTACTTGTGTGATATGATAAAAGGGATTCTTTATGGGGTGAAACAATTATTTTCTAACAATTTTGGTATAAAAGTGAAATACCCCAGAATTAATTATTTTGAGATATGTCATTTAATAAGGATTTATTGGGAAACTAATCCAATTTAACTTATTATTCTATTTGGATTAAGAGGGATTATGTAGGGCAAATTAATAAGAATTTTTAAATAATTTATAAAGGAGGAAAATTGGGCTTTTGCTAATTAAAAGGAGTTAGGAGGAATATTTTTTTAGGGCCCTAAATTAGCCTAAAAAGGAGGTTTAATATTTTTTTATTTGAATATTTAAATATTCTTACTCTAGGTGCCCAAGAAAAATACCTTAAATATTTATATAAAATAAAAATAATTAAAATCTTCTTTTTCCTCTTTTTCTTTTTCTTCTTCTCTTTTTTTTCCTCCTTCTTCTCGCCGGTTGGGCCAGCCCGCGGCCCAACTCCCTCCTTCCTTCTCCTTTCTCCCCCGCGGCCCAGCGCCATTTAGCCTTTGTTGCAGCCAAATGCAGCGTTTCGCCCCTCCTTCCGCTGAAACGCTGCGTCTCGATTTATGAATTTAGTCGTTGCCTACCGACAACCCAACGTCGCGTTTCGTCCTGAAATTCACCAAAACGCCGCATTTTACTAAAATGTTTTGACCGTTGCCGAACCGGCCAGCCCCCCTTCTTTTTCTTTTCTCCCCTAGACTGCCGGTCCGGCCTCCTTCCCTTTTCTCCTTCCCCGTGCGTGACCTGCAAGTCGCCGCCCACCCCCCCTCTGCGCCGACCGACTGCCTGTGCCGCCTGCATGCCACCTCTCTCTCTTCCTGACTTTCCAGCAATCCTCCCCCGACAAGTCGACACCCCCAACACCACTCCCAGGCCTGCTCCTACCCCCTTTCTCTTTTTCCGACCAACCAGCAGGTCTGCCATAGCAGACCCGCGTTGGCCTATCACCGCCGGCCGGCGTGCCCAATTGCCACCTGACCTGCCTTCCTCTATCCCCCATCTCGATACTCCCCCATTTTTGAGCCTATAAATACCCCCATGAGTCCAGCATCGGGCTCTTTCGAAACCGCAGCCCAAGCACCGCCTTGCGCCACCCCTATTTCAGACAGCCACCCCATCGTCGTCACCCATCGCCGCTGCTCGATCCACCCCCGAAACTCTTCCTTGCATCACCCTCCACCAACCTAGGCCTCCCTCTCCCCTCAGTTTGCTCTGCACGAGCCATCCCGGCCGTGCAAAGGGCCCTTCCCGATTAGCCTAGCTTCGAACCCTGCCGCCCTTCTCACCACCGCCCACCGCCGGTGCCGCCACTTCCAGCACCCCTCTGCCTTCTAAAACCACCAAGGGAGCTTCCTCAACCTCCCCAGACCTTTTGTTTCCCCTGCCAACCCCTCCTCTTCCTTCCTCCTTCCTCCTTCCTCCACCACTTCTCCACCTCCCTTCTCCCCCATCGCCGCCGCCGTGTTCCGTGCGCCACCACCTGTGCCACCAGCACCCCTAGGTGGTCCTCTACACTCCCCAACCCCTAAACCCTTGTTATTCAAGTGTTAGTTATTTTTAGTAGTATTATTAGTATTATTCTTAAGGTTATTATTATTATTATTGTTGTTGTTGTTGTTGTTGTTGTTGTTATTTAACCTAAATTCGAAATATTCATAACTGTTATGACTATTATTATTAATGACCTATAACTTTAGTATTATTATTTTAACATCATTATCATTATTATTATTATTATTATTATTATTATTATTATTATTATTATTATTATTATTATTATTATTATTATTATTATTATTATTACTATTATTATTATTATGGCTATCACTATTATTATTACCTTTACCATTTAACCCAACTTTGAAATATTTATAACTATTATTATCATTTTAATGGCCTATAGCCTTAGTATCCCTATTTTTAAACCATTATCATTAGTATTGCTAGTATTAGTATTATTGTTACTATTATTATTATTATTATTATTATTATTATTATTATTATTATTATTACTATTATTATTATTATTATTATTATTATTATTATTATTATTATTATTATTATTATTATTATTATTATTATCCTTACTATTATCATTAGTAATATTGCTATTAGTAGTATTAGTATAATACTAACCTTACTAGCACTACTATGGTTACCATTATTAGTAACGTTGAAACTATTATCGTTAATAATATAAATATTATCATAATTACCTTAAATTGTTGTAACTATTAAGACCTATCTTTGATTAGTAGTAGCATGATTAGCTACCTTAAGAATAAAACCCTACTTTTTACTTATAAAGGCATTTTTATTATTGATAGCCCTAATGGTAAGTTGAAATAAGGGTAAGGTAGAAAGAATGGTGTTTTGGTTAGAGGGAAGTTAATCTCTAGTTTTTCCCTCTTATAGGCGAATCAAGTCAAAATCCGGAGGAGGCGTAGGAACGTGCTCCAAGACCGGTGTCGTGTTAGGTAAGGATGTAGCTAAGGCCTTGTGTGCTATGTGACTTGTATGGCTTGGATGTTTTGTATTTCATGCTATATTATGTCTCGTATGACTTTCCTTAACTTGTCTCATGTGTAGCGCAGCTTGGAGTGAGGTATGTCCTATATGTGTTCTCATGACATGAATATGGCATATATGTGTGTGTGTGTGTGTGTGTGTGTGTGTGTGTGTGTGTGATGATGATTGTGGTGTGACATGATGCAACCCTCTAGGACATGCATGCTAGGGAGATTATGATATGGGAATGAAAGGACAAAGAAATAAATGGGAAGTGAGTTGCTAAAGGGAACATGGGGTTGACCAAAATGAATAAGAATTAAGAACTATGCATGGATTGGATAAAACTTGCATGGGGATGGCCGATACGTGAGAAAAGTGGTATTAAGGTGTAAATAAGCTAAATGGAGAGTTGTGGAGAGATTGGAGACTTGTGAGGAAAAATAGTACGTAGGTTGGTATAAGGGTGTGTAAGGGACCCGCTTAGGGTTTTGGGAGGAAGTAATGATCTGGAAATTTTGGAAGTAAAAATGATTAAGGGAGAGTGTATTATGGATTAAGAATGGAGATTTATTATGTAAGGAGCGAGTATGGGTGCCGTGGGAGAGGAGGAATATTGAGTGAGAAAAAGGGAGGGATTACTTGTGGGAGAAGTAAGGTACTAGGGTTGAAGTGGCCAACTAGGGTTTTTTGGTCACATGTGGAATCGAGGGGTAAAGCGATATGATTTGAGATTGGATCTAAGTGAGATGAGGTGTGGGACGATAAATGGAGTAATGGTAGTATAAGTGAGAGAAAGTTGGGCCACATAGGTCCAATTAGGGTTTTCAAGGGAAAACCCTAGAGGGGGATAGCACGTGGAATGGATTTCATGAGGTGTTGGGCCTTAACCCACACCCATAGGAGTTGGTTTCCTTTGTGTGTAGTTGTAAAGGAGAAAGGATATCGAGGAGTGATAAGGGGCGCAAGAGTTCCAAGACATGGGACGGGCCCTCCTGGGAGGATAAGTGTGGATATAGTTAGCCATGAATGTCAAGGGTGTAATAATTATCGAATAAGACACGCATAAAGTACTAATCACTTAAAGAGGAAGATTGTTGAGCTGGGCCCAGAACGATCCACGGGCATAATAGTGGCCAGGTGCCGGGGTGCCCTGGAGTCCGAGCCACCGACGTATAATAGTGGATAGGTGCGTTCTACCCTATAAGTGACCGATCCACTGGCTATAATAGTGGGGGATCTCGAGCTCAACAAACCAAACATTAAGTTACAAATAAATCATGGGGAAGATACGTTCTAATTACAGTGAAACACCATGAGAGTCGGGGCCAGACCGATCCACAGGCATAATAGCAGCCAGGAGCGTCCTGCCCTGGAGACCGACCCACCGGTATAAATAGTGAATAGGTGTGTTCTGCCCTATGAGTGTCCGATCCACCGGCTACAATAGTGGGGTTCCCACACTCTCATGGATTCATAACGATTATGATGTGAATCGATTATAATTACTAGAGATCTGAAAGAATAAGTAAGTCTGATTGGACCATAGCCGACCTGCGTCAGCTATATTATTACATGTTGCCTATGTGATTGTGCTATGTGTGTTATGTTGTATGATTGTATGCTTGGCCTTAGCGCACCTGCTGCCTTACTCAGTATCGGACCCGTACTGATACTACCTTGGTTGAATGGGTCATGTGATGATCCACTGATGGTGGGGAGCAGACCTCTTGTGCAGGTTTAAGATCGGATACTGTTTTGGGGTGGAAGGCCTGATTTGAGTGAGTAGGCAATCCGGGTGTTGATCCTTTGGGATTTTTTTTATTTAGCTGTATTTTGTATTATGTTACCTGTTTTGAAAAACGTATTCTGGGGTTGTAATCTTAAATCGTATTCTAACTTCTATTTGAATTATACCTTATTAATGATTTATGTTAAATGTCGTCTTGCGTTTTATGATACTTTGTACTTAACGTTGATCGGATTTATTGAAATGCCCCGAAAATTTCTAATTTTATAAATTATATTTAAATGAGATTTTATTAGAAAGATTTAATTTAATAAATTATTTTTATTAAAATAAAAAGAGAATTAAGTAGGGAAAATCTAGAATAAATTTATAAGTGTTTTAATTAGGTGGAATTTTGGTATTTTAACTAGATGAGGATTTTATTTTATAAATTAATTAAATAAATTACTTTATTTGAAATAAGAATGAGAAAATAGTTTTAAATTAATAATAATTTTATAAATAATTTAATTGGAGAAATATAGGGTGTTTTGCTAATTAAAATGGAAATTATGGAAAATCTTTTAAAAATCCTAATTTAGCCTAAAATAGGATTTAAATATTATTTCATTCAAATATTATTATTTTTAAATATTCCAAATATTTTAATTAATTTAAATACCCAACATAATTATTTTTCTCCTTTCCTTTTTTTCCTTTTTCTTTTTCTTTCTTCCTTTTTCGTTTCCTTTTCCTTTCTTTTTCTTCTTTTTCTTTTTTCCTCTTCTTCTCGCCGAACTGGGCCAGCCCAGCGGCCCAGTTCCCTTCCTTTCTTCCTTCGGCCCAGCCCGTGCCGCGCGTCCTCCTTCTGCCGCCCCTCGATGTGCCGTGTCTTACTTCTTTTCCAACCTAAACTCAGCGTTCCAATTAATGACACCTCCCCACGCCCGAACCGCCGGTCTGCCCCCTTTTTCTTTCTTTTCTTTTCTCGCGAACCGCCCTGCCCAGCCCTTTCTTCTTCCCCTTCGCGCCTGCCAGCCCCGACTCCGTCGACGCAGCCTGCAACTTCACCCCCGAAAATGGCGGCGCCGGCTACGACGAATTTTATCGACCGATTCACCCCTATTTTTCTTCCTC
Source organism: Tamarix austromongolica (assembly GCA_039764185.1). Lineage (NCBI taxonomy): Eukaryota > Viridiplantae > Streptophyta > Magnoliopsida > Caryophyllales > Tamaricaceae > Tamarix > Tamarix austromongolica. The sequence goes on from CM077817.1 coordinate 106,182,860, forward strand.
TTGGCTCGCACATGAGCTTGGTTTAATCAATTATCCTTAACTCTTGCTCATTTTCTCTCTCTGGCTTCTCGAACCTTCGACCCGACCCAAGCAATCGTCGGTCGATTCCAGCCACCGGCCACCCAAACCCTATCACCCAAACCCATCCTGCCGACCTCCAAAACCCTAATAACCCACATAAAGTCTATAAATAACCCAGTCGTGGATGATCTCGAAGCTTTTTTCTTTCTCGAAACCCTAAGTGAGAAACCCAGCCACCGCCCCATCAGACGCCATTATCTCCTTCCCTGGCCAACTTCAACACCTCCTCTTGCTACCAATCTCTTCCCTGCAATTCCCTCTAGCTAACTAAGCCCTTCAAATCCTTCGATTCTTCTTGAATGAGCTGCCATAACCATGCAAAGTTTGCTGCTCATCTCACCAGAATTTTTACCCCGAAACGTTGAACCACCTTCCACCACCACATGCGCCGCTTCTAACACCTTCCAAACCAACCATTAAATCCTACTAATTATCCCCTACAACCCCATATAATTATTTTAATTTTTCTTCCTCTCCATCACCCATTTTCCTAATTTTTGGCCCCCTTAGACCTATTTTCCGGCCACCTCCGGGAACCACCGCCGGTGCCACCAATACCCTCCAACTCAAGGTGAAACCCTAGAACTTTTAAATACTTACTTTCGATTTATTGATAATTATTATGCTTTTATTCTAATTTTTAATGCTAATTCGAGTTTAATTATTATTATTATAATTATTATTATTGTTGTTATCAACTGTATTTTAATTTCTAAATTTGGTTGACAGGTCTGGGAGTATTATTGAGTAAGATAAATTATCATTCTCGAATTTTGCCTATTTAATGTAATTATTACATGTTTAATAATATTATTAATAATATAATTAATATTATTATTGTTAGTATAATTAGTTATTTGATACTGCAATTATTTCAAGAGAATTAGAAACCCAAAATTTTAATTAAGTCTCGTAGCTTTGCCTTTTATTATTATTTTTAGCATTTTTAACATTATTACTAATTATATTATTATTATTAACCATATTAACTTTATATAATAAGTATATGTATAATATTAATATCTTTTTATATTTCAAATAGTATTATCATTAAATGGGGAGGTTTCGAAATCCACTTTGTAAATTAAGGCTTAGATTATTATTATTATTAAGTTTTCTATTAATATTACTACTATTAGTAATAATTTGTTGTTATTAAAATTATTATTATAATAAATATTATTATTATTATTACCTTTACTAACTTTATTTCGGTAAAGGGTAGAAACCCTTATATCACCTTTTTACTTTAAATTATAATAGTATGTATTAATGTTTTAGTGGTTTTGGGCATAATTAATTAAGAATCAAGACTTAAGATAAATTAGAAACTAATAGTAGTATAGGGAGGAAGCTAATCCTAGTATTTCTTCCCCATAATAGGTGAGCCCAGTCAAATCCCTCAAGTGGAATAGGAGCGTGCATCAAGACCGGTGTCGTTTTAGGTAAGGAGTGCTAAGGCCTTTTATGTGCCTATGTGTGTTATGTGTTTCGCATGTTATGTATCTATTGTTTATTATTATTAAATATTTTATATGTGGTATGACTTGGAGTTGAAGTATGTTGTGCATGGTATGTGTATTAATTATGTATGATAATATGTGTTGTGTATGTGAGGAAGTCAATGTGGTTTGTGTGAGAGGAAGGATGAAAAAGGAGGATGGGGAAAGAAGTTGACTAAGGGAAGCGAGTTGACCTAAATTTTATGGTTTTATAAGGAATAATCTAGTTTATGATGCTATTTGGGAGAATTTAATTTATGATATTATATGGGAGAATTTAATTTATGATTGATTGGGATAATTAAATTATGGTTTGTTTGGGAGAATTTAGTTTATGATGTTATTTGGGGAGAATGTAATTTATAATATTATATGGGAGAATTTAAGTTATGATTTGATTGGGAGAGTTAATTTATAATTTATTTGGGAGAATTTAGTTTATGATGTTATTTGGGAGAATGTAATTTATAATATTATATGGAAGAATTTAAGTTATGATTTGATTGGGAGAGTTAATTTATAATTTGTTTGGGAGAATCTAATTCATGATGTTATTTGGGAAAATGTAATTTATGATATTATATGGGGGAATCTAATTTATGATCTGCTTGGGGGAATTCAATTTATAATTTTCCTTAGGAGATTCTAATTTATGATTTATGTGGAAGAATCTTTATGGCTTGAATTTAGGGTTTGGTATGGAAGAATCTTTATGGTTTGAATTTAGGGTTTGGTATGGGTGAATCCTTGGTTTTGGTTGGATTGAATTTATGGTTTTGTATGACGGAATCTAGGGTTTACCTGGTGGTATTAATGGTTGCATGTTGGTATTAGTGTTTGTATGATGATATTAAGGTTTGTATGGTGGTAATTATAGTTGTGTGGTGGTATTAGGATTTACATGGCGATATTGATGGTTGAATGGCGGTATTAGGGTTTGCATGGTTGAATTTAGGATTTCACGTGGAATTTTAGGGTTTGCATGAAAACGGTTCAAAGGTTTGCATGGGGAGATTAATGTTTGCATGGAAGTGAAATTTACGTGTGAAAAGTTGATTTGGGATGTAAGGGAGGAAGTAGAAGAGTTATTTGGGTGTTTGAATATTTTGGGTGAAAAATAATACGTAGGACATTATAAGGGTATGGAGGAGACTGAATTATGATTTGTTGTGGTTAATTGAGGTATATGGTGGATGATTAGGGTTTTTGGTGTTATCATGTGTATATGGTGATTAAAGTGTAATTGTGATGTGTGGTGATTTATGCATGTTTGGTGAAAGCCTTTGAATAAGATACTTAAGACATTAATCACGTAAAGTGAAAGATGTTGAGCCGGGCCCAGACCGATCCACCGGCATAATAGTGGCCAGGTATTGCGGTAACCTGGAGATCGATCCACCGGCTTAATAGTGGCAGGGAATATTTCCCTCGCGACCGATCCACCGGCAATAATAGTGGGGGATCCCGAGCTCAACGAACCAAACTATACATGTTGATAATAAGTGGGAAGACATTATCTACTTACAGTGGAACACCGTGCGAGAAGGGGCCAGACCGATCCACCGGCATATAATAGTGGCAGGGTATGTTACCCTCGCGACCGATCCACCGGCTAAAATAGTGGCAGGGTATGTTACCCTTGCGACCGATCCACCGGCTAAAATAGTGGGGTTCCCGTACTCGTATGGACTTGATAAAAAGTATGGTGTGAAATGAATTCTGATCAGAGATTAATTTAAGTAATTAATCCGGACTACAATCGGGCCTTGTACTCTTACTTGGATGGTCGTAAGCACCTTATGTCTTTGTGTTGGTAATTATGCCCTTCTATGTTCTGCATGATTTATGTATTTGTGTGTTGGCCTTAATGATCAAGTCACCTTACTCAGTATTGGACCCGTACTGATACTACCTTGGTTGATGGGTCATGTGATGATCCACCGATGGTGGGGAGCAGACCTCTTGTGCAGGTTTAAGATAAGAGACTGTTTGGGGTGGCAGGCCTGACTTGAGTGAGTAGGCAATCTGGAATTTGACCCATCGGGTTTTATCTTGTTTAAATGTATTTCTATTTGGAAGTTACAAGTGTGTTTATGCGTACTCTGATTTGTTGTATGATCTTTCGAATTCTTTTATAAATTGTTAATTTGAATTTAACGTAAATCTTTTCTTTAGCCTTAGCACTTGGTACTGGAACGGTCGGAGAGAACCGGTCTGGTACTAAGTGTGGCGGTAACATTCCCAGAATTCACAGGTTTTAAGTGTTTCTATCTTAATTGCTTCCGTTTTTAAAAAAAAATTAGTGAATTTTGGGGTGTTACATTTATCCTTAGCACTTAGTACTGGAATGGTAGGAGTGAACCGGTCTGATACTAAGTGTGGCGGTAACATTCCCCAAATTCTATTCTACCTTCCGCTTTATTCCTTTAAGAATTTTTGTTTCAGAAGTGAAATTTGGGGGTGTTACAAAAAGACATAGGTGATGCATCTTATATCATTGGATTGAGATTCATCTAGATAGATCCTGAGAGATATTAAGACTATCTCAAGAGACCTGTGTCAATATAGCGTTAGAAAGACATATGAACACAATGAAGGATTGTTCACCAAGTAAAGCTCCGATTGATAAAAGTGAACGACCCTATCAGAGTTAATGCCCAAGAAATGACATAGAAATAGTAAATATAAGTGACATCCAATATGCTTCTAACATGAAGCCTTATGTATGTTGAGGTACCCACAGGACCTGACATTGCATATGCCATTGGGGTATTGAGATGTTATTAAAGTAATCTAAGTATTAATCACTATTGACCACTAAAGAGTTACAAAGTACCCAAGAGAGGTACAAAAGAATGTATTGTTGAGTTAAACATTTAAAGGTAGTTGGCTATTTGGATGCTATATACTTTGCTAGCTATGTATATTTATGTAATCTACTTCTTATTTCATTATTTTTTGTTAGCTAGGGGAGCTAAAGATTACACGACTATTTATACCATGGAGGCTAAACTCATTTATTTGTTTGAAGTTTCAAAACTTGGTGTGTGATTAAGGAATTTTGATTCTGGTGTTAGAGTGGTTGACTCTAATTTCAGGCCTTAGAGGTCTATATGTGATATTTAGCTGTCTTGTTTATCTCAAGGAATAATAAAATAGTGGGAGTCCTTCCATGGGGCATTGAAATTGAGTACTTGAAGATAAAATAATGTGTTTTCTAAGGATAAAGTGGTCATTGAATATATAGACACTGATTCTATAGTAATTGATCCTTTAACTAAGGGCATGCCACTATTTAAGTTTAAGGATCACATTTAATTATGGGCATTAAGCTCATATGTGATATGCATTGTGTAATACATCGTATGGTTAATGCATTATGGTTACATGTAATGAAGATTGTGTTGTCATCATTTATCATTTAATATGCGCATATATGGTTTGTTGAGAAATGATACATTAAGTTGTTGGACCTTTAATAAATGTTGGGTTTATTCATAAAGTTAAAATTAAGGATGGAATTAGTGCATTGTGATACATGGAATATAACTTTTAAAATTTTGAGAGCTTGTTGCCATGATCCATGCATTAGTTTTATCATAATGTTTATGCTAACATAAGGGGACCATGACATAAATCTAATTTATATGGGCCAAGTGGAAGAATGTTAATATATTTTGGTTTTATAAAAGTATTGTTATTATTTTATAAATAAAGTGTTTCATATTTTGTGTATATATTAATCCTTAATGTGGTCCATATTAAATTAGATATAAAGTTATTGATCATAAAGTTTATGTTGTATGGTAATATGTTAGTAATTAAGTATAATCCTAAATCTCTCTATCTAATTCTTGATGGTAGAATTATAATTAAGTTATTATGGATAATGACATGTGTATTGTGTGATGGGAAAATTAAGTGAGATAATTTAATTATTTTAATTTTCTAATTTAAATGATTTTTTAAATTTAAATTTGAATTAAAGGGAGGAAAAATAGTTGTTGGTTGTCATAATCAACTCCACCCTATTTTCTTACATAACATGTGTGGGATTAAAGGTGGGTGTTGTAGATTTTATTTCTCTCTCTCTCTGCAGAAATTATTTTCCTCTTCAATACATATGCTTATAATAAGGAGAGAATTAGGGTGGTTTCTTCTTCTTCAAGAATTGAATTGCAATTTTGTTGCAAATTAAAGAGACGAAGATATAATAAAGAAAGGTCCATATTCCCATTTCTCGTAAAGGAAGCATGCACCATTGGGTTCGAGAAAGATGGAGTAGAACCGGCAAATTCCATTCTATTTGTCGTTCATGCAAATTCCGGTAATGGTATCTAATTTTGTCAATGGCTAGAGGCACGAGGTATGCTATATATATAATTTATATATATAGTATTTTATGATCTTAATTCCGCATAAAGTTTCATTATATCATGAATTTAGGGTTTCACATGAATTTAGTATGATTGTGCATGAATTCGTATTAATAATATATTAATTATATGATTCATGCTATAATTATTGTCTAACAAGGGAGGCATGTTGCAAGGGAAGAGGTGGCTGGGTGATGGTGTGATTACTAGCTTGATGCAAGGAAGAGCGACGTGGAGGATGGTGGTATTGAGCAGGGATGGTGCGGTGCAAATAAAGGAAGGGAAGGAGAAGGAGAAGGGTTCGGGGTTGGTTTTGTTGGGAAAACAATCGGGGAATGGGAGTGTATATATGTATAGGTAAAGATGAGGGTTAGGAGAGTTTGGGGAAATGGATGGGACGGTAGCGTTGGGTTGTAGGGGAAAGCAATGGCTAAGGAGTTTGTGCAGGGTTGTAGAGGTGCAAGAGCCAAGAAGGGAACAGTAAAGGGGCATGTGTGAGGGAGAGGACAGGGTTTGTTTTTCTAGGAAAGGAAAGGAGGGTGCAAGTGGGGTGATTTAGGGCATGCAGATTGAGAAAGGAAGGAAGAAGGTAGGGGACATCGATAGGTGAGAAAGAAAAGGAAAAGAAGAAGAAGAAGAAGGGATAGAGTTGGGCTAGAGTGGATGGGCAAGAATGAGAGAAAAAGAGAAGAGGTGGGCTGGGTTGGTGCAGGCCGAGTGAGAAGAAGATGGAAGAAAGGGAAAAAAGAAAAAGGGAAAAGGGGGAATGATAGAAAAAGGAAAAAGGAGCAAAACAGAAGGAGAAAAAAAGAAAAGAAAATAAATTTAGGTTTAAAATTAGAATTATATTGCATCTAGAAGTAAGATAAAATTAATTTGTCCGGATTTAGGATACTCGATTAAGAAAAATAAATTAGGGTGAAATTTATAGATTTTAGGATGGATTTAAATAAAAAAGGAAAAGGATAAATTAATTTAAGAATTTATCTGGATTTACAAGTCAAGTGTTAACAAAATAATTAAGATAATATTTAAGATTTATTTAAAATATAAATTAATTGGGATTAATATTAAATAATATTTTAGGATATTACTTATGTATAGGGATATGGAGGAAAGGAGAAAATATTTCTTGGGTTTGGTTATATATACAGATAAGGAATATTCAAATCTGCACATGCCTTCATATAGGTGCCTGTATTAGCATCTATTTACCAAATATAAAATTATTTTACTTTTTATTTATGTAACATTCAATATATTTTTTAAGGCTAAAAATAAAAATATAGTTAGCTAATCAATATCTAACTACAAAAATAGAGAGATTCTAGCTATTCAGGAGTTTGGGCTTGGGACATTCTCTCAACTGTGCACCATGAATCGTAAGATATGGATGACCATGTCACTTATCTTAAAAACCGATCAGAGATAGTAGTTTTGAGCCACAAGAGGACTAACTTACCTTTATTCTTCCAAGTTGTATAGGCTAGGTTTGTTAGGAGTTAAGTGTTTTCGTTAGCGGGTTCTATGGTTTGGGGTGGAGTTAAGTGTTTTCGTTAGCGGGTTCTATGGTTTGGGGTGGTACAATATTGGTTAGCACATGAGATTTAAGATTAGATACCTCAAGTGCACAGAGAACATTACCTCTCCATATGTTTGGAAGTTGGATTTTGTTAAGGGTAACATTGGATTATGCCACGGACAATATATTACTAGAGTTCTTTTGTGAGTGTCATCAGATCCAATGGGGGCTAACCTACTATTCTGATAGTAGAAAAACAAAAACTACAATAAGGAGAGTAAAGAAAGGCTCAAATTTTCTATTGACAACAATAGCGTATATAGACAATACATGATAACAAAAAGAGAATATATCTCTTCCGTAGCCAACTCCTGAATAGTTGGAACCTCTCTGTTTCCATAGTCAGCTAGGTGGAGGCAAGGCTTTGCAATGGTGTCCCAGGACACAATGGAGTCTCGGTAACGCAATGTATATATATTTATATGTATCATATATGGTGTATAAATATTATCAGAGGACACCATTCACAAAATTGAAGATAGAGCAGTGTAATAGTGTGTGTCGTCCCTTCAATTTTGATCTCAAATGACCACAATTCAAGCCTTATTTGTGCTTTTTTCTTGGCTGCTCAATTAAAAGATGTGGTTTCAAACTACGTCCTTTTCATTCATTTATTAATAATTTAAGTCTTTTCCCTTTATTCTCCTCTTCAATGCACAATTTTCTTCCCCTCATTCTCCTTCCCGATGCACAACTTTGGAATTCTTCTACTCCATGGGACACTTAGTTGTTAGCTTTAAAGTTGCTGCTACATCGCTGCTTATTTCTCTACCGCTGTTTATTACTCCGCTGTTGTCAAGTGCTCCTACTTTGCTTGGTGCTCACTGCTTAACGAATTCAAACTTAATAAGCAACCTTAGGTAATAGTTATTTAGGTAATCATAATCTTATTTTTTTGGTGGTAACAATTAATTAGGTAATCTTAATCTTAACTTTTTTTGGGTTAATTTATTATAGATAATGGATGTATATTATATTTATTTGATTAACTACTTAGATTAATTGTTAATCGGTAATTTAGTTTAGTGAAAACCCTAATTATTAATTTGTCAACCTCCAAATAAAACCTCAATTCACAATTAGTTGTTTCTTAGTCAATTGTAGATAAACTTTTGACATAATATATATATAGTAATCTGAGTATTATTATTGTTGATATTATTTTATTTATGAGGACAACATGAAGCTAGTCTCTTAACTTCTAATGACTAGTTGACCAGGCAAAGCTATTTTTTTATGGTGTGCTTGGTTTGGGGTGAATAGTAATTAATAGAGGTGAATCAATCGATTCACCTTGTTTGGGAAATGATTTTGTTAACATCAACTAGATGAATTAAGGTTAAAGTTTCAAATCCATTTATTCCAATTAACCTTATTTTTGTTAATATTCAATTTTGGGGATAATGGAGGTAAATGAAAAAAAATACGCAAATTGTATACATTCACCTCAATCTAAATGAAAATTTTAAAACATTCACTCCAATTCACCCAGTTTAGGTTAATATAATCCAAATAACATTTGAAAACATTCACTCGGATTTACTTCCATTCTCTTCATTTAGGTTAATTTTTAATGTTTACTTGTAACACCCCCAAATTTACTACCGAAAAATTTCGTTTAATTTAAAAGAGTTTAGCGGAAACGAACAGATAAAACTGTAAATTCGGGGGCATTACCACCACACTTAGTACTAGATCGGTTTACTCCTACAGACCCGATACTAAGTGCTAAGACTAAATAAGATTGATATTCAAGTACAATTCGTTAATAAAACACTGGTCATTAGCAAAACACAAGTTATATAGATCAGAGTACGAAAATCAAAAGTTACAATTTAAAAGTACAGTTATAAAGTACCAAATGTTAGAGGACGTAATACAACGGAATAAAACGAAATATGATAATACAGGGCAACAAAATGGAGGATGAACTCTGGCCACATCACTCTTGACCCCCAAGCTAGGTCCAGGCTCAACTCTCAGCCCTGCTCGATGCCTCGTAAGCATCGTAGGCATCGAAGACATCGCTCCCTACCTGAAAAAACTCAGACGGGTCTTCTGCTCGTGGGAATGAGCAGCACCCATGAAACGGGTGATCAGTACGCTACGTACTGAGTAAGGTAACAGACGCACTAAGGCCAACATAAACAGAGATACATGACATAGTAGACATGGCATAATTATGTAGATATCATGCAATAACACAGATAAACAATACTGGTTATGAACCTGATGACTTTTTCATTGGATCTCTGATAATTATAATCGATTCACATCATAGTCTTTATCAACCCATGTGAGTGCGGGAACCCCACTATTATAGCCGGTGGAACGGTCACGAGGGCCATACCCTGCCACTATTTTAGCCGGTGGACCGGTCACGAGGGTAACATACCCTGCCACTATTATTTACCGGTGGACCGGTCTAGACCTGACTCACAAGGTGTTCCATTGTAAATATTTGTATCTTTCCCATGTCTTATCATTATTATGATTGGTTTGTTGAGCACGGAATGCCCCACTATTATAGCCGGTGGAACGGTCACAAGGGTAACATACCCTGCCACTATTATTCGCCGGTGGACTGGTCATGTAGGGCACCGCATCCCTAGCTACTATTATTCGCTGGTGGACCGGTCTAGGTCCGGCTCAACATCTTTCTTTGTAAGTGATTAGTGTCTTAACATATCTTATTCAAAAGATTTTCACCCTTGACATGTATGGCTAACTATATCCGCACTTAGCCTCCCAGGAGGGCCTGTCCCATATCTTGAGACTTTTGCACCTCCTAACTCACCTCAGCATCCTTCCCTTAACCCATTTTCTCACATCGGAAACCCAACTTCTAAGTGTGTGGGTCAGGGCCCACCACCTTATACCCCGAGGTCTACTCACCACCTTACCTTAGGGTTTTCACCAGAAACCCTAATCTAGGCCTATGTGGCCCTTCCATTCCTGTTTCCCACAACCCACACTATTTTAATGCCCCACGTGTCATGACCCTCAGACTCAACTCTCCCCTCATACCTCGCTCCTCCTTGTTTATTTTTATTATTTTCTTTTTCTTTTTCCACCTCCTCAAATTAGGGTTTCCTCCCCAAACCCTAGTTAGTCCCTATGTACCCTTATATTATCCTACGTACTATTTTTCACCTCGAGCCTCCAGACTCCCAAACAAACCTTCCATTGCCTTCCTCACGTCTCAAAGTAACCTTCCATACGTAAGGTTCGCCCCTATGCGGACCTTAACCTCCCCATGCAAACCCCTTGATCTCTACCATGCCAAACCCTAAGATTTCCATGCAAACCCTAGTTCTCCCATATAACCTTAGTTTCTCCCACACTTTCATTTTATTTAATTCCCCTTTTTCTTGTCCATTTATGGATCACAGATTACCTAGGTCATCCTTACCTATGTTAGCCAACTTACTTCCCCTTGGTTATCTTAATTTTTCATTTTTCTCTTTCATGCCCCCATTCCACAAAACCTCATCAAATAACCTAGCATACATGTCCTAAGGGTCACATGACTCACATCACATCACATCATATTTGCAGCATATCCATATTACCACATACCAGACAAGAGCACGGGAACATACCTCGGTTTCAAGCTGCGCTACACAATAAAAACAGATAACATATAGAACACAACATATAAATCGTATAAGACATCCAAGGCAAGTAAAACACGTAACACATAGGCGGCCTTAGTTACGTCCTTACCTAAATCGGCGCCGGGCTTGGAGCACGCTCCTACACCTCCTGGGGGTTTTGACCTAGTTCACCTATAAGAGGGAAATACTAAGGGTTAATCTCCCTCTACCGAAATTATCATAATTTTCCTATCTTACCCCTATCATGGCCTAATACTAAGGCTAATATTAATAATAGTAGTTTATAAATAAAAGGTAGAGTTATTATTATTCTCAAGGTAGTTAAACAAATTACCACTAATCAAAGTGAGTCTTAGTAACATCCATAGTATTAAAGTAAGGGTTTCAATATTACTAATAACAATATTATTAATAATACTAATAATAATAATAATAATAATAATAATAATAATAATAATGGTTATAATGATAATAATGATGACAATAATAATTGAAATTGTAGTAGTATCAATAATAATAATAATAATGATAATAATAATAATAATAACAACAACCATAATTATGATGATGATGATGATGATGATGATAATAATAATAACAACAATAATAATAATAATAATAACAATAATAATGATAATAATAATGATAATAATAATAATAATAATGCAAATAGCCATAAGAATACTCAAACTAATAATAATAGAGATAATAACAATGATAATAACAGTTAGAATAATAAACATAATAATACTAATACTAATAATAATAATAATAATGATGATAGTGATAACGATAGTAATAATAATAATAATAATAATAATAATAATAATAATAATAATAATAGTGGCAATACTAATCATAATAAGAATACTAAAAGTAATAATATTAAATAATAATGATAATAAGGATAATAGCGATGGTAATAATAGTTAAAGTAATAAATATAGTAAATATAATGATAATAATAATAATAATAATGTTGATAATAATAATAATACTAAGGGTAAGAACAATAATAATAATAACAACAATAACCACTATAACCATGATAATAATAATAATAATAATAATAATGATAATGATAATAATAATAATAGTAATAATACTAATAATAGTAAGAATACTAAAATAATAATAATAATAGAGATAATAACGATGTTAGTCATAGTTAAAGTAATAAACATGATAATAGTAATAATAATAATAATAATAATAATAATAATAATAATAGTAATATTAGTAATAGTAATAATAATAATAATAATAATAATAATAATAATAACAAAACAAGGTTTTAGTATTAATTAATACCATTAATTAGAAGTTCTTAGGGATAAATGTTAGGACCTAATAGTAATAATAGTGGTAGTAATAATAGTAATAATGATAATAATGTTAATAATAATCATAATAGCACTAATAAAAATAGTTAATAATATTAAAAATCATTAATACATTTAATAACAAGGGTTTAGGGGTTAAGGAGTTGGGGAACAACCTAGGCTAGGTGTTGGTGCCGGCGGTGGTGGAGGAAGGAAGAAATGGGAGAGGTGGATGTGGAGGCTAGGGGAGAGGGAAATGGAGGTATGGGGTGGTAGGGTAGGATCCCCTGGTTGTTTTGGGGGGTTGGGGTGGCGCTGTAGGCGGCAGTATCGACGGCACGAAGGTGGCGCGGGGGTCGAATGGTGTTGTTCGGGGAGGCAGTTTCGCACGGTCGGGGCGGCTTGTGCAGGGCAAGGCAGGGGAGGCTGGTGGTTGGGTGGTGTAGAGGGCAGTGCAGGGAGAATTTTGGTGGCCGAAGCGGGCGGCCGACGGCGGAGGAATGGCTGGCTGAAATAGAGGTGGCGCACGATTTGGTTTTCTGGGCTCCAAATTCCAAACTCGATTAAGGCAGCCTTCGAGGCTATTTATAGGCCAATCGGGAAGGGAAAACAACAAGGATGCGTGAGAGAGTAGGAGGGTAGGGTTATGGTTGTTGTCCGGCGAGAGTGGCCGGCGCAGGTCTGCGTGTGCAGACCGTGCGTTGTTGAGGAGAGAGAGGGATTGCGTGCTGGAGAAGGGAAGAATGGTTTGGTCGAAATTGCAGGGGAGTCAACGGGGAGGAAAGGGGAGGAATGGCCGGTGCAGTGGCATGGGTGTTGCAGGATTTCCGGCGTCGATTTCGGGTTGCAGTGACCGAAGGTTGAAGATGAAGTGGAGGGGGGTGGACCGGCGGTCCAAGGGAAAAGAAAAAGAAACAAAAGAAAGGCCGAATCGGCCTGGAGAGGGGGAGAGGATAGGCGCGGGAGCTGGGCCGCGTAGGGGGAAGGGGGAGTTGGGCCAACGGGCCGGCCCAGATTGGGGGGGAAAATAGAAAAAAAGGAAGAGAAGGAAAAAGGAAAAAGAGGGGGGGGGGGGGAAGAAAAAAAGAAAAAGGAAAAAGAAGGGAAAATGGTGGTTGGCTTAATTAATATAATTTGGGTAATTTGGGATGTTTAATAAAATATAAATATTAAAATAATAATTAAATTCTCTTTTTAGGTTAATTTAGGGATTTTTGAAAGAATTTTCTTAAATTCCATTTTAATTAACAAAACACTCTAATTTTCTCTAATTAAATTATTTATAAAGTTTACATTAATTTGAAACTATTTTATCCTTCTTAATTTAAATAAAGTAATTTATTTAATTAATTTTCAAAATAAAATCCTTAATTAGCTTAAAATACCACAATTCCTTCTATTTAAAACACTTATAAATTTCTTCTTGATTTGCCCTAATTAACTTCCTTTTATTTTAATAAAAGTAAATTATTTGATTAACTTTCAAAATAAAAATCTTATTTAATAATAAATAATAAAATTAGGATTTTCGGAGCATTTCACTTACTCCGATCCACTTCAATCCAAACGAAGCATTACTACTGGTAAATACAGTATTAGATAATGGTATAAAACAACCCTTATTGCTGATCCATGAGATATCGGTCTTTTTTGAGAGGACCTTTTTTCATGCATGAGAATAAGGAGTGCATCTTTGGTCACAACATTTTCTTTATCGGTTTCCTGTCTTTTCAAGCAACCATTGCCGCATTGTCAATGTGCTTTCAATTCCTAGCACAAGTCTTGAAGTTTTCCAATACAAGAATTGCCAGCTAATTCTTGGTGCCGGTGCTATGCAGGCATAGTTGTATTAATGAAATTACAGAGCAAATTTAGTTGTTCCGTTGACAAAGCTTTATGTTGGGATGTGATATACCTCATCATATATAACTGGATACATATATATATATATATATGTAAGAGTGTTGTTCCTTTTTATTGTTGTTCGTGTCTCATTTATTTTATTTAATTATTACAGATTATACCCATTCATCCGAAGTTCTGAACTTTGGTTTTGTCTTTCTTGACTGATTACTGCAGTTTCAGCCCGCAACTTCCCATTCCCTTTTGTTGACTGTAGGTGTTTGGGTTGAAATCAATCACTTCTGAAAATTTGGCTTTGGCAGGTCAAGTAATCGGTTTTATACTATATGTTATTATCCTTGGTGAGTGACCTGAATTAGGATCTTTTTGTATGTTACCTTATGATGACGATACCTGTTATCCTTTTGGTGTATTTAGAGTTGTCGACAAAGATTTGCCTTATTTACATGGCTGTGCAATATTGTTGGGGATAAGGCTAGATTAAGTAACTACTCTCTTGTATCATTAAGTATATGTAGCACAGGTTAGCTGAGTTAATTATTTTCCAAGTCTGTCTTTTATTCTTGTATGGGCTGACTGGATTGAGGGCTCTAACAGCTTTTTAGGTCCAACTGTCGGGGACAGTAGCCGGGTATAAATATTAAAGGGTGTAGCTGAGCATTAACATGGCCAATATATATCCTTAAAGTTGTTCAAGATAATACCCTTAAAGATGCTTGGCAATCAGCGTAGAGCAACTGTTCGACATTCATTTCTTTTGGTTCTTATTCTGTTTCTGTTGTTCAAGATTCATTTCAAACATTATCCTATTGTTTAAGCCATCATTAGAGGTAGAAACAATGGTTTCTTCGCGCCTAGATTTAGACTTTGGTTACCAGGTTTCGATTTGGTGTCTTTTGGGCAGTCTCAAAGATTTGTAAACATTGAAATAAGAAGTTACCAACTCTTGGTGGCTAATGTAGAAGTAGGGTTTAATGATGACCATATTTAATAATTGACTGAAGTTGAAGGAATGCATCAACCATCTGAGATTTTGATAATCATTCTAGATTGCAGCTGATAATTTATTCTCCTAAATACTGGGATTATGTGTGCAAGGATGGTAGTGTGCCATTGTGATTCTACATGTAGAAAAGGAATCCTGTCCAACGGGTTGACCTTTGTTTGGCTCTTACACAGTAGATAAGCTCTTTTTCTAAGAGTTCCAGAAACAAGGAGGGCATCATTATTTCCTGCTCGAGATTGATCGGGTGGCTCAGGTATGTAAAAAATGGATTTGTTTACTTACATATTTTATTTTCGTTCGTCTCTTGCACCCGAACATTAATTGTGACTGAAAAATGTCTATCATAGCTTCACACACAACATTGAAACATTAGATATCATCTATGTGCTGTATGATTGATAGTTTAACTCTACTTGAATTCGGAGGTAAATGTGTATCTTAGTGTACCTATGTTTATTATTCAATTGGTTGTGCTTTTATAATTTATTTTTAAAATTTAAAAATTTAAAAATAATGACAGTTTTGTTAAAGGTCGAAAAAATATAAAAATCAACTATTATTAGGTAGTGTAATTCTTCTTTCATTTTGTAAATAGTACTTTTGTACGGCCAAAATTAATCTGACATGAAAATTGAAGTATTTATATATTTAGAATAATAGTTGCTTAGGGTTGTAACTTGTAAGTCAACCAAGTGGGTTGAGAAAGACTCCACTCAACTTGATCAATCAGTTAGATAAGTAAAGCTCGAGTTTATTTCTAAAGCTTGAGCCGGATTACACCCCAAATTAATAATAGATGATGGAAGTTTAAAAGAATTTATATGAATACATATATCAATAAGGTGAACATTTTTTTTAAAAACATATCATGAGATTGTGTTGGTTGCGGAGCCAATCATCAATTCCGAAAGCGATTTTGGTAACAACTAGCAAGTGGTGTATAAATAGGATGTTACATATGATATCATAGCGAAATTGTGACAGTAAACTAAACTTAAATAAGTCAGTTAGGTGCTTAACGGAACGATACTTGAAATATAATATACTAAGACAATTGGTGGTTAAGATGCGACAAATACTTTGTATTCTTTAAATGGTGTATATGTACTAGTTCCAAATACAATGTCTTCATAGTTTCATAAATTGGGGAAAATATGGTGGGACTATTTTAAATGAGCTTATGTACTAGCTCCTAACAAAATTTACTTCTTAAAATATATATGGAATTGCTAATTAAGTAGACGTTGAAGAATGTAACTTTCATTCATGTGAAGTCTTATTGTAGAGCTAACGTGTTTGTTTATCAACCATTCGTTGTATGTTATTAGACCTATGGCCTCCGTCTAATATCTTAATTACCGTAATTATCCAAGATCGAGTTGTTTGTCTGTGGCGTATATACTTTGAACAGTATAAATTATGGTACCATGCTTATATATATATATATATAATCAGAATTGCATTCTTTCTGACAATAAATTTAAACCTTAAAATTATGATATAATCCAAAACCTAGTTTGCGCTTAAGCAGAGGACTCATCTTCCATCGAGTGGACAACGAGCTAAATTCACTGCATGGTGCTACTTTATGATGATATCTTCCCTTTTCTGCACAACATCCATATCACAAGAAACAAGTCTGAAGAGACATTTACGAGATCATACTAGTCCATACTCAATACGGACAGACATTCCCCCCCCCCCCTAGGTTTGCTTGAAGCCAGCTCAAGATCAATAGAATGCAACTCAAGCAGCATATGCCATAACAATCACTTTAGATATTTAATCGCGTGGGCGTAAGCTTAAAGCAAAACCCAAAATGAAAATTAAGAACAATCCCATGTAGCAAAAGATTCACTGAATCCCAATATCTAAATGCCAGGCCACGTCGTAGTGCTCATTGGGTTTAAACTGCAAAAGCTTGGCCTAAGAGAAGATATCAAAAATGAAAAAGAACAAAAAATAGACCCGGAAACCAAAATGCCAAAAAAAGAACCCCGGCACAGGGAACAGATTCACAGGAACTAAATATATGCCAGGCATCAAATGAGGCTCTATTTCTTTTCTTTCTCAGCTTCAGCAGCCTTCTTCAGTCTCATACCATTGTGGCGCTCATTCGTCCTTTCCAGGCGGAGCTTAGCATAAGCATTGAATGATTTCATGTCATTTGTAACCTTCACGAGCTCCACAGATGGCTGCTGACGGACAATTGGCAGGATAGGACCTTGGACTTGGGTGGCTGTCGCCAATTCCTCAGGTGCAGAATCACCAGCCTGCAAACAAATGGAAGATTTGAGTGTGTTAACGCAGCAAAAGCAACAGAGATTAATGTGACTAGCAGAAGCTGGGGCTATCAGAAATACCTTGACTTTGTGTGCCCTTCTTGGGAAGACAACCAATTTGGCTTTGTATGTCTTCAGCCTCTGAACATTAGTCTGAAGAGACTCCAGAGATCGGTTCCTGCGGCGGTGGTCAACCGCTATGCCAATTGTTGGGGCAAGTTTCTTTGGAATGCCGGCAGCCTAAAGAGCACACGGGAGGATAAGTCAATAAGATAATGATGGGATACACCATGCGAAAAACATCATTTCCAGATTAAATGCAATGAGAATTCGATCATTCAATGAACAAATAAGACCATGATGTTCTATAACTTGCGTATGCTTGAAAAATTCCAACTTCCAAGGTTTACTTCAATCTTTCCAGGGTGGAATTACATGAGTATGAACTCATTAGAAAATTCACGTTAAATAATAGCCGACCCCTACCTACCACCATCTCCAATCCCCTCTAAAGAAAAGAAAAAAGAAAGATATGTAATGACAAGCAAATATACACAATATATTAAACTTTGCATATGCAAGATGCAGCTAGTAAAGCACCCACCTTCAGCTCCTCCAAAGAAAATCCTCTTCCAGCTCTGACTTTCATATTGTACTTTAAAGTCTGTCCATGAACAATTGGGCGTAGAGGCCCAGCAGTTGGTCGTGGGAAGATCTTCACAGCCTTCTTTTGCCTAGCTGAATTTGTTTCATCAACAATTGAAATTAAGTAGATGACCAGATATCATACAGGATTGTACAGGGCAAAGAACCAAATTCAGCAGAAGAAAACACCCATGAGGGTAAAAAGAGCTCACCGAGACGCCTTCTTGTCTTGCGGGCAGGCTGATTGAACCATGTTCTCACATAGTTCTGCCAGTGCTTCTTGAAGTGTCCATTAGGAATGACATTATTATGTTTCATGGCTTACCTGCAAAATGAAATAGAAAGGCGATAGTCAAACAGGTCAGTTCTAAACAAGGGCTTCCTAGATAGATAATGCATACAAAGTGTGGCTTCTTAACATAATCAGGTAGAAATTTCCTAAAATAGAAGAGGCCTTTCTGTGATCGAGCTATCAGCGAACCCCAAGCAGTAAAATACATTAGAAGGCTGACAATTTCAATTCTAACATATGCAGTGAAAGAAAAATGAGGAATACAAAAGCAGATTAAATATAAAAAGAAGTATACTCTAAAGATATTCAATATTATACAAACGTAGAAACATCAAGTTCACTGGACTTGAATACAATAGTAGGCATAAGAATGTAGAAGCACACATCCAAGCTCAGGAGGAATAGTTCCTAATTTCCTTTACTAATACCATAACCTACGTCCATCTTCGAAGATACGACCTAGAAAGCAATGAAACCGCTTTGAAAGTGACATCCTTCTGAGCCAGGTTAAATTTAAATAAATCGGTAGACCGTGGAGGAAATCAGAGAACATCTCATTTCATAATCTTCCTAGGCAGTACAAACAAACTCGACAGGAATGACGGTACCAATCAATCAACAAACTGAAAATGAGTACATATTAAAAAAGGCAACTCTGGAAAAAGATGAAGTCTTTCGGACAAATCAATAATCGACTAGCTAAGAGATATAGAACACACGAATGGAAAAGATAAAGACAGTTTAAAGATCATAATTTCAAAAGAATAATACAGGAATACACATATATCCCTCCCCATTTCTGGTACTAGTGTTACACCTGCAGCGATCAGAGTGAGGAAAATATTTACAATACCTGAAAGACGGATGAAGAACCAGAAGACGGAAGGGAATGCTGGAGGAGCTCTTCTCGACCTTTTCTCTCCTCGGCTAAGTTTAAGCGAGTAGGCGCTCGTGAGGCTATAAACCCTAGTTTTTGTGATTTCGTTTATGGGCCGGATTTTAGTCACTTTGTAGTAGATTTGACCTACGCCTAGCCCATTAGAGATCCTTTCATGCTTAAAGTCGAGTGTTGAGATGATTTAAGCATATATTTTCTGTTTTTCATCCTCTAAGATTTGCTTCTTTTTTTTAAAAAAAAAAATAATAAAATCAAATAATGTAAATTGTTGCGTGAAAAGGAGAGAATCTCTATGTATGTGTGTGTATTTGAATTCCCTAACGTTAAACTTCATTGATTTGAAAATTTAAAGAAAAAAAATTCATGTTAAATAGTGGCATGTATTGTTAGACAGTATACATCCATGTTGCATGCTTCAAACTTTAAATCTTCTTGAGCATATGAAAATTTCATAATACCCTACAATAAATCTTCTATTTTTCAATAAAGGTGTTGAATTAAGATAATCCATTTAATAATCTTCTCTCCTTTAATTATCACATTCTTGAACCCTTTACATGTTGCCATATTTAAACCACAAAACAAACATTTGTCTTTTCTTCTCCTTTCCATGGTGATGATGATAATTTTAATCTTCTTTAATAGATACTACAAGTTTTCTTGTTTGCAATTGCTGCTGCTTCTTTATTTTTCTTCTTGATTCATCGTTACTCTAACGACTTGAATCCATTAATGAGCAACCAAACTCAACAATCAAACTTAATACTAGTAGATACTAAAGAAGATTAATTTTGAACTCGGAATTTAATTGAAGAGATGGAAAATGAAGATGAATAAGTGTGAAATTGATGTTGAGATTAAACAGAAAAAAAATGTTGTAATTACAGAGAGTAACAAATAACAAAATTTAAAAAGTCAATTAACAAAATGATTTGAATTTGAAGAATGCCTTGATAAAAATATCAAATAATTTGTGTGATAACCAATTTATGTAGGCATATGAATCTTCCAAACAAATATTTAAAAAAAAAAATCTTCTATCCGTCCTTTTTTTTTCATTCATCTCTGGTTTTATAAAAGAATCAAACCTAATATTTAGAAAATATTCCTTTCTCAAGCCGGAGAAACACAACCCTATCTTGGGCAAAAGAACACAGGAGAGAAAATAATAATAATAATGAGACATATTTGTTTGAAATACCTTGAGAGAAAATCAATAAGAAAGAGCAAACCCTTTCTCCATGTTCTATTGATAAAAAGTACAACTTGTAGAAAAAAATAACATCTACGCATATTGCAAACCATAATTTCTACAATAAAAATCATACTTGAAATCTGAATTAAAGTCAGAATTGAGTATCAAAATCATTAATATCACCAAAATTAATTCCAGCGAGGACATGGCAAAAATTTCTTAGTTCTGTTAACACGTTAAGGTTTATCTCTTTTGGAGAGGAGGATTCTCCCCCCCCCCCCCCCTCTTCAAACAAGTTGTAACAACATTTAACTCTCCGGTACTGAATATTGGAACAAAGGAATGAAGAGGACAATAATGTACTGCTATGATTTACAATTGACAGTCAACTTCCTCGGAATCAATTCACTAGTCAAATTGGGTGTCGGGAAACGATATCAAATTCATAACAACGAGATTTTTGCTCTTCATTATCACCATTCTCAATGCATTCACCACCGGGTATATATCTGCAGACCTTGAGTTACGTATGCTTACGTGCGCACCAAACTTGGCTGGACCTTCCCAAGGCTTGACCACCTGCAAATGAGAAATTATGCAGGCGTGCTATAAACTCAAAATTTTAGGCATCAGCAGCATATTTGCAAGTTAAGAAGTCCATCTAAACCAATCAAATGAATCTTGTTCTGCAGTACTGCAGTGGATTGCTGATATAATATAAGTTGGTGTACCCTAAAGAGGTTAATCTTCAGATGAATAGAATGATCCTAAGATGCACACACAAACAGGAACCATCAATTCTAGCCGATAAAGCTAAAAAAAAATACAGAACAAGACACCAGTACGGAGTTTCCATTTTTTGGATCTTCAGAAATGATATGAATGAATCAATTTAAAACTAACGCTGAAAGCAAAATGTACTTTGCGCTATCATTTTCTTTACCTGAAAGTGATGCAGCTGGCTGCTGCAGTGGCATCAACAAATGCCTTCTATTCTGCTTCTCTTTCTTCAACCATCCTGCCCATCCATGTCTGAACTCTGTTAAATCAACTTTAGCAGCATTACCACCAGTTACCATGAATGAAGCTCATCAACAATGAGGCACCTGTCAGCAAAGTAGCACAAGTCCGATTTCTTCAATACATGCATGGAAGAAAGAATAGAACAATACGGTCAATACCCAAATTTCATCATGGGCAACCCGTCTGCACATGCAGCCAATCATACTCATCAAGCAGATGTATATCCGTAAAGATTCCTTCAGTCGACCTATTTTGGATTTGGCAGCCTAGCTCTTCGAACAAATTTTCTTCTATGATACATCATGCTCTTTTTCTTCATCACAAGCCCAGCTCTCTTCTTCATTTTCTCTAACTTTTCTTTTCTTCCTAAAATGTCAGCCTCAATAACTTTGCTTCTTTTGGAATCTGGGAGCAAAGCTAAACGAGAAAATTTCTTTGGCCGAACTACTCCAAGCCTTTCAGTAATGTCCTTGAAGGCAGGGACAAGGCCACGCCTTATGAAGCATCCTTCAATAAGCTGCATTGAATTTGAATGAGGGAATGATGGAGCATTTCTCAATTCTAGGTCAAAGCAGAAAGGCGAGTCCTTCAACCACATGCGCAAAGAATGTGCCTTGGCAACAAGAACCCCAGTTCGTGTTTTACACGGCAAAAATGGGGATCCCATCTCCCAAAGGAATGCTTTCAGTGTGCTGTTCAAAGAGACCATGTTGTATTCTGCTCCCCCTGTAATCAAAACAACTGATTTGGGGGACTCAGGAGAACCCTCCAGGGATGCATCCTGAAACAATACAAGGACACAGTAAAACAGATATGTGTTATCCAAATATAAGTTGATCAAATGCAGTTGCTCTTGCAACGATTGTCTTTAATTTGGAATGTCAGAGGAACTTGCCTGCATGCAATCAAGCCATAAAGTAAGACCAACAAGAGCTGCACCAGCAGACAGTTTCCTAAAATCAGCTCCCCAGTCTTTTTCAGCCACTCTACACAAGCCAACAAGCATAGGATAGTTACAAAAAGTGTCTACAAGGAAGACATGATGGCTTACTCGCCTAATCTCACACACACAGATACAGAGAACATAATCACTAGTGCACTTAAAAGTTGGAGATAGAAGATCAGAATTTAGTATCAGCTACCGGAACACATCATGTCGGTAGATTTTTCTCTTGACAGCTATTTGGAACACCCATGAAGCAGTTGCCCGGAACTCAAATGCCCACAGCAGGTCCTCCAATGCATTGACAAAGTTAAAAGCTGCATTATCTTCCAGTGGTGCCAAGTTCTCAAGACAGTTGTCAACATCTAAAACTAGTGCCTCAGAACTTTCAGTCAAAAGCCTGTAAGAGAAGGAACATGAGTGTTAGCAGATAATAAAATAGGAATTGACATTCCACAGAAGAATACTCCTGTTTAATTCTGACAGAAAAAGAACAAAAACTAGTGACGACTACCTCATTGGAAGATCAAAACCAGAATCCTGTAGTGCTTTTAATAAATTCAGAGCTTCCTTTGAGCTATGGCATAAACTTGCTGCACGAATAAAGCAAGTCCAAATTCTGTGATCCGGATCAAATCCATCATTCTTCATTTCCACAAGCTTTTGAGTTCCAGCATTATAATCTCCATTCTTAAGATAAGCATCAATAACGGAACTGTATGGTAGCGTACTTAGGCTCAAGCCTGTTGACTTCAGATTTTGAAGAATCTTTTCAGCTTCCATGGGTTGACCAGATCTTCCATATAGCATCATCATTAGATGCATTGTACCAATGGAGGGCTCAACTCCTGAGTCTTTCATGAGAACCAATAGGCCTTCAGCTTTTTTATGGCATCCAGAGTCTCTATACATTTTTATCAATATATGATAAAAAGAACGATCCAATTTATATCCTGTTGAATGCAGCTCATGGAATAGTCCCTCAGCTTTTTCTATAAGCCACTGCTTCGCACAGGCGGCAATCAGGCTCTTGTAAGTCTCCAACTTAGGATCTAATCCCCTTTTTCGCATTTCATTCATCAGCATCAAGCCTTCTTCAGGCCTACAATCTCGGCAATACATTAATATCAAACTACTATAAGTGTTCTCATCTGGTTCAAACCCAGCCTTTTGAATAGTCTGATATACAGCTGCAGCCTCTCTGTATTTCTCAATGTCAGTGTACATTTTAAGCAGGGAATTCAATATTGGAAGATCCGGCTTGAACTGAGATTCTTCCATCTCAGAAACCATGGCTTCAGCATCCCTTACTTGTTTCCCCCTGGATAACAAGCCAATCATTATCCGGTACATATGCATGGAAGGTAGATAACCAGCAGCCTTCATTCCATTATATAACTTTTTCACCTCAAATATGTTTCCAACCCGTACAAATGCCTCAAGCATCAAAACAATGGTACTCTTACTAATCACAAAACCCATGTCTTGCAGCTCCTGAACCAAAACATAAAGCTCATTTAATCTCCCATCTACAATCAAAGCCTGCATGAGTGCATTTATTGTATCTACAGTTGGAGACGGACCATCTCTCATCATTGTATGAAATGCAGCCCTTGCTTGCTCATAACAACCATGTGCTGCATAAGCCTGTATCAATCCATTCCAGACCTTCCGATCAACAACCTTACATTTCTGCCTCAGCTGACCGACCACGGTCTCGGCCTCTGGCAATTTCTTTAGTCCTCCGTATGCATCAATAAGACTGACATATACACCAGGATCAGTAAACTTAATACCTCTACACTCTGCCTCATCAATCAACATCTGAGCCGTCTCAGGAAAATTCATGTTACAGTATATGTGCACCATACATTGGTACAGTTCCTGAGAAGGTTGAAACCCACAAAATCTCATATCAGAAAAAATCTGAGATGCATCAGCAAGAAGTTCAGATTCATTACAACACTTGATGAGAGATTTGTACATGACATCACTTCCATTGAGAAATTCAAATTTTCTAAATTCATGGTACTTCTTTAGGGCCTCATCAGGTTGATTTGCACTGCAAAGCACAACAACTAGAGCTTCATCAACAAGCTGAGAAGATGCAGGAACAGCCTCCTCTAAATACTTCAGCAGTTCTTGGGCTTCATGGTGCCGCCCAGAGGAACTATATGAAGTAAGAATAACAAGGAGGTTTTTATGATCAAGATCATAGCCCTTTTTGACAGCTAACCTTAGCATGTCAGCAGCAGCATCATAACATTCCCCTCTGACAAGGACAGAAGAAATGTCTAGTGGATTCATGCCACACAACTCCTCCATATCTACAATTACTGTACGAAGACGGTCCTCTTTGTTGTCCATCTTGAGCACTCGAACCAGCCTCAGATAAAGATCGTCATCAAGAAGAAAACCATCATTAACCATCTTTTGGTACAAAGCTTCTGCTTTTCTGGAGTCATTGGATCTTAGAAAAATATCCATCATGACACAGTACGCCAAACTGTCAGGTTTAATTCCAGACCTCAGCATGCAATCATATGATTCTTCAGCCTCTGTCCGCATCCCAGCTTTCCCATAACCACATATCAAAGCACTGAATGTGCGTATAGTGGGTTTAACTCCACTATCCAACATTTCCGACATCACAATTGCAGCCTCTGTCATCTTATTTGCTTTCCCTAAAGAATCAATTAGAACTGTGTATGTAACTGCATCAGGAATTCTCCCTGACATTTTCATATCTCTGTAAAGCTGCATTGCCAAATCATGCAGACCCTCCCTCCCATACATGTGGATGATCGTGTTGTACGTCATTTCATCCTTTGCAAATCCCCGTTTCACCATTTCCTCGCAAATATTTTCCACCTTCTCTATATTACCCTCTCTAGCAAATGCATATAGCAGCGAGTTATATGTCACAGCATCTGGGAGAAAACCCTTTGACTCCAATTCCCCAAGAAGCCTCTCAGCTTTGCCAGCCAACCCACACCTCCCAAAGACTGAGATCATGGCATTATAAGTCCATAGATCAGGTTGGCATTTATGAGTCTCCAGGTCACCATAAACCTTGATTGCCTCTTGCAAATTGGAGTCCCTGGAGCAAGCACTGATAAGAGTGTTATAAGTAATTATATCTGGTCTAAGGCCTGATCTCCTCACTTCATTCAAAAGCTCAATCGTTATATTTGGCACCAAAGGTCCTGACCTCAATCGAGCATTGATTAAGGTATTGAAACTAACGAGATCTGGCTCGCAACCCTGCTTTCTCATCAAATTCAGTAACTCTTGAACTTTAGAAAACCTACCATTTCTAGCATACACACCCATCATAGCATTATAGACTTGGACATTATTACCAATGGCAGGCTCGGCCCGCATGAAAATCTCAACAGCCAGTGCTTCTTCATTTGCCTTACCAAGCACCGATAACATGGTACCGAGCATTCTTGCGTTTGGTGAGTACCAATGCCTAAGATTTAACCACTCATACACCTCTAAAGCCCTCTGCCAACTAGATTGCCCCACCCATTTCACCACAAAGCAAAAGTCAGTGGGTGTCATCTGCACCAATCGTTCATCCAACACATCAGCCACAAAATCCTCCGGTTGTAACCCTAATATCCTGTCGGTCAGAATTTGAACCCGTCTCCTCCAATCTTTAGCCCTTTTCAGTGCCAATTTAGTCATTTTCTTGGCTTTCGTCTTACTGGGTCTACCCAACGACTCTAAACTCTCATCATTCACCTCAAATTTCCCTACCCCATCATCGTCATCCTCAATACCCCCAGCTTCATCTTTAACTAGAAATTCCTGGATATTCTCTGAGGTACCGGCATCGGCAGAGTCACGGGATGGTGAAAGGGGTGGGAATTTGGAATGGATTTGTGGGACCTGGTGAGTTTCAGTTTTCATTTTGGGCCACCTCACCGAAGGAGAGGCTCTGCTATAGCTAAATTTCCTAGTATTATCTGATTGTTCACTCGTACTTTCACTGTAATCAATTGGAGAGGATGTTGATGGAGCACAATCTAAAGAGCAAGAAGTAGGGCGCTTGCGTACCTTTGATTTTCGTTTCATTTGACATGATGATGCCGCTGGGAGTGAGAGGAATCCACCATATGCTGTGGCCATGGGAAGGAAGTTTGCTTTGGGTGTGTGAGGGTCGGAGGTTTAATAGGGGTTCTACAAATTAAGAAATCCTCGTTCCCAGTGGAACGTTATCCACGCATCACGGAAGTCTTTTGAATTTATTGGTTTTTTTAAAAAAAAAAAAAGAATGAAAGAAAAATGGCCCCGGAAAATATCTCCCGCGCCGCTCCACCTCTTTCTCTCTTTCGTGTTCAGGAACCAATCCTAGATAGAAGAAACAGCGATTCAACCTTCACCCAGTCATCTTCCTATCAGGTATGGGCGAAATGAGCTCCTTACTCTTTTCATGAATCTAGTTGCCCCAAGAACCTCCTCCTTTTCTTCTCTTGTTAAGCTTGCGCCAGCGATTGATCTCGTACAGACAAATGGAGCGCCAATTTGTATCCACCATAGAAGTTCCTTACATTTCGGTCATCTACCCTACCTCCTTTCGGTTCTCTCCTTTCCCCAAGTTTCTCGATTACCCTATCAAGCGCAGAATTCTTCATTACTTGTGTCATTGCTTATACCCTAATAAAGTCCAACAATTCAACCTGAAGCAAGATGGCAGTTATTCAAATACTTCAAATTCTCCTATTAGTGATTCGTTTATAGATTACCCAGTTGGTAAGGAGCTATCGCCCGTGCTCTACTGTGATTTGATTAATGATTACTGTAAGAACGGCTACTTAGAAAAGGCCATGTCAATGCTATCTCAAATGGAGGCATTAGGGTTTAAACCAAATCTTATGTGTTATACTGGGTTGATTGAAGCTTTAGGAAGTGTTGGTAGAACATTAGAAGCTGATATCGTTTTCCAAGAAATGATTTATTTTGGTCTGAGACCAAAAGTTAGTGTCTTTAACGTGTTGCTTAGAGGGTTTTTGAGAAAAGGTTTACTAGTGCTGGCTAATAGGCTTTTGTTGTTGATGCATGAAATGGGTATTCATCGAAATCAAGAAACGTATGAGATTTTCTTAGATTATTATGTGAATGCTGGGCGGTTGAGTGATACTTGGTTGATTATTGGTGATATGAAGAGAAAGGGTTATCGGTTGAATTCATTTGTTTATAGTAAGGTCATTTGTCTTTATAGGGATAATGGGATGTGGAAGAAGGGAATGGAAATTGTTGGAGAGATCATGGAGATGGGATTGCCAATAGATAGACGTATCTACAATAGCCTTATTGATACATTTGGGAAATATGGCGAGTTGGACAATGCATTGGAAGTGTTTGACAAAATGCAGAAGGAAAGAATAAGACCAGACATCACAACATGGAATTCATTGATTAGATGGCACTGCAAGAGCGGTGATCATGTGAAGGCACTTGACTTGTTTGCTGAGATGCAGGGACAAGGATTATATCCTGATCCAAAAATATTTGTTACTATGATTAATAGGCTGGGAGAACAAGGTAAGTGGGATTTGCTGAAACAGACTTTTGACAAAATGAAAGATAAGGGCCATAAAGCAAGTGGGGCTATATATGCAATCTTGGTTGACATCTATGGGCAGTACGGGAGATTTCAAGGTGCTGAAGATTGCTTATCTGCTTTAAAATCTGAAGGGATTCAGCTATCACCTAACATATGTTGTGTTTTGGCAAATGCATATGCCCAACAGGTTTTCCCTCTTCTATTCTATCCCTGCACTTCGTTTTTCTTTGTCTAGTGTTATTTGATTAACTTGGGCTCAGGCTATGTGCTCATTTTGATCCTTATGGTCCATTTGGTTTGGGGTAAATGGAGGTAAATAAAGGGAATCAATTGAGGGTAATGGAGGTGGTGGTGAAAACATAAGTAAATTTTATACATTTACTTCAATCCAAACAAGATATTTAAAACATAAGCCCTGATTCACCTAGGTTAGATTAATATCATCCAAACTGCATTTTAAAACATTAACATTGATTCAACTCTATTCCCATCACTTAGGTTAATTTTTAATATTTACCCTCACCCCGACTTATTCCAATCCAAACGGACTATTAGTATCAAAATGAACTTTCTGTGTGGCAGTGAAGGCACTGCTGGTAGCTGTAACCTTAGATTATTTTGGCTGTTAGTTTTGTGCCCCGCACGCATATTTTTGAGAGCAGAGATGTTTATGAGAGTCAGGTAAGTGTCCATTGATATGGAAGTGATAATTTATCTTCTCTGAGTTTTAAAGTTGCACATTGCTGAATGATCATGAGTCTGTTGTATTTTTGTTCTGATGAAAAATATATTATATCCTGTGAGATGTGATCGCCTTCCCCTTTTTTTATGGAAGAATGTATGCATTTTCACCACATTCTCTGACTGTTACTTTTCTCCAGGGTCTGTGTGAAGAGACAGTTAAGGTTCTTCGTATCATGGAAGCAGAAGGTATAGAACCAAACCTTATAATGCTCAATGTGCTGATCAATGCATTTGGTACTGCTGGAAGGCATCTGGAGGCATTGTCAATCTATTACCATATCATCGAAAATGTAGGGTTCCTCATCTGCGTTACGAGTGCAGTTAGAAGATGGGTTTGTTATCTCTATTTTTTCCCCAAGCTTAGTTCATATTCTGATGCCAACCTATTCCTTGCTCTGCAGGGTATCACTCCTGATGTCATTACGTATACCACTCTTATGAAAGCATTTATCAGGGCAAAGAAGTTTAGTCATGTATGTTGTATCCTTTAATGCTCCCAGTTAATACTAATTGTTGCTTCTGTATGAAATCTTGACTTTTAAACTGTTGTGTCTTTTGAATCTGAGGTCAGTTTCCAGTAACCATTGATGTCACCAAAAGCATAGTAGTCTGGTCATCTAGGTCTTTGATAGGCACCTGGAGGGGTAGTCTTGGTGCTAGTTATTTGAATTTTCAAAAAACCTGATCATATTATGGGATGAAAATTTCAATATTCTTTTCCTGTGTACTTAGCCTGCTGTTTGGAAGCTTATTTGTTAATTCCTTGCCAGGTACCAGAACTATACAAGGAAATGGAGTCTGCTGGTTGCACACCTGACAGAAAAGCGAGAGAGATGCTGCAGGTTGCCCTGATGGCACTTAAACAGAGACCTTGAAATTTCAACTATCAGGTAAATGCATGCAAGCTAGAAACTCCATGCACTTATGATCGTGAAGCTTCTCAAACCTCCATGGAGTTCTTTCCAATACGAGGGATACAGTGCTGGAAGTTGAGTCCTTATAACTATGCCTCTTATTGTGCTTACGGTGAGTGGGTCATTCGATTACACAGCATAAGATATTCTGTTTTGTGTATTTGTCGGGACAGAGCTATGTTGTTCGCATTTCACTTGGTGACTGCGGGATGCTTTCTGTGCTTTTATTTCAGGAAGTGGATCTCCCTTGTACGAGGTGCAATTTACTTGGAATCCCAGAGGGTGTTGTCAAGCCCAAGATCCTGTATCATAAGATGATCCAGATTTAAAAGATATGGGTACCAAGTCGCAGGGCTATGAAAAGATTGCCTTAGACAAAATGACTGTGCAAAGCTAGATCTCCATTGCCCATTAATACGTACATATTTTGCCGAGTTTAAGCTTAAGCAAACAGGCATACGATGATATGAGTGCACGCAACCTATTTGCGACACCAGGTCTGTGATGACGCAGAAGATTTTTACAGGATTCTATTATTCTATTTCATTATAATGGAGTTGGTGGTGAGCTGGATTTGTTGTTTATTTTTGGTTTCAGTAGAGATGGAACGATTTGGGTTATTTTACTAGTGTCTACGTTAATGGGCATAGGATAGTCGCTATTGTAATTGACTCGATATCAGAGGACGATTCACCGGGGGGGGGGGTGCTATGTGCATGAAAGTACAGAACATAACGTTGTTTTGTGAACGAATGTACATTCAATTCATTCATTAGTTCCTGAATCCACTAATGAGTGTTTGTGTGGCTGTTTCTCAGCTGGAAAGAGAATCGTCAACTTTCTTGCTGCTGTAGTTGGAGCTTAAAAGCTGGGTTGATCATCGAAAGCCCATTGGCGTTGTGTCTTTGCAGAGGTCTATCAGCTTGCTAACCTATGTCGTGGGCCTCACTACTTGTGAAGCCCACCAACTATGTGACCTGAACTTGCAGTTTGATTGCAGTAAGCCACGGCGGGTAGCCCTCTACCTCGGTCCAAATGTTTCTTTTTTTCCCTTGCAATTTCTGAGGTGGATTTCTCTGACTGTTACCGAGTTTCAACCAGCCATCCTACAGATTAGAATTGTGAATGGGATTGTCGTTTAAGGTCTAACTTCAAAAACGTATACAAAAAGGTCCGACCTTTCTGACACGGTAGGAGTCTTAGTTTTTGTTCGTTCAAACTTCAAATATCAGAGTAAGAGGTGCCCCCATTTTCTTCAATGGAGCCAATTCCTGGAATTTACCTCCTAGTCAAGCTTCACAAAAACTTAGAAACTTTTGTTGAGGAACTTTATTAATTTAAGCAATGCCCAAGTGAAAGGTATTCAGGTCTTGAATATAAGGCGGAGTAAGCCGATAATGTAGGACACCATGAAATTGTTTCATCAGAAGCATGAGGACAAAATATTATCTTTATTCACAAGTATGGGAACTTGTAAAGATGGGGGGGGGGGGGGGAACCAAAAAATAAAAAAAAAGTTTGAATCTTCAACTAGCTACTGTTCTTGGACCAAACGACAAAAACATCACATGACTTGGATTCATATCGTGTATCCTAAATCCGATGGCGGTTGGACGACAAGTTCTACCATCTAAATACCGTGTGGAAACTGGAAATACCAACGTAGTGATAGATAATGTTAGTATTATTGATTTTTTAATAAAAAAATAAAAAATTATTATAACCAAATATATGGTGTATTTTTTTCATAATTTTTTTATAATAACATAAATTAAAGATAATAAAATATATAAATTATAACCACATATAAAAATTTATCTTTATTTACAAAAATATGATGGTACATATCACAGCATGCAACAATTATTATTATTATTTTTTTAAAAAAAAAATTAATTTATTTATAGATTTGCCACCGGTGTGCATATTGTAACCAACAACATCGTATATTTATTTTGGTTGGGGCACTCTGTTGTTGATCAGTAAACGGAAACAGTAATTTAACGTGGTTTTTCGTCTTTAAAACAGTCTGAAAATATTTTTTGTTTCGAAATTTTTTTAATATTAAAAATATTTATTTAATTTTTAAAAAATATATTAATAATTTATACCAATTAATATAAATAATATTTTTAATTATAATAAATTTAATCTATTATTTTTAAATAATATACCAATTAATAAATTTAATAAATTTTTTATCGTTTTTTATTCATATTTTCTAAATTTTTATAAATTACTGTCTCCACTTTTTTTTTTATCCCATCCCACGATACCGACACCTACTGTCCTCATATGTCATTAGTCACGTCAGAATCCCATATGTAGCGAAGGGATTACATACTTGCCCCATGGCCTATCCTAAAAGCATGGATGATGCCTTCTGTTGGTGTCACCACCAGTCACCACTTACCATACCACCACCCTCCGTTTTGTGTCGGAAATTAAAAATCTATATGTACTTGTCGGTTAGAAGATATTTATCTTTATCTTTATCTCTTTTTGTTTCTTCGTTTTGTTCGTATATATAATGCGATAGAGTATACACAAGTAAAGTTCTATTCTGATGATTAAGACCGGGGATTTTAAGATCAAATCTGAACTAGTAGGAGTAGGAGTATTATTTCTAGCGTGTCTCTGTAAAGGAACGCACAATACGTTTTAACTTTCAACGATGCCTTTTATTAGACTTTAGAGTCTGTCAACGATGACATAAACAAGAGTAGCGTCAACGATGAAATAGATATTATTACTTAATTTGCTTTTATATTATAGGATTTATTACCGGATAATATTTGATCATTAATTTTTAAATATCAGAAGTTTTATATTTAAATTTTTTTTTTTATCGTCTTTCAATTTCGTAATACTTTTACAATACTCTTACTTATATAATAATTTATAATTATTTTTACGGATTTCTATCTATCTAAAATAAAAATATAATTTATTAAGGGATCCCCCCTAAAAAAAAAACATATTCAGAATTGGTAAAATCTTTCAAAGGTTATTTTCTAATTCTATTATGTCATTATGCATTTTAATTAATATATATATTTTTTAGTAAAATGCCTTACATTGTGTGAACGGAAGAGGGGCAAATGTAAAAATAGAAAAGTTCTTTTCAAATTTTAAAATATTTTATTTAATTTTATTTAAATATCATATATTTTTAAAGGTCTCACTAAGACACCACATATTTTTATTTTTATTTTAATTTAAGCCTATCGTATTAATGTTTCTATTTTTATACAACTAAAATAATAATAATAAAACTATATATTAAATATATTTAAATATAAATTAAAAAATGTGGATATCTAATATAGTTTTTTTTTTAATATTTCTACAATTTTCTAGATTATTTTTTTTTAAGATATCAATGTCGTCGTTGATTTTTTTATTATAAAAATCTACAAAATTCCAAAAAAAAATAATATTTAAATACTTTTAAATATATATATATTTTTTTTTCAAATTCAACTTAAAAAAATTATTTCATATTAGAAATTTATCATTTTAGTGTCTAAAGTCTTTCATATTAGATTAATGAAATGGTATTAAATTATAAAAATTGAAAAAAATAGTGTCTAAATAATATTTTTTAAAATACATGATACGTACGATGGATTAAAGCAAATGTTATGATACCGAGTTAGAGTTAAAATTTATAATTAAAAATATATTATTTATTTTTTCTTAATTTTTATAAAAGCCTTTATATATTAAAACATAAAAAAAAATATTTTTTTTTAGTCTCTTATATTATAGGAAAACGGAATGTTACGTTCACAAATACAAGGTTCCATACCCTTATCCTGTTGGACGGCATGGCACTCTTGCCATCAGGATAGAAAGATGAAGTTAAATAGTAGATACCTCCAAACCTTTGGTCCCCAGATAAAAACATCAACAAATATCATATTTTTAGGTCCCCCCCCCCCCCTCCCCCCACCCCTACAGTCGCATAAGAATTTAGAGCCGACCACTTATGGTTCAACTTTTGACATGCATCCTACTAGGATAACTAGTGACTACAGCGAATATTTGATCATCTGGCGACACTGACAACGACGAATACTTAATCATCCGACTACTAAGTCCATATTTAAAATTATTTATTAAAATTAATTATTCATCATAACTATTTATTTAAAAAAATTAGACTAAAAAATTTCTAAAATAAATAATTATCATAAATAATTATTTTTAATAAATAAATTCAAATAAATTATAAATATGTGTTTAAATAATTTTATTATTTATTAATATCAAATGACATAAAATCTCATCTCTGACGGTTTTTTAAAGCTCTCCATATTTTATATCACCACTTATTATAAAATAATTTTAAACAAATTGATTCTTATTAAAAGTATGTACTTAAAAATATCAGTATACATAATTTCAGATTAGATATTAATATATCTAAATGATTACTATTTTCATATAATAATCTGGCCTTGACCTGACCTGGAAACTGATCCAAATCTCGAACTGGACAAGGAGATGATATTCAACCATGAAACATAGCATTTCATACGAACCTTAGAGAACTTGATAACAGGTACAGACCTTAAAATAATAAACACAAACACTCCCCCAAGCCCTAACTACTTATTACACAACACTTTACAGACGCAAACCACACAAAAGTAGCTACGTACACAAACACACACTACGTACCCTCACTTGCATCAAACTAGTCATGAATTAATAAAGACGATCCATAAACCATAGGTACTCTACTCTTAAATGATAACCAACAGTACTACTTAGATTAAGCACATCTTCTGTCCGTAGATTCCCTGGCAACCTTTATTCCCAAGGATGCTGGGGTTTATCCAAGTCCTCCTGAGGGCGGAAGAATGCTTTCTGCTCAAGAACAGAATCAGCGTCACCATTCATCCCAGGAGATGTGAGGAAACCCCGCTCCCCAGCTTGGGTGTGGTCACCAGAGGCTGGTCCAAAGACCCCAGTGCGTGGGTTTGGAGCCCAGTACTTATCGGACAGTGGCTCGATCATATCATCTGGGACGGTAGTTGGGCGCAGTTGGTCGTCCACGTTCTTGTCGTACACTGATACATGAACAGATCTCCTGCATAATAATCGATTAATTAATAAGGATGAGGAATGGATGAATAAGACTATATAATATATACCCATTAGATCAACAAATTTCTAAGGTTGGAGGCATGGGGTAAGAAGACCACATGAAAATAATAATGATAATAATAATAATTAATTAGTTCTGATGAAGTAGCATCAAAGGGACTAATAGTCCAAGTAAACCTCACGGGATGCGCATTGGACAGGAATATACCACTGGACTCCAAGACAAAGACACCCTACCGACCAACTAGTTTGATGATATATATAATATGATCAAGAGGGAAAAAGATTAATAAGGTAAGACTAAATCAAAAGCCATGAAATGAAACTGTCGATGTGACAATATCCTCATTCATATTACCTAAATGGGATTGGTTACTCCACCCACGTATGATTATAGGGAGATAATTCAGGCCAGAACTAACTTGGATATTCAAATGTAAGAATGGTAAGTAAGGTATCATTGGATTAACTAGGCACAAAAACTGTATCCTTCTACATAGAAAGGTAAGCCATGACTCTTCCTGCGCCAAAGATATATATAGCATTGAACACCGCCTCTGTAGATCCATCCACCTTTCGTGTGATGATATAAACAATAAATAACTGGAATTAATTCTTGTAACTGGAATATTTCTCAAAATGACAATAAAAATCAAGTTCTGCCAAATGAAGACGGAAACTACGGTAGAATTTCCGCAACATCATCTCTCCACACAAGAAAAGGCTCCTCGGCGTATATGCATATAGCAATTTTTGCGTAATTCTCTAATTAACTGATGATTAATTGATGATCACGTTCTAGCATCATCAGCTATATGGCTGGCGAGGTGGGCAATCAATTTTGCCGGTTTACCTAACATTGACGAAACTCTTCACCAAATTTTCCGAACTAGTAATTAATTCACACACAAAAGACGTACTGCCAACCTCTAAAATCAACGGCATCTAAATAACCAGATGGCTACAGGATACGCAGCCAAGCAGGGCACAAAGGAAATCTCTAGGAGAAAAGAAAGGAATCGATTACAAACGAAAAGCTCGCTATCCGAATCTTGTACAGAACAGCTTCTAATAAATTCCTTTTACCGCTTTATTCTCCACACAAGATGCGTGATATCACTCACACACAAGCGTCACACCCTCCCCCCTTCCCCGGAACTCTTTCCATTTTCTCTTTCATTTTTCCTAAAATCAGTCATCCGTCAAAGATGATGACAAAATAATACCGAAAAATCTGCAGTGGAAATTTCCATTTCAGGAAGGAGGAGAATTTCCGTCGCGATCATAATCGGAAATGCCTCACAAGGCTACAGCTCCGGCAGAGCACAAAAATCTAGGAAATGGATGAGGTCGACAGCTTTACTACAACTATACTTTCTCCTCTTTTTATGAAAAAATCAAGCTCCTCGTTTCTAATTAAAGCAAGGAGATCGGCAGCATAGACCTGACAAATCAAAGACCTAATCAATTTTCCTCAAATCACAGTCAAATACCTTAAATTGTTTTCAATCTCGCATCAAAATTAGATAAACCAAAAGCACCGATCCAAAATAATAAACTCATAAATAAATTTGACGATTACTTAATTCGGAAGTATTAGTCATTCAATAAACACTTAAAACAAATCAAAGATATGTCGATCACGCATTATACTACCTCAAGGTTAGAGATGAGGCGACGGAGCGAGTGGAATGAGTAAGATCAGAAGTCCAGATCTGGTTACAGTATCGCTTCCCCAAGGCAGCAAGCCTCCGGCTAGTACTCGAATTAGTGGCCATGCAGACAGCTCAAAAAATTGGGAAGAACTGAGAGAGGAAGGAGTGGAGAAGCACACGAGGTCGTATAAGCCGTTCGGTGTTATCTGATTGTGATATACTTGAACTTGATACACAAATGGCTGGCGACCCTTCTTATAATAAAAAAGTAGGAACGTGGTAAGTAATGCGTGCTTTTTAATACTAGTACACTAATGCGTAATAGTATTCTCGCATTGGCGCCACCTAACCCCGTAGGAGGGGCTCGTATTATTAAATTCCGTCCCTCTTGGGTCATTCTCTTTTTTTACTGGTATTATGTTGACGTTATTCCCCTCAAAAATAAAAATAAAAATAAAAATTGTTGTTGTTTATTGATTGTCAGTGGTTAACCAGGAGCGGGTAGAGACTGTGTGCTGTGGCGCGTGAGTCTCGTCCCTGGTGAGTTCTGACAGAGTTTTGCCTGACGGCGTCGAAAAGTCATTTAACGTCGTGAGCATTTATCGTCCATTTTTGTTACTATCCGGAGTATATAAATTTTAAAACGGAACTGGAAAAAAGAAAAAAAAAAAAAAGAGTATCGAATTGGAACAGTTAGGTAACAATTTTTATACGATGGAAATCTCTGGATACGCCTTCAGAGTACTCGATTTAGTTCCTTTCAAATTTAGTTTGTCCGATAGGTTTAATTAAATAAATAAATTTAAATTTTATTTTTTAGCTTATTTATTAAACAAATTAATCTCAAGTCCGAAAATTTTTTTTTTTACTCATTTATAGTTTATAATTATTTGTTAAGTTTCATTTGATTTGTTAAAAACTTAATTTAAATTATTTATTTAATTTAATAAGTCGAGTGTAAATTTTACTTTATACTCATTAAATAAGCTAGCCTTAAGGAATTCGTCTTGCCTTGTTTATAACTCTTAATCTGCATACTTTATAAGGTACATCCAAGTTATTTTTTTATAATTTTATAAATTTTATTTATATACATATGGTCATTTTTTATAATTTAAAATTCTTATTTATACACGATGAATTGTTGTTTAAAATTTATAATTTTCATACATAGACACAATATTATTTTTGTAATTTATAATTCTTATTCATAGATACCAGATCTTATATATATATATAATTTTATAATTTTATTTACAAAAATAGAGTCAATTTTATATAATTAGACCATTATTATTATGTATATGATGGTCAACTTTGTAATATATATTCAACACACGGTTGTAAGCATTGCATTTATCACCTATTTGATATTTGTCGATCACATATTTGTTATATGTTTGGCCGGATATGTTTAACACATACTTTTCCAATATTTTAAGTACATGTTCAACAATCCTTTAAGTATATATTCAATACACACTTATTGCTTGTTTAGCAACCATTTTTTATATATTCAACACCTATTTACTACATGTTCAAAATATTTAGTATATGTTGAACACATATAGTTCTTGCATGTATATATAAATATATAAGGGGAGGTAAAGACATTTTTCAAAATAATCTTTTTTCTTAAAATAAAAACTTAAAATTCATTCTTAACCATTAGATGAATATTGTAACACCCCGAGTCGATATGTCCACACGGGGTCTACCTTAGAGCGCTTTTGGATTGATCGGCTAGCACCACACGCTTAACTGTAAAGTTTTTAGGATGGAATTACCAAAAAAATAGTATACCATGTTGATATAAGTAGCCATATCAATCCTTCTAACACTCCGCTCAATTGGGGGTATTACATTCACCCCCACTCAAAGAACTTAGCGTCCTCGTTGCGCCTCAACCATTAACTATCTCAATACAGTTTATCTCAAGAATTGTCCCGCTAGGTGACTAATTGGCTTATCCAAGTTCAGCTTACGGTCACGGTTTCACTCTGATATCATTTGTAACACCCCGAGTCAATACGACCACATGGGGGCTACCTTGGAGCCCTTTTGGATTGATCGGCTGACCCCACTGATCAACACAAGTCCTTTCAGTGTGCTTTATCCTCACTCACGCACTTATCAAGAAATTTTCAGAAAACTTCTAAAACTTTCCAAGAGGGTCACCCATCCTAAAAATTGTTCTACGACCAGCACGCTTAACCGTGAAGTTTTTATGATGGAATCACCAAAAGAATGGTATACTATGTTAATATAAGTAGTCATATCAATCCTTATAGTACTCCGCTCAATTTGGGGCATTACAAATATAGATTTAATGGGCAAGAATTTATCGGTGTTTAATCCAAACCCTAAACCCTAACCCAAAACCTTAAGCCTTACACCCTAAACACAAACCATAAAACATAAACTTAAACACTTAATCCTCTATGGAATAAAAAAAATATAAAAACCCAAACTAAAAAAAATCTATAAACCTAAAATAATTGAAATAAATCTAAAATTCTAAAATAAATGGAATAAACCCCAATCCCTAAATTCTAAACACCAAACAAATCTTAAAAAAGGCCCTAAACCCTAACTCTTAAATAGTTTTGAAAAATATAAAATAAAATATTTAAAATCATAAATATAATAATTAAACATTTAAATAGAATAACGAGGAAACGAAAAGATAATAAAAGAAAAGTGGCTTAGGGTAGACTTGAACTTGTGTCGTCCCGGCCACCTAAAGCACAAAGCTTTCTTGATTATCAGTAGACTAATATTTTGTGTGCATAATATAACATAAGATTATCCACCAAATAATAAAATAATTTGAATACGCGACATGCTTGCATCATTTGTAACACTTTTATCTTATTATGAAATTGTCACGATATCCTTTTATTATTTTTAATTGAGCCAATTTTTTATTGAAAGTTAATATTGATCATCCGTCCAGGTAATTTAATAATGTTGAAATGATTTTTATATTCCTATTTTAATATATAGTGTTCACTAGATTCTCTTTCTATATATATATACATATATTTTGCAATGAATATTGATTTATTTTTATTGAATATATAATAAAATAGTTGTTAAACACACAATAAATAGATGTTGAATATGGGCCATATCTGTAATTGTATAATTCTTATTAGGTATATATTCATGAACTTTTCTTTTTAATATGTTTAACACATACTCATCACGTATTTGTTATATATTAAGCACATATTTACTATGTATTTAAAACACGTATTTTTTTTATATGAGGAGCACATTTTTGTTCCATATTTTTAGTATATATTAAACAAAGTTCTAAACATATGTTGGCCAAATCTTAAATTTGATTAGCACACCAGTCAAAATCAAGAGCCTCTCAAATTTACAAACCTTCTCACCATCAACCTCTTCTGTTTTCGTTTTGACCCATTTCAAGACAAGAATGATGATCAAGCAAACATAGCATGTATATGGGCTATGCATCTTCTCGATCATCTTTTTTTTCTTACAGTGGGTTTGTGGACTCCCAATTCCCAAAACATAGGATTTACTTCCAAATGCAAATCTATGGAACCACCACCCCTGTTAACCAGGGATCGAGCAACCAAAAATTCCTTAGTTATAACAGCAATACATCAACTCCATTTTCGCAACAAGCAAATGAATTCATGACCATCTACAGCCAATTTCTAAAATATTCCATCACTCTTGAGTTCCCCCACCTGCATCAGCTATACAGAAATATTCCACCACACCAGGTTCAAACCTGGACATCCAAAATAGAGGGTGCCAGCTGCTTCCCTACCGTTGAAACAGCCGATTCAAGGACCTTGAACTTTGCCCCTACTTGGAGATTAAGAAGCAGGAGATGAAGATACTGACATTTGTAGCCGAAAGATACTCTAAACTTACAAAACAATATCATATGTATCTTAATTAAATTTATATAATAATTACTAAAAAGGTTACTGTTGACACCGAAAAAAAATATAACTACAAGAAAAATAATATTTAATTGTTATATGATCAATCAACCTAAATTAGGAATAATTAAATATTCCTAAAATTATTTGAGATTTATATGTTAAAATAAAATATTTTAATTGTTTACATCCCGCTCGTATTTTATTAAATTGGGCCAAAATATTTTAATTGGGCTTAGTTTAATTAAATATGGGCCTAATTTATTTCACAAAAGGCCATGAGTCAGTAAAATTAAGTTAAATGAAGCATGACTTTTAAGTCTACAACGTGAGACGGGCCCAAACCCGAAACTCAAGGAGACCCTTTTCTCTATAAATAGAGGGCTCCCCTCCTCATTGAAGACACACTGAAGTCTCGAGATCAAGAGTTTATAAAGAGAACGCTCCCAAGCACTTTGAAGCTAAAGATCGATGACCCGAAGAACTAAGATCCGAAGTGTAACACCCCCAAATTTACTACTGAAAAATTTCGTTTAATTAAAAGGGTTTAGCGGAAGCGAAAAGATAAAACCATAAACTTGGGGGCATTACCGCCACACTTAGTACCAGATCGGTTCACTCCTACCGTTCCAGTACTAAGTGCTAAGGCTAAATAAAGTTAACATTAAACACGAATCATAAATAAAACACAAGTCATACGGAAATCAGAGTGCGATTTAGGGTTACAAACCAGGGAGTACGTGACTAGAGTTTTTCAAAACATAAAGCATAGTACGATAACACAACGAAATATGATAATACAAGGTCAAATAAAGGAACAGAGTCCGACCGAGTCGCTCTCGATCCCCAAGTCAGGTTTAGGCTCAACGCTCAGCCCCACCCGATGCCTTGTAGGTGTCGTAGGCATCGAAGACATCATCCCCTACCTGCACAAGCTCAGACGGGTCTTCCGCTCATGGGAATGAGCAGCACCCATGAAACGGGTGATCAGTACGCTACGTATTGAGTAAGGTAACAAATGCGCTAAGGACAAACATACAAACATACAACATAGCATACATGGCACATTCACATAGGCTGCATGTAGTAATCCAGATAATGAAGGCCGGCTATGGTCCAATTGGACTAAATTCCTCTTGAATCTCTGTTAAATGTAGTCATTTCACACCATAATTTTTATTAATCCATGCGAGTACGAGAACCCCACTATTATAGCCGGTGGATCGGTCACTTATAGGGCAGAACACACCTAACCACTATTATATGCCGGTGGATCGATCTCCAGGGCAGAACGCTCCTGGCCACTATTATGCCGGTGGATCGGTCTGGCCCCGACTCTTATGGTGTTTCATTGTAAGTATGTAGTAGCTTTCCCATGATTCATTTACAACATAATGTTTGGTTTGTTGAGCTCGGGATCCCCCACTATTATAACCGGTGGATCGATCACTTATGGGGCAGAACGCACCTAACCACTATTATATGCCGGTGGATCGGTCTCCAGGGCACCCCGGCACCTGGCCACTATTATGCCGGTGGATCGGTCTGGGCCCGGCTCAACAGTCTTACTCTTTAAGTAATTAGTATCTTATTCATGTCTTATTAGGTAAATCTTTCCACCCTTGACATGCATATCAACTACCCTCTACTTCTATCCTCCCAAGGGGGCCTGTCCCATATCTTGAGACTCCCGCGCCCCTTATCACACCCCGACATCCATTTCCCTTTACACTTACCTTTAAATGAAAAAGTCAACCCCTACGGGTGTGGGTTAGGCCCAACACCTTATGACATCAACTCCACCTCCTATCGCCCCCCTGGGGTTTTCCCTTGAAAACCCTAATTAGACCTATGTGGCCTAACTGCCTCTTACTTACACAACCATTGCTCCATCCATCTCCTCACATCTCACCTTAATTAGATCTAATCCCCAAACATACCACTTTACCTCTCGACTTTGCATATGACTGGAAAACCCTAGTTAGCCACCTCAAACCCCAGTACCTTTCTTCTTCCACAAGTAACCTCTCCCTTTTCTCACTCAATATTCCTTCTCTCCCATGGCACCCATACTCACTCCTTACATAATAAATCCCCATTCTTAATCCATATTCCACTCTCCCTTAATCATTTTTACTTCCACAATTTTCAGATTATTACTTCCTCCCAAAACCCTAATTGGGTCCCTTACACACCCTCACACCGACCTACGTAATATTTTTCATCCCAAGTCTCCAATCACTCCACAACTCTCCCCTTAGCTTATTTACACCCTAAATCAACTTTCCTCACGTAAAGATCATCCCCATGCAAGATTTATTCACTCCATGCAAACTCTCAAGTCCCCATGCAAACCCTAGAATTTCCATGCATGGTTCTCATCTCTCGTTCATTTTGGTCAACCTCATATTCCCCTTAGCATCTCACTTCCCATTTGTTTATTTTTGTCCTTTCATTTCCCATAACATAATATCATTTGTCCTAACATACATGTCTTAGAGGGTCATATCATATCACACCACAATCATCACATATACATGTCATATTCATGTCATAAGAACACATACAGAACATACATCAACTCCAAGTTGCGCTACACATAAGATAAGTTAAGGAAAATCATACGATACATAATATAGCATGAAATATAAAGCATCCAAGGCATACAAGTCACATAACACACAAGGGCCTTAGCTACATCCTTACCTAAAGCGACGCTGGGCTTGGAGCACGTTCCTACAACTCCTTAGGGTTTTGGTTAGGTTCACCTATAAAAGGGAAAATACTAAGTATTAGTTTCCCTCAAAAGTACCATCATCCCTTATTTTAGCCTAAGATTAGGATTATTATTATTAAAGAGAGTATTATACGAAAACTAGGGTTTTTATCTTAAAAATAGTTTACTAAATATTACTAGTCAAAAATATGTTTATTTTGATATTTATTGTTACACTTATATTATTAAACCAGTTAGCTTTACTCTTATAATAGTAGTATTCATGTTAACTATTAGTAAAGTAGTGATAATAATAATAAAACTAATAATAGTACGCTAATGCTTATAGTGCTAGAACCCTAACATTTTTTTAAGACTAAGGTTAACTATAGTGTTAGGATTCGAATAATAATATAATAATTGCAATATCAACAAAGTACTATTATTCCTAAAGATAATAACGATAAATGTCATATTTTGGATAATAATAACTTAAGGGTTTAAAAGTTTATATTAATAAAAGTAATGATGGACAAGATCACCATTAACAATATTAGTAAGGAAATAAGGATAATAATAATGGTAGTACTAATAGTGATAATAACACTATTACTAAAATACTTTTGGTTTAAGTAATAGTAACAATAATAGTGTCATTAATAATAGAAATAATAATACTAATAGTAATAATAATAACAATGATAATAGTAATATAAGATTTCAAATGTCTATCACATATAGTAGTAAGATAATGATAATAAGCCATATCTAGTATTAGTAGTAGTGATAGAGATAGTAATAAGAGTAATAACAATAATAGGAATAATAATAATAATAATAATAATAATAATAATAATAATAATAATAATAATAATAATAATAATAATAATAAGG
Source organism: Tamarix austromongolica (assembly GCA_039764185.1). Lineage (NCBI taxonomy): Eukaryota > Viridiplantae > Streptophyta > Magnoliopsida > Caryophyllales > Tamaricaceae > Tamarix > Tamarix austromongolica. The sequence continues at coordinate 106,227,026 of CM077817.1, forward strand.
ATAACTATCTTAATGTTAAAGTTGTTTCCTTTTAATAATATACCCTAGTTAACTATCTTTGAAATTTGGTTAGGAAAATAAGGATGATACATAGCAATATTAAGAGTGTAATAATAATAATAGTAATAATAATATTATTATTAAGGATAATATCATTAATATTAGATAAAATTACTAACACTTATAGAAAATAGTTTTAGGGGTTGGGGGAGTTGGAAAACCACCTAAGGTCAGTGGTGGACCGGCGGCGGCTCGTGGCGGAGACAGCGGCGACGGTGGAGGAGGAAGAGAAGTGGAAAGATCAAGGTGCAGGCTAGAGGAGAGGGGGTAGAGGGGTGTTTGAGGTGGAGGAAGATGCAGCAGGTGAAGAGGGGTGGAATGAGGGTGGTGGCGTGGCTGGGAGTGGCGGCGCGGCGACCGAAGGTGGTGGAGGGTGGTGGAAAATGGGGGAGGTAGAAGGAGAGGGAGGTAGGGGAAGATGAAGGTATGGGAAGGTAGAGGGAGGTCTGCTGGACGTTTTGGAGGGTGGAGGAGGCATTGGTTGCGGCAAGGGTGGCGGCAAGAGGTGGCACAAGGGGCGGCGAAGGGTTGGTGAGGGCTGATCGAGGTGGCGACTTTGCACGACTGGGGCGGCACGTGCAGGGCGAGGCAAGGGGTGGTGGTGATCTAGTTTTGTAAAGGGAAGTGCGGGGATGGTTTTGGTGGGCAGCGTTCATTGAGGAGGTCGCCGGCGGCTGCGGAATAAGAGGCTGATTGGGCGGCGGCGAGCGGCTAGAGTTTTCTGGGCTGCGAAAAGGGAGCTCGACCCAGGCTGCTAATGTGGGGTATTTATAGGATAATTGAGGGGGAAACGAAGAAGGGAAGAAGAAGACAAGTAGGGCAGGTGTGGCAGGACCACCGGTTGGCGGTGGCAGGCGGTGCAGTCCTGAGAATTGTAGGTTAGGTCGGGGGAGAGAAAATGGAAAGGAAGGGGCACTCGTGAGAGAGCTGTGAGGTTTGTTGGGGTCGAAAGAGGGAAAGAAAACAACAGGGAGAGGGGCAGGGAAGGACAACCGGTGGTGCAGGGGTGGCCGGCGTGCGCAGAGCTGCAAGTCGGGCTGCAGTTGCACGGGGAAGAAGAAGGAAAGGGAAAGGGGGAGGACCGGGCGGTCCAGGGGAGGAAAAGAAAAAAAGAAGAAGAAGACCGGTCGACGGTTCAGGCAAAGGAAGCAGGTAACGTGCGAGACGGGCCAGGAAAGTGATCTGGGCCGACGGGCTGGCCCAAACCAGCGGAAAAATGGGGAAAGAAGGGAAAATAAGTAAAGGAGGAAGAAAGAAAAAAGGAGAAGAAAGAAGAAAAAAGGGAAAAAGGAAAAATGATAAAATGGTTGGGTTGGGGTATTTGGTCTTTATTTATTTATATATTTAATTTAGATATTTAATTTTAATAATAATTATTTTAAGTATAATAATTAAATTCATTTTTAATTTAATTAGGCCATTTTGGATAAATTTTCCTTAACTTCCTTTTAAATTAGTAAAATGTCCAAAATTTTCTAAATAATTTATTTATTAATTTATCTTTATTTTCCTCAATTACTTTCCTCTTTATTTAATAAAATAATTTATTTTCTTAATTTTCCTAATAAATCATTATTCTGCCATAATTCTTAAATTAGGATTTTTGAGGTAGATAAACAAATTTTAATAATTTAACTTAATATATTTTAATATATTGGTTTAAAAGGTAAATTTTAGAAAATATTGGTTTGAGACGTTATTTAAATAGAATGGGTATGATAAAATAATAATTTATTTTTTTTAATTTATTAAATATTCACATCTAATTTTATATACACAAAAATCTGCAAAATAGTTAAATTAAATAAATTGAAAAGGTAAAATCCTCAAAATAATTAAATTAAGTAGGTTTAAAACCTAAGTTATCCTAAATAAAAGTGATTATTAAATTATAGACTTTTAAAATTTTGGGGGGATTACACGAAGATTGAAGAAGTAAGATCCGAGGATCAAAGAACGAAGAAAGAAGATCGAAGAACAAAGCTTTCCAGATCATCAAAGTCGAAAACGTTGAAGCGTTACAACTTCAACATCATTGAACCTGTTCGAAGGGATCAAGCACCATCAAATCGTGCCCTCTTTATCAGGTAAATTAAATTTTCATCAACATGTTTGGATCAAGCTCATTAAACTCAAGACGATTCCCGAATAAGTTGAGCCCAAAATTCAACATCGCGAATCACAATGCCATCAATTGTCTAGGAGATTGAATCAGATGATATTAAATCTTGTACCGGATTTATACAGAGATTGTACCCGCATTCGATCCGATAATTAATAATCAATAAAAGTATATTTTGTTCTTCACTTTTCTTTTTGCAGAAATTTTATCGTTACCACATTCCATCTTTATCAATCCCCTTCTTATGTATCCGAGCAAACATGAGAATCTATGGATAAATGATTTTGTGTCATGGTCGTCTATTAAAGTTTCTAACATGACACTTAAAGTTTGGTTTGCGAAAGCTATTGATTGTTGTATTTGGTCATTTTTATTTATTATAAAAATAAATTCACAAATTAAAGACACAATAAACTATTTAGAACAAACTCAACTTACCATGTCATTATGATGATTGGGTGCACTTATCCGCCAAAATTTCAATACGTATATGACTTGCATTAGTAATTATAGTAATTTATTCAAGTCGTTCCGCTAATTTTGTTATGTTTGCAATTATAGGCCATGATATATTTTCAATGTAAATTTTGAATGTTTTATCTATTTTATCTTCAAATTATATTTACTCAGTAATTCTACATGAAATAAAAATTAATTTATTTTTTTTATATTGATTATCTTTATCAAAAAGTATTTTGAATTATAATAATTTAATCATTTACACATCATTATTTATTATGCCCCAACCTAACACAATTTGTTTTTGTTTTTAGGTACTAGAGAATTGGGAATGAAAATTGGAAAAGCTTGACATATTCTCATGTTAGTTTGATGGAAGTGGCAATAGAATAGAACATGAGAATGGAAATTAGTAGACTCTATTCCCAACAATTTATTACCATGACTTGAGATAGTAGGTAATAGACCTTAAGAATTTCCTCATCCTCAATTTAAATATATTGTTATTGTATTTTTGATGTGAACCCCATATGTTTAGTAATTTTTACTATCCTCATACTAAAAAAATTGTCGTCATATATTTCAAAGATAAAGTTTGATTGTTAATTTTTTTCTCAAAGTATAATATATCATGCTATAAAAATATAATAATTATATTCATATTAAAAATTATTTTTATAATATATATTAAAAGATATTAATAGTCAAAATTTATCTTTTAAATGCGCAACGATAATTTTTTCAATATAGATAGAGTATTGCATTCTATTCCCAAGACATACTGAATAAGGGAAATGAAAATAACTAAATAAATTAATTTCCAACCATTAGATCCCAATAGTGATAACAATCAAGTAAGTAAGAAATGTTTAATGTTGGTTTCAATTAAGGAAAAAATATTTTAAAATTTACACTAGAATTATAAACATTTGACATTAGTTCTAATTAAGGAAGCTCTATACTAAAATAATATTATTTTTGTATGAATACACTATTGTACATATTATAAACATATACATACTATTATATCTATGAGTACATACTTACTATACTCATTAAAAACACATTACATTTATAAACTATTATTTTATTAGTTATTTAATATTTTTATTAATAATTATATTTATAAAAATACCAAAAAATTCAAATTCAAAATAAAAGAAAAAAAGTTAGAAATCAAGGAATGAAAAAAATACAAAACCTAAGAATAAAAAAATATAAAAAATGTAAAAAATCAATAATAAAAATGAAAACTAAAAATTAAATAAATTAAAAAATTTAAACCCAAAATTAAAAATTCTGTTATTAAAATTGAAAATTGTGTAGATATAATAAATACAAAAACTAAAAAAATTTAAAAATTACAATATAAATTTAAAAATATAAAAACATTAAAATTTTTAAATATAAAAATATAAATATTTTAAAATGTAAACATATAAAAATAAAAATTTCAAATTCAAATATTTAAAAATGACAAATAAAATAGCTAAAAAAAACTATAAATAAAAATCTCAAAAAACAAATTTAAATTTCAAGAAAGAGAAGAAAATAGGAAAATAAAAAAAATTAAAGTCTTAAAATTTTTAAATTTTGATTATTTAAAAAATTTTTAAATGAAAATTCAAAATTTATAAATTTGTTAAAAATCTATGAATATAAAATCTTAAAAACTTTAAAATCTAAAAGTTATACAAAAGCTTTGAAATATTATATATATATAATATCTATTTTCATGGCACACAATGTGTCCTTCACTATTTAATTTGTTGGAAATAAAGTAAGCAAACGAATTTTTTAAATAATTAAACTAAATATATACATATTTTACTATGTGGTATAGATAGGTATTTAAAATTAAAAAAATTATATGTTGTAATATATGATAGTAGTATAAATAGAATATGGATTGAGTCATAATATGCTACATACCTATACATTTTTTTTATATGTTAATTATATTGATAAATGTAATCCATTATACTATGTTGATCCAACACTTATTGCTATGCTATTATAGCATTGAACATTATGATTGAAGATACGGATGTGATTGAGACTAATGATGGCATTGACCATGGCAAGATCCCTGAATGTAACATGGAAGATGAGAGTTTAAGGTTTTTAGAATTGAATATAAGCAACACCAAAAAAAAAGAGACTATGGTCATTATTCTAGTTTTTGTTTTTAACTAGTGTGTATTTAGTGTAGTTTTTGTATTTATTATTATCTTTATCAATATTTCTATGTTATTATTTTGACTGCTCAATCTTTATAAATATTTTTATTATGCCATTTTATATTATATTTTATATTTTATGGAACAAATTAGCTAGTACTAATTATTTTTAGTTAAGGAAGTAGTTATCAAATGTCCTCTCTAAAAATAGTGATAACAATCATCAATTCCCAATAGTGATAACAATCAAGTAAGTAAGAAATGTTTAATGTTGGTTTCAATTAAGGAAACAATAGTTTAAAGTTTACACTAGACATTTGAAATTAGTGCTAATTAAGGAAGCTCTATACTAAAATAATATTATTTTTGTATGAATATAGTGTTGTACATATTATAAACATATACATACTATTATATCTATGAGTACATACTTACTATACTCATTAAAAACACATTACATTTATAAACTATTATTTTATTGGTTATTTAATATTTTGATTAATAATTATATTTATAAAAATACCAAAAAATTCAAATTCAAAATAAAAAATAAAAAAATAAAGTTAGATATTAAGGAATGAAAAAAATTCAAAGACTATGAAGAAAAAAATATATCAAAAATATAAAAAATTGATAATAAAAATGAAAACTAAAAATTCAATAAATTAAAAAATTTAAACTCCAAAATTTAAAATTTAGTTATTAAATTTGAAAATTGTGAAGATATAATAAATACAAAAACTAAAAAAATTTAAAATTTACAACCTAAATTTGAAAATATAAAAACAGAAAAATTTTTAAATAAAAAAATATAAATATTTTAAAATATAAACATATAAAATTTCAAATTTCAAATTCAAATATTTAAAAATGAAAAATAAAAATAAAATTATAAATCATAAATCAAAATCTCAAAAAACAAATTTAAATTTCAAAAAAGAGAAGAAAATAGGAAAATAAAAAAAAATCAACAAATTCTACAAAAAATTTGAAATATTATATATATATATATATATATATATATATATATATATATATATATCAATGTGTTCTTCACTATTAAATTTGTTGGAAATAAAGTAAGCAACGAAAATTTTTAAATAACTAAACTAAATATAAACATATTTTACTATGTGGTATAGATAGGTATTCCAAATATAATAAAAATTATATGTTGTAATATATGATAGTAGTATAAATAGAATATGGATCAAGTAATAATATGCTACATACCTTTACATTTTTTTTATAAGCTAATTATATTGATAAATGTAATCCATTATACTATATTGATCCAACACTTAATGCTATGCTATTATAGCATTGAACATTATGATTGAAGATATGGATGTGATTGAGACCAATGATAGCCTTAACCATGGTGAGATTCCATTATATGACACAGAAGATGATGGTTTAAGGTTTTTAGATTGGATATGAACAACACCAAAAAAGAAGACTATAGTCATAATTTTAGTTTTAGTTTTAACTAGTTTGTATTTTGTGTAGTTTTCATATTTATTATTATCTTTATAAATATTTCTATTTTATTATTGTGACTGCTCAATCTTTATAAATATTTTATATGATATTTTATATATTAAGGAAAAAATTAGCTAGTACTAATTATTTTTAGTTAAGGAAGTAGTTATCAAATGTCCTCTCTAAAAGGAAAAATTAGCAATGACATTATGTGCCTATTTTTTTTTTGGATTTTCCACCAAGAATTGAACTTTCCTTGCAACTATTTTGATTTGTGTCATCATTAATATTCTTTTTAGAAACAAAATGTTGTGACTAAAAAGTTAAATATTTTAAAATGGTGAACTAAAATTTGAATCTATATTATCATTGAAAGCGTTCGAGGAAACGACATGGTCATCGTTAGTTATCTGTATATAGCCACAATTGAGCTTTCGTCCCAATTTTTATTTTTAACTACGGGATATCAGGAAGGACAAGTTATTATTTAAATGTATTTTTCTAACTAGCGTTCTGATCACTAGTAAATGCGACATACCTGTCTGGCAAGAACAGTAATTACTTTTATTCATCTGGGTAATTACCTTTTTAATTCTTAAAACTCTCGATGCCAAGTACCTGTAAGTATATGAAACCTTTATACCTTATGATAAGTAAGTATTCCTCGAGGATTTTTTTTATAAAAGTCGGACCCAACCAACATATTAACGTTATCAAGATGATGCGGTGAATATATCAAATAAAATATTGACACGCGCACACACAGATTTATATAATATTAATTGTATTTGTAGCTAGAATAATTTATCAAGATGTGATCTCATCGCTTGACTAGATATTGAGTACTTCATTTGTTCATAAATATGGATTGTTCTAGTTTAGAACATAAGAATTAAAAAAAAAATGATTTAAATGATCAAGAAAAGGATATATTTATCTTTATTTCGTGTAAGCATATATGATAATTAAGCGTAAAAGGTAAAATAAGAAGATTATTTAAATTTTCATTGAAAGTTTACAGTGACCTATTTTTATAAAAAATAAAAATTACTGAGGCAACTTCTACTTATAAAAGTATAGCATTCTAATTAATAACTATTCTGCAACAGATTATATTATGTATCATAATTCATTTCATAGGGGGTTTACCTAATATTTCTTGGACCGCCCCCTCACTCTACCTGGCTACTGTAATTCTGACTTCAAGCTCTAGTTTTGCTTAAACGTGTGGGTCTCACGCTCCACGCTGGCATCGTGTGTGCTAATGCTATAAACAAATGTGGCAAAACAGTATCATAAAGATACCGACAATAATTAAACGACGCGAACGCGTCGTATTGAACGCAATCATGATTTTCGCATCGCTTCAAAATATACGGTCAAGATTAATCGCAGTGATTCTATTATATATATGTATATCCGTCCAATTGCTATATAAGTGTAGTTATTATTTGGCGCCTCCTTTCTTTATTCCGTCTTGCCCCAACCCTCCTTAATTTATTAATCACGTGTTCTGCCTTGGTTGAATTTATAATTGTTCTGCAAGGATTTTGTGCATCACCTATTGATATGGATTCTTCGGTTAGAATTTTCTTTTCTTTTTTGTACATTTATTTTATTTATCTGTATTCATATAACGCTATAACTATATACTCTAAACATGAAAGGAAAGGGTGGGGGAGGGGAACCAAAGATACACGGGAGTTATTTAGCTAATTCCAACCACTATGACATAAATAGGAAAAATTATTATTATTCGCTTTGGCTATTAAGATTGATGACTTTAATTTATTTATTTGTAAAGTAAATTTACTAAATTAAATTAGTACAAACCGTGAAAATTCTCTCTTGAAACTCGAAATGATTTCGAAAACCAAACCTATATCGGTTATACATTTTTTATTTTAATCATTTCAACTATTTTTATTTTATACTCAAATAGAAAGCTAGTGGCATCATGATATTTATTAATTTAAGTCGCTAACGGCGAGGAGCAATACAATGACATGTAGAAGGAACATAGCCCAAGCATCCTTCACATTTTAAGCAAGTAACGAGTATAGTACATAATTGAGTGATCAGCTACACTATAAATCACTGATCTAAGAATATAATGCCCTAATATCACCGAGGATGAGATTGCCATCTCTAGATTATCATGCACTATAGATGTATTTTGCGTTCTTCTAGTACCTCTTTCTGCCTCTAAGCTTGTCGATCAAAGTCGCACAATTGGATTCAAACATGACATTATCCCAACCTCATCCAACAACCCTCTTCATGGCATGGAGTACTGCCATAGTACTTTCTGCCTACTCTTGTGTGTACGGTGTTGGAGCAAAGGCAATACTATTAGTTTTTTCTATTATCCAATGTCCCACATCGATGGGCAGCTTTGTTTTTGATGAGTTTTTTATATCCTCTTAACCAAAAACTTGTCTAAGATACAAGCTTGGATTGGTTTTGTGTGTTGGACTTACAACCACACATGCATGTACGCCCTCCTTCATTCGTCCCGTTTAGGCCAGGCACGGGTGATTGATCCAGAAGGGCCTACATGTTTTTGCTAAAATGCTTAAAATCTGTTAAATTTTTTCTTGGTAAATGTTTATTCAGAGTCATTAGGATTGTCGAATGTTTTGCAAACATTCTTATTTCGTGCGAAGGAATGAGGTCGAATTTATTGGGAAATTTGGGTATCATTCTTGGTGTTTTTAGTCTGTTTAAGAAATTGATTTCCTTCAGTTTTGAGATACATGGAAAAAAAATCCTAGATTTCTTTTCCAATTTTCTCATTGCAAAATTTCAGACATCGATTTGCAATTCCAAATCTTTCATTCTTAAGTGGACGAGAACGGGAGATGTTGCGTCAGCTTTGGAAAAGAACCGACATTACGATTGCACCTCGGTCATGCCAAATATTCACTTCAAGGTAGAGATATCCTTTCTCAGCACAGTAGAAAAATCTGATAAGTTCCTTTCCTCTTCGTGATTTGATAATTACTGTACAATACTAATGCGTAGATTACATTATTACTTAACAATTTGAAGCGAAAATTTATCATTGTTGTGTACATATATTTATTTGACATGATTCGGTTCATGCTACTGTGTTCATTTTGTGTTCGTTGATCTTTACTGAATTTGATTTTACTTTGTGTACTAGTTGTAGTAATTAAAATTATTGTTCGAAGTTATATTTAGTTGATTTGCAGTAATCGAGATTTCTTAATATTTTACATCATTTTGGGGGTTTATCCAGCAATATGTTTTTTTGATATGTGCTTTGCAACTATCACACACAAACTATTCAATTATTGCTTGCATTAAAATTTCAGTTATTTCTGGTTTCTCTTATTACAATGTTTAGGAAATTGTGCTCGGTATTTGATGCTTTAAATTTGGATTAAATCTTGTATTTAACACAATAGATTGGTTGAATTTTATTTGTGCTATATTTCTTCATTGTTTCATTACTTCAATTATGCAATACTTTCCTATAGTGATCTGGTTGATTGTTGTTGGTTTCTTTTCAAGTGTTATATTCAAGCATTTTATCACTCCTAAGTTAATATGGTTGCTAGCATTCTAATGGTGATTCTAGATATGTCCAAGCTTAGCCACTAGACGGTGCCAATTATCGTAGCCATAGGTGGTCAAAAAGGATGATGATATTATTTGAATCATCGGAGGCAGTTTACATATTGCACTAGGATTCACTGGTAGAGAAGGGTGATGATGTATCTCTTGCCACTCCATCAACTACTCTAGTTCTTGCTGCTACCAAAAGATCTAAAATAGATGCTAAAGAAATGTATTCCAAGGATAACAAGGCAGTTCAAGGTCACTTGTTGTCTCATATGAATAATAAGATATTTGATATGTTCTTTAGCTTTGAGTTCACAAAGGATATTTAGGATATTCTGAAAAATAAGTATGGTTCAGATGAAGTTGAAACAAAGAAGTATGCTGATGGAAATTTGGTGAAGTTTCAAATGGTTGATGAAAAGCCAATGATGGATCAAGTCCATGATTATGAGCTATTGGTTGTTGAAGTCTTGGCCGAAGCAATGAAAATATGTGAGATGTTTCAAGCTAACATGCTGATAGAGAGATTTCATCCATCCTGGAATGAATTTAGGAGCCATTTGAAGCACAAGAAGAGGAATATACCACTACCGAAGCTCATTGGTCATATGAGGACAGAGGAGGCACACTGTCTTAAGGACAACCACATCTCTTATGCTTCTAGGTTAGTCACTACAAATGTGGTTAAGTTTGCTACTGTTAAAGATAAATGCAAGGGTAAGGGGAAGATGCCCAAAAAAGAAGGTTAGCAGAAGAATCAGTTAAATTTCAAGAAAGGTGACAAGATTCGGAAGAAGGTAGTGTGCTATGTCTAGATTATTCCTTGTTGGAGCTAATGGCAGAGGATTCATGAAAGATGAGTAATTATTTTGCGATCTCCTTTCGATTTGTTAGATTCGTTTACCCCCCCCCCCCCCCCCATGTTTTGTGTTAATTAAGGATTGGAGGTTCCAGGCATGTAAGATTGTTGGGATATGATAATGGGTTCTTAGATTTTTATGATAGTTAGGATTTAGTTTATGGTCTGATATGATATATTTCATTATCTTTATGGATTTTAGCTCCTTTTATTCCCTTTTTACTGTGGGTTTAAGTGGTAAATTCTTAAAATTTCTTCTTTTTTTAGAGTTAATTGTGTTTGTACTTTGCTTAACTTTTGTCATATAAGATGTTCATTGTTGAAGATTATGAAAATATGGGTCCCTTACATCCCATTTTTGGAATACAAGTTTATGAAAAGATAGCTTGGAAATTAAAATTACTATTCTAGAGGACAGACTGGCTTCTGAAATTTTATTTTTGTTATGATAGGACATACTACACTATTAAAATGCTCATATTTTGTTTAAAGCCGAGTAACAGAATAATTAAGCAATTGAATAGTGACCTATAATTAGTTGTTGAGCTTTCTATTATCTTTATGGAAATCTAATAACAATATTTAAGATACCTTAAGAAGATAGAGAAAGGGGTAAATTTTTGACCTAGGAGGAAACGCCGCAAGTAGCAGAATATTGATTAAAGTTAACAAGTCATGCCTTTTCCTTCTTTTGACCAGCTTTAATCTTTGCATCCTACCTGCAGTGTGCAATAATTTCTCTTTACTCTGTTGCATATTTAGTGATTTTGGATCAATCTTTTCTATATTATTACTAGCATAACAAAAAAAAATAGAACCTCCTAAAGGTGGCATTTTCCTTGAAGGGCTTGAGGTTCATGTTACATTTGGAAGTGTTTGAAAGCATCATTTTTCATAAGAACTTAGTGGAAAACAGATATCCTTGTTGGTGTTATTATCCTTAATATTGACATCACTTCTATTCAAAACTGCATCACTGTATATACTAGATGGATGAGGCAAATGTTTCTCTCTCTCTATATATATAAAAGGTTTACTTCTACATTCATTGCTAAATTGTCTTCAAGACACTTGTGGCTATAGCATGTCTGACGTCTATTTTCGTGTAATTTGAAAATCATTTTTTTGGGTGCATTTTAGGTATATTGATTATTATGAGGGAGGATACTCGACTACGACCCTCCTTAGTGGTTAGTGATCATTATATTGTTATTTGCTATTTTTTCGTCTTCTTTCAATGCTTGTGCTAAGGCATTGTTTGTCCTTTGTTTCATCTCATTGCTCATGAACTTGTTCACAGCTCTTTTTTTCTCGTTTCAAGAGGATGCAAATTGTTGTGATTTCTAATGTAGTGTTTGGATTGGGGTGAATGGAGGTTAATAGAGATGAATCAATTGATTTACCCCCGTTTGGGTATCTGGTTAATAATTTTACCTAGGTGAATCGAGGTTAAAGTTTTACCTCCATTCACCTCGATTAACCTCGTTTTCATTAACCTCCGATTTCGGGGGTAACCGAGGTGAAGGTGAAAGAATAAGTAAATTTTTGACTTAATAGGACTAAAATACCCCTCAATAGGACTTATTTGTTTAATACAAGGATATAAATGTCATTTATTTTATTTTTTTAATCTTTATTTACCTTAATTTAAACGGAATTTTTAAAACATTCACCCAGGTTAGGTTAATATAATCCAAACAATATTTTAAAACATTCACTCCGATTCACCTCTATTCCCTTCACCTAGATTAATTTTTAATGTTTACCCTCACCTCGATTCACCTCAATCCAAACGGAGCCTAAGTGTGTTTCATTGACCTTCATTTAAGGTTCTGGTCTTTTGTTTTTTCCATAACCTATGTCATGCAACCATATTTGGTGATTGAATTTTTGCATTGGTGTCTAGAGGCATGGAATAAAGCAAGTGAATTGTTTTATTTTATTTTTATTTAATCTATCTCTTATTATTATGGTGTTTTAAAGGTTATTAATATTTTATGGAACTAACAGGTACATTAGTAACAAGCCATAATATTTTTTTTCTTTCTATATTTGTTATATCATGTTTAAAATGGAAAGGGATGTGAAATATTTTATATATTTTTATATTTTTTTAGAAATTATTGTACATTATTTGTGTAATATTTTAGAATTTGTTTTGGCATTAATATTGAGTTTATGGAGTTTTGATAATTTTTTTAGAAGCTTTATAAAAATTTTCATGTATTAATGTATTATTTTAATTTTTATTAAATATATAAGGGTATTTAAATAATAATAGCCAATTTTCTTAGAATTTTTTTCTATAAAATTAAACACCAAAAATATTTTATAAGAAATATAATTTAAATAAAAATTTTCCAACAAGCAAATGAGAGAAAAATTTTATTTTTTCTTTTTAATTATTTATTTGTTTTAATGAATCAAACAGAACCTTGGAAAAGAAAAGGAAAAAAAAATGGTTTGCTATGAAGTGCCTCTGTAACTCTGTTAGGCGCCGAGGACCAAACTGCCTCGCGCTTTCCGGAGAAATTTCATCCTCATCGATTGACTTTGGACCCAGAAATGGAAGTTACGTATCACCGACGCCATTGACTGTTTGAAAATGCTTGCAAGTTGCAAAGTTATTCCGACAGACAATTAGGATAGTTACCTAGTCAGCAACAGACAATCACAAAAAAAAAAAATATAATGTACAGCACTGCAATCGCTAGGTTATTCAGATGTATTGCATAGTACATAAATTAATTCGTGGACCTTGTGGGCCCCGTATTACAATGACAGTACGTATTTTTTCTTCAGCCCAAGCTTGTATTATTTTAACCATGGTCCATGCCGACGTGCATGTTTATATACCTTCTTTGGATTTTTTTTTTCCTTCGATTTTTGTGTATACTTTTTTTTTTTTAACAAAATCAGACTATTGGTGTACGCTTAAATAGTTTTAAAAATCTTTATTTTTGATATTTTGAATTTTCTCTGTGTTACTTTATTTTGATCTTAATTTGATTATATACCTCATTTAATTAAGAAAAAAAATTAGTTTAACGTCCACTTAAGAGGAATTAATAGACTAAAAATTAATATGGCTCTAAAATATTTGATTCCAAATATAAAATATTATGTATATATAATTATACTAATATGTATACCTAATTATATACAAATGTATAGATGATATTAACTATATGTACCTATAAATTAGATACTACTAAGAGGGAACTAAATATCAAATAGATTATTTAACTTTAAATAATTTAACTTAGGTGGACTTTAAAATAATTGTCGCTTTAATTAATGTATCATTGTCTTCAACCAAATTGCCAAAAGTATTAGACATGCGATATATATTGAAATCTTCTTTATATTATAGTTTTAGAGTAATCTTGAATTTTCTCATAATTTACCTTTTTCCCTTACATTATTATTTTCTCTAGAATTTACCTTTTTCTATATTATAAAATACGGAATATGTTAGAAATTGTTAATATTTGTATTTTCGGATAATAAATTCTTTATATCATCTTTCAAGTTCACACATTTTTTTTGGAAGTATTTTCTTTATATATACATACATACATATTATTTTTCTTAGGACATATATTATTTTTGGTACATTCAAGATAGTAATTACTTTTGAGTATACTAATCCAAGATTGATGTATTACTTTAGAATATATTAATCCAAGATTCACAATAAGAAATATATACGTACTTTTAATGTATTTATAATTAATCCATCCCACATGTAAGTATTTAATTTATTTAAATATGGGCCTTCAGATAATATTTTTGTATTCATTTTTCGTAGTTTGGATTCATGTTTTTTATTTTGGAATTAGACATTATTATTATTATTATTATGGCAAGAAACTCACCTTCAGATCATAAATTGTACGTTATTTCTCTATCCCTCATTTAATAGCCTTATTAGTATCCGTACTTTATTTAATCGCTTTTTTCCCTCCTCCTTTCATTTTTTATATTTCAATTACATGTTATTTATTTTTTGACGCATGGAGATGATAGTTAAAGATTCTTCATATTGTCAAGTTATTCATTGTTATATTTATACCGAAATAATAATACATATAATTAATTTAGATAACTGTTCATATTTATAAAATTATTTATAAATTTTTTAATGCATCAAGAAATTAATAGGGCTTTAGAGGATTTTATCCATAAATTTTCGACTCCTCTTAAATCAATTGTATGTGATTTTGCTATTCCTCTTTTAATACATAAAAGTCTAGCTACAAGATACTTATAAAAATTTTTCCACCCCTATCCCAAACAAGCCCTTAAAAATATCCTCATTCAAGATTTGTATTTGTATGGCAATAAATTAGTCTCATTAGTCAGTTAAGTCATGCCGTCTCGCGATAGCAAAATAACGAGGTACCGACAACAGAACCAGAATTTCAACTCCATTTAAGATAAAAATACTCATATTTATAATTTCAGCAATTTGTGTGCAGTGAAATTAATCATATGGCACTAAACATAATTAACAATGAAATTAGACAGTGAAATTAATGAATACTAACTCATATCCATTATCCGCACTAAACTGATAAAAAGAAACTGACGTAATTGTTACCTCTTGAATTTAATTTCCGGTCAAATTGAAATTGTGGAGGATTTCGGTAGCTCTGCACAAACTCTAAACGCCAGCGAACAACAGATAAACACCACAGGAGAAGCCGCTGGTAGAGAAGCGGAAGCTCGGATTAGCTACGGCGAGAAGCTAAGCAGCGACCTACTGCGAGAGGCCGAGTAATGACAGTCGAGGTCGAGATCAAAAGATGAGGACAACAAGACCCAACTGCTATTGACATTGAACATAGCGACGGTGTCTTTTTTTTTTTTGTGGGGGTGGGGGGGGGGAGGGAGGATGCCATACGTCTTGTTTTAGTTGAGCAGCCAAAAAATAACATATATGTCATTTGAAAAATATTGGAAAAAATTATTTTAAAGTTTATTTAAGTCAATCTATTTAAAGTTAAATAATTTATTTGATATTTAGTTCACTTTTGGTAGCATCTAATTTACATGTATATATAGTATAATTAGGTGTATATATTAGTGTCCCATGTACTTGAAACTAAATATTTTAGGACCATATTAATTTTTATCCTACTAATTCCACTTAAATGGAATGTAAACTAATTTTTCCAAAAATATTTGGTTACTCGAAATAAAATATGAGTTTAAAATACCGAAATTAACCTTCTGTCTATTATTTAATTGATCGAGACTTCCTCAACTCTCTCTCTCAACAGACTCTCACAGTCTCACTCTCTCGCTCTCTTTGCCGACAGATAGTTAACATGAGTTAATATTTTTTCTAACGTCGTTGATTGACCAGTGGACAGGGGGTCATTTCGACAATTTCTATTGTTGGCCGGTATAGATATGTGGAGAGGTTCGGTTATGTTTGCGGGGAGGGCTTTGATAAATTGTACCGATGGAGGGAGGGGAGATCGGCGCAAAATGCTGGTAAGAGGGGATCGGTAGAAAATGCTAGTGGGAGGAAAAGGAAATGGCACAAAGTGCTAGGATCGGTAGAAAATGCGAGTGGGGAATAGGTGAGAACATCATAAAAAACTGGTTGTGTGTGTATTTTTATAAAATCTATTACATCTGGTTACACGTTTACGTTTATATTCATTAGACATGTTTATATTCTCATTAGATGTGTTTATAATAGATTAGATATGTTTACCTTTTCATTAGATCAGTTTCGTTTGCTAATTTTTGCAGAAGATCTTGGGTAAAATCTGCCCGTAGGGGTCATAGTCTCGAGAGTTTAACCTAGTGCATGGGTACAGGCTTTGGTAGAAATTATCGTTCACGGGGTTAAGGCTTCGAAAAAGAGCACCGGTGGATGAGTATGGGAGTCAACAAGAACAAATAGTGCTCGGATAGGGCTTCGGTAAAGACCACCGATGGGATGGGTTAGGGTTTCGTAATATACCACTAGTAATTGGATAATTAAGTGTATTTAGTTGTTATATTATACTAAACTACTACTAGTAATTAATAAAATTATTGTTGGTATAATTTTCACTTTTTAAGTTTTTTCTTTATTTTAATTAATATAAATAGATGATTAGTTTAAGAGATTACATAACTTCAAAGGTGTTAGGAGAGATAAGTGTTTAATTAAATGTTATATAAATATTTTTTTAGTTTATTAGATTTTTTAATATTTGGGTAGGATTATTTTATAACGATAGGTATTTATTAAGTTTTGAAATGCTTATCCAACTCTAAAATAATGTGTGTGCTAGAGTTGAGTGCTTTTCTATGAATACTGCTATTACGTTCACATCATATATGAAAAAAATGGTAGAAGCTACTAAGGCAAGAAAAAAATCGAATTCTCACCTTGGGACCTCTTCCACGTTGAATCAACTATCTACATCAATAGTCCTATTATAGCTTTGTTGTTGGCATGTTATATCACGAATTAGGGACAACCATACTTGCTAAGAAGTAGATGTGGAAAAAGGGTCATACAAATTGGATTTGAGTATGGCTAAAATCATGTTGTTATGTAATTAGATCAGGTTCGAGTGTCTTTTGGGTTCGATACCAATTCAGGCAATGGTGATTCAAATGAGGTCTGTATTGGGTTGGATCATTTCAAGTTAAAATAATTTTGGGTCGAATCCAGGTCTATCCTATTAGAGCTCTTTGGTTTCGGGTTGGATCAGGTGGATTCGAGTCTACAAGTTTTGGGTAGTATCAAATTTGGGCCAAATTAATTTAATTTAGAATTTGTATCAACATTCATTTTTATCAATTTAATATAATTAATTAATTAAATTTTGTAATTTATTGTTATTGTTATGTTTATCGTACCTATCATAATACATGTAATGATATAAAAAATTGTTATCATATAATATGTAATAATATTAATAAAGTATTATCATTATTAGTATTATTAGTATAGGTATTGATATAGATACAATTATAAATATTATTATATAAATAAGTATAATAATAATTATCATGTTAAATATAATTAATTATTGTTGTTGTTGTTGTTGTAACACCCCCATTTTCATAACCAATTTTTTTGTGTAGAAGCTAAATAAGGAATGTAGGATGTTACCGCCACATCCAATATAGAAGAGGTACAATAAATACTTAACCTATATCAGATGGTGTGGCCACAACCGACATGTAATTTAAACCTTCTTATTGTCAGATGTAGCATTATTAAATAAGGGTATTGTTTTAGGTTAGGGATTGAGAGAGCTCACCTAAATTTATCTAGCACACAAATTATAAAATATAATACTATAAATCACACAAAGAATAAATAATAAAAAAACACAATTATGGGGGTTAAAAATAGAAAATAATAAAAAACAAATAAAATCAAATAAGAAAATAAGTATGGGTGAACAACGATATAATGAATGTTCTAGGGAAGTCAAAATCCACTAATAGACTAAATTAAAATATAACAATAATTTCTAAGTTATTTTTTAATCATAAGAAAGAGACTGACGAAATTGCAATAAGCTAAATACTAGTGTATACACTACACCTTATATTACTTCTTTGAAATAATTAATATAAAAAACACCAATATTAAATCCTATTAAATTCTAGCAATATAGTAACAATAGTATAGATTCTATATTTAACTAGATTTAAAGTATTAAATACAAATGGAATGATGTCAGTGTAAGCACCCAAACTAGTACTTTAAGCGTGTTAAGTTGTATTCCTCTCATTTGACCTATCCATATTCAAATATTCCACTACTCCGGTTAGAATTACAAAACTATTAGGTAAATTGTTATCTAACCTAGTTGAAATTTATATATATGAATTCTAGCATGTTCAAACCAAACCGAAAATACCACGCCTTAAGTGCCACAACTCCACACATTTCACCTATCCCTCGTAACCCAGTGAGTGCACTTAATGACCCAAATTGAAAAAATGCTATGCTAGATGAGTATAATGATCTAATTAAAAATAAGACGTAGGACTTGGTACCTCGTCCATCTAATGTTAATATCATTTGGTCAATGTGGATATTTCGACATAAAAATAAATATGATGGTTCTTTTGAGAGGCATAAAGCCCGTCTTGTAGGTGATGCATGTCTCAACAAGTAGGAGTTGATTGTGATGAGACATTTAGCCCAGTTGTAAAACCAGCTACTATTCGGATAATTCTAAGCATTGCATTGTCCAAGTCTTGGCTCATTCATCGGTTGGACGTCAAGAATGCTTTCTTGCACGAAAATTTGAATGAGACAGTGTACATGCACCAGACCTTGGGATTCAAAGATCCCACTCATCCTGATTATGTATGCCTACTACGAACACTTTATGGTCTCAAACAAGCTCCCCGTGCGTGGTATCAATGATTTACTGATTCTGTTGCCACCATTGGGTTTTCTCACAGCCAATCGGATCATTCATTATTCATCTATTGTTGTGGGACTGACGTTGCTTATATTTTATTATATGTTGATGATATTATACTAACTCCTTCCACAGATTATCTCAAACAATCCATCATGTCTTTTGTTAGTGCTGAATTTGTCACGAAGGATCTAGATCTATTAAGTTATTTTCAGAGTATTGTTGTCACTCCTCACAAAAATAGTCTATTTCTTTCTCAGCAAAAATATGCCAAAGAGATTTTGGAGAAAGTTGGGATGTCGACCCATAAGCCAAGTCCCGTGCTTGTTGATACTAAGGGTAAACTAAGCTACGAATCTAGTGCCCCGTATGATGATCCAACCAAATATCGTCGCTTAGTTGTGCCCTCCAGTATCTTACTTTTACTTAACCTGACATCTCCTATGCAGTCCAACAAGTTTGCCTCTTTATACATGATCCTAAGGTTGAATACATGGAAGCCTTAAAGCGCATTCTTCGATATGTGCAAGGTAAGATTGACTTTGGTTTGTATTTATATAAATCATCGATTCAATCTACTTTGACTGGGGTGGATATCGTGACATAAGGCGTTCCACCTCAGGTTATTGTATTTTCATTGGTAACAACCTCATTTCATGGTCCTCAAAATGACAGCCCACAATATCCAAGTCCAGTGTCGAAGCTGAATATAAGGGTGTCGCAAATGTTGTCTCCAAATCTTGTTGGATTAGGAATATTCTTCTTAAACTACATTGCCCAATCCAAAAGGCCACTTTGGTCTATTGAGATAATGTAATTGCAATATATCTATTTAGGAATTCGGTACAACATTAGTGCACTAAACATATTGAAATGGACATTCAATTTATTCGTGAAAAAGTACAAAAAGGAAAGGTACCTGTCCTCCATGTCCCATTCCGTTACCAGATAGCAGATATTTTCACAAAAGGACTTCCGCGTATATTATTTAATGTTTTTCAGAATAGTCTCAGTATACGATAACTTTCCGGCTAAGACTGTGAGGGTGTGATAGAGTATAAATTTATTTATGTGAAATTCATCATTATCTTTTATTATGTCGACCATATCTCTTGTATATCAAGTAGCTCCTAATCTCTAGTTTTATTGGATCTTGTGTTTTAGGTAGTTGTGAATATTGTAGCCTAGAATCACGTTGGCAGTATTGTACCTAAGGTACCATTGTATATTGAAATGACAAGGCAATTATATTCCTTTCAGTAGAGGTGATTTTTCTACAACTGTGAATTTCAAAGCAGGGTCCTCGGGTGCTGAGATGTGTTGCTCATTCATAGGCACGTTCCCTCTTATCCTGCACTACCGTCCAAGTTTTATGTTCCTTTTACCATTTTGTGGCAAAGTAAGCAAAAGAATGGTTTTCCGTTCACAGTCAATTGGCTGAGAAAATACGGACCCATCAGGTTTGTCGTATGGAAATCATGTCTTTGAATTTCAACTTCCGCTAATACCCCAGCAAAGGATATATGTTCCTTTACAGCATTAACAATATCAATCGATGCCAATGGGTCTGCCGATACAACTACAAATTCGTGCCAGAGAGTGCAAATATGGAGAAACTGGAAATTGTTCACCCAGAGAAAAATTGAAATAAGTAAACCACTGCTACAAGATAAACAGACGATTCAAGAAGGACCAATGAGACGCAACTCAAAATGCATTGGCAATCCTCTCGGGATGCAAACTGGAATAAAAAGTAGCTCTCATCATGCATAAGGACATTTGGGTGGGGGGGTTCTTTTTTTTCTTTAATATATTTTTGTTTTCCTTTCCTTATTCTTTGTAACCTTTGATCTCGATTGATTGAAGAAACTTTATCTTTGTTTCCGTGATAGCTAGTTATGTATGTCGAGCCTGCATGCTGCTGAGCTTCCATTTCTTAATTTGCTGATTTTATAATTTAAAGTATGTAGCTAGCCGGCAGGATTTCGTGTCCATAATAAGATTTTAATCTATTTCATTCAAAATTTATATTCGGATTTAAGGCATTAATTAACGATATGTCAGGTTTTATTACATTATATATTATTACAGTATCTGAGTACTGTGCTTTTGTTTGGATTTTTGAATTCCTACTAATCGCCCCATGAAGAATTTCTTCACATCTGCAAAGGGAGTCAAGTCACAAACTCCTTCCCCCCCTCCCCCCCCCAGTCCGCCACCAAAAAAAAAGTAAATTATAACTGCATATTGATGTGTTTTGTTTCTTTAGTCCAGTTTTATTTGATGTTTTGTTTCATCTTGTTTTCTATCAACAACCTGGTTCTGTAAATCACTTAATTGCAAGTTCAAATTTTAAAATAGAAGAATAAGCAACACGGTTAACTTAATAATAATAATAATGACAATAATAATAATAAAATATCTATAAAGAAATAGATTTCAATTAAAATAATGATTCCGGAGAAAAACTACATTTTCGATTGATATTGTAATAAATAAATAAATGTTTTCCAGGTTGTTATTTATATGAGCGAGACACGCTAACTTAATTTAAATTCCCAAAAAGAACAAAGAAAAGAAAATTCAACTAGTTACCATGATTTTATATATATATCGTAATTAATGCACATTTTAGCTAGGCTTATAGATCTGGAATGTGCAAACAATCAAGAGTAGCCATGCATGCATGTACCAAAATATTACATGTGGCAAAAGTTTAATACCCCTAACTAGCTAGCTAGCAGATACAGAAAATGTTAACATATATACTACTAATTAACCATTTCACTCCTTTGTGCAGATTGAACTGCCATGCATGCCTGAAGGGAAAAAAACAGTAATCAAGATTAATGCAGTCAGTGTGACGAATCTGCTGCTTTGATTACGGCCGCTGGCTCCATGGTAAAGACGGAAACTCAACTCCATCACGACGATGGTCTGAGCCTCTTCCACGGGCACTTCCGCAAAGCACCGTCCATGGCATCCACCATAACACTTTCGGTGTGACTCTGGCCGCCGCCGCCGCCGCTGCTTTTGACGCTGCTCCTCATATTGCTCTCGTGTAGTTGACCTGTGAAAACACATTTGCATATTATAGCCTATTCAAATAGTAACAGTGGAGGGCAAACATTAAAATTTTAAAGGACAAAGGAGAGTTCAAAGGGTAACCGAAGTCAAGATCCTACCAGAAGAAACCGGAGATGCTATACAGATGACGAAGGAGATGATGAAGAAGGAGGTCAAAGGCGGCGCCGCTGGTTTGATTTCCATATTCCCAGTTCCAGCTCTGATTTCTTTCTTGCGTTCGATCTACGTACCTTTTTCAAGACGGCTGTCAAGGATGAATGACGTCCCTCAGTCCCTTCATCCGGAAAAGGGAAAAAGGTATCTTCTTAATTTATACACGAGGAAATTACTAGTATGCCCGTCCGTCCGGGAAATTAACTATTTCATCCGCGCGCAATCGAGAATAAATATTGCATGGAAAACTTTGATACCATGCACGTGCCTTTTTCCCAAATTTGATGCTATACCAAACGCTACGTACATAATTCTCTGTCTGAATCATTAAATGATCATGAGATCCTCATATGGAAAGTTAGATGGGAGATCCAGAGGCTTATTTGCTGTGTTAGGCAGACGATGTTTGTGGACATGTGATGGATCATTCTAACAGCCATATAAAAAACGTACTACTACCGGTTCTAATTAAAACCTTGCACCAAACGCTACTTGAATTTTTAATGACAGTTAATTCTCCATTTACATCTCAGTAATTAATTTATATGGGGAGGAAATTATAAATTCTTGGAAACTAAATAGGTGGAGGTTATTATTATTATTATTATTTTATAAAAATGGATGCGAATGTAATTTTCCTGGGCATTTACCTTTTCCTACCCTGTTTTCATTCTTGGTACCTATTTTTTTATGCTAAAATAAATTCGGAATTACCATGGAGCCATAACTCGTACTGATTTCTTTCTTGCGTTCGATATACGTACAAAAATTCATGTTTATCCAGTTATATTAATCAGTGATGCATGCATCTTGTTGCTATCCCCATATATTGTTGTAAATCTTGTTGAATCATGCACCTGCTCCGGTTATTGGGTAGAATTTGACGCGACTCTTTCTTGAAGCTAGCTACCGAAAGATCGAGCTTCTTGCCAATATATGTCATTTATATGTCTTCTATGCATGGCTTATGTCATTACTGAACCGTATCATCCTTATTAAATGCTCTACCTCTGTTATCGTCCGGTCCAATAGTCTAGTCCAACCCTCGACCGGCCCCCATCCCCGGCCCCATAAGCACACACTCCAAAGAGCTAGGCAGAGCTTAACTATGCTTTAATATGATTCCATGAAAGAGAGGAGTATTCTAGTTGGAAAACCAACTCGGAGAATGTATGTTTAATGTGGACCTCACTCTTGCACGATTTCTCTAATCTTGCAAGCTTAAAGTGGCCCATTAGAAATGGTTAATTGAATACATGCCAGGCTGCCACTCTTCGGAGAAAAAAAAATTAATATTAATGCATGCTATATTATGATATGCAGAAACACCAGCAGCATTTTTCTGTTTCTGATGATGAGGGGAGGAAGATTACTTACTTATTGCCATTCGCCATTGCGGTTTGTTTAGTTCGCTTTACAAAGCCGCATTTTAGGATATTCCATCTGAAGTTTTGTACGCCCGTAGTTCATTTCAGGTACCGGCAATGGGAGCGGTTGGTGAAACTGTTGTTATCACGAAGAGAAAGTAAGCAGTTCTCAGTTTTATGTCCTCCATGATACTTTTTTTCCCAAAAAAGAAGCTAACTTTCATTGATCCGCGACGAATGAAAATTTTGATCGTCAATGGGGATACAGTACATTCATACGAATGATATTTCACCGGAACTTTGTTTACACTTTCTGCATGTAGCAACCTAAATATTGGAGGCCATATAAAAGTAAGATGCTTTGCTTTCCCTTCGGAGAACCGACTTTCTTCTCTAGGACTCTTAATTTCTTACTAGTAATATAATCCTACTAATGCTAATAGAGGGGGGAGGGGGAGGGGGAGGGAGAGGGGGGGGGGGGAGAAGCCTGGAATTCAGAAGATTTTGTAGCAGGCAATCTAGTCGTCGGGAAAATTTCAATCTCTGTCATACCACCTGATCATAATCACGTTCAAAGATAGATTAGTGCCCTAACTTAAAATATGTTGTGTTGAGTTTGTGCCTCAAATTTTGCGGTTATGGAAGTTTTCAATGTGAAGTTGAAGTAACCGAAGATTCTACTGCCAAATTAATTAATAGTATTTACTGCTATCAATGTAGAGTTTAAAACCTGCGGTTATGGAAGGCTTAAATATGAAGGTAAAGTTACCGAAAACTTTACTACTAAATTAATTGGTAGTATTAACTCCTATAAATGGAGAGTTAAAGTTATTTACTATCCATCAATTAACAGTTTTTTTAGAGTTTTCTTTTAAAGACTATTTATATGTAGTTTTTGGGTCTCTCTCGGAACATAATTCACAATATCTGTCATAGTTCCACACACATTTTATTTACTATTTCCTTTGAGAGTTAGAATAATTGAGAGTGATAGATCTCTATAATCCTCTATTTAATTGAGGATCTCTTGTATTCTTTCTCTATATAGTAAAATTATTCTTACCCGTCGTCGTCCTTGGACATAGCCCACATTGGGTGAACTACGTAAAATTGTGTTCTTTTATTTTTCACATTATTTCTGTTTATGGTTTAAATTGAATTGATCTTACACTTCTCTCCTTAAATCGATCGTGAATTTGCTTCCGCACATCACCTCT
The DNA here is from genome assembly GCA_039764185.1 of Tamarix austromongolica. Lineage (NCBI taxonomy): Eukaryota > Viridiplantae > Streptophyta > Magnoliopsida > Caryophyllales > Tamaricaceae > Tamarix > Tamarix austromongolica. The sequence goes on from CM077817.1 coordinate 106,251,999, forward strand.
ATTTTTCCGCCTTACATGTTGCATTAAGGCATCAAATTAACGGAATATTCATTTGTTTATGATACCTATCTTCTCAAAAGCTCCTTGGTCACCATAAGATAATACTTAGCCATGAGGGATACCAGAACACAATGCTCCATACCATTCGCTGATTCTGATATTCCTTTTTTCATTCCCCCCTTCTTCCTCTCTCACTTAAATGCCTTAAACAAGCATTTGCATTTGGTCTAGAGCTATCATCTTTGCGTCAATCAGAGATTGCTCTCTCTTTTCTACGAGTTTGTTTCGATAGTCTTCTTCAATTCTACAAAGCTTTGGCCAATTATATATCGGTTTTAAGTGCGTCTGCAGACCTCGTTACGAAGATGCAAAGTTTTTCTAAGAGATTGACGTGAGGAAGAAACTATCATAGTTTCATAGTCCACTTAAAAGGGACATTCTTTTCCATGTACATAAGTTGACCTGCATTCTATGAGGGGTGGGATACTAGGATCCAGTGAATATTCCTAACCATTCGGATATTTTTTCAGAATATCCGATCTGAATTTTTTAGAATGAATATCTAAAATTTGGATATCTAAAAACTAATAGAATATGAACCGAATTCGAATATATATAATATTTGTATAAAAATATTATCTTATTAGTTTTAATAAATTTCGTAAGAAGATTTTTTAAAAAAAAGATCGAATATCAATTAATATTTTTATCTATATTTATATACGTCTCTTATTTTATCTAAAAATATATTAATATATTCTTATAAAAGCTCAAATTCTAAAAATAAGTAAATTTTAAAATTTTAAAACTACAAAAATGTAATATTATGATCTATTATTAAAATAATCAGCAAAATAACAGATATTTTTCTCGATTGAATAATTCGATCAAAAATCGAATATTCTAAATGTCAGATATATCTTTGACTAAAATTAAATCGAATATTTTAAAGGTTAGATTAAATTTTTTAAGTATCAAATTGAATTTTTGGATCTCAAATATTTTTCAAAAGCCTAGGATCTCTCCGGATCGTGGCTGGTGTACTCGCAAGGTGAGTTGTTGTTGTTATTATTTTATTTTATTTATTCAATGGTTGATGGGTGATAACCCTACTACTGCAGGAGGAAAGAGTTGGGCAAGAAAATGTAGGGTATGTTACGTATGCAACAAACAGTTACCTTGCTGCCTAATCTTTCTGTTTAAGCTAGATTTTTCACCCTTGAGAAAAGTTGGATTTCCCTTGTCTGCGTACAGAGAAGTTTGATTTTTACCTTCTGGAAAGTATGGAGCTGTTCCTGCCTTGATCGTTTTTGTATTTTACTATCAGGAGAAAGCGTGGGACGAGTATGCTGGACAAAATGTTGCGAGCGGAAGCTGCGGTTCCCAAATTGCCATCTCTTGCGATGCAGATCTTGCCACTTTTTGTTGTTGCGTCATTTAGTTCCTCGGCTGGAAGAGTGGCCCATCATATAGTATACCCTTACAGATGGAACCTGCAATGCAGGATAGTTACCCTTGTACCAGCGTTTTATTATTTCCCTTACTTCCCCCTCTTCTAAGGTTTGTTGGCAATTCTGTCCCAATTGATGGCCCTTGTTTGGTACTTACTTAGATGATGATTCGCCCTCACAGAAGAAACGTGGCTGCCTAGTGCTGTTTATCTATCCACAGCCTAATTTAATAAGAAAAGAAAATAATTATAATTGTATATTGATAATTATAGTAACTTTTTAATAATCGAGGCAAGTTTGAAGATAATAATTTAGACTTAGATCCATTCACAATATAAAAATTTATGGGTTATCTCGTCTTATTTTTAAACTTATTTATTAAATAAGTCAAATCAAATTCGCCTTATTTATAACTCTAACTTAAGATTTATTTTATGGTTATAGACACAATGATAATTAAAATAATAATAATAAATAAATAAACCTTAAGGCTCGTCTAAAGTAAACGGGCATAGCGATCCAAGAGAGGGACAATTTAATGACGGCTATGGTAGGTTTGGCCTAGTCACTTTGGGAAGATTGCGTAGTGATTTGATCGCACTGTACTATTATGAAAGACTTGGCGAAAGGTACCGGGTTTTGACCCCCAAACTTTAGGCGACTCAGGGGTTAAAGAGCCTTCTCTGATCTATGAACTCCGCCACCTCCTTCTTGTGGTTGGTTCCGATTTCACCCAACCACCAGATCCTCGGCATCCGAGAAATCTAGGATATGCAAGTCATTGATGTCTAGTTCTCGTATCATATATTTAACTTTGAGGTTAGAGTTTAGACAAGTAAATAATAATGGAATTCTGTATATAATAACCCATTAATATATATAAACCTGATGGTCTGCATAATCCACAAATTATTACTGAGGCAACATGCTGCTGTTGATAAGGCCGTGGGTAAAAAGCTCCACAGATGGTAAACAATTGATCACAAAGCAAGTGAATCGCGAAATTAATTTTTTATTTCAACTGCTAGAACACACACCAGAAACAAATAACTGATAGTGTGATACAACCCACCTTCCATCCGCAGGGCGGGGTAACCATAAACCTAAAAGAAGAGGATAACATGGCCTACCAATGAGTAATCTCCTAACTTCTTTCCTAGAAGAATCTATAACATCAATGTTATTCAGCAGCAGAAACCCAAGTACCAACAATCCTATTCATTACATAGTGTATCAAGTATGACAGCTGCAAAAATTATACTACCAAAATAAGCATCCCGAATCTCCAAAGGATTTTACTCTTTCATAATCAACGAAAAGCCTGCACAAATCATCCACTAAATGGTAAGCATAACAAATAAAGCATGTACCTCATGCACAAATAATAATATGCTGGACACATAATGAAGCCAATGTTAGTGGTCCTTGGTTCTGCAAGATAACTCGGCCAATTCATTGGATGATACCTCCTCCTCACAAATTATGAAAAGGAAAAAAAGAAAAAGAAAATAATCACCCTATCTCAACAGGAATATCGGGTATAGGAAGAAAACTTTAAAGATATAGATGTCATCACGATGGAGTCTCTGACCTCCCAATCAAAATTTAACTGTACATGGTGATTGCATAGGCTGAAGAATTCTATCAGTATTTCTGAGTGTCTGCACTGATTCGATCAATCCAGCTAATCCTTCAACGGAGAATAAAAATGATCATAACACCTATTGAACAACTTTATCATCAAATCGTTGTGTGAAGAATTCGTCAAGCCGCCCCCAGTTCGGAGTATCGTTATAGCTCGGAAGATCTGAAGGCAGCAACCTAATACAACCAAGAATGTGTAGCACATCCTGGCGTAGCCTGCAAGAATTTTGTCATCAGCAAAAATAGCAAATTTCTTATGGTATCGACCTATAAAGAAGGAGCAAGTCATTCAGATATCACAAGATACCAACACAGCACCTGTTATTTGCTTGTGGAGTGCTGATTTCCAGCTGTGAAAATGTCTCTGATAGTTGTGTATGCAAGATCAAAACCACTTGCCTACAAACATCATTACACAGAAAGTGTGAACAAGTCGAAGAGATTTTGGTCCATTTTCAAGCAAAAAACACAAAGTTGTTCACTTATTCAGAATGAAATTCAAGACAGCTGAGAGCAGATATGAGAATCAGAGGCCAGAAACTAATTTTTTTGTTGGAACTAGACTCTACAAGAGTTGTTTGTGAAAAAATATTGAAGCAGGCAACCTAAGGAATGAACTTAAATCAGATTAAAAATTGCCATCTTTATAAACCTCATGCTCGGGTCTCCATAATTCAAGGAAAACTCCAAATATGAATTATTATTTTTTTATGAGAATTGAGATGAATTATGGCTAAATCATGAATTTTCATTTTATAGTAAAGACCTTGCAGTAATCAGAAGCAAATAGGTTTGGAAAGCAACTTGTGTATTAGACATACAATTCCAAATTATTACTATTTGCGGAATAAAATTAGATATTCAAATAACTACATTTGGAATTGTCTATGGAGAGTCGGGATGTTGAAAGGTACTTACTATGGAGTTTTAGAAGCATGCTTAAATATGTGATTTTAAAGAAAGTTCAATGCAACACGTGATCAGAGGCCTTCATGAGATTATTGATTCAAAAGGTAAAGCCTCTGCCCAGTTGACCATATTACTTCATTTGCACGAGACGCAGAAAAAAAGAATAATATTGGCAAAAATCCTTCAAAAGTATGTTGCGTGGCCAACCTGCTAGTCCACTTAAGTCCTACCCCCAGCCCAATGGTTCCAAGTCCATGAGATGATATATCTGTAATGAGCTTGGTCATACGAATCAATATTGCTCCACCCGATAAAATGCTACTAATAAGATTAGGATGGCTCAATCCGAGTCCCCAAAGCATGGATCATGAGCAACTAATGATCAAAAAATTGAGGATGTCGTAGATTCATGATATTTTGGTAATGATGAGGATGATGAAACTAATGTAGATCATTGTTGCGCTCTCTTGCTTCGAAGTCTGAGGTTAAAATTTTCTTGAGTGGAGGAGAATGATGCAATCTATACTCACCCCATCATCAAGCTTAGTACATACCCATGGATATACCTCTTTCGATAGGCCCCGTAGGCCTAAGAGTGTTATTTAGAAATTAGATATTAAGGATATTGCATAATATACCCTCATACTTTAATGATATTACACACTGTAACAAAAAAGGAGATAGCAGTGGTGTAATTTCACCAAAATATAGAGGTAAATGGTGCAATATTCCTATCTTTTTGGTCTTAGTTGTTAAGTATTTAGTAATTATTATCTTTCACTATTTACTTAAGTTTATCTTGTTGAGTATCTAACCCATAAATAGGGACCTAGGACCTATGTAAGTTATCAATTTCAAAGTCAAATAATATTAGTGTGTGGTTTGCGAGAAAGGCTATGTGTATCCTTGCATCAATTCCCACCGAACAGCAAAATACATGTTAAGTACAAAAACATTTCCCCAAGAAGTGTGCCAATAATAGGTTTCTATAATCATGCCTTCATTGGCCCAGCATTAACTGCACTGGGGTTCGATACCCACTAAGGGGATAGCCCTTTCAAAATATAAAAAAATAAAAATAATAGGTTTCTAAATAAATGAGCCACCAAGTGATCAACAATGATTGTTTAGTATCTTGAATAATTTGATGCTGAAGATTAGCAACATCATCTTGTACACCAAACGTCTAATACGGGAAGCTACTCACCTGAAAATCCCTCGAACATCTGTCTCATGAAGAGTTCTAGATAAGACTTTATGAAGAAAGTTAACCTCCTGGGGAAAAATAACAACAGAAACTCAATTAGGTACTACAAAAGATATTGGATTTTGAAACAGCTGGAGCATATATTACTTGAAAAAGGATATCTGTAGAATAAAAATCAAATCACATAGCAGAAATGAGAATAATAGCCATCAGAAAGTGCAAGAAAGGGTTCATTAGTGTTTTCCACATATTATAGGTAATAATAAATTAATGAATTATATGGAGATGTAAAAACAGGAGTAAATAACTGCCTTCACAGTTACAACGTGAATAATAAATTAACCTGATAAATCAATAAGCCAAGTAAATGCAGTACTCAGATACCAAGAACATCAAAGGGCAACGAAAGAAAGGCAAACTTACATGTAAACCATTAATGAACCTAAACACAAGGAACAAGGGGAAATTGAAGAAGAAATTTCCAATTGCAAGTCAAAAGAAGAGAGCAGAATCCAAACCAGTATCAATAAATTAGTCTAATTGTGGGCAACACATACCCTCATAAGACCTTTGGCGAATTGACTGGGCTGGATATCATTATCCTCAGGTTTAGTCCAATCCTCAATAATCCTTGGTAACGTACGAAGATGAACCAACAATCTCTCCCTCATTATCTGTACCAGTTTAGTATGTATCTCATCTCGATGAACTTTATAATCCTACAAAGAAATAGCAAAGCATTAGATGGCATGCTCAGACTGAAGAGCTAAATTATAGTTGTCATAGAAAGAATTATTCACACAAATATAAACTGCATCTTAGCTACTGGACGTGTTCTTTCCATCGTGTATAGCTATTATCAGAAACCATGAATCTTAGAAGAATTTTCAGAACTTCAAAGCCAGCATAAAATGTCTTCGCGCAGAAAAATAGCATCTAAAAACAAATTCTGGGGATAAATCATATTCCTACTCAAAACAATATGAGTCACAACCTTATAAAATGCACGTGTTGTGGGACAAAGTTCCACCACATGGAAAGAAGGGACCAAAACTGATATTTCTACATGCCATTTCAATGAACTAGAGAGAAAGGAGGAGGGGGAGTAAAATAATAAACAAGTGATCATGCCACTAAAAGCATAAAAAATGACCGTCTTCAACTTGGTTCAATCAGAGTTTCAAGACAAAGAGCCCCGTGCAGTAGTACTATCAAAACTGTTTTTCAGTTTAAGGGAAAAAGAAATGAGTTGTTGACAGCCATTCAATATTGTGATAAATTGAAGCCTTCAATTGTTAAAAGGTGTTGATCGCTATGCCCCCTCAAACATGATGGATGCCTCATTTGATTTCTGTATTTTATTTTATTTTTCAGTGTCGAGAGAGTGCCAGATTGTGATGTCACAATTAAGAATGAAGAAGGCAAGCCAGTATTATTCATTTCTATTTTTAAAATAGTAAATGATCCTGGAATATCCAAATTCAAGCAGAATTAGAACTATCATACAGCATCTTGATGTTACTTAATGTTTCAATGCTATATGTGAGGCTATGAGCCTATATAATTTTCAGTCATATAACTATATACAACCAAAATCAATGTTTGGGTGCAAGGAAGAAAAAAAATAAAAACCAAATCCATTTTTTACAAACCTGAGCCACCCGATCAATCTCCAACAGCAATAATGCCCTCCTTGTTTCTGGAACTTTCAGGAAAAGAACTCGTCTAATATCTGACAGTCAAACAAAGCAACAGAACGTCAACATGTTGCCCAAGATTCATTTTTCAAATGTAGAAACATATTTGCACACTACCATCCCGGTGCATAAATGCAGTATTTCGAGGATAAATTAACAGCAGCAATCTAAAATAATTATCAAAATCTCAGTAGGTCGATGCATGGCTCCAAATATCAGTTCATTATTAAATATGATCCAAGATTCTAGGTCATCACCAAACCCTACTTCTACATCAGCCAACAAGAGTTGGTAACTTCCTCTTTGGAGATTTACAAATCACTGAGACTGCCCAAAAGATGCCAAACAAAAACCTGGTGACCAAAGTCCAAATCTGGACCCAGAGCAACAACTTTGCAGTCATCTAAATTAAGCAAATCCCTGCCAACAACTCTAAATACACAAAAAGATAATAGGTATCAACTTTAAAATGTAACATATGAAAAAGATCCAAATTCAGGTCACTCACCAGGGATAATAACATAAATCAAACTGATTGCTTGACTTGCCAAAGCTAAGTGTTTAGAAGTGATGGATTTCAACCCAGACACCTGCAGTCAACAGAAGGGAATTCTGAGCTGCAGGCTGAAATTGAAAAAAATCAGACAAGAAAGATAAAACCAAAGTCCAGAACATTGGATAAGTAGGTAGAATCTGTATTACATAGAGAAATAAGAAGAAAAAATAATAATAAGACAAGAACCAAAAAAAAAAAGCAGCCCTCAAACCAGAACATATCCAGGTATCTATGAATAGACATATCACATCCCAGCATAAAACATTACAAAAGAAACAACTAAATTGGCATTAAGATTTGATTAATACTGTAATACCTGCATAGCACCAGCACCAAGAACTAGCTGGCAAGTTCTCGTATTAAAAAACTTCAATACTTCCACAACTCGGTGCACAACTTCTGATGAAAGTGCTGGCAAATTGTTGTTCATCTCAACATACTCTGACAACATCTTCAGCAATATTAATCCACTGCAATCCAAACATAGATCAAGACCACATCAAATGACTTGAATTTATTTAACAGAAAATCATATGCGACTAGATGTAAAATAAATAAACACTGCTGAAGGTCATCGTTACAAAACAAGTAAAAGAATAACAAGGTAACTAACCAGTTTACCATGTGATAACTAACACCTCTATACGACAGTGTTTGAGATGCAGATTTGGTTCGATCCCTAGGGTTACTGTTGATGATGTGAGATGAAGGAACAGCATCAGCTTGTTGCACATGATGTTGGGCATTTACTTCTCTAGAATTATCAAATGACAGGCCATCATTGAGAGCAAGATTGCCTTCATCACCATCTGAGTTCTCTGCAATCAGGATACTTGAAGCAAACATAGAAGTAACAATGGTCTGAAACTCATCTGGCACATCAACTTGAACCCATGTTTCTTGATCTAACAGCGCCTTAATTTTAGTCATCTGCCATAAAAAGTGGAAAGTGAGCCAAGAACAAGACGAATCTGCAACATTGTAAAGTTCCATAGGACTCAAGAACTTACACGAGATTCATGCTGAAAGTCAAGAAAAGATTTAACTTGTGACTGCAGCATACCTCGGATACTATATCCCAACCTCCCACCAATCTGCTTATATCATCAAGTACAGCATCACAATCCGGATGATCTTATAAAATTTCAGAGAAATGTAAATGCAGAAGAGAGATCTTTTTATTACCTTCTCTGTGGCATTGATAAATTCTTGAGTGATGCGATATATGCTCAGAAACTCCTGTAGTCTCAACCTAGGATGGACAAGAGCCCGTACTCCAAGGAGCTTTGCCCATCTTCCATAAGCAGCATCACAAGCTGCAAACACAGCCTCTGTGTTTTCTCTCAAGACATCAGCTCTGCCAATGTTATAAAGCCAGCAAATATCAGCAACATCATGGATGACGTACATTCAGGAAATATCAGCTGTGAAAAAATTAAGGTCTAAGACAATTAGATCCAAATTTAGGATAGGTAATTAGAGAAGCTGGTGTGGTTGGACTGTTGAAGCATTAAAATGAAGCAGGCCTTAGAACATCAGATATTTATCTTCCCATACATGGAAGCAATTAATCTTTGGTGCAGTTTATGTACAGATAGTACACAAGATGCATGAAACCATACAACAACAGAATACTAACCTAAAATTTCTGGACAAACTAGATGGACCGGATGCTTCATTTGACTTCCCTAGCAAAGATGGAACTTTGGCAGCATTTTGTAGAGCAGGATATGGCAGCAGAGAGTTACTCTGGGTGTTTCTCTCTTCAGCTGATTCTGCAGCCGCAGCACCATGTATGATAGCAGCAGAAACTGAATCAGCTACATAGTGACCATCTAGATTAGACATAATCCACTCAATGGACTTCTTAACCTCCACTGCTCGCATCAAATGTGCCTGCATTCACTAAAAAAATAAATTACATCATACTTAATCTACAAAAGTAGTTGCCCAGATAGTTCAGGCAAAAATAAGCAGAAAGGAGATACACATAATCTATATAAAATAAGTATAATAATGTAATTGCCCTCATAAAGTATAATTGCCTCATAAAGCAACATTTATGCATAAATCATCGACACTAAAGATGCATGGTCACTGACAATGCACATTCATTAGTAGCCAGTGGGCTTTGGACATGTCCATAGCTATGATTTTAATGCATTGTTTCACTAAATAGGTTTTGGAAATACAAAAACTGCAATATTCCATTCGAAAATGGTTTTGCATACACAGTTTTCATTGAAAGTCTATGGGAAGATGAAAATAATGTTAATGCACAGGTATGATTTGAAATGAGGAGACAAATCAATAGTCTATTTATTGGTGGGACCTAACAAGTAATCAATTTAGTCTTGGCCTAACAATATATTTATATATAAGGGAAAATATCCAATGAGAACTACTTCTCTTAGTGAGAACTAAGAACTAGTATTCTGAGTTGAAGAAACTATTCATAATAAGTGGTGGAAACTATTGTTAGTAAGTAGTAGAAACTACTGTTAATAGTTTCAAAAAACTATAGTATTTGAGTGTTGAAAAAAATGATGGTGGCATTTTTGTAAATATTATGTATTTATATTTTGGCTTTGAAAACTACTTACTGTAGATGGTAGTTGGAAGAAACTACTAAAAGTCTCTCAAAAAACTATAGTATTTGAATAACAGACAAAACCAGTAGCATTTTTGTAAATATTAGATATTTATATTTCAGTCAGGAACCTACCCATAGTAAATGGTGAAAAATACCTCCAGTGGGTGGGTGGATGGAGAAAACTATTGTAAGTCTATCAAAAAACTATAATATGTGAGCGTCATAAAAATATATGGTGGCATTTTTATAAATATTAGATATTTATATTTCAAATTAGGAAACTACCTACAGTAGATGGCGGAAACAACCCGCAGTAGGTGGTAGAAACTACGGCAAGCATATCAGAAAACTAGTGTAGTTTTTAATTCTCACCATAAAGGATGGTAGATATGTCCCCTATATATATATAAAGTGGTAAAACAAAAATATATCCACCCTGAACAAGTTTTGTAATTCCTATAATTACATATTATTATATTAGTAAACTAGAAACTTTGTCTTCCTTCTCTATCACACTTAATTTTTCAACATGAGAAAAGCATCTAGTATTTTGTAGTCACTATATCAGTAAAATACAAATTATCATATCAATAAAGTATATAATTACTGTAATACTTGTTTAATAAGCTTTTTCCGAGATCTAATGTTGTTATGAGGGATATAATCAAAAAAATATGGATAAGGTGAATCATTTTAGATTGAGATTTTGAACTTCTCTGACCTTGAGTTCCAATTCATGCTGAGGCAAATTATCAAGTAATATGGTAAATGAAATCAGGACATTTGAGTCAAGACAGGGGACAAAATGAGTAAGGCAATCATATTGCATAGAGATGGTAAACTAGTTTGTCCCTAACACACTGCTAAAGAAAAGGATAAATCACATCATACATGAATCTAGTCATATTACTAAAGTCTGGATATAAGATCAAAATACTATCAAGGGATATTTCACCAAACTTGTACACATATCCCCTACCCCACACCCAGAATGAAAATATAAAAGGCAGTGCACTAGTACCACTCACATCAGCAGGCCAGAAGAATAAAAAATTTCAATTATTTGAGGACCAAAGATCTATTTCTTACATTGAAAAAGATAACAAAAAATGGACAATTCTGCACAATGGATTCAGTTATCCTGTAACACCTTGTTAACAGTGTTTTTTTCACTCATTGAAGTCATTTGTGCCAGACCAAGCCTTTCCCTATTTCTGTTACATTAGGTTTGTGATCAGAAGTCAGTCAAAACCCATCACCAGTCATGCCAACATTATGCTCAAAAGGGAAGCAACTCCCCCAAATCCAGGACTATGGTAATGTGCTTCACAGGCCATTAAAGACGTCATTTGGGTCTTTCTCTGCTACGAACCATTATTTTTTGCTTCAACTAATCAACACACATTAATACCATATAATCATATATAGCTTCAAGCAAACAGACATTACCATGACAATCCTAAAAATAGCACCTAGCAGTTGAACAAAGCTCTCAGACGACAAACTCCTCAATCTGCTTGCAAGAGATGACCCTCCACCTGAGTGATAGAATAAGTGTCACTAACATGGAGAAAATAAAACAATGTAAAGAGACAGACAGTTTCTAAGTTTCACACCATCTGCTTCCCCAGCCCTCTCTCCAGGTGCAAAATCTGATTCTTGAGGACAAACAACAAGAACCGGAAGCAATTCTGCTACGGTGGTCTTAATAGCAATCTTCATGTCACCAGTCAGTGAATCACGATACATCCTCAACACTGATGGCAATTTAGCCTGGCAGACAAAATGAACCCATGAGACAATGACTCAAACTCAACAAATACACAAAATTAAGGAAATGTCTCTCTCTATATATATATACATATATATAACCCCTGGCAACAAGAAAGATAAGCAAAACAGCAACCTTCTGTCTGCCTTACATTTCAAAACTCTACCGAATTATCTTCTTCTTCTTTTTTTCTTTTTTTCTTTTTTTTTAACAAAAGGCCTATGCCCTTAGCGGGGATCGAACCCTAGTCACACATGGTGTACTTTTGCGCTGATACCACTTGTCTTATAAAAACCGCGGTGAACATAAACATTATCTAGGATCCAAAAGAGTACAATAAAAACATTATTAATAGACCAATGATGAGGTAACCACAATCACCTCAACACAACTGTTAATATGCAATCTTTAAAGGATATAGCTTTGCTTCTCCAACTGCAAAGAACCTGTGGCAATTACAACTACAGAGAACTAAAAGTATAATTCTCTAATCAAAAAAACATGAACAGCCAATATGCCAATTGAATAATTGCTGCCGTCTCCAGCATATACAATTAATAGCAGTGCTGCTATAGCATAACAGCCGCTATTTAGCCATTTTTTTGGTCAACTGCGATGTGAAATCACCTATACCCTACATTTTTAAAGTTTTAAATTTTATTGGCGAATAAATTTCTGATAAATCGACAATTTATTGAGAATTTTCAATCCATGAAAAAATCATAAAAGATTTTTCTTTTATTCATTTAATATATATATCTTGGATCACGTTAGTATTAAATGCTAATAAAGAATTGCTATTTACTACCTCATATGTACCCTAAATAACATGCATCTTTTCATTCTAAGGCAAATTTAGGGTTATTTGGGCAATTTAGCTTATAATGACTCACTTAAATACTTCTAAAACAATTTTATTAAATATTTATATTCAAATGATCAATAAATAATAATTATAATATATGGTAAAATAAAAATTCAAATTCAAACAACAACAACTGCGACACATAATTTACTATTCGCAACACTCTAATACCATGGCACCGCGACCGCAAATGCGTCTGTGATTTTATTGTCCGGTCTCTATTCTCACTAATGATTCGCAAGCAGCAGCTAAGGTGCTCTCCATAGATAGGTGAGAAGATGGAAACAATGAAATTAAAGGTAATCAATCCTGCCAGAGACAAGGTTTCATCCAGGGCAGCAATCTCAACTAATCGAATAACATTGCAGTAGGCTTCAAACTCAACTTTCAAAAGAGAAAATACTATATTATCTGATGATCAATCAAGGTGCTGTATAATAAAGCCACAGAGTATCCATGAAAGCAGTACTGGGTCATCCATAACCAAAACCTAGATCAATCAGCATTGGGTCCATTGCCAAAATGAATGCTTGGAAGAGAAAAGAAATTCAACAATAAGAAAATAAACTAATTGCAAGTGTGAAACAGAGGAGGGAGTTAAGACTCACTGTTCTAAGTAGTCCAATAATAATAGGAAGAAGACAGTCTCTGAAGTTGGAGGTTTCTTCTTCATTCAACTTAACCTGCACATATGCCTGATTAGAAGAACCAATTCTGACTCTTGAGATTATACGAACAAATATGTGACATCTGTTCTTGAGAACAGAAAGATGACAGATGTGACACTAAATAAATAGACAATATGGTTAATAAAATTATGTCAAATTTTACAGCAAATGCAATGTGTTAGTTATGCTTTATGACAGGTGCACTGAACGGTGAAGCATACAAGAGGCAAAATAGCTGCTCCCGTAACCAATTTGAGGAAGAAGCCTTACATAAAATTCAGAGATAGGAACACAAAAATCAAGCTTAACAGCTTTTCTACAATGGCCCATCATTAATTCAGAACATTTTTTTACATAGTTGTCTGAACCAAACTTTTAGCAGAAGAAACAAACTTACTTCATCCCATTTTCCATTGGTGGGCAAAGAATTTCTATCTTTTGCTCTTGACAAAATCACAGCATCCAAATCTCGAGCATCGTGCATAGATGCATGCATAAATTCTGCTGAAAGAATGCTACAAGAATAAATTTCATCAGTTAAAATTGGCCACTGTTGACATTTTCAAGATACAACTTTTAAAGAGGATAGTTTAGTTGGCTTTTCAGCATATCTACAACAACAAACACATTCTGAATATCCTAACTAAGGCATGTAGTTCTGTAAGCACTACAGTAGTACAGTTCTCTGGAGAAACAATCAACGAGTTGCTTTTATCACTTAAATCATCACTTAACTTGTAGGGAAAGTGGGCTTAACCTTTTTTTATCCATACCTGTATTTTTGAAGAAAACAAATAGACACCATAACATGCACAAACTGAAGGAACTTTAAGACCCACCTATTTATGGATTCTATTGAAGTTGCTACATGATCACGCAGATGACGAAAGCAGTGCAGACCTGTCAGCTCATCAGCATCCTAGCAAGAGTTGAAATAACATCAAGATATGGAAGAAAAAGGAGCAAAATGGCATAGCTACCAGAGCAAAATTCTAATTAAAAATAAATAAATATATATATATATATATACACCCCTTTCTTCTGATTCAAACTCATGCAGGGATTACACAACACATTTTCTAAAACTCAAGCTAACACCAAATGTAATCAATATTCATAGCTAAAATCTTCAGCAGTATTTGTCCCCAAGAGAATTACACCTCTAGACCAGTGTTTAAAGAGGGTTTGGGGCCTTTTTTTATCCTAGGCGAGGTGACATTAATAAGGCACACTAAGGCTCTAAAACATGCACCTTACTAAAAGTTAGCTACTACTAGGTTTTAATTTCATTCAACAAAAATATACAATCAATTGGGAAGGAAAGGGAGAAGGGAAAAAAGGAGACCGCGTACGTTTCATTGGGAAAGGAAATAAATGCATTTAGTGTAAAAAGAAACTTTGATTAGCTATTTTTGGGCTTGATTTTCATAATTACAATAACTGCACCTCATGTTGGAAAGGAAAGGTAGAGGAAAAGTGTTGTGGGAAGACCAAATGACATAGTTTTGAAGAGAAAAGATTATATATTTTAGGAAGATCAAAAGTGGTATTAGGCCAGTGATATTAGCACCTCACTTCTTCTAGCACTTAGCCTCTTGGACCCCTATTGTTTAGGTGAGCCTTAGACCTATTTAAAAACTGCTCTAGACAAACAGATAGGATAATCTTTTATGTGATACAGGTTTCAAAGTAACAATCAATAACTTATACTCCCTCCGTTTGACAGTATAGGTATTTTTAGCTTGGGCACTCTTATTCAAAAATAATAAATGTGAGGGAAAAAATCATAAGATGCCTAATATACTCTCACATAAATATACTTTCGACAATTTGATCTTTGATTAATGAATGAGAGAATAGAAGGCATAGTAGGAAATGTAGCATTTAATTTGTATGGGTTTCCATAATATGACTTACATTTTAAAACAAGTTTTGAAAGAAAGTGACCTGAAACAAATGGAGTATTTTCTTTCTGAAAGAACTAGCACTCTAAAGACCACTTCATTGATTAAAAGTGTTCCATACGTAATCCCTGATGTCCAATTTATGGCCCCAACAAACATAAGCACAAAATGAACAAGACAGAGGTGCATGAAGCCGGCACCAAATGAGAAAGGATGCTAGTAATTCTTTCATTATGGGTTTGATGAACTATGATCATTGAAGGACAACCCCCACTTAAGTCCTCCATCAACTCCTTATTTAACTCCTATTTTAGACAATACAGTGACCCAAAATCAAACTCTTCAAACCACTAAATTCAACAAAAAGAAAACATCATTTGGACAAATCAGAATTCTCTAAAACAATGCACGGGTGTTGAGTACAATTTATCCTCCGGACTAATTCCATTATAATAACATATATTTTGAATAATTCCATTGGAGTATCGCAAAAGTTTTTTATTTACTTTACTATAATGCCATATGTATAATGCTTACAATAAATTTATTGGAGTATTGACATTCTTTAATAACATTTTTAATCAGACTAAGATCAAAATAAAATGAAAAGGGGCACAATATCAAAATAACCCAAAAACCTATAGAAATTTCTGAATATTAAAAAGTAAATCCTTTTTAAAAACATGTACTTCAAATCCCCCCAAAAAAAAACAATAACTCACGATGTAAACTGGAAAGATTTTTATAGGAAAAACTATTTCCCTAAGAATAAAACATAAAATCTTCCTATGTTTTGCCTTTTTTTATCTTTTATCTTTTTTTATCTTTATTAGTTAGATATGATTTATTTTTTAAGACCCTTAAGCTATATAAAGGGTCTTAGGCTTCATTATTCTTAATATCATAGTATGAATAAAATTATTAGAATAATTTCCTCTCAATTTCCCAATTCTCTTCCCGGTTTTTTTTCCCCAAGTTCTCAATACCTCCTTTAATTCTTTCAACATTACATCAATTTGGTATCAAAGCATTAATTTCGTTCCCCACAACTTATGCTGCCACTAATCTCGTATAAAATACAGCCAAAATTCAATTTAATTGCAACCTGTACCTTCAATTGCAAGTATCAAACAGAAAACCCCAAATTGCAAAACCCTAGCCTTGGGTTCCCTAAAATTGACTGTAAATCACACTCAGTCTAAAGCAATTAAAGCCATAAAACGTGCAATTCGACCTCTACATACATCAATAGAACCCTAATTTGCCCAATTTAAGCCCAAATTTGCTACAATTGTGAGAACCCTAACCCTGGTTTGTCAATCAGGAAAAATCAAAGAAATTGGAGCAATTGAGAGCCTAGATACATCAATTAAACTTAAAGTCCAGGTGCGAGGGAGATATGGGTGAGTGAAAGGGAGAGAAACACTAGGTTAGTAAGAATTGTCAAATTATGTTCCAAATTTTGCCCAGGAATCGCAAATTCTCCACACCACGTCTACCTCATCGGTGTTCCATCGCTCACCAGTGATACAAACACTGCCAAAGGGATCGAAACTGTCAAAGCAGAGGAGAAATCAGCCATGGCACAAAATGGAGCAGCTCCCTTTCAACTAATTAAGATCATGTAAATAGTTAGCGCTACGTTTAAATACTAAACTAAGAGTTTGCTAAATTCTTTTGTAAGGCAATAGAGCCACCATAATTGATAATTCTGCATTTGCCTTCATCGTTATATAAGTATCCATTGCAACTGAATTTGGATTATTATGAATGATACAACTTCTTCTTCTACCTCTTAGTTTCACCTAAATGTTTGTGATACAAAGCCAGAAAAACTATCACAGACCACCCTTACTACCTACCCCTAGACAAGATCCAAAGCCTATAAATTATACCAGTTCTAGCAAGAGTCCTGTAGGAAGAAAGTTGAGGTCCCAATGCCAAGAGGAAATGGATGCTAAGAGAGCGAAGAGGCAGTGTTTTTGATGCACTGAGAAGTTCCACCCAGGTCATCATTGCAGCAAGAGACAGATCTTCATGATGGATGTTGTAGATGGGGAAGACGGGAATATGAGGGAGATTCTGGCGGAAGAAGAGGAGGTGGGGGAGGTAACAGTAGATGAGTTCCCTCAAATCTCAATACACGCATTGAGTGGAATGGCTATTTATCAAACAATTCGTGTGACTGGATTCATTAAGAGGAAGGCTATTAATGTGTTGATTGACACAGAAAACACACAATTTCCTTGATATGAAGACTGCAAAACTGGTAGGGTGTCAATTGATATCCACCCAACCCATGACAATCCCAGTGACTGATGGCAGAGCCCTCAAAAGTTGTTATATCCACAAGGGGTTGGTTTGGAAGATTGCAGGGCATGAATTCACGAGTGATGTTAAGGTGATACCACTAGGTGTGTGTGATATGGTAGTGGGGGTACAGTGGCTAAGCACCCTGGGACATATCACCTTGGATTACAACCACCTAAGTGTGGAATTCTGGATTAACAACCAGAAGGTGAAATTGAGGGGTACCCAATGGGTTAAATCTAGGGGGGGCTAAGATCAAAGAAATAGAGAAGGTTATTTCTAAGACCACTGCACATAATGGATCTCAGCTCTATGTCCTCCACTTATATGATGGGGGAATTAAGGAGGGAACAAACATTAAACTCACAGGGATCGAGAACATAGAAAACAGACAAAAGGAGATGTGCACCATCCTTCAGAGGTACTCCACGATTTTTGAATTGCCTAAGGAATTACCTCCACCAAGGACCCATGATCATCAGATTATCCTTAGACCAGGGGCAGGACCGATCGACCTGAGACCATATTGATACTTTTCCATCCAAAAGGATGTCATTGAGGCATTAGTGCAGGAGATGCCAAACAGGGGAATCATACAACAAAGTACTAGTCCTTACTCTTCACCTATAGTTCTAGTTAAGAAAAAGGATGATAGTTGAAGACCTTGCATTAATTGTAGAGAGCTTAACAAACAGACTATTAGGAGGAGATTCCTTATTCCAGTTATAAAGAGTTACTAGAGGAGCCACAAGGGGCCAAATATTTCTCAAAAATTAACCTCCATTCGGGGTATCACCGGATACGTATGCCCCCTGCTGATGTGCACAAAACGGCATTCAAAACACACGAAAGGCATTATGAATATTTAGTGATGCCCTTCGGGTTAACCAATGCCCCTTCCACCTTCCAATCATTGATGAATGAGGTTTTTCATCCATATTTGATGGTGCAGGAACATCCATTATCCATAATATTAATTTAGTTGTTAATTTCTCTAAGTTAGGGGGATATAAAAACCTCCTCGCTTGGACTAATTAGTTTAACTAAACCCCAAGCCATGAAAGCCATGCAAAACTCCAATCCAGCCACCACCTTTTTGCACCTTAGTGGCTCATTTTTTTTGTTCAACTTAAATGGCTCGCTACCCAGCCAAGGATGGGCAACAGTTCAAGTCCCATAATAGCAACTACAACTGCACTTTTCTAGGCAGATTTGGGCACTAGCAGTAGTAGCAACAGCTACTAGCATCAGAGGGGAAAGACCTTTTTTGGAAGAAAAGAAACCTATACTCAAGCTATGATGGAACTTCAAACTTGCAGTAGAAAAGTTACTTTCTACTTTATGCATTTAATAATTTTTTTAGTCTTTAACCTAAAAGCTACTTTTACTTTTTACTTTCAATTATGTTTTTAGCTTAGCTTAGCTTATTAACTTGTAAGGAGCCTCCCAAGTCAGATGTAAGACATTGGAAAGGTCCCAAACAATTCTGATTTCTCTATTTTAGCTAATATAAAGTCAACTTCAGTTTTGGTTAGGATTAAACTTGTTAAAGTTGGTCTCTTTGACAACTAACTAGTTTGATTAGTTAATCGAAACAGTCTTTTTTTTTTCCTTTTTTTTTGTTGAGTTGTATTGCAACTAAATGAGACTTAACACTCTCCTATAAGTAGTGGGCTCACACTTGAATGAAGGGCAACTCAGAATTTGGCTCTCTTATTTTTCTCAATAGAAATCAATCACCTTCAACTCTAATGCATGAGTTTGAAGTTTGAATCCTAAAATCTCATAAGATTTATCCTAAATGTTGAAACCTTAGGCAGTTCTTGTTAGTATATGATCCAAGGAGGTTACAAGGATCATATTCAACCCATTTTCGTCACCCTCTTCTCTGTTTTCTTATTCGTTTATCCCCCATTGATAACCATCCTCTAACTTGACCCAATTTGTATTGGCATATGCATCACTTGAGGAAGTTCATCTTGGTGTTTTTTGATGATATATTAATTTATAGCTCAGACTAGCCATCTCATTTCATCCATCTGGAATCCACCCTAGCATTACTTTACAATAATCGGTTGTGTGTCAAGGAGGGCAAGTGCCTATTTGGATCCACCCAAATTGAATATTTGGGACATGTTATTTAAGTAAATGGGGTAGCCACAGACTCAGTTCAAATTTGGCCATTGCCTACAAACCTCACACAACTTAGGGGTTTTTGGGATTAGTTGGCTACTATAGGAGGTTTGTTAGGCACTATGGGACAATCAGTAAACCATTAATTGATATGTTGAAGAAAGACTCCTAGGGATGGACAGTGACTACGCAGGATGTGTCCGAGAAGCTCAAGGCTGCCCTCATCACAACCCCTATACTTGCATTGCTAGATTTCAATAAAGAATTTGTCATTAAAAGTGATGCATCCATGGGGGGAATGGGGGTTGTCCTTATGCAAGAGAGTCATCCCATAGCTTACATAAGCAAAGCCTTCTCAACAAAACATGCAACCCTATCAATATATGACAAGGAACTGCTCTCCATTTTATTTGCAGTTGACAAATGGAAACATTACTTGCGAGGGCGACACTTCAAAATCAAAACTAACAATCAACCTCTCAAATACCTTCTCAACCAGCGGTTAGTCACAAAACTTCAATAAATGTAGCTCGTAAAATGATGGATTATGACTATGAGAAAGTGTACAAAAAGGGAAAAGACAATGTTGCAGCTGACTCACTCTCTAGGATTACCGAGTGAGAACTATTGGCTACCTTACTGTTGACACTCCATTCTGATCTCCTAGTTGAGATCCAAGAGTTCTGATGACAAATTCAAAGAATTGAGGCACTAACTATAGCAAAACCTGCTGGAAAATTCCAAGTATAGCTACTCTCAGCAACTACTCAAGAGGAAGGGTAAGATGATGGTAGGGAATGACCCAGACTTGTGCCAACGGTTCTGGAAACATATCACACATCATCGGTTCGGGGACACTCGGGAGTACAAGCCACTTATCAGAGGTTGGCTAGGTTTTTTTACTGGAAGGGATTGAAGAAGGCAGCGACAAACAATATTAGAAGATGTGATACATGTCAGAGGAATAAATACGATATGGTTGCCTATCCGGAGAAGCTACAACCCTTACCCGTTCCTCAGGCAATTTGGGCTAACATTAACATGGACTTCATTGAAGGATTGCCCAAGTTGTAGGGAAAAGATGTCATTATGGTCATCATCGATCAGTTAAGTATGTCCGTTTCATGGCACTCAGGCACCCATACACTGCTTCTTAGGTTGCACAAGAATTTATTGATCATGTGTATAAGCTCCATGGCCTACCACAGACCATTACCAGTGATTGAGACCCCATCTTAATGGGTATATTCTGGCAGGAGATGTTCAAACAACAAGGAGGTAAACTACAGTTGTCTACTGTATACCATCCCCAGACAGATGGTCAATCGGAGGTTCTCACTAAATGCCTTGAGTCATACTTGCGATGCATGAATGGGTATGCACCCACAGATTAGTGCAAGTAGCTTCCATTAGTTGAATATTGGTACAATACTACTTACCACTCAGCTACATAGACCACACCTTTTGAAGCCATTTATGGGCAAACCCCCAACTATTCACCTACCTTACTTTCCAAGTGACTCATTAGTAGAAATAGTGGATCGAACCCTCACAGCTAGGGAGAATGCTTTGGTGCTCCACAAGAACCATCTTAGGAGGGCATAGCCGCACAAGTGAGAACGGAGAAACAAGCTAATGAGAATAGGAGTGAGAGGATTTTCGACATTAGTGATTGGATCTACGTCAAGCTGCAGCTTTATGGACAAGTCTCCTTGGCCAATAGGACCATGCACAAATTAGCTCCCAAATATTATGGGTTGTATCAGATAATAGATAAGGTGGCTACTGTTGCTGATAAGTCGGAACTTACTTCCTCCACCTCCGTCCACCTTGTTTTCCATGTGTCCTTATTGAAGAAGAGTTACAAAGGGCAGACTGCAAGTCATTTTCCATCTTCCTACCAGACCACGTCGGATCTCAACTATGTGTCGGTGGCAATTCTTGATCATCAAATAGTGAAGAGAGGTAGCTAGGTAGCAACCAGGGTGCTCGTGCAATCGTCTAATGGCAGTGAAGAGGACGTCACTTAGGAATACTACTATGATCTGCTTTGACGCTTTCCGAAGTTCGACCCTTGTGGCCAAGGGTCAGCTAAAGGGGGGGTATTAATACAAACACCGCCAAAGGGATCGAAACAGTCAAAGCAGAGGAGGACTCGTCCATGGCACAGGACATAGCAACTCCCTTCTATCCAACTAATTAAGATCATGTAAATAGTTAAACATTATGTTTAACAACTAAACTATGAGTTTGTTGAATTATTCTGTATAGGGCAGTAGAGCCACCGTAGCCAATAATTTTGCATTTGCCTTCGTCATTATATATGTACCGTTGCATAAATTATTATGAATGACACAGCTTCTTCTTATACCTCTGTTTCGTCTAATTTTGTTAGTTAGGCACCTTCAAATTCCCTTTTATTTAGTTGAATTCCTGGATGTATCAGCCAGTCACCAAACCTTACCCACACTCGTCGGCATCCACCTCCACCATTGCAGTCATTGTTGGTTGGCTTTGTACCCTGTTTGATTCCTTCATGCACAAACAAACAGCAAAGCTAAGCGTGTTTTTTTTGGGGGTTTAAAAAAAAAAAGAAGTTTTAGTTTCTTTTTTTTTTTTTTGGTGGTCAACGTTGGTAATGTTAGTCTTGTAGTCAAACTCAAAGGTTCAATGGGAGCTTTAAGCTTTTAGAAGGTGATATCCTTGCATGATACTTGACCTTTTCTTAAATTATTTGGTTTATTTAATGTATTTGCTTAGGTCCTTATTTATATATATATATATATAAAAAAATCGGATGCTTTCCTATTTGATTTAGTCCTTTAATTAATATTTTCATTTTGTAACATGCATAAGATAGGTTTATCTTCTTTATTATCTGACATAGTTTATCATCTATTTTCATTTTAATTTGTTAGTGTCTGTCTTTCCTCTTTGTGTCTAATCATTACAAATAAAAAATCTATCATAATCGAGTGATTGTTATCCTATAAAGTCTTTGTCATAAAAGCCTAAACCACCAAAAGGTTTGAGGGTACTTAAACAAACATCTACCCCACCTTCTTACTTGGAAGACTACGTAGCAGAAAAAGAATGGCGGGTCACCACACAAATGCTACCATACATGTCTGCTAAAAGTCTCAAGTCAATAGAGCGATCTGACCCTTCGCGTGTTGATCAATTAGAGCCATTGGTGCTTAAGTTAACTAAAAATGTGCAAAGAATGATGGAAAAGCGTCCCATAAATGAATCTGACCCTCAATCAATTAGACAACACATAGTGCCTCCATGCAATTTAGATGACTCAAACCATAGCATCCTTAGCTTCCATAAGCAAGCTTCTAGTTACGTTCCTCCACATCATAGGACTTTCAGACCTCAAAGTGACGTGAACCCACCTAATTTCAATGATTCGGATGAGGAAGCCTTTAGGGATGACATATAATTGCCACAGCATAGGAATCATACACAACCTAATCGTCGTGACAGGCAATTTTGTCCTAGATACAAGGACAATAGTACTAGAAAGGTCAAAATTGATGTAAACTCTTACGACGGAACTCTTCACCCAAGCCTTTTTACTGATTAGTCAAAAGAAATGGAGGATTACTTTGAATTCTATAACATGAGTGTCATAGAGAGAGTTCGTTTCACTAAGATGAAGCCCTCTAGCGCTGCTAAGAAATACTTAAAAATAATTCGGACCCAAATGGATTGTTTACAAGAGCCACCTTTTTGACAATGGGCGGTCATGAAAGAAAGGCTAAAGGAAGAATATATTCCTATCGTTCATAGAAATCAACTCCTAGAGCAAGTGTATAATCTTAAACAGTTCTCATCTAGTGTCTCTAAGTATACCTAGAAATTCTAGGATTATCCTATTTGGTGTGATTGCCCTAAACCACAGACATTACCCTATTTTGATACATTAAGCCTTAAGGAGTCTATTAGAAAAGATGTTAAGCTTCATGGCCCTACTTGTGTAGAAGAAGCTTTTAAGCTAGCTCTTGAATTTGAGAAGTATCTTAAATGCTTTTCCACTAGATATCTACCATCTAATTTGAATGATTCCTATCAAAATAAGTCTCTCAATCCTACATCCTCTAAGATTACATCTAAGAGTGCTTCCTAATTTAATAATTATAGTTTTACTCCAAGTAGTCAATCCAACACCATTCAATCGACTACACTTTCCATCCAGTGTCATAACTGTCATGGGAGAGGAAATAT
This sequence comes from Tamarix austromongolica, assembly GCA_039764185.1. NCBI lineage: Eukaryota > Viridiplantae > Streptophyta > Magnoliopsida > Caryophyllales > Tamaricaceae > Tamarix > Tamarix austromongolica. Next base: position 106,275,937 of record CM077817.1, read on the forward strand.
TACATCTTCTTGTCCCCATTGTACTATAGCCTTAGAGCATGAGTTTGATGAGCCCCCTATTAAGGATCTATGTGATTATTTGGGTGATGATGAAGAATTAGAAGAGGACGATCCCCAACATTGTAGCCTTGTTAGAATTGTTGACCCTCCACTAGGTGAGCACTGTAATGTGGATTGATGTGTTGTCTTGCAGGGACCCATCCTAAAGAGTGGAAATGAACTTCCATCTTTTGTACTTACTTTAGGTGTAATGGAAAAACTGCTAAGTTGGTTATAAATGGTAGTAGTACCCTTAATGTCTTATCTAAGGTGCCATAAAAAGGCTAAACCTTAGGGTTGAGATTGAGCCTCATCCTAATCCTTTCACGGTAACTTGGGTCAATAAGATCACTCTTCTCATTAACCAAGGATATCTAGTTCCCCTCCATATAGGGCCACATTATAAGGAGATCGATTTTGATGTGCTTTCTATGGATGCAGTCCACCTTCTCCTGGGTAGACCTTGGCTTTATGATCATTTGATTAAGATTGACTGCAGGCCCAATACTCACTATTTCTTCTTTAAAGGAAAGTATATCATTCTTACTCCTAAAAAGCCATTTGATCCTTCATCTCCTAAATCAGATTATACTCTAAGGAAAATGTTAAGAATAGAATTCAAATCACCACCACTAGTACTTTCAATCAAGAGAGTAGACGAAACAACTTCATGCTAGCCATATTTGCTTAGGAAGTCTCTCCAAATTCCACTTTACCAATTCCTACTAAGGTTCAAAGGTTATTAGGTGAATTTTATAATGTAATCCCTAAAGGTTACCTAAGAAGCTACCACCTATGAGAGACATTCAGCATGCCATTGATCTTATTCCTATTCCTAGGTCCCAGTTGCATAAACTTCCTCATTATAGGATGAATCCCACAGAGCATGCCGAATTAAATAGACAAGTTGAGGAACTCTTTCGTAAGGGATTTGTGAAACATAGCATGAGCCCTTGTACCCACCCCATTAACTCCTAAGAAAGACGGATCCTGGAGAATCTGTGTAGATAGGAGAGCCATAAATAAAATTACTATTAAGTACAAGTTTCCTATCCTTAGGCTACAGGACATGTTAGATACTCTGCCTGACTCTAGTTATTACTCTAAAATTGATTTATAAAGCGGGTACTATCAGATTTGTATTAGACTAGGATATAAGTCGAAAACATATTTTAAAACACAAGATGGACTCTTTGAGTGGTTAGTAATGCCTTATGGGTTATCAAATGCCCCTAGCACATTCATGAGGTTTATGACCCATATCTTACAACAATTCATAGGAGAATTTCTCGTAGTCTACTTCAATGACATTTTGGTCTATAGTAAGTCCAAACTCCAAAGGTGAACACCTGAAGCACCTTCGACAAGTCTTCGCTGCCTTTTGAGAAGCTAAACTCTATGCCGACCCTAAGAAATACTCCTTCCTTCAATCTCATTTTCTTTTCCTAGGCCTTATTATTTCCGCTTAGAAAATTTCTACCGATGCCAAGAAAGTTAAAATTATTAAGGAGTGACCCAAACCAAAATCTGTTTTGGAAATGCGTAGTTTCCATGGTCTAGCATCTTTTTATCATTGATTCATGCATAATTTCAGCTCCATCATGGTCCCCATCCACATTTCGATGAACTTTTAAAGCCTCTAGCACCTTTCAAGAAATTAAGGAATGTATGACTAGAGCCCTTATTCTTAAGCATCCTGACTTTAGTAAGGCCTTTGAGGTTCATTGTGATGCTTGTGAGATAGGCATAGGAGGAGTATTAGACCAAGAGGGTCATCCCATAGCCTTCTTTAGTGAGATGCTCAACACATATAAAAACAAGTACATGGTACATCTAAAGGAGTTGTATGATGTGGGTAGGTCCCTCCATCATTGGTGTTATTACCTTTTACACCAAGACTTTGTAGTATATTATGATCATCTAGCATTAGAATACTTGAACTCAAAGTGAGAACACCCCAAGAAGTATGCTAAATGGTTTGAGTTCTTAGGAGAGTATAATTTGTCCTCAAACATCATTCCGATGTATAAAAATAGGGTGGTTGATGCTCTTGGTAGGATAGGTACTATCCTTTAGCAATGGAGAATTAAGGCTACTAACTTTGATAAAATGAAGGATTATTACTCTTCTTACCTTGATTTTGGTCATATCTACCAAGAAATCTCTAGTGGCCATCATAAGGAATTCATTGACAATGTGATTCATGATGGATATATTTTTAGAGCTTCTAGATTATGTTCCCCAATCCTCTTATAGAGACTTTCCTATTTGGGAATTACATGTTGGGGGTCTTACTAATCACTTTGGTATGAATTATACTATTACCTTGGTACGTGATCGATTCTACTAGCTTTCTTGGCAATAGAATGTTAAGCGAGTCATATCCTAGAATCATACCAAACTCGAAAACAAAACACGGATTTATATACTCCTTTACCTGTTCCCCATGAACCATGGAAGGATATTAGCATGGATTTTATTCTAGGTATCCCTAAGACACACAGAGGACATAATTCGATTCTTGTTGTGGTTTATAGGTTCTCCAAGATGGCCCATTTCATACCGTCTAGTAAGACTTCTAATGTTTCCCATCCCTAGATTGATTTTTCATAAGATAGTCAAATTACATGGTTTTCCTTCTTCCATAGTGTCTAATAGAGATTCTAGATTTTTAGAGGACACTATGGGCCCTAAGTAAAACACAGTTGAAGTTTTCTACTTCCCATCATCCATATACTAAATTACTAATGCACAGACTAAGGTAGTAAATCAAAGTTTAGGTAACCTTCTTTGTTGTCTTGTCAAAGACCGGCCTTGTACTTGGAATTTAGTGTTATCCACAGCTGAGTTTGTTTATAATCATACGTTCAATAGGTCAACAGGAAAGAGTCCTTTTGAAATTATTTGTGGTTATACCCCTCGTACTCCTGTTGACTTTGGTCATCTATCCCCACATGTGAATGTGTCTACGTTTACTGAGTCTTTTGCTGATCATATCCATACATTGCATGATAAGATTAGACATACGATTATGATGAGTAATGTGGATTATAAACTTCTAGATAATGTACGTCGTAGAGATAAGGATTTTAATGAAGGTGACTTTGTCCTAAGCATTTTCCAAAAAGATATTATAAAAAGTTACACGCACAAGCCATGAGCCCATATGAGGTTTTGAAAAGACAAGGACCAAATGCTTATGTGATTGATATACCAAATGAGTTGGGTATTAGTCTTGTTTTCAATGTGAGTGATTCGTCACCCTACAATGCGGTGTCACGGTATCAGAAAGTCATGAACGATAAACTATGTGTTGCCGTCATCGCAGTGTAAATTTTTATTTTATTTCACCATATACTTTAGTTATTATTTATTGATCATTTGAATATAAATATTCAATAAAATAATATTTTATATTATATTCGAAATATTTAAGTGAATCATTACATATTAAATTATCTTAATAACTCTAAATTTTCCTTAGAATAAAAAATATATATGTTACTTAGTGTTACATGTGAAGCTAATAAATAACAATATTTTTATAGTGGTCGATATGCTATAGCAGCACTCCTATTTAATTGTATGCTACCAAGGCAACTTTGAGCCTCCTATTTTGCCATCTAGTGTCGCTGCAAGTCTAAAGGAGCCAACGTTGCCATCTATTCAGCTACCCAAGGAAGAAGTTGTTTCCATTGTTGATGTTGAGTATGTTACTTCTTCCTGAGAAGTTGTTTCATCATTTTTGGGTCACCTAGAAGAATCGTTTTTACAGTGATGTTACTTGGTTAAATGAAGAAGATCTTCATGACATGGCTTCAACATTGCTTGAGGATATTCTTCGATATTACTCACCGAAGTCGAGTTCTTGTCCCGTGGGGGAGAATAATGTAGATAGGAAATATTTTTATTGGAAGAGGTATTTCCGAAGGAATAAGAAATAAATTCTTTGTATCTTTTATTTTTTCCTAACTTTATTAGTTAGATATAATTTATCTTTAATAGTTGGATATGATTTCTTTTAAGACCCTTAGGTTATATAAAGGGTCTTCGGCTTGTCATTATTTTTAGTATCGTTGAATAATAAAATTATATTAGAATAATTTCCTCTCAATTTTCCAATTTCTTTCCTAAGTTCTTAACCTCTTCTTCAATTCTTTCAACTTTACATCAACTTACCAAAGAAATAAAATGCATTCAAATGATCAAAATACCCCAAGTGAGCTTAAAAAAAATATGCTGCATTAAAATATTATCATTTTTGTATACTTAGACTAAAGGTGCTAATAAAATTGTACTAAAGTAAAAACAAACCAAAAATACCACGAAACATATACGCATTATTCAAAACACATAATACCTCAATGGAATTAGGCCAAATATCATGGCAACCAAATCTGACTTGTCCTTTTTTGGGGAGGGGGATCCATTCAATACATCTAATTCATATCTGCTCATTGCTTCAAAACTTCAAGCCTTCATGAATATCACATTCCCATAGAAAGAGGGGGGGGGGATGCTTAACAAAGTATGTTCCACATTATGGACTTATTCTCCTCAACTTATTTTTGTTGATCTTATCTAATTTGATCTTCATGAAATTTTTCAATGAGTTATTATTTCTATTTTAGTGTTATTAATGTCATAATTAATATTTTTCTATTAATATAACTACTAATGTTAATATCACCATCTTTATTACAACTATTATTTTTAATTTTATATTTTCTTTATCATTATCAAATCTTTGCTAATATAAAATAAGCTAAGGAGAATAAATCCTAAGTACCTTATAACAACTTCTTCCTCAAGAGGCCTTGATGTATGCAACTTCACATATACCAGCTCAGGGCTAGTAACAGATGATTTACAATAGACACACAAAACATGGTCATAAAGAACAAATGTAATGTAAAATAAAAATAAGAATAATCCCAATAAACAAAATAAATTTGTGAGTGTAAAAGTAGAAAAATATTAATATTACTATTAATACATTTAGTATAGGTAATAGTAATACGATTAGAATAATAATAGCAGTAGTATCAACCACCATTGCCACAACAATAATAATACAAATCATAATAATAACAACAATGGATAAATAAATAATGCAAGTAGCAAGAGCAACAAACCATCACCACAACAACATATTATCATAGGAATGAACATATTAATAACTACAGCAACAAAGGCCATAGCATCAAACGAAACATATAGGGAAGGGCAAGGTGCATTCCCTTCTATAATCCTAGGTTAAGATGCTATAAGGTCTTCGGTCTCCTACTAAAGGCCAACTACACTACTCCTTAGGTGTCACAGGTCATAACTTCCAATCAAGGGTAATAACTTCTACATGAAGTACAAGACGATTCTTGAAGATGCAGATCTAGAATGAAAAGATGGGTCCAAAAAACAGACTTGCATTTTAGTAACATAGACTGCCGCTCAGAGATTGTAAGACAAACACAAATTTACCAGTAAATGCAACAAATCATCAGCAATGTCCAAGGATCCAGCATAGTCAGCAGATGTCACAAGCTGCATAAAGAACAAAATATCAGACTCTGTGAGTTTCAACAGGGTAGATGAGGGAGTTACTTATCAGAACAAATAAATATGCGGCTTAAAGGTCATAATATACATAAATAATAAATAATAAAGAACAAAAGAAGAGGAAGCATATTCATCTTCAGTTCTAATTTAGCTGATTCATTGCTCCCGTCGTTTTTGGCAGCTCGGTTCCATCTACACTAACCCTCTAGAAAAAAGACTGGCCACAAAAATTTCACAGAATAAACCTTAATGGAACCCACCCTCAACGCCCTTAAGTAATTTAATGTTCTACGCTTTTCACCCCAAAATTGATAAGATATTTTTCCCTTCCTATCCTTCCAGAGATGCACGAGGTAGAACCAAAGTTTTAATAACCAGACCAATGATCACACTGGTTATGTTACTAATTTATTGGTTTCCCGGTTGGACCACTATAACTAAATATAATAAATAAATTCAACATATCTTTGTATAAGTATTGAATATTAATATAAATATAAACTTAGATTATTTGAAATTGACAAAATAGAATATTAAACCTACATTTTTGACAAGTTTCTCATGTAAATATAAACTTTAACTGTATTACATTTACAGTGTAAACTTCGAAATGCACAATTTTTATAGAAACAAAAGATGCCCGGCCCATATGCATACATGACTTACATCTGGAATAAAAACCCTAAAGAACTCATTACTCTTGACACCCCTCCAACCTCCTTACCCACAATTCACGTTCTCTGTTCCACTGCCTCTCTGTACAATTATCCTTTACCTATGATCTCTCACGATTTTCCATGTGTGTTCACCCTCTCAGTGTCTTTGTGCCAAAAATCCTTCATAGGATCAGAAAATACTATCTAATTCTTTACTACTTCCTCCAAATCATCCATCTAGTCCAAATCAGCAACAATCTTTCACATCAAACAATGAAGCCCTGACCACTAATTTTAACCTCAATATCTCAGTTTCTGAAACACTTTTATCTTCCCTCAGTTTCTTCTCCATTTCTCTCTTTGACAAATGCAGTCAATACCATAAGAAAGAGCGATGGGTCCATAAGTTGATGTTGTTGTTCAAATAGCAAGTCGGTGAGCTATTGTTCAAAAAGCTGGTGTTGTCGTTGTATCACTTAAGGGTCAATAAGTCATTTTATATTTAAAATCAAACCAGCTGAGTACTTATGCTCCAACTAGGTATCAACCAGCCAATGTAATTGGTTTGAGGCCAGCTTTCTTGCATAACTGGTCAGAATCTTTATCCAAGCGGTATCAAGTCCAGCTCATGGGTCTTTGGTCCAGTTGTCCAGTTTGGTCTGGTTTTAAATACTATGAGAGGAACAACATAACCTCGGTTAGGATCCTTGTCAAGGATCTAGCTGCAACAAGGTCATGGGAAAATTCTGGAGTAGTAGTTCCCATGGAATTAGATAATTAGAGGAAGAGATAAGGGAAATTGGTTGATTATGAATTTGGGGGGGGGGGGAGAGTAGACAGCAAAATGGAGGCTAGAGAATTATAGTTGATTAAGACTAGGGAAGCAAGCTAGGTTTTCACAACCATAGGGATTAACACTTAACAGACCTTTTTATTGATAAAACCTATTAAACTAATACATAAAAATACAAAAATAAGCTAATTAACTAAAGTCCGTTAAGAATGAATAAAAACTAGTGCATGCTACCTATTAATGGACTTGAGTCTAACATACTAGCACTAAAACTGGACCTAAAGCTGACAGGCCTGACAATGAGCCTGGCCCATGACCAAGGTCGGTAACAACTCCAGGCATCGGTTGGCCATGTAATTTATATCAATACTTGAATCAAATCATACCAGCAATTAAATAAAACCAATAAATACTAGCTGATTCGGTTATATAAATAGGATTCACAATGTATATGATTAGAAGTAGCTTTCCTCAAAGTTGGTGATGCAGTATGGGACTGATAGGATACTGAGTAAATTGTTTTCTTCCTCACCTCAGTGGTCTCCCAGCTTCCCCCTCACTAAATCAGCCTCTTCTTCTCCAATTTCCCCTCCTATTTCCCTTCTCTCATATCAAACCTAAATCAGAGCCACCAAAATGCGCTTCTCCCACCTCACCTATCATCACCTTATCCCTTTCCACTTTGCCTCCAACGCAATTGAGTCCCTCTATGTCCTAAACCACCTCAAATACAACCCCCCCAACCCGTGGTTGTCTCATACACCCAGTATCTATCCATAGAAAGGAAAATGAAAACTGAGTCTTCCAGCTGAAGCAAACAAAATTGCTAAAGAGTTAACGCTTGACACATTCTGATCACAAGGGGAACGGTGTGAGATTGTACTGCTCACGGGTCAATAAGACATACAAAGGATCTCCACAAGGCATTTATTTCACATCTCAAACTAGCACGATACAGTCACGTACTATCATACTGACGTCCTTCAACAGTTTTTGAACGAGAGCAACTTAATTCTACAAAATTATTAATCATTATCAACTCCTAATGTGCAGCCTAACAAAATCGAGCATCACAAATTATTTGCGGACCCAAGTTACGACATCAAAAAATACAGGATCCATCAAACAACTAGATGTCGATATCAGAAGACATAGAACTGTTTGGTAAAGAGCTGTTGAGTTTTAGCAATTTTGAAATACGAAAAAGCTCAAAATAAGAACAATTATTTTAGATCAGCTTAATCAGAATTAGCTTTTTAAAATTTATTTATACTTTCAAACCTCTAGCGACCGCTATTTTTAGCAAATATTACCAAAAATATTTATATAAACAAGTAATATTATACGTCGCTGAAACCAGCTCTTGGGGTAGAGAATTCTAAAACGTACCAATCTTAGAGCTGATAGAGCTTGATTAACATACAAAATAAGCCTCAGTTTCCCCTGGAGTGTCAGCAAATTACTCCTTGAAGCATTCAACTCCTGAATGTCCCTAGCCGAATCAACCAAATCCGAATCCAAGAGCCTAATCGTCTCCTTCAACTCCCTAATCCTCTTACACCCTTCAACCACCTTCACGTTCAAATCCTCCAACTGCCTCTGCGCATCGAAGAACGAATTCGATCTTAACGAAATCTCCTTCACTAATTGCATCTCTACTACATCCAAATATTGCGACAACCTCTCCTGCAACACCAAATTCTCCGACATATTAGAAAACGGACACGCAGAACGGAATGTGGCTCCCTCTTCAAGCCGAAAATCCTCCTTAAAATACAATGCCGGCACTTCCCGTAAACACGCAACTAATGCTTCACCTTGCCTCCCAGTATTATCAACATCAACATCCTCTTTACTAGTATGATTTCGAATATCCCCAAACCGGTGATACTGTTCCGAGATGGAGGACAGATATGGCTGAAAATGGGACCGTTCCACCTCTAATCCAGGTTTCGAGATGTTAATCGGGGTGAATTCGGGAGGCGCGACGGCGGTTGATGAAGACCACCATCCTACCCAATAAGCATCGCCAGATCGAGGAGAATGAGGATTGTTGAGGATCGAAGAGAGGTTGTGCTCGAATAATGCTTTGTTCACCGTCGACGAACTTCGTCTTCCGAGGCTGTTGTCTCTGCCCGGACTCGATGATGCTGATGGAGAACTACAGCTTGTTGAAGTTGTTGCATCGTGATTGAACCTTCCCGTTTGGGAAGGCATAGAGTTCATGATTTCAGTGCCAGTAATACCTTAAAAGCAAGAAATCGTTAAAACATTGCGAAATGATAGTCGAAAACCCTGGAAGCCTTCCTGATCGGCAATTGGGATAATATGGAATATGCGTATTCAGCTTCAGATATGTGCGATGGGTGAGAAAATGGTGATGAATTGAATTGAGGGAGATCAGAAAGAACGAGAGAAAAGAATGAAGAAAACAGAGCTGATTTCGTATGCGAAAGAGAGGTTTTTGCAGTTTCTCTCTCTGTCTCTCAAACAGCTGACGCTTCACCGGAGATTGGATCTGGGCAGCAGTGGTAAGGAAGACGAGAGGCCAGAGAGAGGTGGGCGAGGGTATTGCTGATGATTTGATAACTATATATTAGCTAATTATTAAAAAATAGTTTCATATTGCAATTGTTTATTTTTTTTAAAATAAGCTTAAAATTTTATTTTGGGTGTCAATTTTTATTAAAATATTTTTTTAACTCTTGTGTCCTTTAATAATTTGTATTATCATCATTATATGAATAATATTTATCCATAATTTTTATTTATATTGTTATCTATTATTTTTTTTATTTTATTGTAGATCTAACTTATTTTAAACATTAACACTTCACATAAAAAATATGAGAGAACTAAACTTATATTAAATATAACAGTAAAATATATTATTTTATAACTAATGTTTTAGTAAAAATAAAATAAATTTTTAAATAGTAAATTTAATGGTGTTATATATTTAAGTTATTTCACCGGTGTTCTTCCATTTTTTATAAGCAAGCATGTTTTCATTATGTTCTTCATGATAACTATGCTAAGTATATAAAGTTTGGAGCTTTTATTACATATGTGTCAAGTTTTATATAAAAAAAAATTAAGTTTTTAGCATAAAGGGTATTTTGGACTTTTCACATAAAATATGAATTTTCATAAATAAAGCGAGGGTTATAACACTTCTTTTTTTTTTTTACATAAGTTGACCTTGGTTTACTTTTTGTGAACTTTTACCATGTGTTTGGTAGGCTTTTTGTCATATAAGTTATATATGAAAATAATGATATAATAGTTATTTCACTAAATAATAGTTGGATCATAATGGGTCATGGCTGGCTAAGGATAATAATAGGTGGGGTTTAGCTCAGGTTTGACTAAATTCAGACCCGGATTTGTGTATATTATCTAAACCCAGATCTATCAGGTCTTAAAAGTTTAAATTCAAATTCTGACTCATCGGGTCTAATAAAAAATAGGTTCTAAATGGATCCAACTATTTTTAAATTTGTTTAAATAATTTATATATATATATATAAATACATTTATATTTTATATAGTATTTTTTTTGTTTAAAAATATATGAGTAAAAGATAAATATTTTTAAATAGTTATTTTAACTTTTTAAATGGTATTTTAATGCTTTTGGAATAAAATATTATACATAATGTTTATAAAATAAATACACAAAAATAAAATTAAAAAATTAATAATGATCTCAAACACAATTACGACAAATATAATAAACATAATATTAGTATATAATTATATATGTACATATACATATACATATATATTTACAAAATTACAAACCCAACCCAGATCTATTGGGCCTAAAAATTATAAACCCACAAACTCTGAAAATGAGGTAGATTTAGTGGGTGTGGGTAGGGTCTGAGGCTCATTGTTATCCCTATGGCTGACCATTGACCCTTAATCTTTTGTGAATAATGATTTTGTGAAAACAATAATCAAACATGAATAGTAATTAATTAGAATAATAATTGACCATTTTTGTACAAGTGTTTGTAAGGTTGTTTGGCGATAAAAGTAGAGTTTGAGCATAAATAGTAATTTTTTTTAAAGTGGTCATATGTTGTGTTTTGTGTTAATATTGGTAAATATTTATGAAAATATTAATAATTTAAAGTGAAAGATTAGTTTACAATTTAGGCAAGTAACCTTAAGATGACCATCGAGGTAAGGTTGTGCAACTATATACTTTCCATATTGTTTAGTATGTGCTATTGTCATCTATGTGTATTAACAAGATCCCCCTTTATTCTATAGGTATTGATACTCAAGGTTAAAGTACATTTTTGTAGTTTCATAAGGTTTCCTTAGTCTATGTGAATTTGGATATGTTTCCAATATATTAATTGTGGATTTAAACTTTTCCTCTTAGATAGTAAAGTGATTTTGATTTGTATGATAACGTTGGATAATGGGTTGAAACAAGGTCAACCTTACATGTGTTGTCTAAGGTAAAATATTCATTATTACATATTTGTATGTGAGAGTATTTTAGGTGGCATCACATGCTTTTTATTCACCTTTGTTATCCTTTTACGAATCCAAATTCCTTTTGGGATTCCATATTTCTATATGTTTTTCTATGCATCTCTCATGTGATTCATGATTATTCTATAACAACATATTAATCCTCTGATTTACTTGTTTACCTCATAAAGATATACAATGTGTAAACATATTATTACTTATAGCTGGATCTAGTTACTTGGTGCTTCTTAACACTAATATTGTGCTTTTAAAGATGATTGTGCAAGTATGTCTATGTTAATGATATAGACTTTACTAAGTATTAATTTAGTATAGACTTAGAGTTAGTGTAGATTTTAAATAAGGTTATTTGGTTAACACTATAATGGTATACCTTTTTTTTCCCACGTGTCTATACTCTTAGCTTCTTTTTATCAAGAAATATTATTATTTCAACTACACTAGTACTTTACATTATATCAATATTATTTTACCAAAGAGATATCACTAATACTTTATAGTATTTATAATATAAATTAAATATTTCAACTAAAAACTTTAATAATTATTTTTTTGGTATAAATCAATATAATATAAAACTATATTTGTTATCACTGTATTGAAAAGTATATTTATAATAGGATTATAATTTATTAATATATATTAATAATTAAAGTTTATCATTGGCCAAATTTTACTAGCATTTGGTTGTCGTACTATGATACTATTCCTGCTGCCGCGTGCACTGCATATGCGCCCCACGCCACTGGAAACACCATCCGGTCCAGCGTTCAGAAATCAGAACCACACATGACGCACCCTGGGCACATAATAATCTCCCGGCCATGAACTCCTGAATCCAACAAGTACAAATCCTCCTCTCTCCTTCGCCAATCGCGACCATCACCATTCACCAACCATGTCATCCTCAGTTGTTGCAGGAACCTCATCTTCTGCTTCCTTTACCAGAACCCGCAACACTACTTTTAAGCAATCACCTGTACTCCTTCAAAAGACCACCTTCCAAGGCTTAACACTCCAAGATGCCAAAAGAGTAGTTTTCAATTCACTCTCACTAGAAAGGAAAAGGGCCGGTTCTGTTGTGGCAAGAAGAGGTCTTCAAATCAATGGAAGAACTGCTGGTGCGTCAAAGCAAATTGAAGTTGAAGTTGACAAACCCTTGGGTCTCACTTTGGGGCAGAAGACCGGTGGTGGAGTTGTCATCACTGTAATCACCAATCGGCTTCGTTTTTAATTATTAGTAAATGCTTGGTCATTTCCTGTTTTGTTTTTTGAGGGCTGGTTTGGGGGTACATTGTTGGATGATTAACTTGGATTAATTAATCAATGGTTTGTTTAATGTACGCGTATTTGTGTATATGTCTGATTCGTAGGCAGTAGAGGGTGGAGGGAATGCAGCTAAGGCAGGGCTTAAAGCCGGGGATCAGGTTTTGTATACTAGTAGTTTCTTTGGTGATGAACTTTGGCCAGCTGATAAGCTTGGATTTACTAAAACTGCCATCCAAGCCAAACCTGATTCTGTCTACTTCGTCGTCAGCAGGTATTTCTTTCTTCCTAGCTAGCTCATTCATCTATATCCATGTTTTGACTTCATTCTGGAAATTGTTTCATTAGGGAGGTTTTAACTATTGATAAGGGTGGGATACTTATAGCTTATGGGTCAGCATGTGGAACGTGAGAATGTTAGTCTTCAAGTCTATATGTAGCTTAGCTTGAAGTTTAAAGCTTGATAATAATCATCTTATCTATAGTGAGTTGAGTATAATAACAGTTGTAATCACTTGAAAATTGACACAAATAAGAAGCTAACCAAATATATATCTGGTGAATTCATCTAGAAATAATCATGCACCCAATGCATCCCCTGCATTGCATGGGCTTGCTTGTAGTTGCTTGAATCTAAGTACCAGATGCTATGTATTTGATTGCTATATGATCGTAAGAATATATATGATGCCCAATGTATGTCGAAGATCCATCAAACAATGCACACTAGTATAAATCAACTTCAAAATTTTCATCATCTATGATATAAGAGCAAGCACTTAAAACAAATATAGGCTTACTTGAAATTGTCATATGAGTTCACTTGTTTTTCGATTATCTTTCATCTCAACTTAAAGAGACTGCGATAATCGAAAGGAAATTTCCACTGGCGCTCCCATTGTAGTTTACTTATTTTTATTGAAGAAAGGGAATGAAAAAGGAGCCAAGATTTAGACTGTAGTGGGACTAAGACTTAGAGCAAAACTAAGATACTTATTAAGAGGTGGAACTGCTGGTCCAGGTACTTCCTGTTTCTGGTATTCCAGGTGAACTTATTCAATACGAAATGGAAGAAATATGAGAAAAAATTATCTATCAACTCATCGAGTACACTGGGCAAATGGGAACTAGGACTGAATTGATTTTGCTTTGCAAAATTTAAGTCAAATAGGAACAGATATTGCGTTCTATTTATCTTTCCTGTATAAACAACTGTATCTGCATGTAACATTTACGTATCAAGGAATGGTAAAATCTCTGTGTTTAGTATAATTAATAGCTGAATGTTGTAATAACCAAAGCTTTGTCACTTTAGGAGATGTGCCCATGTCTGAATACATCACCTTTGTATTTGGTGATGTCTCAATGCAGCAAGCATATAAAGCTATGTATACTAGATTTTCTTGAAAGCACTTATGGATCAAGTCATTTCATTTCTGCAGAGGTGCCGAGGTAGATGTGAAGCGGCTTCCGAAACGTCCTGCTCCTCCTCGCTTCGGACGAAAATTAACCGACACACAAAAGGCAATCGTCTCTTCTTTTACAGCTCTGCATCATTCAGAAAAATTGATTTTTCAAATTTTTGCATGATCCATTCGTGAATAACATGGACATTCATTATCAATGAACAGGCTAGAGCAACTCACATATGCCTTGATTGTGGGTTCATTTACACGTTACAAAAACCTTTCGACGAACAGGTATGTATGCTTATACTTTTGAGTTTGCTTACCGGCAAATATTGAGATCATTCCGAGTCTCTAACAATTGTCTTCATGTTGTTATGTTATATATATAGCCGGATTCGTATGCATGCCCACAGTGTAGAGCGCCAAAGAAGAGGTTTGCTCGCTATGATGTGAATACTGGGAAGGCAATAGGTGGTGCTTTGCCTCCTGTTGGTGTTATCATTGGACTAATTGCTGGTGTCGCTGGTGTTGGTGCATTGCTTGTTTATGGCCTCCAATGATGCAGATGATATTAGTTTGTTTTTCACTCCTTTCTGACTAGTTGAGAAAGATCGACGACAGATTTTTATTGGAAAGTATTTACTTAATATATATACCACATTACCACTTGTATGTGTATGGGAGAATTATTTTTGAGTTCAAATGAAATTGTCCTTTCTATTCTATTTCCAAGGAATAGTCCGGTGGGAGGTGAATTATGTAGGAAGTAGAAGCTTTTGGGAAAGAAGATTCATTTAAAATATACATACATGTAATGACGTTAATATACAGTACCATTTCGATTTAATTGCAATACATGAGATCATTTAACAAACGAAGCCTAGGTAAAGAACATGCAACCTCGCAATAATGAAGAAAGTTGCTTCATTGCATACATTCCATAAAGAATTGACATTTTATGTGGTACTATTTTTTTGTCATTCTAGCACTTTTAACTTAAACCAAAATAAGTGTTGTTTTATGATATTTATATAAAATAATAAATACTTTAACTAATTTACCTTATATATCATCATTAAATGTTTCTCTTTACATTTTTTATATTTCACAAAACTTTTTCATTAAACATTTAATTATTATTAAAAGTATATTAGTCAATTACCTTTAGTTCTTAATACATGAGACTGAAGCTAATGTTGAGAGAAAATATGTCAACTAGTGGCCTTTATTAGTTGTGTGTTTCTCCTTTATAGGTTTCAAATATGTGCACAATTACATGCCTAATATTGAGTTAAAGTATGAAAGATATTCAAAAAAATGAAGTTAAATATATATATTTACAATAGTGACTTTGATTGTGCTTTTCTACACAATTAAATACAATATTTGAATAATTAACAAGGTCTAGTAATGTTAGCTAACACCCCCTCTTAAGCTTATGATGTGATGACTAGAAGCATTGCTAAATAAGAAACAAAAGTGTAAAGCGAAGTGTGCCTTAGTGAACATATCAATAATCTAAGCCGAAGAGGAAATAAATGACAACGTAATTTTCCCGTGGTGAAGATGATAATGAGAGAAATGATGATTAATCTCAATATGTTTTGAGCGCTCATGAAAGACCAAATCTTATGCAATGTGAACAACACTTTTGTAATCACAATATAAAAGAGTAGGATGGGAAAGAAGAAGACTCATGTTTGCAAGCAACCAATGTAATCGAATGACCTGACAAGGTGTATAAGCCATAACCTAATATTCGACTTCTATAAAAGACTAAGAAATAACATATTGCTTCTTATTTTTCCATGAAATAAGAGACTCACTAATAAAAAAAATACAAAACTCAGTGTGGTTCTTATGATTTATAGGGTCACCAGTCCAATCAACATTAGAGTAGGTCTAGAACTCAAAGGACAAAGGAGACAAAAGAAAAAGGTTCTAAAATTGAGTTCCTTAAAGATATTGAAGAATACGAAAAACAACAACCCAACAAATTATTTTAGGCGTAATAACAAATTGATTGACAACATGAGCAACATGAGCAATATCTGGGTGGGTGATGGTAAGGTAAACTAAGCTACCCACATTAGTATAGTATAAACTAGGATTTGACAAGGGAGATCCATAATAGGGAGAGTAGTGTGCATTAGTCTCAAGAGAAGTATCAACTACCTTATTATTCATAATGCATGTACACTCAAATATATTAGCTCTATATTTTGACTGGGATAAGAGATAACCTTTTTAAGGAAGAGGCCGCCTCTAGCCCCAAAAAATAACACTATGAACCCAAGTCTTTTATTGCAAAATAATGAGTTGAGGATGACTTCAAAGAGGTAATTCCATTATGATCATCACCTGTAATAATCATATTATCAACATATAAAGAGAGCAAGGTACGATTGGCACCGGTACTTTTCACAAACAATGTTGAATCATGATGACTATGAAAAATAGCCAAGTGAAGTAATCACAGTAAATAAAATCTCAAACAAGGCACACCGGGCTTGTTTGGGACCATAAAAAGCCGTCTAAATCCTGTAGAGCTCACCAGGTTTGTGAGGTAAACTAGAAGGACGTACCATGTAAAACTCTTCATGAAGATTCCCATATAAGAAAGCATTCTTGACATCTATCTAGGATATATACTATTGATGAATAGAAGCTATTGCAATAAGATTGCGAATAATAGTCATTTTTTTCAATAGAATCAAAATTCTCTTCATAATCCATTCCATACTCCTACAAGTAACCCTTAGTAATAATTCTAACTTTATATCGTTCAATGGAACCATCAAATCTAGTTTTCATTTTTTAGACCCGACAAGAACCAAAGGTGTGTTTTCATGGTGGCAAGGGTACCAAATCTCAAGTATGATTCTAATGCAAAGTGTTAAGTTCCTCAATCATAACATCCTATCAGTGTTTATCACAAACAACCTATCTATATAACATGAGTTCAGAAAGATAACGTACAAAACCTCAAACTAAAGAAAATGAGCTAAAATAACAAGAGTAAGCAAAATCATGAAGTTTATTAGACTTGCGATAAAATGTAGACCATCAAACATAAAAGGAAATAACAACCTCAAATGATGATTGGTTTATAGTAGGGGAGGAATAGTTGGATGATTGAAAACCAAAGTACCATAATCTATTGAGATGTCAGTTTAAGCCCTACAATGAGTGTTATTAATGAACAAGGTAATAGGTGGAGCTTCATGAGTGCCAATTATAAAAGGATTAATGCAAATGAGGTTAGACCTTTTCATATCATAAGGACTGGAAGGAATAGTAAAGAATAGAATATGCTTAAGAAGCATAACATGGGAAGAGACATATAATTTGTGAGTGGCATGATCAAAACAACGATATCCCTTTTGACTTACCCTATAACCTAGAAAAATGTATATAGAGGATTAGGGTGATGATTTATCTTGCTCAAAGTGAGATCAAAACAAAAAATAAGTAGAACTAAAGACATGTAAGGAAGCATAATTAGGAGCATATCCATATAATTTCTTAATGGGTGATAGACAAGATTTGTGAGAGATGGGAATCATATTAACCAAGTAGCTTCTCCCCAAAAGACATCTAGAACATGCTGACAATAGTAAGGAACCTATTGTTTTCTTTCTCTAATGGCATTCTGTTCAGGGATTTTGGTACAAGAAGTTTATTGGATAGGATTATTAGAGGCAAGAAAATTGGTGAAAGCATTTGAAGTATATTTGTAACACCCTCATTTTTATCACTTGAAAATTTCTTTTAAAAGAGTTAATTCTAGATGCTAAAATATTAAAAACATAAGGTATTAATGCCACACTTAGTAGAAATCTAGTTTCCTATGACATTCTTACACTAAGTGTTAAGGCTAAAATATTACTCTACTTAAATTAAGAACAACAATCATAAGAAGTAGATAAGATATTATATTACAAGATTACACTATTTTGTCATAACAAAGGATTGAAAAAAGGTCACAATCATTAAAGAAAAAAAAATAAAGAAAGGGACATAAGAGTTTAAATAATATCTAGATTAAAAGATGTTGGAGTGGACATCAAATAATCATAACTCTCAACCCCAAAATACTATCTATTAAATTGTACTCTCAAAGTACTCATATAAAGTCACAACTACCAATTGAAAAGGTAGGGGATTATAAAATAGAACCCATCAATAAAATGGTACTAATTAAACCATTACAAAACACTAAGCATGCAAATGTCAAATGGAGCACAAAAAAGGTATTACAAGGAAAATATGACATAAACATATCGAAGAGTACATATTACGATAAGATATGATGGACATGCCAGTACATAAACATCACTAAGGTCACATACTCTTCATACCATTACACTTAATCATAATCAAAACTCAATAAACTAATTCATGACAAGGGTTTCCACAAAGGGAAGACACCAACCTATACTTAACCATTCCCAAAATAATCATAACACAACTTATAATAATTATGGTAATGCACTAAGATGACTACTATAACAACCATACCAACAAATTCCAAATACCATAGGTAGGGTATGAAGGTAAATACTGAATAAAAAATCTAAAAATACCAAAGGCCACACACTAGGTTACTTCCTTTTAATTACTTGAGGGGATATTATATGAACTCAGAGATATTAAGGTACTCCGATCATACCTACACATAAAGGTAGCTTAAGTTCCTACCAACTATTAACTTAAGGATACTAAGGTATCCTAGTCACACTAGCACACAAATGAAGTAAAATATCCTATTGGTAAGAACAAACAATCCATAAGTATGCATATCATCTAAGAAATTTGAAGAACTAAGTATATAAGATATAAAGCCTAACTAGGATATTATATAACACCCAAAAAATTTTGTAATCTTAATTTTTTGTGTTTAGAATTTTATTTGAAACATAATCCTAAAATATTAGCTTAATTATTTTTTTTAAACCTTAAACTATAAACTAAATAAATTCTTAAATAATTTATTCTAATTAATTTTTCTCTTTTCTTTTTCTTTAACCCTTACCTTTAACTAGATATTTTTTTTTGGTTTGATTTTCTAACCAAAAACCCTAACTTAACCAAACTAAATCTAAAACTAAAAATCCTAATATAACAAGCCAAATCGTTATCATTTTCTCCCTCATGCGACCTCCCCTGCCTTGCATCTTTTTATTCTTGCACCCACTCCATGCAATCTCTACTTTGTTCCTCTCCAATAGACCGCCATCACACTTGCCCCTCTTTCACATGCAACAACCCTTCCCCGTCCATTTTACCTCCCTACATAACTTTTTCACCCTTCTTCTTTTCCTTCTCATTTGACCTAGCCAAAACACCCTCTATTTTTAGTTTCTTTGCTTCATAGCCTTTCACCTTACATCACCACCCATCATTTTTATTTCCCCCCTTTGATCTGTGGTCTTCTTTATTCCCTATTCTCGCCCCTATTTTTCCTCTCCGTTAAACCTTTTAGTCTCCCCTCAACTCTGCACACTACCACCTCCCAGTCGTGCTCCTCTCATGTGTTACCACCATGACCCAACTCCACCATTTTCTTCATCACCTATCACTAACTCTCCTTCCCCATCATTCATTCTTTTCTCGTCCATTCCTAGCACCTATCAACATCCATCATTGTTGATTCATCACTGACACCCAACCATTTTCCTCACAGCTCTCATTCTTAACCTCGTTAACACCAACATCCCCTCTTGCCATTGCCCCTTCCTCACGTTGCACAACCTGATGCAGCTTTACCACCTCATGCTTTCCCAACCCTCCTACATACAAGCCTAGTGCAACCTCACCTTCTTAGTGTAGCCCTCTCATGATGCTTCATTCTTCCAGTTTCACATGCTCGTGCTACTTTTATCAACCAGGGTGGGGTGAAACGTTGATCTTCACTTTACCAAGCCTTCTCCCTACTTCCTTATTTTTCTTTCTTTCCCCTTTATTTGGCCTATACCCCTTATTTACAACTTCTAAAAACCATCGTCGCCAGCAATAACCCTTATTCTCTTAGTTTTTCTTATTATAACTTCCTCGACAACCATGATTCCCATCACCTTTCTCAACCAACAACCCATGCAACCAACCATCCTGCATGTCATTCCCTCACCTACTCTTACCCCTGTAGTGTGACCAGATCCCACAACCCAACCCTTGTTACATGAGTGGCTCATGTTTAGCACAAAAATTATAGGCATGGTTTTGTTATGTATTTTACCTACTCAGTATTGGTTTGATTTTTCATTATTATTATGTTAATAGTTTTTTGTTGCTAATTTATCTTATCATTTTTATTTTAGGTAAATAAGGATGATTAGTAGGGCCTAGTAATTTATATTAGGTTACATATATTTTTTCTTGTCATTGGAATTAAGTTAAACCATATGTCTAATTTAGAAGTCAAATATTACATGATAGCATATTAGGGCTCCAATGTGTGTATTATATTAAGCATCCATCTTAATGTGTTATAATAATTTTCCTAAGTATGCTAGCATGCAATTATGTATAATAGAGTATGTTAAATTGCTAAATTATTATGTTTACAAAAGTATGATGGAATAGGTTTAATGGCATGCATTAATTATACATGATATTATGTCTAATATAACAGGTTGAATATGTTTAGGCTTATTTTTTCATGATTATTATCATTGTATGCCCTAGAGATAATTTGGTCTTTTAAGTATACCATGTTTATTTATTCCAATATGTATTCCTAATATGTATATATAATGTTAGGTATAGGAGTATGTGATTTATGATGCATTAGATATTCATGTTAGGGTTTTACGTGGTAAATCATATTTCAGGCAAAGTAGTTTAATGGTGTGGATTAATTATGCATAATTCATATGCCTAACATAAAATAAAATTATTCTTTAAAATGGATAATGACGTGGAAATATTGATCTCAAGTGCATTTTAGTCATTTATGGCCTAATGTGCTTAAGTGTGAATAATTAGATGTAGGATGACCTTGGACTAAGTGTTGACTTGAATAATTGAGAAGAAGCAAAATTAGTTAAGTATGGAAATCAGATCTGTTTGTATATGTTGTGGTCTTGTAGTTACCCTAATAAAATAATAATATTTAAAGTAAAAGGTTTTGAGATTTGGAATGATGGCTTTCTACGGATAGATACCCTAAGGATGTGGTTTAACTTATAGTTTAGTTTATATTTTGCTAGCGTGTCTTAGTGTAATACCCAAAATTTTATCTAATCTTAATCTCGAGTAATTAATATCTTAACCTAATTCTAATATCAATAAATTAATATTTCTAGGTTACTTTAATTTTTTAATCCTAAATCTTAACATAATCCCAATATTTATTTTGGGTCATTAATATTTTTAACCTAAACCTAATCCCAGATAATTGATAATTAATTTTACTATAAATCCCTATTTTAAATTATGTTAACCTTTCTACTTGCGTAAATCCTTTTCTTCCCTACCAAATCCCTTTTGTCATGCTTACCCCCTAAACCTATCTATCCTACATTCATCACCACCACCATCAACTGCCACATCTCAAAGGTCATGTTTGTTGAATTTTTAACCCTTACCCTAATCGTGTTGATCCATGACACCCCCTGCCTTCCCTCTTTGTTGTTCATCACCATACATGCAAATGTGTGTGTGTGTGTATACACCCCTCCCAAGATCTGCTTCATTTATTTCCCAATGAACTCCCTTGCTCCCACCATTTATGTTGAGCATCCGAGCCTTGACCACCTTCCCTTCTCACATTCCTTTTTTTTTCTCTATTTGTCACCGTCATCCACCATCAACACCACTCTCCACCACCAACCACTAAACACCACCATTTCCTTGAAAAACCAACCACCTCTACCACCCCATCATTTCCCCCTCATTGTTGCCCTACCATTTCCACTCGAATCCTTTATTTTTCCTCTCCTCGATCTTTTCCCTCTTTTTATCGTGCTCTATTTTTTTCATAGAGGTACATGGCTATACACCCTTAAATTCCCCAATTGTGCCCCTCGCACATGAATTACGCATGGTTTCATGCATAGCTGGTGGGCACCCTTTTTCCCCTCGCTCATGCTCTTCACTCATCATTATACACACTCTACACACCCCACCCGTGCTTATTCCATGCTCTCGACATGTGCAAGCGCTATATGTTATGCCTGTGCCCCTTTGGCATTCCTTTAGCACAACATGCATCCCTTTTAGCACACCCCATACTCCACTACAACACCACTCTAGCACAACTTTAGTAACACCACACATTCCATCGTACTCCCATACAACCTTAGATTCTTCACTTGTTTTGGTGGTCCCTATTTTCACCCTCCTTTACCTTAACTTTGTATTGATATTATTCTTGATTTCTAATCATGTTTTATTCCCATGTTTTTAGGTGATTTTCTAGTGATCTCAAAGGAGACAGGTTAAGCTTACGTGCTTAGAGACCAACATCATTTTTACTAGCGATACATGTTTTATTTAGGGTTTATATGTGCAATTTGTATTTGCATGTGATATTTTATTTGGTAATGTTATTTCTATAATGTGATTAAATGATGGCTGAGTAAGACATAAGTTAACTAATATGAGATTCTGATGTTTTCAGTAAGAAAAGGATATTTTGGTCAATAAAGGTTTAAAATGGAATTTTGGTGATTGGAAAGGAGAATAGACTTTAAATATGCTAAGTATGATACTTGGAGAATTTAGGATAATGACGAGTAGCATAAGTATGATAAAATGAGAAGTTATGTTCACCTTGTGAATTTAAGATTTCTTAGAGGAATTATATACATTTTACTTAAGCACTACCACCATAACTAAGTGGTTGTACCTTACGTGTTTTTAATTATTTTTTGTGCATATATACATGATTCTTGCATCAAGATATCGATTAAAAAACTCTAAATAAGATAATAATCATTTAAAACAAAAGATCATGTGTGTCAGGTTGAGGTATATTTTGTGTTTGTTCCACTGGATGATGTTAGTGGCTCAGGAGTATTCAGCCTTGAGAGGTGCATTAATCTGTTCCACCATGTTAAGAATAGTAGGGGTCTAAACTTAGTGTAAATGAGAATATGATTATGAGATAAATGCTAATAGATAAGAAATTAATCACTTAAAATGAAAGATTACACGAGTAAAGACCGATATGTTGTGTTTATTCTAACAAACAATAATAGTGGCTTAGGCTTTATCTGAGAGGTACTTCATACCATTCCACGAGTTTAAGAATAGTGGTTAGGAGTATATTGTCCTAGTATATGTTGGGTTCGTTCCATCGGATGATAATAGTGGTTCACGTGTTTTGCCCTGAGAGATGCTTTAATTTGTTCCACCAAATTAAGAATAGTAGAGTTCATGAACTCAATATAAATAAAATTATGGATTTTGTTTATATCTAATAATGAATTATGGAATCAGCTTTTAACTTACATTACTTCATTATTAACTCGCATGCATGCTTTTTTTTTTCTTTTGTAACCTTAGTTTATATGTATGGTTATCTTACTCAGTACATATTATATTAATAATCATTTTCATAGGTGTTAGTCATTTCCACAAGCAAACAACCCAAATGTTTTTGTGCAGGTCGACGAGAACCATTTTTTGATCATTTTATTGCATATGATGCCTTATGTGTAGAGGATTGATTCTTATGTATTGGGGTTGGACGTAGAGTTATGTTATCTGGTGGTTAGCTTTTACTTATATACCTTTTAGAATCTTGGTTCTATGGGAACCGTTTTGATGTATTTTCATGTAGCACTCCAAGTTAATCTTTAAACTTTTTTCTGTGTTTATGAAAGTTATCTTATTATTTGTTCATCGTGTTTAAAGTCTTAACTATTTTGCCTTGTATTCTATAAAATAATGGTATAGTAATCCAAACTTATATCGAATATAATAATAAAACCCAACTAATTTAATATTACACTTCTGCTAAAAATAAATTTTTTTGGTAGTAAATTTTAAGGTATCATATGTGGTGCCCAAGCTAGGTTCTATATCTTACTCTACTTAGCTCTTCATACTTTTTAGAGGGTATGCATAATCATAGATTAGGTGTCCTTGTCAATAGGGTATTATGCTTCCTTTTAGTGCTAGTATGACCAGTGTACCTTAGTGTCATTGGTTTAATAGTCGATAGGATATTGTGTTGCCTTTGTGCTCTTGTATGACTAGAGTACCTTAGTGTCTCATGATTGATATGATATCCCATTGAGTAAATAAAAATGGAAGCAATTATTGTTGGTTTGAAATTATATTAGAGTGGTGAGTTGGTAGTTGCCTTCATGCCCTACATATAGAGTTTTGAAATTTATTAGTATGTATATTGAACGTATAAGATATAATATGAATGTTATGCAAATTATTTAGGAATGCTTTGGTGTATTTCCTTTGGGAAACACCCTTGGTATGCTTTGGTTATTAAGTTTTATATTGTTTTTTAAGTAAAATTATTTGTTAAGCATGTGACATTGGTAATAAATGGTTATCTAGCATGTATATCACGTTTTGTTATTTCTTGTATGACTCGATATTTATATACCATGTTTCCTTGTGATACCTTCTATGTGTCACATGCAACCTTTGCATATTTAGTTTTATAAAGTGGTTTACTCAATACCATTGTATAAATGGGTTATATTTCATGGTCCATTACCCATTCTGGAATTTTTAGAATCAAGTATGAGTGTAGCTTGCTAGATAGTATTTATGGGGTTGAGAGTTAGGGTTATTCGGTGTCTAATTTTGTATCTCTTGATCTAGATATTCTTGGACTCTTATGTTCCTTCTACATTCATTTTCATTTGGATTTTGTAGCCGTTGAATGATATTGTATTATTAGAACAATGTTAACCTATATTGTAATCTTTGTTATGTTCATATGATTGATGTTATTAATTTAAGCAGAAGAATGTTTAGCCTTATCACTTGGTACAAGAATGGTAAAGGAAACCGAACTTATACTAAGGATGGTGGTAACACCATGTGTTTTTAATGTTTTAGCTTCCTCCATGAAAAATTTAATAATAAAAATTTTAAATGCTAAAAATGGGGGTGTTACATATTAAGATTCCTCTTGAAAACTAATCCAATTCAAGGGCTAAACCTCATCTTTAGGGTATCCACCATTTTCAATTTTAAATTCTTCCACTTTAAATATAAATATCTTAATAAGTTGATCATAAAATATCATCTAGTGCATAATATTTTCAATTCCAAACTTAAACTATTTTTCTTTATTTTCAATTATTCAAGTTAACAGTCCAAGACAAAGTCAAATTCAACTAAGGTTAACCTAGGAATCCACTAATGCTATCCTATATCAAATTATCAAGCACTTTAGCATAATAAGTTATAAATAACCAAAATGCTCTTATAGTTTATTTACTCATTAAATTTCTAACTTAAACCAAAATTTTATTATAATTAAATGAATTTAATGGCATAGCTAAATAAAATGAAAATAAACATTTCAACATAAAAACTATAGTTTTGGAAAAATTTTAAAAGCGGTAAAATTGTCATTTTGCCCCTAGAACACACTTAAGTCCATTTTCCACATAAAACCCTAATCATGCATATCTAGTTTAAAATATTTCACATGTTTCTCATGATCAGCATAACATAACAAATGCTACGCACACATTTTAAAAATTAAAGATTTATAGTGAAAATACCAAAATATCCCTAGAGTATATAAAGCCTAAATAATTCATTCCTATGCTTAAACATGCTCAAATCTCAACATATCATATATTAAATTTTAAGTAAACCATATAAGGAATTTAAAGGTAAGATCAAAAATAGCAATGAGATATTGAATGGGATAATATTTCCCTCAGAAAGACCACCTCTACAACACATGCATAAATAATTCACAACATTAAATCCTATTCGAGCGTGATATTATAGATATATTAAAATACATAAATCTAGCATTCTCTTGCATGAGTTCACAGGGTCACCTACTTGGAGGAAATAATATAATCTATAGTGTATGCATATTTTTCATGGAATTAAAAGAAAGTATACATTATACTTAAGCATGACCAAAGAAACCCTAAACATGCTATCACAAGATTTTTACACATTAATAAGAACATGTGGGTTATCTCTTTTTGAAGCAAAATAGAAAAAATAAAAGCAAAGAAAGCATCAAAATCCATAGCCTCCAAGTAACATTCACTACTACAAACACGGGAAATAATAACGGGACATTAATAACGGTAGTTCGAAAACCGTTGTCAAACGCGTGAAAATTAATCGGCGGGAAGTTTTGATAACGGTTCTAGTTAAAAACCGTTATTAAAAGGGCAACGTTAAAATTTGGACGGATGTTTTAATAACGGTTTTATATAAACCGTTATTAAAAGAGGATTTAATAACGGTTCATATTAGAACCGTTGTCAAAAGTCAGAAGCTTTTAATGACGGTTCCTGGAAGAACCGTTATTAAAAGATGTTTTAATAACGGTTCTCTCAGGAACCGTTATTAAAACCCCAAAATCAAACTTTTATTTCGCTCGCGCGGTTCTGTTTCGTGCCAAAGTTTTCAGACTCTCTGCACTTTCGTTCTCTTGCTCTCTGGCCTTCTCAAGTAAAGGAAACCCTCGCACCGCCAACTCTCCACCACGCCACGCCTCTGCCATTGTTCCGAAGCTAGCTGGCACTTGCACCTTCATCCTCCGTCGTGTTTGAAGCCCTTGCCTCTCTCAACATTCTCACCGTCGTGTTTGTAGCTAGCTCACTTTACGTATGTGTTTGTTCTTCCTCTCGTAACTTTTTATCTACTTATATAAATGCATGTCGCCAGGGTTTCGTTCGAAAATGTGTTGTTGAATGTGTTGGCTGAAAATTTTGCTGTTTGTTGTTGAATTTGTTGCGTTATTGTTATATATTAACAAATGCATGTGTTGGCCGAGACCTTTACATGTGTTGAATATAGATTCAACATTATTTAGAGCTACAACCATAATAAACAAAAGAGAAGACATTATTGAGGTTATTTAGAGCTAGATTCAACCGTAAACTTTGGAGGGTCATAACGTTTTCATGGGACCTCGGATTTAGGTGATCTAGGAGGCTATTTTGGGTATTTTTTTGAGATCTACAATGTGGCAAACCGGCAAAGCCGGTTTGGGCAATATCGGAGCCCAAAAAAGGCCATTTTGGCCTCTAAATTGAGGTTTTTTTGTTATATACAAGTGATACAACCTTTTTAGGGCCTTTTTTACAAATTGAACCTTTAATTTAGACTATCCTGAAAACCTTTTTCACATTCTAGGGTATGATGGTGTTATATAAACTCTTGATTAAAGTGGTATTACATGTTGCCTACCTTTGTATTATTTTGTATGTAGGGTAATACATGTTTTCAGTTATTGTTTATCTCTTTATCCTCTATTGTAATTATGGATGAGATAAGAGCTTTAGGTACCTCCAAAATTGAAGATCTTCGAGACAAAGGAACTTAGATGATGATGATGATGATGAAGTTTTTAAGGGTTCAAGTGAAGAAGACGAGCAATGGATCTTATAGTCTAGAATAGATTGGTCAACATAGATCCAAGCCATGTATGTTTGCTTTTCCATATTTTTCTATTAATGAATCATGACATACCTAATGGCTAACTGTATATTAATTGAAACATGGGTGTTGTAGTTTTTCACTGATGACTATGCACGAGGCCAGCAATATAATGTTGATGAAATTGATGATGTTAGAGATCAATGGGCCAAGCACGTGCACTCATTCATTCAGTATTAGGTAGCGATCTATATATTCTACATGCATTTTTAGGTTTGTATTTCGTCTACCAGCCTAGATCCGTGAACTCTTTACTTTGGGGTGTAGAGCTACCAAGTTGTGGTATGCCCACTAATTTTATTGCTAAGTATAGTTGGTGTATTGAGACATGCATACCAATTATAGATTGATTGAAATTATGGTGTGATTGCAGATTTGATATGAATTGATGTTGTTTTACATTGCAGATTTGGTAATTGTTTTAACATACAATTGTGTATGTGGGCAGGAACAAAACTGCAAAAAAAAAGGTGGAGTTTTAATAACGGTTTTTAAGTAAAAACCGTTATTAAATATGAAGTTTACGCACATATTCGCGGGTTTTTGTGTATTTTTCATGACGGTTATGAACCGTTATTAAAGATTTAATAACGGGCGATTCAATAACGGTTGAAAACCGTTATTAAAACTATAAAATAACCGTTATTAAAACCCCTTTCCGTGGTAGTTCCTTCTCTTTCTTAAAAACAAAATCCACCAATAATTAGTATGTAACACAATAAAATAACAAGACACCAACAATAATTAACCAAAAACCAATCATGAAAGAGGGTCATACCAAAAAATGGGTGGCACACCAAAGAGGAGGACAAGGAGAGGCAACTAATCAATTTTCTCCCAAATCTAACACCCTTATATTTAAGAAAAATATAATTAGGCTAGATAAGGGATTAAGAGGAGAAAATCAAGTAATAAAATGGGAGAATAACAAGGTTATGGGTATGGGTTTCTCTTAGATCAAGAGTAAGGATGAAGCCCTTGAACACTTAGATAATATTCAAATAAAAGGGGATAAGATATGAGAGAGCTAAATGCACCAAGGTTTGAATGAAATGAAAACTAGGCACAAAAGGTTCATATGGAGGCATTCAGGTCAAAAATCAACTAGGAAGAGAGAGGGAGAGATACTATAAGGCTTGAATCACCAAAACTTGAATGAAAAAGGTGATGGGAGTAGGTTTGGCATATAAGAGAGTGAGTGAGAAGTGAAATGAGGTGATTATGGCCAAAATATTAGGTAAGATTAAGGCTAAAAGTAGTGATTTGATTCCAAGGTGAGGGAAGGTCAGATAAAAGCCTACAAGGACAAAGGTAAGGGCTGTAAAGCTAAAATAGAGCAAAAAAATCATAAAAAACCTTTTATGATACTTGGACGATCATCAATCGGCCGTTGGTTGTCAACTTTATTCGCTTAATGCTACCCATTATGTTGGATAGCCTGGTTATCTAGCCCTAAGTCTCTAATCAACCACCTATCTCTAAAAACCCTATTCTCTAATTTTTAACCTAGTTTACTTATTCCATTTTTACCCCAACCCAAACACACTTAATGAACACATCCAACATACATTCTCCTCTTATAATTTCTATGATTAGAGTCACATTATATATTAAGCTAAAATTATGTCCTTAATTATAATTTATGAAAATTAGGGTATTATAGTATTCCCCTCCCAAATCACAACAACACCACTTTATCATTACAGAGTGTTGAGTTTTCACAAGAGCCACAAAATTATTAAAAATAGTGAGGTATTAATAACAACATTCCATAAGATAAATCTAATAAGAGCATGTGTAATCATCAATAAATGAAACATAATATGACCCCTTTTTTTGGCTATTGTAGAAAGCCTTTTATGATTTTTGATTGGGTATTTTATGCACAACATAATATTGTGTTGATTTGTGCAGGTGTTGGAGATGTTTTATGTAGAATTCTGAATTTTGTGATAAACATGGTGGCCCTTGTTTTTTGCATAATGTGTTGGTGTGGGTTTTGGGAAAAAATTGAGAGTAAGAAAATAAAAAAGAGGGGGTCATGTTTTCCAAACATGAACCATGATTTTTCTTTATTTTCAAAATACACTATTTTGCATCATATTGTGTTTTTTTTTTAGTACAAAAGAGATATGAGAAGACCTGTTTTATATTTATGTAATTAATTGATTTATGTATTTAATCATCTTGTAATGACACAAGAGCACAACTAAAGATCTATATTTCCCCCTTAATTGGTCTATTTTGTAATAATCAATTATTCATCATCTTGTTAATTTCAATTTTAGTTTGGATCTATTCAATCCATGTTATTCTACAACAATTTGGTATTAGAGTTGTGATTTTTAATGAGATCCGGTAATCGAGATGGGTATAGTATTTGATATTGAGAAGTTAAATTGGTTTGTTAATTTCATATTGTGGAAATTAAAGGTGAGGGTGATTTTGATTCATAACAAATTGGAAAAGGCATTATTTGGTCAATCAAATAAGTCAGATTTGATGACAGATGAGAGATTTGAGGTGCTAGATCTAAAGGCCCTATATGCTATATAACTATGCTTATCGAATGAGATATTGTAGGAAGTGGCAAAGGAATTATCAGCAACTGCCTCGTGGTTGTAGCTTGAGTCATTATATATGACGAAATCAGTTGTAAATCGAATGCTATTGAAGAATTGACTTCATGACCTAAAATTCTGTGAGGGTCAATCTTTGAAAGCTCATTTCAATAAATTTGATTCTATTATGATAGATTTGCATAACATAAGATTCAAATTAGATGATGAAGATTTGACCATTATGCTATTGTGTTCTTTGCCTGCTAAATATTTTCATGAGACTGTGTTGTATAGAAATAATGAGTTAGTCATTGAGGATGTAAAATCTTCTATGTTGCAATAGGAGTTGATTGATAGTTAGTTGACTAGTACCAACACTTTTGGGGACTTACACAGTGTGTGACTCATAACCAGGGGCAGGACACATGAATGGATGTATGGTGACTATAAGATGTCTAGATCTAAATCGAAGAGTTGACAAAAGTATGTTGCATGATATGGGTATCACAAGAAGAGGTATATTAGAAAGTTTTATCATAATAGGAAGCTCGGTGATATGTCTGGTGATTCATTTAGTATAAACAATAATGTTGTTGCAGCCTATGTTGATAGTCATGGAGATGTGTTAACGACTATTGTTAGATAGACCAAGATTAATGATAGATGAATCTTAGATTCTAGGTGATTGAGGTGACTCCGGGTAGAGTTGTCTTGATGGACAACGATGCTGCTTGAAAAGTTTTTGGGATTGGAATGGTGAAGGTGAAGATGCATGATGGTGTGGTTAGGAAACTATTCAACATGAAACATATCCCTAAGATGAATAAGAACCTCATCTCTTTGAATTTCTTAGATTGTAATGGATACCTGTGTGTTATTGAGGATGGTACCTTGAGAGTTACAAAAGGGGTCGTAGTGGTGATGAAGGGAAAACAAGTCAGAACATTATATGAGTTGGTGGGTTCCACTATTGTGGGGACGGTTACAGTGACATTGCTGAGGTTGTTAGAGTTAGATGTTATGAGACTTTGACATATGAGTGTCAAAGGATTTACTGAGCTCTCTAAGAGAGGATTGTTAGATGGATATAGTATAGATACTATATACTTCTATAAGCACTGTGTGTTTGAAAAGTAGAAGCAGATTAGTTTTTCGAGCATAGTACGAGAGTACCTCTTGGGTATATCCATTCAGATTTATGGAATCCAGTAAGTGCGGTTTCCAAAGGTGGTTCGCGGTACTTGTAGTCATTTGTTGATAACTTCTCTAAAAATGTATGGGTGTATGTCTTAAAGTATAAGAATGATGTGTTTGGTGTTTTCAAATGCTGGAAGACCTTGCTAGAGAAGTAGATTGGGAAGCAAGTTAAGTATCTGAAGATAGATAATGGTCTTGAGTTTTTTAAGCAGAGTTTTACTGATGTATGTCAAGACCATTGGATAGTGAGATACGACACTTATGTTGGGAGACAATAACAAAATGGGGTTGCTGAGAGAATGAGCAAGACCCTATTGAAAAATGCTTGTTGTATGTTATCATAAGGAGGGATAGCTAGAGAGTTTTGGGTTGAGGTGGTTTACATGGTAGCATACCTAGTAAACTAATAAGTAAATCAGTCCATTGAGTTGAAGACACATGAGAATTTGTCGTATAGTAAGCCATTTCATTACTCTAATTTGCATATCGTTGGTTGCCCTACTTATGCTTATATAAAAGATGGTAAACTTGAGCTTAGACCCAAAAAGTATATTTTTCTTGGCTTTAAATTTGGAGTGGAGAGGTACAAGTTATGAAACCTAACTACAGCCCAGTTTTTGACTAGTAGGGATGTTACCTTCAATAAGTTCATGCTCTTTTATAAGATTAAGTCTTGTGATGGTGCATCTAAGAAGGTGGAGTAGAATAATGATTCAGGCTTGGTGGAGGTTGAGGTTAAGTTGGAGGATAGAAATGCTTCTTATAGACCCACTATTTTTAAATTAGGTGGATCCATATAGTAGTTCAAACATAGGGGTGTTACTTTAGGTAGAGCATAGAGAATTTTTAAGCCTCTAGTTAGGATTGGCTTTAAGAATTGGTTGGTTATGTTTTATCTAGTACAACAATTGTTGTTGATGTGTATGAGCTAGCATCATTATCAGAGGCTATTGAGAGTTCTAATTATGTTGAGTGGTATACTGCTATAGAGGAGGAGATGTAGTCCTTATTGAAGATTAAACATGGGACTTGTGAAGGAACATAGGAAGAAGAAGATAGTTGGTTATAAGTGTGTGTACAAGTTCAAACAAGGAGCCCCATGGGTCGAGATACGAAGGTATAAGGCTCTTTTAGTTACATGTAGATTCAAACAGATTCCAAGGGTGTTCTATAACGAGGTATTTTCTCCTATGGTTAGACATAATTCTATTAGTGCTTTGCTTATGCTTGTGACTATGCATGATGTAGAGTTGGCATAGTTAGATGTTCAAAACTACATTTTTGCATGGTGAGCTTGAGGAGGAGATTTACATGCGATAATTTGATGGGTTTGTTTTTAAGGGGAAACAATATCATCTATGCTTATTGAAGAGGTTGTTGTATGGTATGAAGTTTTCTCCTAGATAGTGGACTAAATGGTTTTGTCAGTTTATGCTTGAGTATGATTTCTCTAGGAGTGAGTATGATGGATGAGTGTACTTGAAGGAGATGGAGGGAGGCTATCTTGTATATCTTTTTTCCATATGTTGATGACATGCATGTTGTAGAAAAAGATATGTCTAATGTTGATAAAGTGAAGGTAATGCTAAAGAGTGAGTTTGAGATAAGGATCTTAGAGCTGCAAAGAGGATCCTTAGCATGGAAATCATAAAAGACTATGACCAAAAGCTTTTGTACTTATAATAAGAGTCCTATGTGAACAAGGTGTTGAAGATGTTTCATATGATGGATGCCAAGATGAAGACCACTCCATTAGCTACTCACTTTATATGGCTATTATTCCATATTCGAATGTTGTTGGTTGTATCATGTACTCTATAATGTGTACTTGATTTGATATTTCTCAAGCTATTAGTATCATGAGTCGCTATATGGAAAATTTAAGGAAGGCACATTAGAAAGTAGTGAAGTGGATTCTAAAGTACCTAAAGGTTACAACATTAACTTGCATAGAGTATGGGAGATCAGCTAATTCACTAGTTGGGTTTGTGAACTCTAATTTTGGTGGAGACCTTGATAAATGGATATCCGCTAGTGGATACAATTTTTATCTTAGTGTTTCAGCTATTAGCTAGAGTTTATTTATTTTTATTTTTTTATTTTTTTTACAGGAGTTGATAACCTTGTGCACTATTGAAGTAGAGCATATGGCTATGACTAAGGCTTTTTAGGAAGGCACATGGCTTGGTGGTTATAGTGCGTGATCTGGAGTTTGGTCATGGTGCTCTAGTCATTCAAGGTGATAACTAGATTACTATATGTTTAGTGAAGAATCAAATTATTTCCATTATCAAATGAATCACATTAACATTGGGTATCACTTTATCCAAGGTACTATTACCGTTGGCAAAGTTGTGTTAGATAAAGTAGGTACATAGGATAATTCAGCTGATATGTTAATGAACCCACTGACCATGGGAAAGGTGATAGCCAGATTACTATATATTTAGCAAAGAATCAAAATTCTTTCCATTATTAAATGAATCACATTAACATTGATTATCACTTTCATTGAGGTACTATTATTGTTGTCAAAATTGTGTTGGAGAAAGTGGGTACTTTAAATAATCCAACTGATATGCTAACAATGCCACTGACTATGGGTAAGTTCGAGTATTTCTTTGACTTGATAGGTGTTCCATAGGCTATGAGGTCCTTTGTGAGACTGGATTTTTTGTTTATCAAGGTCTTTACATGTCATGCATCACAAGTACTGAGTCAAGGTGGAGAATTGTGAGTTTTGACTAAATATTTGATGCCTACTATAACATTGTGTTGATTCGTGTAGTTTTTGGAGAAGCTTTTATGTAATTGTGAATTTTGTGATAAACATGGGACATCGTGTTTATTAACATGGGACATGTTTATTCACATAATATGTTAATGTGAGTTTTGGACAACAAATTAAGAGTAAGGAAATAAACAAAGGGAGGTCATGTTTCCTAAATATAGATCGTGTTTTTTTCT
Organism: Tamarix austromongolica; assembly: GCA_039764185.1. Lineage (NCBI taxonomy): Eukaryota > Viridiplantae > Streptophyta > Magnoliopsida > Caryophyllales > Tamaricaceae > Tamarix > Tamarix austromongolica. Next base: position 106,310,510 of record CM077817.1, read on the forward strand.
CCCTTCTAAACCATGTTATTTTACCTCGTAGGTTTTTCTAGTATAAAAAAGATTTGAGAAATAAACACATCCTATATTTATTAACATGGGATGTGTTGATTCACATAATGTGTTAATGTGAGTTTTGGGCAAAAAATTGAGAGTAAGAAAATAAACACAATGAGGCTGTGTTTCCTAAATACGAATCGTATTTTTTCTTGCTTCTGAAACATGTTATTTTACCTCTAGGTTTTTTTCTAGCATAAAAAGATATGAGAAATAAGCACATTTTGTGTTTATTAACACTATATGTTTATTCACATAATGTGTTAGTGTGAGTTTTGGGAGAAAACTAAGAGTAACAAAATAAACATAGAGAGTCTGTGTTTTACTTTATAGATTTTTTTCTAGTATAAAAAATATATGAGAAAACCCTAGCAATCAAGTTGTGTGACCCAACTTTTTCTTCTTCTCCATAGAATTTTTCATTATTAGTGAATTGTAGATTTGTGTAATTGATTGATTGATTTGTTTAATCATTTTGTAATTACTCAAGAGCATAAATAAATATCTTTATTTATTTCCTCAATTGTTCTATTTTGTGATTGAATCATCAATTGTTCATCATCTTGTTAATTCTAATTTTGGTTGGGATCCATTCAATCCATGTTATTTTGCAATAGATTTCACACATCATAATGAATAAGATTAAGAGGATCATGGTATACATAAACACTTCTGGAAAAAAAAGTTAAGGTAGATAACTTTTCCAGTTTGCAACCACTACAATAATAAATGTCATGAGTTTTTTTATTTCACCTAATACTTTAGTAGACACTAAAAACTATAAATGAGAGGCTAAGATATGCCCTAAATGAGAGTGCCATGAGTAAAATATTGAGGATGACTAACTCAGACAATATGATGATAAATCCACACTTGAGGCAACTACCATTATTACTTCAAGATGATATAAAATATTGCGTATAACATGTCTCAATCATATTTTGAGATCATGGGTCTTACACATGATAAGTAGAAGAGGATAAAGACACTAAGTATCTAGACAAACATAATTTAACCTATAGTAATAAGTTTGTGGGTAAGACTATGTAATAAACATCTAGAAGAGACAAACAAAGTATAACAATTGATCAAACACATGCCTATGGCATAAGAGTGTGAAGGAGGCACGGTCATGTTAGGTGTGCACGGTTTAGGTGTGGCTCATGGAAACAAATCACTAATGAGGAGTGGGAGAAGACAATGGTAATTTAGGTCAGAAATGGTTGGTGGGGAAAGGTGGTGGTGGAGTGGTGCTTGGAATAGTGTCCAAAAACAGATGGCTGGCAGTGCTTTGTGGCTGGAAAAGGAAGGTGTGGTTATGGTCAATAGCTCACATAAATAAATAAAAATGGGGAGGAAAGTTGATGGCTATGGTGAGGCACAATAGAAAAAAGGGGCACAAGAGGAAAGGAAGGCTCGATGTTGATGGTGTTGGGTGGCGAAGGCATCGGCGACGAGGGGAAGGAGAAGGAGAAAGGGAATGAGGGGTTCTTGGCCGCATTGATTTCCTCGACTCAGGGAAGGAGGATGAGGGAAATGAAGAAGGAATAGAAAAGGGGATGAATGGGTATATATAGGTACATGACTTGGAGTGATAGCAAGGAAAAATGATGGGGAGGGAGTTGGGTTAGGCGTGGCTAGGCAGGTGAGGTGTGCTAGAGGGCAAGGGTTGTGTACAGAGGGATGTAGGGGGATATGTGAAAAGGGTTTTTGGTGTATAGCATAGGCAATTAGGGTGTGGAGATAGAGGTTGTAGGGGCTGTGCAAGGGTATAATCGATGTATATGGCGGGAATGGAAATGAGAGGGTGGTGTGTATGCATAGAGAGAAGGAGTGTGCATGGCTCGTAAAGCCTCTAAGCATACAAGTCATAACATCTCAACCATATATAAGAACATATCATCCATACAAGTTATATCACACATATTACACATAAAGCTAATCATGTTCAATATACCTTAGCTCCTTACAAGCCTAAATGCACCACACACACACTTAGTTCATATTCACATACATTCACACAAGGCATACTAATACATCCATACATACAAGTTTTACACATAACCTAAGCTTTAACTATATCCTTACCTAATAGGGCTCCTGGTTTGAAGCACACTTCTATGCCTCCTCACGAGGAAGGATTTGCTCATAACCTATAAAAGGAGTGTAACTAGTCATTTTACCTTCTTCTTGCTCCTTTCTCCTTATTTCCTTAATCAAATATTATTGATAATAATAATAATAATAATAATAACAACAACAACAATAATAATGTTAATAATAATAAAATATTAAAATAAAATATACTAAGTAGGTAGGAGAGAGAAGGACACAACTAGAAGAGACAATAGGCGAGGGGGCAGCGATGGCGGTGATGCACGGTGGTGGTGGTGGTGGTGGATGGTGTAAAAAGGAGGGATTTGAGGTTGGAAAAAAAGGAGGGGAGTTAGGGTTCCCTAGGTCAGGGGGTTGTGGTGGTGGTGATGGCCTCACAGCTACCGCACATGGTGGTGGTAGCGGCGACGAATAAGAGGAAAAGAAGATAAAAGAGAAGGGAGGAGGGGAAGAAAAGGGAAGTGGTGGTGTGGTAAGGTAGGGGAGGGTTTTCTGGGTAGGAAAGGAGGCAAGGAGGGAGGTGGTAGCTGCGGTGATGGTGGCATAAGGTGGCACAGGTGGCTGAGGGAGGTGTAAAAGGGTAGCTTGAGCTGCCTACTTTGCACAAGTGGGAAGGAGGGGCGGGGGAGTGGTTTAGTTGGTGTATGGTGATGTAGGAAAGAGGAAGGGAGGCTATGGCGATGGTAGCTTGGCCTAGTGGTGGCGGTAGCGATAGCTGTTTGGGTGGTGCGCATAAGGATTGGGGGAGGATGATCAGTAGAGAAAATGAGGGAGTGGGGAGGGGTATTTATAGGTGTAGGGGTTGGGGAAATGGACAAGAGAGGGAAGAATACAAAGGGAGGGGTTTTATAGCTATAGGCCACCGTGCAAGTAGGAGCAATAGTGTGACAGGGGAGACAGAGGACAAGTTTGTAGGACTGGGGGGAGTAGGTGAGGGGTTGTGGGCGTTGCATGAGGGAGGGGGACCATGCAGGGTCATACCTGCCACATGCCCTACAAAGCCAAATGAGGAAAGGAGGAGGGGAGAGAGGGGAGGGAGGGCTGCGAAGTAGCCATGTGTAGCATCATGCAGGTCGGGGAAGAAGGAGGAGGTAGGGGTAGAAGGGGAAAGAAGAGAAAAAGAAAGGGAGAAAAAAGGAAAAGAGGGGGAGGAGTGCGCCCAGGCTGGGCTGATCAGAGGAAAGAAAGGGAAAAAAAGCTAGGCGAGGGAAGGGAAAGGAAAGAAAAGAGGGGGAGGAAGGGAAAAAAGAAAAGGAAGAAAAAGGGAAAAGAAAAAAAAGGAAAAAAAAATGGGGTGGTAGGGTGGTTTGGAATTTTTTTGGAGTTTTAGGAATAATAAAATTAGTAATAATAGTAATAATAATAATATTTTTTATTAATTTAGAAATTATTATTATGATTCACTTATAATTTATCTTAGGTTAGCAAATAAATTTGGCATCTACTAATTAGATCCCTACATTATTTTTCTTCTTTTATGGCCATTATTATTATTATTATATTACTATTTTATTAGAAATGACGCATATAATTAAATCTTATCCAATGATTCCTTATTTTATTCTTGAATCCTAATATTATGTTTTGGGGTATTATAGTTAGCTACCATATGATTGGATTAAATTAGCCTTGTATTCTTGGAATTCATCCTTCTTTTGAAAGTAAAATAATAATAATAATAAACAATATAAAAAACCTGTAGTATTTTAACACACGAATTAAGAAATAATAAATTTTAAAAACTGTAGCATTTAGTAAAACACTACTATAGGATAAAGATTTAATGAAGGCTTATAAATAATAGTTAAAATAAAACTATTCTTAAAAGTGCAGTTGGGATCGGAGGGGAAAATAATAACAATTCCTAATTGAAATTGTTATCTAAAGTTTTTAGCATTGAAATCCTAAAGGAAAATGACCCATAAGAAATGAATCTTACGTGGTACGTGGTCGCTAAGTCTTAAACCCATTTCATAATCTTTTGTTTTTTCTTCTCATTTACCCTAACTCTCATAACTTCCTTCTCTGCCGGTAATAGAAATTCTCTCATCCTACTCCATTATACTTTAGTTCATCTCTATGGAGTTCTACATCGATCATTGCCTCAAATTCCTTCAATTTCACAGTTGGTTTCTTTGTCAATGTATTTGAGTTGCAAATTTCAACTTTTCTATCCTTCTTTAGTATTAAGAATCAAATTTCCTAGGTATGGTTGCATATTTCAAAGCTTGAGGGATAGATATGGCCGGAGTATTGAGGGCTTACGAAACATATATGGAACTTTATTTAATAATGACTATGATTCTGATGAAATTAGTGAGGTCTATCAAGATCCTCATCTAGATTTAACATTGAAATAAGAATTGTCGAAAAGCCTTGTTGCTTAGGATGTGACTTTGAATCGAACTCCTTTTAAAGTTATTATTCATTCTTTGAGTCCTTGGTTGATGCAAAGGACTATGTTCTTATTGATTTTCATTTAGTATGTTTGAATTGGTCATTTTGTTATTTGTTGATTTATATTTTGTCTATTTGAATTTCCTAAGATGTTTGTTATTTGTTTGATTTTCTCAGTTTGTTATTTGTTACTTATTGATTTCATTTAGTATGTTTGGTTTGGTTTTCTCAAAATATTTGTAATTTGTTCCATTTGCTCATTTTTTTCTTTCTTCATTTTTCTTAGTGGGACAAAATCTAGAATGTATGGTATACATTTAGATTAAGAACTATGACTATTTAACTCCCTCACATTCATGTGTTGCCTTTTCTCCATGGCATTTTGAATTGCATATATTTGAATTCCTAGCTCTTGTTCTAGTGTTTATAGATGGGTATTTTGTTGTTGTGAAAATTGTTATCAAAACTCATATTTGATAACGATTCTATCTAACAACTGTTATTAAATGTGAGTTTTGATGACAATTTTTATCCAAAATCGTAATTGAAAGTTTGTCGTTATCATATTTTTTGAAGTTTTTATAATAATTTTTGAACTGCTATTAAAATTCCAACATCAACGTATTTTTGAAGTTTTTTTAAATCATTATTAAAGCTTTAATAACTGGTGATTTGATAATGCTTTAAAACTATTATCAAAATCCTAAAATAACCATTATTAAAAGTTTTTTTATGTGGCACTGAATTCACTAATATACCATTGCATTAATTGTGTTCTTCTAATCAACACTTTAACTTTATTTACAATTACTACTAAGAATAAATGGGTTATAATACATTTAATGGTGTATACTTTTTTATAAATTAAAAGCACTTATATTGTGATTTTTTTAAAAAGTAGACCTTATATTATGGCAAGTGTAAAGCTTTAAAAAGTTATAGGCTTTTAAAAAAAGACTAATTTCCTTAGGAATCTACATTTTAAGAATTTAAAACCATCCACATTACTAGTGGCATGGCCATATGTGTGTCTCATAATTATCTACATTATGAGGTGGCAAAGAATGCAAGTGTAAAATATTTTACCATAAACTCACATCAAGGTCCTCAAAAAGGTGGGAGAAAATAGGGTAAATAAAAGGAAAAGGAAACGGGGCTAGCTTAAGAAAAGTAATAAAGGTGGGCTACCATATATTCTTTTAATAAGAAATATTTATATTAAATAAATTAGTGAAGTATAGGTTGATATAATCATATGTTTTTTTTTCATATTAAAGAGTAATAATTTAGAAATAAAAAAATTATATTAAAATTAGGGATAAATTATATTATAATATCATGTAAGGTGTTGAAAAAGGTGATGGGTGTCCAAAATAAGTGGCAAGGTTGTAGAAGGTCTAGTGAAAATTTAGAAGTGCATACACCTCATTTGATAACTGAATTATTTTTAGATTACTATCACTTTGTTTTAATTGTGTCATTTTAGTTGTTAGCTAGCATTATTAATTATTCAAATATTGTATTTAATTGTGTAGGAAATGACAATCAAAGTCAATATTGAGTTTGATTGTTGGAATATCTTTCCCATGTTGAATCAACATTTAGCATGTAATTGTGTATATATTTTAAACCTATAAATGTGACACATACAACTTATAAGGTTCACTAGTTAGTATCTTTTCTTTCAATATGGTATTAGAGCCTCTATTCCATGATTCTTGTTAATTTCAACTTCATAACACTTGTTTTTGTGAATTTAACTTCACTTGTTTGAGATATGTGGATTTCACTAGGTCAATATCGGTGCATTTGATTTTATAATTCTAATTTGCTACAATATTCTTGATCCTAAATTTATTTGTTTGATTTTTAAATCACGGTTTGATTTTAGTTTGATTTTTGAACTTTGAAATCCCAATTTAGTTTTTAAATTTTGAAATCACATTTTGATTTTTTTTTTGTTATTGGTGATTGTTAGTTTGAAAAATATGTTTTTTACTATGGATAGTTGAAAAGATTGTTCAAAGGAAGCTTGTAATGAATGAATTATTTATAAGAGAAAAAGGTCACTCGAAGGTTCGATGTTTGTTACTATTGAGAAAGGCTAAATCATCACAGTCCTAGCAACATGGTAATTTATTTGAGCAATAACTATCGCAAACCACCTATGACATCATATATTCCTCCTTAGAAATTTGGTAATCATCCAACTCAAACTAATAATTCATTGGTTGTCCCATCGCTAGATCTATATAAACTTAAGAAATTTTAGAAGCTTTTTGCATCATGATTATATTATAACACCCCAAAATTTTATAACCCTTATTTTTTAGCACTTAGCATTTCATTCAAAACCTAACCATGAAATCTCAACTTAATTATTTTGTTAACCCTTGGCCTACAAACTAAGATAATTATTAAATAAATTTATCCTAATTACTCCATCCTTTTTATTTTTATTTAAACCCACCCTAAATCAATAAACTTTGCCTCAATTTATTTTTCTAATTAGGTACCCTAATCCCGGATAAATTACTTTTTACCCTAATCCTAACTCCAAAATTTTCTTTCCTATTTTTCATTTTTCATTTTTCATTTTCTTCCCTTTCTCCACTTTTTATTTTTCTCATATTTCTTTCTTTTCCCTTCCATGACATAAGAAAAATAAGGAAAATTCCCTAAAGGTTTTAAGAATCATGGTTGAGAAAATAAAGGGAGAAAATAATAAAATGAAGGGTTAAGGAAAAATCTTGCGTGGAGTGTGTGAGCTTTACATGGGATGTATGTGCTTTGCATAGGAGAAAATCTTACATGGGAAAATCTAGTTTGAGGGTTGACCATGAGGAGGAAAATGTATTTAAGGTGATTGGGAAAGAGTTAGTACGTGGATTGATGGAACTATGCATGTATGGGAGCATAACTAGGGTTTTTGGGGAAAACCCCTAAGTTACAGGTATTGTGAGAGAGGTTAAGGAGGTTGTTTGGACTTTAGGTTGTGATGAGGAGTGTGTCACATGGAGGGTGTGAGTCAAGTTAAATGGAGGGTAGAGTTGTGTATGAGAAGAGGGTGAGGAAGAAAATGGGTGTATTAAGCTTTTTGGAGGTTACTAACTAGGGTATCATTATCACATGTGGGAGTTGAAGAGTCAGGTTGTGAATTTTGGAGTGGGTTGAGTGTAGTGATGGTGTTGGAATCAAGGGAGAAGGTGGGTTGAATAAGAAAAGGAGAGGCTAGGGCCACATAGACTAGATTAGGGTTTCTAGGGTAAACCCTAATGGGTGATGGTGAGCCTAGGTGGAGAAATGGGGAAGTGGGCCTTGACCGGAATATGTGGGGGTTTTGAATTCATGGTGAGTATGGTGGAAGGTCAAAAGGGGTCCTGGAGTCTTGGAGAGTGTAGAGGTCCCAGGTCAATGGATAGGGTTATTTAGAAAGTCTAGGTTAGAAGAGTGATAATGAGTCGGGAAAGCCCATTGGGGTATGCATGTCTAGATGGGGGTTACTTATTGAATAAGGCACTAATAAAATACTAATCGCTTAAAGTAGAAGACCATTGAGTCAGGTCTAGAATTAGGATGATTTTCGTTCCACTAGCTATAATAGTGCCCAAGAGCATTTTGCCCCTGAGACCGATCCACTGGCAATAATAGTGGCCAAGTACGTTCTTCCCTGAAGTAGTATTTCCATTCCACCGATTATAATAGTGGAGGTTCTAAGCTCAATAAGCTAAAAATTAGATGATAATAAATCATGGGGAATACACTAATCACTTATAGTGGAATATTACGTGGGTTAAGGCGAGACTTAGCATGATTCTCGTTCCATTGGCTACAATAGTGGCTAGGAGCGTTTTGCCCTAGAGACCATTCTACCAGCTACAATAGTGGTTAGGTGCATTACGCTCTAGAGTAGTTATTTCCATTCCATCGGCCATAATTGTAATTTTCTAAAATTTAAAAAACCTACAATTTAATAAATAACTTTTATTTGGGATAAATTAGCTTTTAAATCTATTTAATTTAATTATTTTATAGATTTTTGAGTATATAAAATTGGATAGGAATATTTAATAAATTATAAAAAATATTTTATTATTTTATTATACTTATTTTATTTGATTAAATTCCCAAACCAATATTTTTCCTAAAATTAACCTTTTTAAACCCATATATTAAATTATATTAAACTAAATTATTAAATAAATTTGTCTCCCAAAAATATTACATTCTATTATTTTATAAATTAAACTATTTTATTTTTCCTCTTTTCCCTTTTCCTTTTTCTTTCTCCTTTTTCTCCTTTCTTTCTTTTTTCTTTTCCCTTCTCTTCGGGCCGCCGGGCCGGTCTGCTTCTCCCTCCCTGCTCCCTGGGCACCAGACCCGCTTCTTCTCCTTCCTCTCCTTTCCCTGCGTGTGTCACCCGGCCCAACCCCCCTTTTCTTTTATTTCCTTCCCTCCCCAACTGGGCCAGCCCACGCTCTCCCTTTCTTTCTTCTCCTTCTCCCGGTCTGCTTCCTCTCCTCTTCCTTTCTTTATTCTCCTACCTCCTTCCTCGACCACCTCCGCTATGCCCGTCCATGCCCGACCACCCTGCCCGCAACCCTCCTGCTCTCCCTACCTCCCTCTCTCTCTCCCGCCGTTTTCTTATCCCTTTTCTACCCAACGAACCCTTCTCTCTTCTCACGCACACCCCCTTTCTTTCTCTTCTTCCCTTCCCTCTCCCTGCCACCTGATCGGCCGCCTGCCCCAGCCAGCCACCTACTTCCCTCTACTCCCTCTTCCTTTTCTTCTTCCATTCTTCCTTCATCCTGCCCATTTTTTGAGCCTCCTTCCCTTCCCCGATCTCCTCCTCTCCATTTTCTTCTCCTTCATCCTCTCCCCTATTTTTGCACCACCGCCCCCTCGGCCGCTTCCTCCTCCTCACCAGCCGCTTGCACCACCTTCTGCATCCTTCTACTCCCACCCTACACCACCAAAACACCCTTGAGCCACCCTACAACCCCCTTCTTCCTCCCCTCTCCTTTTTCTTCTTTCTCAGCAACCACCCTGCACCTCCTCCTTTCGCCGCCGTTCCACCGCCTCTGCTGCCACTTGAGGCACCAAACCACTCCCTACAACCTCCCCTACCACCCCACACCTCCTTTAGCTGAAACAAACCCCCTCACCCCCTCATTTTCCTCCTCTCTTTTCCTTCCTTCTCAGCCCCCTCCACCTTGGCAACCACCTTCACAGCCTCACTGCCACTACCGTTGCCGCTGCCACCCTTAGCCGCCAACAACCTATCCCCGACCACCACCTACACCCCCTCTCCACCCCTACACCCTTCCCTTGCCCTAAATCCTCCCCCACTTACCCTCTTTCCTATCCCTAAAGCCCTAACCTGAAAAGACCCCTTTCCTTCCTTTCTTCCACCACCTTCGACCCCTTCCAACCCTTGTTTTGCATGCAGCTCATACTGCTCGAGTAGTTTGATTTGCTGCCTTCCTTTGGGTTATTTTGGTTAATGATTTTAAGGTATAATAATATTTAAGCTAAGTATTTCATAATTAAGTTTTATAAAGTCTTATGATTTGGTTTTCTCATTTCTAATATGATAAGTATTGATATTATTTGTAGGTAGGTTTTGCTAATTAAATCTTGAATCTTTAACCAGAATACCGGTAAGGTTTGATTTTGTGAGAATTAAGATAATCGTTAAACCCCACTTAAAAATATGGATAAACGTATGTTAGCACATTAGGGTTTTAATATGTTATTATGCAGGATATATGTTGTTTAATATGATGTATGTAGTGTGTTTATATTGATTGATATAAAGGAGAGCATGCTAGTTTATGTGCCATGTGTGGAACTAATGCTTAAGGAAGGAGTTTTGTCATTAATGAAAATGTTAAGTATTTATCCATGTTATATTATGTTATTGTGACCATTGATGCATGAATAATATTATTGTAAGCCTTAGGGGCATTTTAGTAATATATCTTGTGCAAGAATGTGGCCTAATATATGTGGGTGCTAATGAGTATTATGTTGAAATATAATAGTTGGTAGAGTTGGATAATGAGAATGGAGTATTAATATTACTATTTTATGTAGTGATGATAATTTAAGAAAAGTGGTGTAATAAGGGGTAAAATGGTAAATTTGTAAGTAAAAGGATAGTATAGTAATTTTGGAGGAGAAGGGAAAAATGGTAAATTGTAGGTAAAAGGGTATTATGGTAATTTTGGAAGTTAAGGGTATTGCGGTAATTTTGGAAGTAAATAGTAAAATGGTAATTTTAGAAGTAAGGGGCAAACTGGTAATTTTAGAAGTAAAAGGGGTATTATGGTAATTCTGGAGGCAATGGGTAAAATGGTAATTTATAAGTAAAAAGGGTATTATGTAATTCTAGAGGCAAAGGGTAAAATGGTAATTTTGAAAGTAAAGGGCAAAATGGTAATTTAAAAGTAAAAAGGGTATTATGATAGTTTTGGAAGTAAAGGGCAAAGTGGTAATTTGTAAGTAAAAAGGGTATTGCAGTAATTTTGGAAGTAAAGGGTAAAATGGTAATTTGTAAGTAAAAATGGTATTACGATAATTTTAGAAGTAAAGGGCAAAATGGTAATTTTGTAAGTAAAAGGATAAAATGGTGATTTGTAAGCAAAAGAGGAAAATGATAATTATAATAATAGAGAAGGGTAAAATGGCAATTATAATAATGTAGAATGATAAAATGGTAATTATAATAATGGAGAAGGGTAAAATGGTAATTATGATAATGGAGAAGGGTAATTTGGTAATTATGATAATGGAGAAGGTTAGTTTGGTAATTATGATAATGGAGAAGGGTAATTTGGTAATTTAACCAACTAAATGGCAATTTGGTAATTATAATAACGGAGAAGGGTAATTTGGTAATTATGATAATAAAGAAGGGCAATTTGGTAATTTGACCAACTAAAAGGCAACTTGGTAATTATAACAAAGGAGAAGGACGTTTTGGTAATCTAACTAACCAAATGGAAAATATGATAAGTGTAACAATTATGAAGGGTGATAGATGACCTAATAATTATGGGAGATAACTTGGTAACCCAAATCGAGTAAGGGGTAATTTGATAATTATGCAACATGAAGGGTAATATGGTAAATTGGTAAGTAAGGAAGGGATGGCTTAATAATTATACAAGCAAGGGGTAAATTAGTAATTCGTATCGAATATGTTGACGGGATAATGGAGTTTGGTAATAAGACTCACGTAACACTGAATAGTAAGATAATGGTGTTTGACAATTAGTAAGTATCACAAGTATGAATCCTAAGTCGGAATTGGATGAGATTATGATGACCTTAATGATTCCTCTATATTATCTTGGATAACCGTATGAATAAGGAATACCTAATGATATCAGAATGATTGAAAGTGAATAAGTATCTGATTGTTGTGCTTTTTGTGATCATCTCAATTAAGACACTAATACTTAAAGTGAAAGACCTCGAGATCAGGAATGGTGGCTCTTTAGGGGTCGCTACCCTAAAGATGTGATTTAACCCATGATTATTCTGGTATTTGCTGGTGTGCCTTTGTGCCCCAGCGAGGCCCTATATGTTACTCTATCTAACTCTACGTACCTATTTAGGGGGTATGCATACTTATGAAATAGGTGTCCTTATCAGTAGGGTACTGAGTCGTTGTATGCACCAATACGACCAGGGTACCTTTGCGTCCCTTGGTTGATAGTTGAAGAGTACTGAGTAGCTTATATGCACCAGTGCAACTGGTGTACCTTTGTGTCTCGTGATCTTGATCTCTCTATCTAGGCAAATAAATGAAATTATTGTGATGATTAAAAAGGAAAAACACTAATTGTGAAAGTGAAAAACTAATAAGCAGTGCCTAGTTGAATTATATTATGAGTACCAGTTCACCAAATATAATAGTGGCCTAGGAGCATTTTGCCCTAGATGATGTTTATGAGTGTCGGTCCACTGGATATAATAGTGGCCCAGGAGCGTGCTGCCTTGGATGATGTATATATGTATTTCGATCCACCGGCTATAATAGTGGGGGTCCGGAGCTCAATAAATTTGATTTGGTTGTGAATAAATCATGGAAAACATTAATCACGTATAGTGGAACACCATGTGAGTCGGGGCCAGACCGGTCCACCGGCAAATAATAGTGGTCAGGAGTGTTCTCCCTGGAGACGGGTCCACCGACAAATAATAGTGGTCAAGAGCGTTCTACCCTGTATGTATTTCGGTCCATCAACTATAATAATAGGGTTCTCGCACTCATATGGATATAAAATCCAAGAGATGACTGACTAATGATGGACTAATGGCTTAATGCCCAGAAGTATTGATTGTACATTATGACCTGTTAATATTTGACGGACTTGTTATGTATGTGAATGTTATGTATGCACATCTCATTATATATGTATATAGTTTTGTATCATGTGTGGCATTGTGGGCCTACTTTTCAGTGTGTTTTAAAGAATTACTCAGTACTATAGTACTGAAGGGTTTCATTCATGGGAGCCCCTGCCTATTTAATGGGAAGAGTCCCTTACAGGTCCTTTTTATGTGTTATTCAAGTGGGCAACGGGAAAAAGCGCAAGGAATTATCTGGACTTTTAGGGTTTCACCTCTCTCTCTTTTCACCCTAGTTTAAATGTAACCTGTATTCTTGTAACCACTATTGGTGGATTCTATTCTTGTAAATTGTTTATTACGCTACTCTAATTTAAATATGGTTTGAGTTTTTTGTAAATTGTATTTTACTCTTTCAGCTTTAGCACTTGGTACTAGAATGGTAGGAGTAAACCGGTCTGGTACTAAGTGTGGTGGTAATATCCCCAGAATTCACAATTTTATTATTTCACTTCCGCTAATTCTTTTAATAAAATAAAATTTTTCAGCAGTGAATTTTGGGGGTGTTACAATAATAGTGGGGTTTCTGTACTCATGTGGATATAACTTGAGACATGTGTAAATATGGTACTAATGGCTTAAATTTTGATAATGGTGATCGATTTAATTAAATTTACTACTTTCATTATCTGTGTTTTATGTGATATGCCATGTCTTAACTATATGGTTACCTTACTCAGTACATCGTGTACTAATCACCCCTATTATGGTTGCTGCTCATTCCCATAAGCAGTGGATCCTCCTGAGTTTGTGCCGGTAGGTGATGAGGCTCTTGTTGATTTTGAGGCTTATGATGAGTTGGTTAGGGTAGAGTGACGATCTTATGTCCCAGAGATAGGGCTAGAGAGGGTGTTCTTCAAACTGTCTATCTTTTTATGCTTCCACTATTTTTACTTACCCGTAGTGGGGTGTTGTCTTGTATTACATTTCACTCATGTATTAACATTAACATTTGCACACTCTGGTTTTGGAATTTATGTTTTTAATCATCCTTGTTAATGATCCTTATACCCTTTTAGCCTTGTGGCTAGTATAAGACTGTTCAGGGGTCAATCTTGTACTAATCACGGCGGTAGCACCCCATATTTTAGTGTATGATTTTTTAACAAACAAAAATTTTTAATTATAAATTTTGAGGGTGTTACACTAACACCTCCAACAAAATAAAAAAAGAGGTGATCCCTAATACAAGGAGGGGGATTATCATATAAGTGCAAGCCAAAGGAAAGAATATGGCTAAGATAGGCCATCCCATCTGCCACCACATTGGTATCTCTCTAAGAGTAGGCCACCTGAAACGAACTAAACTGAGACATGAGAGAGCTATACGCATCCATGATCGACAACATAGTATGACACCTTAAGAAATGCATCTGAAGAAGATGAACTACCATAACAGAATCACAACATATCGTCACATGACTATATTGCTGATTCACTACTTTTTGAAGGTTGTAAAAAATTCCCCATAAATCATCCATCAAAATCTAATTTGTACCCACATTAGTAGCAAATCTGAAAAGCCATTGTCCCATGTAATCACAGAAAAATCCGCCTGCAGCTATTTTACCAGGGTTAGATATTCTACCAAGGTTAGATAATGCACTCCTATCAACATTGATTTTAATAACATCCATTAGAGGGGAATCCCGACTCACTGCCTGACTCTCCTTTGTACTCCTACGAGAATGCATGTTGTCAATCAATTACCATGCAACAAAATCATCTTTCACAAAGGAATGAATTTATCTAACTACCCAGTTATGATGAAATTCATTCCCATAAAAGAATATTCTATTACTCTAAGGCTATAGATACCAGCAAGTTGTAATAAACCAATTTGCCCAAGGTAGCTTATCTGCTTTCTCACTGTGACTCTTTTTCATATTCCACCAGAATTAGTCGTAAAAATTTCTAGCTTTGAAGGATAACCACTCCTCATTAGGAACCAACTCAAGCTAAATGGCTCGACTATAAGTGCAATCACGTAGTACATGCAACATGTCCTCATCATGATGGTGACATGACTCATAAGATGCATAATCAGCAATTCCTCAGGGAACTCTATTAACATTGGTGAGCAACTTATTATGGATGGTTATCCAAGAGAAACTGATATGGACCGCATATCATCAACTACTCCTCTCCTTTCACTTTTTGGTAATCGTATCCGGTTGTCTCCTCACTCATATAATTCCACGTTTTCCATCTTCAGGGTAAGTTGGGATCTGAAGCCAGATTAAGGAGTGGAGGCAACAAGCATGGGCGGAAGCACTTTTGAACCGTATTTTTTTGTAATTAATTAAGCTTAAATGTGTAACACGTGTAATCATGGTTGGAACATTAATATTTTTATAGGGTGTGTGTGTTTAGTGGCCGATGATGATTTTACCCTATTTTTTTGAAAATCCCATTGATAGTCTCGGGTTAGGCGGAGTTGGTTATCAATGGCCGCCCCCGAGCCTAAATGAGTATGGGTAACTTAGTTCTTGTTTCCCTATTTGCATGGGATTCAGGATCGGTATTATCCCGTTATAATCGCGTCTTGAATCTAATGAAAATAGGAAAATTGCGTTAACCTCCCTTTAAGCTAAGTTGGACTGAACCAAAACTTGAGCCCAGGCCCAAGTTTTGGCCCAGTCGGCGGGTGGCTCCTCGCGCCCTAATTACCCACCTATTTAATCCCCGTTTCCTCCTCGGGGAGCGCCGATCGCCTTTTTCCTTTGTTGCTCTCCTGGCGGCTCGACCCCTTTTCTCCGTTCCGCCTTGTCGTCGACCGTTGGTGGTCACCATCACCGCACGTCCACCTTTTTGCCTGCCCCGGATCTTGTCCCTGACACTAAATCTGAGGCCTTAGGTCAACCATTTTCTCACCCTTTCCCTCTCTCCCCTTTTGTCGGTGTTCGATTCCCGTTATATATAAATGGTAGGGTTTGCTTGTAAGGTTCGAAGGTTGTTGAATGAAATTTCTTGGGTTTTCTTGTTAACTCATGTGTAAATCCGTTGAAGTATCAACATCTGGCTTGGAGATTACTTCGGCTTAGGGGGAAACGAGTATGTTCCCGACCTCCGTTTAACGGATCGAGTACGATCCGGCTAGTCGGGTTCGCTTCAGAAACACTTTATTTGGTGCCTTATCTTCAGCTTCCAAATATGATTCCAAACTAGAGAAGAAGGCATGAAATCTATTTTAGCCACGGTATACACCGTCTTCATGGAAAAATTACCATCAGATGTGAGACCCTAGTTAGGCAAGTCTTCTTCCATGCTATAAAAATTCAATAAAGTGGACATAATTTCAGTGAGACGATAGGTACGCATCTAATTCTAGAAGGAACTCCATTTCCAAGTGCCATCCTCTTTGATATAATCACAAACTTTCTTATCCATGTCTTCGCTCGGTACTTGTTGGGTTATTGAGTCTAAAAGGGGGGACAAACCCATCCACCAATCACTCTAGAAGTGAGTCTGTAGTCTAGATTTAACTATCCACTTCAACCCCTATTTGAAGTCGGGCATAAATTTAATAATATTCTTCCACAAGTGTGATGCCAAATGTGTTTTATGGCTATCAAACAAGTTGCGCATGGATATATATTTTTCATGTAAAACTTTAACCTAAAGGAGGTCTTTATTTTACAAGAGATCTTAGCTAATCTTTAATATCAATTCTTGGTTGGTGAGTTCCATGCAACGAAGGCTAAGGGATCCTTGTTCCTTACGTTGAGTCAACAAGTTCCACTTGGAAAGGTGCCCCTTTCTATGATTACAACTGCTTCCCTAAAGGATGCTTCGGTTGATGCGATTAATGTCCTCGGTAACCCCCTTGGGTAGTTTGATAACTTGCATTTGATACAAAGGTATAGTAATGGTTATAGATTAGACCGGTGTTACCCTTCTCGTAAGAGAAAACATCTCAATCCTCCAACTAAAAAATCTCTTCTTGACTTTGGTAATAACTTCTACAAAGAAAACGTGAGATCTTCTCCCAGCTTGGAGACTCACACTCAGATACTTGTTAAATCTATCAATTGATGTCATGTTAAACAACTAAGTAATCTCCCTGATGATGAGATTAGAAACATTAGCTGAGAAATAAATAGAAGACTTGTGGTTGCTCACTTTTTGTTTTGTTGCTATTCCAAAAGTTATGGAGGCAATTCATACTAACTTGCATTTGAGCTTTGCTAGCTTGTGCAAATAATAAGATGTCATCTACAAAGACAAGTGGGAAATCTATATACCTCCCCTCTTGAATGGGATAGTTTTCTAGCACCCTGAAGTAACGTCCTTTTGTATAAGGTGAGCAAGTCTTTTTATATACATGACAAAGATATAAAGAGATATTGAATCCCTATGCCTAATACCCCTAGACGGTTGAAAGGCTCTTGAGAGTTATCCATTTCAAATCATTCTTACGTGTTACAACCCCAATTTTTACTACTAAAATTTTTCATTTTATGGAAGCGTTAATTATAAAATTAATGGGCGTTATCATCACACTCAGTATAAGTTTGGCATCCTCTACCATTCTTATAATAAATGCTAAGGCAAAAAAATTACTTTACTTAAATAACATTTATAACGCAGGTAGGATAGAAATTTCATTACAAATTACATTGTCCTAATAAATACAAAAGATCAGGTAACGAGTTGTAATATAAAAAAGGGAAATAGTAGGGGCTTAAGAGTCCACGAAATATCGGGATCAAAAGAAGTCGGGGTGAACACCGGATATTCCTAACTCTTGACCCTCTATTTGAAGTTGTTATACCTTACCCTCAAAGTAGTCTTGCAAGGTAAAGACTGCCCGTTGAATAGGAAGGGGACCATGAAATGGAACCCGTCAGTACTATGGTATTTAATAACCCTTCATACCAAACTAATATAAAAAAACTAGCATAGAACACATGTAAGGCATACAACTAATATGGTATAAGACATTTAAGTATTCGTATGAGGATTGATATATAGTAATCATTTAGATAGTTAAATTCTATCAAGGTCACATACTACTCATTTTCATTTGCCTAAGACAATTGAAGGCTTACCAAACGAACATACCAAAGATACTCTAAGAAGTAATAATTATAACCCAAACTCTAGCATAACAATCATAACATTCACAACATGACTCATATCTTAGGATCTATCCCAACCAAATTTATAACATCATAGGTATGTTCATAGGTATGCTATAACAAAATCCATAACATCATATGTATACTTACAAGTATAATATAATAAAATCCGTAACCTCACAAGTATACTTACAGGTACAGTATAATAAAATCCATAACATTACAGGTATACTTACAGGTGCAATATAATAATATCCATAATATCACAGGAACACTTACAGATATAATACTAATATGGGTGGGCATGAAGGCTACTACCGAAACTATAGGTAGGTATAAAGGCTACTACCAAAAACACATGTAGGCACGAATGCTACTACCAAAATCACAGATAGGCACAAAGGTTACTACCAAAACCAATCCAATATCCAATAATAATCAACCCAATCAAATCATATCATTTCTATTTTTATTTACTCGAGGGGGATACGATAATAACCCGGAGACATAAAAGTACACTAGTTATATTGGCGTACAAGTATCATGATACCCTCCCAACCATCCAACCCAGAAGCATAACAAAACTTTGTTCATATTGATGTATAAGATACACAATACCCTCATCACCTCATACACCTAATCCTTAAGTATCAATATTCCCTATAGGGCCCGTAGGTCACCTATAGAGTAGACTAGGGCCTTACTGGGGTATAATCGGCACTAGAAACCCAAAAAACTTGATGACTCCTACATATTCTCTAGGGTAGCTACCCCTAGAGAGAAACCATTCACAAACTCAAGGTCTTGCACTTTATATATATATTAGTATTTTATAAGGTGATAAGAGATAACACATATTGCACAATTATTCTCATTTCCATACTTATCCATTTTTCCTTTATTTCCAATTATCCAAGTCAACAGTCTAAAACGAAGTCATTGTCAACATTGAATTCAACCTATTAAAAGCTTAAGGCCATCCTATGTCCAATTATTCACATTTGGGCGCACTAGGCCGAAAATAAATAAAATGCCCCTGAGGCTAATAATTATCAAATTATCATCCATTTAAATACTAAATCCATTTTATTTATTATTTTGTCATGAAAAGGCTAAAATAAAATAATTTAATTATTTATTATATAATTTAAATTACCAGCTATGTCAAAAGACTATCTTACCCTTACACCTATTTTTGCTTACAAAACACTATCATACACTTTTAATATGTACAAAACACATGATTGCATAATTAACAATATATAATACATATTAGACATGATTTTTAGGATAAATATCATAATAAATTAAAAATGACTAAATTGCCCCTAAGGCACTCATCTATACATATTATTCCATAATTATATCTAAGCATGCTCAACCTATTATTTTATAAATAATTATCATACAAATTATTTTTCCATCATTAGAATCATTTTAATCATACTTTCATACCCGGAATATTTTATATCAGATAACATGCTCGTTTTATCGGTTTTCATAATAATAATAATAATAATAATAATAATAATAATAATAATAATAATAATAATAATTAACACATAATTATATCGAAATAAATTATGCTTAACATATTTGATATACCAAAAATCCTAATGTGCTATCACGTAATATTTATTATTTTAGGAGGGTATAACAGTTACCTAAATTCCAGTAAAAATGTAAAAATAGTGGTATCCTACTAAAGTTATCGGATCCTGCTAATCAACCTTTCGTACTTAAAAATAATATCACAACTTTTAAATTAATATCTATCAGATAAAATAATAATTATAATAATAAATATTTATTATTCAAAATTACCAAAATATCCTTATATTTAATATGGGTACCAAAATTTAGCTAAAACCAAAACTACCTCACGCTGCATGTGCAGGGTGAGTAGTGCACAAAGGAGGGAGCTAGGGCTGGATGGGCAAGGGGTTAGCCAAGTGAGGTAGGGAAGGAGAGGGCAACAGTGGGTGGTGGAGGCTGGCCGGTAGAGTGGTGCGGTAGTTGCGGGTAGAGACTGCTGCAGTTGTAGAGAAAGGTGGGAGAAATAGAGGAGAAAAGATGGGGTTGGTGGCATGGGCTTGGTGCGAATAGAAGGGAACCAAGGCAGGGAAGCGGTGATGGTGAAGGAGGAAGGTGGCGGTGCTGTTGCAGGGCTAGTGTGGCGTGGGTTGGCAGCGTGGGACGGCTTGTTGGTGATGGTGGGATGGTGGTTAGCTGCTAGAGTTCCGACTGGAGTTGGTTTGGTGATGGTGAACGAGGAAGGTTGCGATGTAGAGGGAGAAGGGAGGTTGCAGTTGCCAGGGTGGTGATGGCTACTGGTTGTTGGCTGTAGTGGAGGGTGGGCTGGTTGGCGCTGGAAGTGGTAGGGCTACGATGAAGGAAGGGTGCAGAGGCTAGTTGGTGTGCTAGTGTAGGGATGTAAACGGGGCGGGTTCGGGGTGGGTACCCCTATACCCGTACCCGATAGCTGATAAGTATATTATACCCGAATCCGTATCCGTACCCGAATGGATATCCGTTAATATATCCATATTCGTACTCGACAGATAATTCGTTACCCGTTTAAATTACCCAATGGATATTACCCGATGGATAAATCCATTACCCCTTTAAAATTTTACTTAACCTATCATATACAAAATCTATAATTTCAATCAAACAACCTGTTGTTTAAATATCAAATTTTGAACTTGCTCTAACAAGTTAAAATTTTCAACCTGCTCCAACAAATCCATAATATCAATATCACCATTCACCAAACTATCAAACAATAAAACAATCAACAATAATACAAGTCTAATTCAAAAAACACCATAGCTAATAATATTTGTTTATACAAATATAATACTTTCACAAATAAAACTAAAATCAATAACTACTAAAACATAATAATATAAATTTGATTAGCTAAAAATAGCATCAAGAAGAAGAAGTTCATGTTGGGCTCCAACAATTCCATATCACCAATTTGTCTTTCCATCTTCAACCTCCATAAATTATGGCTTACCCCTTAAGCATTCATCTAAAAAATAAATAAAAAACATAAATAGTTTAAATAATTAAGTATAATCAAATATTTTAATCACTAATAATATTTATAACAAGTTTTATCTTATGCTTACTAACATCTGAGTCGGATTCTTCATTTTGCAAGGTAAATCTATGATAAGTTGAGTTCGTAGTACAATCATTATCTAACAAAAACAAAAAATTAGAACATTAGAATTAAAAAAATATAACAATAGATATATTATAATATTTAAACATCAAATGTATAAAAGTAAATATTACCTTCATTCCTTATAGAAGCCCAAAGCCAATCTCTACAACATATTAATGCTTCTAGAGTCTTTGGGTGTAATTGGTTGCGATGATGACTTACAAATCTCCCACTTGTGCTAAAATCTGATTCAAAAGCAATTGTAGAAATAGGAATGACAAGTATGTCTCTGGCCATTCGTTGCAAAATCGGATACTTAGTATTTGTCTTCCACCATGATAACACATCAAAGTCGTCCATTTGTGGCATCACAGGCTCCTCCAAATAATAATCTAACTCGGTCTTCTGTGGCACACTAGTAATATCTTGGTTTGCCAACCACTGATTATAATGAAGCTTAAGGGAGACTCTAGAACCCAAAGTCACACTACTAACACTTGATCCACAACTTTGACTACCAACACTAGAATCACACGATATTGATGAACTTCTCTCCCTACGATTATACTTCTCTTCATACTCATGAAACAATTCATAGCATATTTTACGAACATTATCTACCTCTTCACCATAGGTGCTCTCATAAATGATAGAATAATAACACTCTACCAACTTCAATTTATACCTTGGATCCAAAATAGTTGCCACAGCCATCATTTCATGAATCACACTCCAATATTTTTCAAAATTTTCTATCATTTTTGTTGCCACACCACTCCAATATTAAGGACATTTTAACTTCACAAACCTTGGGAAAGTATAAATTGGCAGTAGGATATCTACTCCCAGAAAATATCAAAGTGACATCATAAATTAATGATAATCTCTCACAAATAGATCGAACCAACTTTCATTCATCACTTGTAGGAAAATAATTAAAATTAGATTCCAACCATGCCAAGCGAGCAAACACATCTTCATACATTAGAGCAACATCAAGCATAAAAAATGTAGAATTCCATCTTGTCCTACAATCATGTGTTAAGGCTCTACTATAAATAATTTCTTTTTGACGACAAATCTCCATAAACTTTTCTAGCCTTTTGGTGTGACTTTCCAATACATCACACTCTCATGTATGTTCTCAATAGCTTTTTGAATGATCTCCATACCATAGCTAACAATAATATTAAGCATATGTGCAACACAACGCATATGAAAATATCTCCCACACAATAAAAAAATACTTCGACTCAAATCTATTTTTCAAATCTCCGATCAAAGCATCATTGGTAGTACAATTATTGACGGTCAATGTAGTAAGTTTTGAATCAATATTCCATTCTATAAAACAATTGACCAAAACATCACATGGAACTTCAAATGTATGTGGACTTGGAATATAGACAAACCTTCAACAAAATACATTAATACAACAAATAAACCAAAGAACAACATATAATTACATAATATTAATATTTTAGAACTATAGATGAATATGAATTTAGTATACTTTATTATTTGACTTTGCAAGGTCCAATGATTATCAATCCAGTGAGCCATGATAGACATGAAACCCTTTTTTTGATTTTAAGATGTCCACATATCTGTTGTGATTGAAACTCGACTCTTGTTACTACTCAACAACGATATTGTTTTGTCTTTTTCATATTCAAACAACTTGAAAATATCGCTTCATAGAGTGTTCCTTGAAATCATTTTAAATGATGGTTGAAGAGCTGCTGAATATCTTCTAAAGCCTTCATGTTCCACTATAAAAAGGGGATACTCATGCATAACTACCATATTACATAGCTCACGACTTGTAACTTCTTGATTAAATTCTACAACCATAAGCGTTCCTTTTCCTTCCCCCTTCTGATCAAAACTCAACTTAGTTTGTCTTACCCCTTGTATAGGCCTTAAATGTACACATTTCCTCATGTGATCATGCAAATGAGAAGTACCATTTTTTGGATCACCGCTCAAACTCTTATTACAACCTTTACAAATTGCTTTTTTCAAACCATTAATTTTGGCCGCATTAAAATGATCCCAAACAACTGAAGTTTTCTTCATTTTTTTCACTAAAGAAAATGGATTCACTTCTTCTACCTCCTCATTGGTTGATGGTTCACTAGGTGTAGGATTACTGCCTTCGCCGGAAGAATATGGTGGTAGACTTTGTGAATTAGTATTAGGTTGGCTACTTGATGCCATCAAACAAATTAATAATCCCAAACACTGCACAATAAGAGAACATAATATTTACATACTCTCACTTGTTTATATTTACTTACTCTTAGTTAGTTATTATATAAGGTAGTATGATAAAGAACCTAATTACCTAATTTACCCAAACATATTATATAGATAGTCAACAATTACCATAAAATTCATAAACTAATTCAATACCAAACAAAAGAAGATTCAAACTTTATAGATGCCTGCATATAAACCACTATCCAGTATCCACTACATTAAAAATTTTAAAAAATTATGCCTACTTTATTCTTGTTACGACCAAGACAACATTTTACCTTTTTAGAAAGTGTGATGGCTATTTTTACCTTTTTTTTAGCAGAGATTTGTATGGCCCCTTTTCACACTACTTTCCATTTGTTACATTTCAAAATATTTACCCCGGCTGCAAGGAAGGAATCACTTTTTGGACAGAGGTTAGGAGGAATTAGCGGGGGTTAATTTTTATGCCAATTTCATTTGATAACTTTCTTGGGATTTAGTTTAAGTTATGTGAAGTCAAAATCAAACATTTATCTCATTTAATCTTGATTTATTATAACACTAATATGTGTATATCATATCACTAAAGATTGTGCATTTTAGTTAAGGATATGTGCATTTCTCTTATATTACTACTAATTAATATGTATTTTAGTTATATTTTCAATTGGCTTAATGTCTTCTATATATATGCATGCAGCCTGCATATAAAGTTTTAATATTATAGATTTTTTTTTGTTGTTTCTAATGAATCAATCGATATATATGCCAAAATTAGTTCACTATTTTATAGAGCTCGTGATCCCTATTCTAATTTTGACTTCGAATATTCTCCCATCCTTCACCATGCTAGCTTTGGAAATATGGCATATGTTGATTATAAATTATTTTTAGAGGGACAAGAACAATATAACAAAAGTGACAATATTCATATATGATATGGACCATTAGTTTTTGGAGTAGTGTCACTGTTAGTGTACCATCCTCTCCATTGACTTGAAACCCCACTTCATATATTGCTCCTTGTTGACTAACAGCTAGATGTGACTTGAAGAGAAATTTCAGACTATTCAACATTAATTGCGAGTAAGAAAAAAAATAATACATTGATAAATCATTAAAATTAATAGATTTTTATTAAGTGGTCAAGTAATGCATTTGTAATGTTTTTAATCCAGTAAAAAAGAAAGAGTTTTGCTTTAGTGGTTAACATGAAAGTTTAAATATATTTAGATTTTAGATTTGAATTTTTTCTTATACCTGCCACAATTATTTTTTTGTTACCAACAATAAATACACTTATAGGTCTAATGACTAAAAACCCACAAAAAACTGTGTTCTGAATTGAAATTAGGAAGGCGTTCATTTCTTTTCACGTCTCAGTTCCCGACTACTTGACTTTGATCACAAATAAGAGGATATAGAAAATGATGATAGCTAAGATACACTATAAATATGGCAAACCACATGACAGCTAACAGATAATTCACATTCATATCAGTTAAAATCAATGAAGCAAAAAGAAAAAAAATGTCAGCATATAACAAAAACACCAAGGAAAAACTAGCAATTGATCATATCCTAAAACCATAAATAGCAATCATGATCCTAAAACCATATATCAAACTCTCATCACATCAAGATGTAAAATTTTCTTATTACCAATAGAACCAGGAAAAATACTTATGCTCCATTTGGTTCATGAAAAGTTTTAAAGAAAAAAAAGAAAATGATGTGGAAAATAATTTTTTGTATTTGGTTTATATGAGATAATAAAATAGAAAAAGAAGTTGGTATAAAATTACTAAAGATTAACTATATAATTTTCTTTAAAAAAAATTTAAAAAAAAATATTTTTATTTTTATTTTTTTCTTTAAACCTTCTTAGAATTAAATAGTACCTTAAGGAATATCATGACTCACTTTCGGTTTAGGGTCTGCGAGTAGGTGACAGGAGATGCTAGGCTGCGACTGGTGGCTGGCTGCGCAAGTCGTTTAGGGTCTGCGGTTGCGGTCGGCCGGTCGAGACCTCCGGGGGGGGGGGGGAAGGATTCGAACAGTCAAACTTCGAAGACTGGATAAGGATTACGGAGTGGGATGGGCGGGGCGGATGGCTGACGCCGAATGGGTTACAGGGTCAGGCGATGGCTGTCAAATTACAATAAACTTGAGCGAGATGCTAAACAATGGCATAGGAAAAAGCTCACACCAAGAATCTGTAGAAACAATGCGATCAATGCGTGAGCTGATGCTTAACCCCCCAGCTTTCCAATGCCAGGTGAATTTAGGTCTAGAGAAACCTAAATCCAGTAGAGAACACCTATCTAGACGCTCATTAAAAACAATTCATCTACGTAGATTTCTGATATTGCCCACTCTATGTTCATCCAGTAAATGAATGTCATTGGCTTTTTATATTATAAAACCGAAGGGAGTAAGAAATTTTCATGAATCCTTAGATTCCAACTATCAGGACGCTAGGAACTACACAAGGACTCCATTGAATTTTGGATTATGCAAAAGAACAAGAGGGTCAACTCTTCGATATGCTGGGGAACAAGAAAAACACAAAATATTCGGTTCCGTGGATATTAAATCGCTTATGTGATTGTTAAGCCACTGATTTTCAAAGTTGGAAAACTGAACAGACAACTCTCACACAGAGATTAGACAACTAATAAATCAAATCCCTCCCTCGTGTACCAACTATTGTAATTTGACATACTAAAATGATAAATAGAAAATAACAGCAAGGTCATAGTCATCTGCTAATAATACATAACGTGAGACGAGTACGATCAAAGCCACTGACTTTTTCCTTATTTATTTTCTGAGGTCTAGCGAAATGCATTGACTTGAATGATCGGTTGAATGGGTGGATATATACGGGTAGCGGGCAAACCGTATGGATTAATTAATTAAACTGGATTATCGTTGTATTTGTGGAGTAGTATTTTATTTTTCTTGTAGTATCGAACATACTTCATATTAATTAAGCAAGTTATATAGGATCGATTATTGTTCACCTAAAAAAATGTGATGTGGGTTCATTCTTCTTCTTCTTCCTGTGTTTGACTATATCATATGGAAGAAATTCAATCAGTAGTGCCGTAAGACGCGACGATGCAGCAATATCTTAATCTCCTTATATTTGATCATTAAGCAATAGAAAATTAAATGGGAATCAATCAATAATTAAACAATATCGATAAACAATAGGTCTGACTTGGAGCCACGCACCCTCCATATATATGTATCCTCCTTGCTACCTTAAAATTAATCTCAACATTAAATTAAACAAGCATAATACTTAAACTGTTCATTTTCTGTCAACCAAGAAAGAAAGTGTTGATCGATCGAGATTCAGCCAAGGACAGCCGGGAGAGAGAGGAGAAAGGAAACAAATATGAAGGCCCCAACTGCCGTAGCCTTCTCGCTGGTCTTCGTCCTGGGAGCCGTATCAACCGCACTTGGTTTCATCGCAGAAACCAAGAGGATCAACGTACGTACGTAAAAAGAAGTTTAATTCTGAAGTCATCACGGACAATTGATCATGCCAAGCTATCTTCTTTTCCATATATATATATATTTATATATGCATGCAGTGCACAAATGAAATATAGCTAGCTAATATATATATATATATATACCCCCTTTCTCATGACTATAATTAATTAATTCATTATTGTAAGTCCTGTATTTGCAGATTTCTGATGTGAGGGTGTCTCGTGGAATATGTATCTACCCAAGTACACCAGCTCTCCCTCTAGGACTAGCAGCAGCGGCAGCTCTCCTTGTTTCCGAAATCATCGTCGGCGCTTATACACGCTGCGTCTGTTGCAAAAGAGGCAACGGAGATTATAAGCCCTGTGCTCTCGTCTGCTCCATCATTTCCTGGTAAAAATAAATCTATACACACACACACACACTCTCTCTTCTACAATCCTCATGAGCACATATGTCCTCCATCATATGTGAATTATTATTATTATTATTATATATAGGATAGCGGCTGTGATCGGATTCTTACTCTTCCTAGCTGGAGCCGGCCTACACTCACAACGAGAAGATGAACCTATCGATGTGCGCCCAGGAGGAGTATATCATTGCCCGTACATGAGACGTGGTCTCTTTGCTGTTGCCGCCGGATTGGCTCTTCTTAGTACCATACTCGGTCTTCTCACCATCTCTATCACGGATTCCTTTAGTGACGATCGGGATCAGGCCATGGCTCCGAGCCAACCTCCTCCTTATTATGACCACCGCCACCAGCAAGGTGGGATTGCTATGGCACAACCACAGATGTTGTCTCCTACTAACGGGTCCAATGGGAATGTCAGAGGACAGCACCAGTCTGTATGATGATCACCAGTGGAGGTCGACGTACCGATCGATGGCACAGGCACAAGGGTGGATGTCTGCGTTGCTTGATTATAAACTTTTTAATGTAGATTGTAATAAAATATTTGGGTTTGATTAAATTTATTTAATTAAGTATTATTTATTAGTTAAATAATACTTTAATTTGGCTTAGTTCACGCACCCACATATATATGTATATATAATATGTATATAAAAGTGACAAATGAAAGAACCCATGTGATGAGCTTTTGTTTAAATATTTAATTGTAATATTTAAATAAAAGTAAACCCATCGGTACCATAACTAAGAAAATAATATTTAATGCTTAATTATCTCTACTATCAAAATCGACATATACAGAAGATAAACAGCCAATGGTTCATGGGTGAGAGAACCTTGCATTTTTTCCTGACCAAACCTCTTCACATATCCCACTATCAAGCAGCAAATAAGGGGCCCTCGGCCCAAAATTGCTTCTGTAACCTTGAATGCAACCTTATGCTCTTAGCATGCTCATTTAAGGTCATGCTCATCATTTTTGCAACACCCTTCTAACACTGCTTCCTAATATATAACAATATTCTTCCACTTAATCCCATTATCAACAACAAATTTTTAACAGCATGTATTATGATATTCACAACTATAGTTTTGGCATGAGGCACTTGAGGTTCAATAAAGTCTCCTTCTCAACCTCAGCCTTTCAAGTCTTGAGTATCGTGAAAACATCAGACATATAACTCAGAAAGTAAACCCACATCAATATGCTACAACCACCAATAAAGGTGACATATTACTTCGAGCCTATGAAATAACTTTTTCATACGAAATGCCTTATTTGTTGGGAAGGGTTTTCATACATGTTGGCAAGTTCTTCCATCACATCTACAACTATCTTATGATCCATGATGATGAACGCGGCATTCCAAGCAAATAGCCTAAAATTTACTACGATTTTTTTTTTCATTTTTAAGCGAAAGTATTAACATAATATAATAGGTGTTACCTCCAAACTTAGGACATTAATAGATAATAATAACATAAGACTTTAATAAATTAAATGTAAGAATAGAGTATGGAGTATATGCTCCAGATAATAAAATACATAAAAAAAAATGAGAGAAGATGAACAATAAGGATGAAGAGTCTAAAAGGGATATTAAGAAATAAGGCACACCACATGTGTAGCCTCAAATAGCTATAACTCTATGCCTTAACCCCAAGGTATAAACTCTTATCACTTTGCCTGAGAAACCTCCTCAAAGTTAGTAAGATCATCATCAAATATCCATGATACAATGCCTAGAAAATTGTAGTATTAGTACGAATCTTGTACTGAGTGATGCAACTATTCTAAAGAAATAACATTATGCATAAGGCATATGCAAAGAAAATGACATAACATGCTTCATATAGATGTTAGTTATAAAGAAGGTAACTCAACCATTAAGCATAAAATAGTGTAATACAAACATAAGGATAGATGCGATTTATTGATTATTATATTTCATTATTGTGATCACAATAAATATATTGTATTAACTTGAGAATTGAGACTTACAGAAACCATAACAACTAATATAGTATAAGACCAATACTAGCCCTTGCTGACCAGCCTAGAAACGTAATTAAACCACCAAATAATAGGACAACCAATTACTTAAGTATGTATTCCCTCTATAGGGATAAAATATATCAAGACATATGTAGAGTAGAAGAAAGCCTCTTAGAGCTCACATGAGGCGCCTGCCATCATAGAAGAGAAAAATACATAAATTGTACCATGTAAATTCCATATTTGTACTCAGGTAGCTACTTCGAGTGCTACCGGTCCCAACTCAAGATCTTAAGTTTTAAGCGATTAATGTCTTATAAAAAATTTAGGTATAACAGGAACTAATGTTCATATAATATCACTTAATCACTTCTATGAACATAAACCAATTATTTTATTAAATTATGATATTATCCACACACTTGATCCATATAAGAATAAAGGCCCAAATCATTTAGAACACAAAAGCCTATTAACAAAAATGAGCCATGTAAATATGGGTACTCCCTTATTGCCTATGGATTACTAATGTCGATATTATGTCGCAAATATGACTCGGTGATCTTTCTATATATCTCTTTGTGTTATTCTTTTTGGATGTTGCACATATTCTGCATGGTGCTTAGTAGGATTGTATACTGGATGTTGGCTTTGCCAAGGGCACTAGGGGTGAAACCTCTAAGCACGTGACAACTGGGAGGAGAAAAAGAAAAAGAGAATGAAAAATAAAAATATAAAAGAAGAAAAGGGGGAAAGGGAAAAGAAAGAAAGAAAAAAAGAGAAAAAAAGATTTAGGGTTAGAATTAAAATTATGTTAGATTTACTATTAAGATAAAATTAAATTATCAAGGTCAAAGGTATCTAATTAGAAAAATAAAATGGGCAAAATTATTAGTTTAGAGTGAATTTAAATAAAATAGAAAAAGAATAAATTAATTAGGATAAATTTTATTTAAGAATTTATTTAGGTTGGTGGGTCAAAGGTTAACAAAAATAATTAAACAAATATTTAAGGGTTAGGTTATTGGATAAAAAGGAAAAACACTCAAAATTAAGGTTATAAAATTTTAGGGTGTTACATAAACCATGATCAATAAATAGGTAAAAGGGAAATAAAGGAAATGAAATGGAAGAAGTGAAATAAAAATATTAATCTTGAATATGGAGGCTTGAAAATGACCACAAAAAACCACCAAGAAATAATAGATCAAGGTTTTTGAGAGTTAATAAGAAGGAAAATAAGGATAAAGGAATGATGCAAGGCCTATTTTTCTAATGAAACAATATGAAGTAGCAACAACAAATTCGTATATGATGGTCAAAAAGGAAGATAGGATAGGAAAAATAAGAGGGTAAGGGCACTAATTCTTGGGTAAAAAGGGTTCATAGATGAAGTATAACGTGTAAGGAAAAACCCAACAAGAATAAAAGGTAAATGAATCAAGGTAGAGGCATGGTAGCTGCTGGAATTCTGAAAAAAAAAAATTCAACTTTGATACAGTTGTGCAACTGGTTGGGAAGTAAAAGGTTAGGATAAAATGAACTTGAAGGTCTCGATTTTAGGAAAGAAAATTGTATGGAGTTGTAATACGCAATGCAATATTTAAAATGAAATAAAACTCAAAGGAATAGGGAAAGAAGAGATAACAAGTTGTTCAAAATTAGAAAAATCACCTTTGTTTTACTATTAAAATTCTATGATTTTATGCGAGGTTAAAGTGAGACGCACGATTTGAAAAAATAAAATAAAATAGAGTGAGATGTGATTAGTAGGAGTGTGGAATGGTTTTTTTGTTTGACTTTAGCTTCACTGGAGTGTTAGGAATAGGGGTGTAAAAGAGAGGGTTGGGCTATGGTTGAGTGTATAAAATAACTGTTATAAAATTATGATTATGGTACTTGATGTACTTTTTGGTTGGGTGAAAGATAACCAAGTTAAAAATCTAATTTAGTTTGGTTATAAGACTATTTAGGATCAAAAGAATGGTTAGAGGATCTATTATAATTTATTTTGGTTAATTAAATTGCAAAAAAGTCCAAAAATAGGCACTTGTTGAGAAAAGTATCAATTAAATTCCAAAAATCATGAAAATTTATGAAAATGTGTGGGATAATTTTATAAAATAAAATAGATAAAAATATTGGGTATCGAAGTTGGTTTGAAGCTCTACGGGTGAAAAAGGCAAACACATGTAAGTTGCATAAATACATTTTTTTTGCAAATGTATAAAATAAATAATAGAGGGTTTAAATTATCAAGGATTTATTCACAATATTTTTAGAAAATCACACACAAACACACATAAATGTCTGGTCTCAGAACTCATTTAATGACCAACAAATTAAAAATGACAAAAACAATTAAAACGAATTTTGTCCACAATATAACAATTAGAAAGAAAAGGCTAAAATATGAACAAATAGAATGGATGGATGAACTCAAAATATATATTTGGATCGATTCACAAATTTTTAATGGGTTGAAAAGAGTGAAAACATAGAAATTAGAAGAATTGCAATAATTGGAAATAGAAAATGATTTGTTGTGATATGCACTCACCAAGCAAAGAAAAATAATAAACAAATCAAATGATTGGAAATAGAAAATGACACGTTTTTTCGTGCGTGGTTCAACGATATCTTAATCCACGTTTTAGGCTAGAAATTTTATTCATAAATCTATGGACTACTATAGATCTCAATATGAATCGGATCTATATCTATAATCTCATTTGTCCTTTCTCTAGAACAAGAGTTTTCTCTCTTGCCTGCATTCACCATGACTAAATCGATCATAACAGCACATATCTGTGTACAGAGCTGATGACAAAGGCGAAAAAAAAATACGTAACAAGGTAAAATGAGGGGTTGCGCTCTCACCCATGACCGTGGTTCTAACCACATCCTGTCTGTGTTTGTTGCACATTCCACCCTTTTTGACTCTGGCACCAAAATACAAGCGTGGTGCAAACCACACCCTGCCCGTGTTTCCAACCTCACTTGAGGCGTGATAACCATATTGGCCTTTATTTATCCCAAAACTCATGCACAACTCCATGTGATCCCCCAAAAACTTCATACTCTCTCTCTCTCTCTCTCTCTCTATATATATATATATATATGGATGTATATATGTTTGTATATATGTATGTATGTATGCATGCATATTATTGATGATTTATTAAAAGAGAAGCGGTGAAAGAATGGTCTTCTACACTTGTTTACTGATACCTAGTTTGAACAAGGTTCTCAAGTGGGTGCCAATCTCTACGGTTGGAGGTTTCCTTCGAAACGTTGGCAGTTTACTAAATCTTAATAGTCTATAATTCACTCTCTCCATGACAACATAGAAAGGAAATAGATTGAATGGAACAACAAAAAGAACCTTTCGCTGCTGACCCAATCATCCATTCTGTATTCTGTAGCTGAATCACGGAACTTAATTCCCTAAAATAGACCCGGAACCACGAATTCAATTCTGTATGTAATTATAGTGTTACTCCATATATATATATATATATATATATATCAATTACTCTTTCGGTTGGTCATCCTATGAAACAATGAAGAGCGTTGACCTATTCTTTCGGTCTAATAATTGTCCTAGATTCGGTTGGTTTGATCAATCATTTGTATGGACAAATATACTCAGGTAAGCAACTAATTGACCCATTAAAATATTGGAACAATTAAGCTGCGCCCGAGGGAAGAGTATATATATATGTGTCTTAATTATATATAAGCACAAACGGTCGTGGCTCCCATACTTAAAAAAGTATCATTATATAACAATTCTAGCAAGCTAAGCTCTTGGTTGTGTATTATATATATATATATCTTAATTATGAGCACATACGGTCGTGGCTCCCATACTTAAAATGTATCATTATATAACAATTCTAGCTAGCTAAGCTCTTGGTTGTATATTATTACTAGTAGTTTCTTATTAATTAGCATATTCATCTCTATCAATATTATTACTAGTAGTTGTTGATATTCACGCGACGTATATAGCTGCATTTTATTATTAGTATTATATATTATATATTGAATGTACACGGAAGATCATTCTGGCGGACTTGTCAGCCGTTGCCTTACCCACCCACTTTATAATTCTCCTCCGACCGGCTCTGCTTTAAATTATTTCTCAGAAAGAGCATATG
Organism: Tamarix austromongolica; assembly: GCA_039764185.1. Lineage (NCBI taxonomy): Eukaryota > Viridiplantae > Streptophyta > Magnoliopsida > Caryophyllales > Tamaricaceae > Tamarix > Tamarix austromongolica. Next base: position 106,344,066 of record CM077817.1, read on the forward strand.
TTAATTCCTGGATGATATCGGTAGCCTAGCTAACTAACTAATATATATTTATAATAAGATCCTTCTTTCTCACTTGATCGTTTTCTTCTTATTGGAAGAAAAGGAACATAAGAGTGGCGCTGAGATCAGGTGGGTTCAACATGAGGTCTCAGGTGGCTGTGGTCTCTATCATTGTGGTCATTCTAGGCGTTGTATCAGCTGCGCTTGGTTTTGCGGCAGAAGCCACGAAGATAAAGGTAAGCTAGCGATAGGATGATAAAAAACAACCGATTCTTTTTCCATGCACCAACCGAGTACACCATTTATGAGCAGTATAGTGCTCATGCTTATCGCTGCTATCTTTGTCTATTGATTTATTATATACGCAGGCTTCTGATATTACATCATTTTTTGGGGAATGTTACTACCCAAGCACGCCGGCTTTGCCTCTCTCCATAGTAGCAGCAGTTACCCTTTTAGTGGCTGAGATAATCGTTGCAGCTTATACACGCTGTGTGTGCTGCAAAAGAGCAGTCAGCAATGCCTCTAAATCTAATAAGACGCTCGCTCTCGTTTCCTCCATAATATCCTGGTATGCTTCCTCTCTCTATGTATAAGCGCTAGCTGATCTTTAATTTGTACCAGCAAGCTAGTGACACATGCTGCTGGTTGGCTGGCCCTTAATTACACGCACGAACCGTTCTTGATCTGGTTGGTGGGCTTTAATTACATGCACGAACCATTATTGAATTAAGCTGGGTGTTATATGATAATTCATGGCTGCTGCATGCAGGGTAGCTGCTGTGATAGGAACTATCCTATTCTTATCGGGAGCTGGTCTACATGCACAGCAAGCTAGTGATGAGTCGTATAATTGCCGATACATGAAATCTGGTGTCTTTGCCGGTGCTTCCTTTTTGGCACTTCTAAGTACCTTGCTTGGTGTCGCAGCGATCATCCTCATGGATTCTGTTGATCAGAATCAGAATCCCGCCCCGCCTACTCCCGCTTATTTTGACCGTCAACAGCAAGGCGGGATTGCTATGGGACAGCCGCAGGTACCACCTACTGGGTACAATAAGGATGCGAGAGAACAGCAGCAGCAGTCTGTATGATGATGATTGATATAGTGTACGTTCAGCTCATAAAGAGTACTGTTTGTGTATGTTTGTTCTAGTTTTCTCAATGATTTCTTTTCGTCAACTCGGACGTAAAGAGGAATTAAAGGATTGTTGACCGACTGATCAGTAAAGTTTCTGTCGCTTTTTTCAAGTTCTGCGAAAAATTTACTACCTAGAATTGATACATTACATACAGGCGGTCTACATATATTGGATCGATAAGGTAATCTGCGAAGAAGAAGAACCGAGCACTTATGCGAGAACGAATTAATACCGACAGACACAATTCTCCTTATCAGGAGCAACAAAACCTTCAGGTTGATGCATATAAATCTCCTCTTTCAACTCTCCATGGAGGAAAGCTATCTTGACATCTAACTGCTCTAACTCAAGATCAAATAGAGCAACAAAAGTAAGGAGAACTCGAATGGAGGTATGACGAACAACTGGTGAAAATACCTCATTAAAGTCAATACCTTCCTTCTAACTGAAACCTCTAACAACAAGGCAAGCCTTCCATCTAGCATCTTCAACCCCAGGTATGCCTTCCTTCCGTTTAAAGATCCATTTGCAACTCAATGCTCTTCGACCCTTAGGTAACTCAACTAACTCTCAAGTGCCATTCTTGTGCAAACTCTCAATTTCTTCATTCATGGCAACTAGCCACTTAGAAGAATCAGGGCTGGATATGGCCTCAGAATAAGAAGAAGGTTCAACACCTTCGGTAATCTTTTTAGCAACCGCTAGAGCATAAGCAATCAAGCCATCATCATCTCCATCTGCATATCTAGCGGGCCTTCGAATATTTCTCCTTGGCCTATCACGAGCAATAGAATAACCATCCACTTGCTGCTGCTGGATGGGACTAGTGGTATGAGCTAGATGGTCAATATCATCGACATCACTGCTGGACTGTGTGGATGAGGAAGAGGGAGCAATATGATCTGAATTAGCGGGCATCACTTCTAACTCCACCTTCTCGCTAGTACCCTATTGATCACTTGTACCATGCGAGGAAATAGTAGATTCTTTTCCAGAAGATAGTAATGCATTCTCATTAAAAATTACATCCCTACTCAGCATAATTTTTTTAGAATCGGGACACTAAAACCTATACCCCTTGGACTCAGAAGCATAGCCTAAGAAAATGCATTTAACAGCTCTAGGAGCTAATTTACCATGATTAACATGAATATATGCAGGACATCCAAAAACTCTAAGAGTAGAGTAATCAACAGAATTACCTGACCAAACTTCCTCTGGAATCCTGAAATCAATAGATGTATGTGGACATCTATTGATGATGTAACAAGTTGTAGAAACAGCTTCAGCCCAAAAATCGCATTTACTCCACAATCCAGCATTAGAGAGCATACACCTTGCCGTCTCAAGTAGAGTCCGATTAATGCGTTCTGCAACTCCGTTTTGTTGAGGCTTCCCAACCAGAGTCTTATGTCTAGCAATACCATGATCTGAACAGAACTCATTAAAATCTGTCTCAACGAACTCTAACCCATTATCTGTCCTGAGCTTCTTTACCTTCTTCCCAATCTGGTTTTCAACAAGAGCTTTCCACTTCTTGAAAGTAGGAAAGGCTTCATTCTTGTGGCGTAGAAAATAAACCCAAACCTTCCGGGAGAAGTCATCAATTAGAGTCATCATATAGCGCCTACCTCCAAAGGAAGAAACTTTGGATGGTCCCCATAAATCAGAATGGATATAATCTAAAATATCCTTAGTACGGTGTGTTGCAGTAGAGAATCCAACCTTTGTCTTTTTCCCTAAAATACAATGCTCACAAAACTCTAACTTTCCCGTACCATTACCAAGATGACCACGCTTGCTTAAAAGATTCATACCTTTCTCACTCATATGACCAAGATGCATATGCCATAATTGAGTGAAGCCTTCATCAGACATAGATGTGGATACAACAGCTAAACCTGTAACTGTAGAACCCTGCAAGATATAGAGACTTCCATGTCTGTTGCCCTTCATTAAGACAAGAGCACCTTTGGAGACCTTTAGAACTCCACCTTCAGCTGAATACCTGCAACCAAGAGACTCAAGGGTGCCCAAAGAGATCAAATTACGCTTTAAATCAGGAATATACCTAACATTGGTCAAAGTCCTAATACATCCATCATGGGCCTTGATTTGCACACTACCTATGCCAATAACCTTGCACTGGGCATCATTTCCCATCAAGACAACACCACGATCAACCTGCTCATAAGTGGTGAACCAATCCCTATTGGGACACATATGATAGGTACAACCAGAATCTAGAACCCATTTAGACCGACTCCTATTATCATCAAATGTAGCCAATAGTACATCACCCTCATAATCATTTTCAACAACTGTATCGGCTTCAACATTACTATAATTTTTCGGTGGTTTTCCTTTATCCTCCTTCTCTTTCTTATTTTTCAATTTATAGCAGTTAGAAATATCATGTCCAAATTTCTTGCAATATCTACAAGTCACATTGGAATTACATCCTCTAGATTTAGACTGGGATTTTTTCTTATTTTTACTACCACGGTCATTAGATCTACCTCTAACAGATAAGCCTTCAGCGTTATCATCAGAACGAACTTCAAGATCAAATTTCTCTTTCGAGAGCAAATTGGATTTAACATCCTCAAAGGTAAGCGTATCAAAATTACCATATAACATAATTTTTTGAAGTGTTTAAAGATAGATGGTAAATAGACGACCAATAAAACAACTTTATCCTCATCATCAATTTTCACATCTAGATTCTCAAGATCAATAATAATTGAATTAAATTCATCTAGATGGGATTGAATAGGAGTACCTTCAACCATACGTAGAATATATAAACGTTCTTTGAGACGAAGCTTGTTCGCTAGACTCTTTGTCATATAAAGCGATTCAAGCTTGAGCCATAAGGCAGATGTAGTAGTCTCATGAACAACCTCACGAAGAACCTCCTTAGATAGAGACAATTGGATTGTTGATAGCGCCTTCTCATCCAATTCGTCCCATTGCTCATCCATCATAGTCTCGGGCTTCTTAGATTTACCATCTAAAGCCTTCTTTAATCCATTATGGGTCAACACTGCTTTCATCTGGACCCTTCAGATACTAAAACTGATCTTGCCATCAAACTTCTCGATCTCAAATTTGGCAGACATCATGAACCTGAAGCTTTGATACCACTTGTAAGGCGAAAAATAAAAAACACACAATTTTACGTGGTTCACCCAATGTGGGTTACGTCCACGGACGATAACGAGCAAGGATAATTTTACTATGTAGAGAAAGAATACAAGAAATCCTCAATTGAGTAGAGGATTGTAGAGATCTATCACTCTTAATTATTCTAACTCTCAAATGTGTGTAGAACTATGATGGATATTGTGAGTCATGTTTTGAGAAAGGACCAGGGACTACATATATATAGTCTTCAAAAGAAAACCTTAAAAAACTGCTAATTAATGGAGATTAAAAACTGTAACTCTCCATTTATGGCAGTTAATACTACCAATTAATTTAGTAGTAAATTCTTCGGTTACGTTAGCTTCATATTTAAGTCTTCCATAACCTCTGGTTCAGTTAGATGTCAAGATAGCTTTCCTCCATAGAGAGTTGGAAGAGGAGATTTATATGCATCAACCTGAAGGTTTTGTTGCTCCTGATAAGGAGAATTGTGTCTGTCGGTTGAAGAGGTCCTTGTATGGTTTAAAGCAAGCTCCAAGACAATGGTATATGAGGTTTGACTCTTTTATGATTGGGCAAGGCTACACAAGAAGCAAGTTTGATAGTTGTGTTTATTTTAAAGAGTTTGAAGGTGGCTCCTTTGTTTATCTATTGATTTATGTTGATGATATGTTGATTGCTTCCAAGGATAAGTCCTTAATCAACAGGTTGAAATCACAACTTAACAAGGAGTTTGAGATGAAAGATCTTGGTGCAGCTAAGAAGATTCTTGGCATGGAGATTATCAGAGATCAAAAGGCTGGGAAGTTATTTCTTTCACAACAGAAGTATATTAAGAAGGTGTTAGACAAGTTCAATATGGGTAATTGTAAACCTGTGTCTACACCTCTAGCTGCTCACTTCAGACTATCATCAAAGCTTTGTCCAGAGTCCGAGGAAGAGAAGGAGCTAATGTCTAGCACTCCCTATTCTAGTGCAGTTGGTAATTTGATGTACGCTATGGTCTACACTAGACCTGATCTATCTTATGCTGTGAGTATGGTGAGCCGATTTATGCACAACCCTGGTAAGGGTCATTGGAACATAATCAAGTGGATTTTGCGTTATTTGAAGGGTTCTTCTGATATTGGTTTGGTGTTCGATAGGAATAGAGCACAAACCACTGATATTGCTGGTTTCGTTGATTATGATTATGCTGCTGACTTGGATAAACGTAGGTCTATTTCTGGTTATATCTTCACACTATCTTCCGGTGCTATTAGTTGGAAAGCATCATTGCAATCTATTGCTGCCTTGTCTACTACAGAAGCAGAATATGTTGCAGCTACTGAAGGTGTGAAGGAGGCCATTTGGTTGCGAGGTCTCATTCTCGAGCTTGGTGTTGCACAAGGTACTACTGTTGTGTTCTCAGATAGTCAGAGTTCTATTTGTTTAACCAAGAACGACTCTTATCATTCGAAGACCAAACACATTGATGTCTGGTTCTATTTTATCAGAGACATTATTGTTGTAGGAGATGTTGTGGTGAAGAAAGTTCACACATCAGATAATCCTGCAGACATGCTTACGAAGCCACTACATACTGCTAAGTTCAAGCATTGCTTAGACTTAGTTGGTACTTGCAGCATATGATTACCTTTCGAGGTTTATGACGACGATGAGTGTTATGGATTTGAGCCAAGGTTTATGAGTCAAATCTGACGGTTATGAAAGTCTTTAATGTGAAGTTGAAGTAACCGAATAGTTTTAATTAGTAGTATTTACTACCATCAATGAAGAATTTAAAACCAGAGGTTATTGAAGACTTAAATATGAAGCTAACGTAACCGAAGAATTTACTACTAAATTAATTGGTAGTATTAACTGCCATAAATGGAGAGTTATAGTTTTAAATCTCCATTAATTAGCAGTTTTTTAGGGTTTTCTTTTGAAGACTATATATATGTAGGCCCTTTCTCAAAACATGACTCACAATATCCATCATAGTTCTACACACATTTGAGAGTTAGAATAATTGAGAGTGATAGATCTCTACAATCCTCTACTCAATTGAGGATTTCTTGTATTCTTTCTCTACATAGTAAAATTATCCTTGTTCGTTGTCGTCCGTGGACGTAACCCACATTAGGTGAACCACGTAAAATTGTGTGTTTTTTTATTTTTCGCCTTACAACCGGTTTTGCTTGATTCTCCATTTTGTGTTTAGCTTCTTTCTGATTCTACATTGATTTGCCTTCTATTTTAGGTACATTAAACGAACCGTGGGGCACAAAACATGATCTCGATCGTCATAGAAGTTGATTTGTGAGAGTTGACTTTACCAACTCACTGGTTTATAAATATGTAAAAAAGTTTACTACTACTGCCACTACTCTGTTTGTGAGAGTTGACTTCACCAACTCACTAGTTCATATATACGTACAAAAATTTACTACAACTACCACTGCGACATTTTTTTCCCTTCTTTGATAAGACTACTACTAAACAACCATAGAAAATCTCCTCTTAACTTTCCCACACTTCTAAATTAAAAACTCAAATCCTAAGTATATAGATTATTTAACATTACATTTGGCTTATTTTCTTAAGAGATGATTATTCCCATCACTGTATTGCATGCACGAGAACTAGAATCCAGAAAAAAGGATGTGGAGCAATAATAATCTCTGGAAAGGGTGTGTGTGTGTGTGTGTGTTTATGTGCTCCAAGGAAAGATATATATACACACACAAAACAAGTATACATTTTTTTATTATTTTTTTATGTGCTCCAAGGAAAGATATATATACACACAAAAAACAAGTATACATTTTTTTTAAAAAAAAAAAGAAAAAAAAGAAAAGGAAATAGTAGTGTAGACTCTCATCTTTCTGTCAATAAGTTTGCTATTTTGGCCTCCCTAGAAGAAAGAAGGGACGGGGGGAGGGGAGGGGAATATAAGAAAGGAGATTTTTTTTTTAATAAAGGGGAATGTTAGAATAGTAATTGATAGTGAAAAAGTTAGAGACCTTAACCTTCTTAAATGGAAACCTCACTCTCTATCACGATGCCGCGGAGTCTCCAACCTTCCCATTTACGGCTTCCTTTGGGAAAATTGTTATCATTATTTATTATTTAGTTGTTTGTATTTATAAAAAAATAGGAAAAATAAGAGTATAATATACATACCCATACACTACTATAAAAATATGAATAGACAGAAATTTATATATACTTGCTGTAACAAGTAACAATAACAACTTTATATATATATAACGCATCTAGTAAAAATTGGAGTAGTTTGAAAATATAGTGGAACTATAGAACACGGTTAGAAAATTATAGCAGAAGTTTATTTTAGAGTACTATAGATGATAGTTTTACTCTATAACCATCGTCTATGTCTTAGGTTCCCCTCTCCTTCTAGTTCAACCTAGAATTATTTTTACTTTTACTCATTTACTTGAGCACAAAATAGAAAATTTGCAGCAGTGCGAAGAAACGTTATAATTTCTTCTACTTCAAGCCTTCTTCTTCGGTGGTTGTTATAAGTTTTTTCTCTCCCTTTTGTTGTCTTTATTGTTTACTTTATGTATGCATTTTCTCCTTTAGTCTTGGTTAATTTTATACGGAAAAAAAATTAAGTCTCTATTCTAAAATAGTTTTTTTTTGTTGAAATATCTTTTCAATTTTACTATTTAATATGTTATATGCCTAGTAAAAAGTGGTTTTGAGTGTTTCTTAGAGTGTTATTTATTGTTCCTTGGTTTTATAATATTATCTAATGTTCTGGTTTCACTTCATTGTGATTTACAATCCGCTATTGGAATCACTAAGAATAGCGTGTATAGTGGAAACATGAGACATATTTATCTTAGACACAGGGAGGCTGAGAATTTATTGAAAGGAGTAATTTCCTTAGAGTATGTGCGTTCAGAGAGGAAATCAGCAAATCCTCTTATGAAAGGTTTATCAAGAAAAGTGGTCCTTGAATCTTTAAGAAGGATGTTCCTTAAGCCCAAGGTAGACAAAAATATAGTGGATACCCAATCTAGTCAAACTAAATGGGGCCAAACCTAATATGATACAACAGGCTCAATGGAAAGATGTATGATTACTCTCTAAGCACTACAATCTTGTCCTTGTAACATAATTTATAGAGTTGTGCATGCTCTTTTGAATTCATAGCCAATTTTGGTGATGTTATGAAGACACATTTGATGGATTTACATGTGTAATAGTGCTAAGTTTGAGTTATATGCTCATTTTGAATCCATAATAATATTGGTGGTGCTTTGAGATACACTTGATGGATTATGTTGATTATTTTGAGGGTGAGCTTGAAGCTCTTAATGAGTCTATAACCATATATGTAGTATTATAGTGATGCACTTGATAGACTCACCTACTTGGGTGTGAAGGTGATCCACATTCTATGAGAGAGTTAGTTTTTTTTATAGCACTCAAGAGTACCCAAGATGTGCATAGAGATATTTAAAGCACAAATTCATTTTGGTTATCGAGGAGATATTGTAGAATTTAAAAGTGTAATATGTGTTATGAGAAATCAATTCAAATTTAGGTAGCTCAAGAGAAATTTACTATTTAGAGTATGTTGTAACCTCATTTTTCTATGTATCAATTCAATTGAAAGATATTGATATTTATGTTTGAAGCTTTTTTTCATTTACTTTGAGTTTTCTCATAGTTAGTGGGGGATTGTTGGATAACTACAATAAAACTACCCATATTCTTCATTTTCTCAATAACCACTCACTCTCTCCATGCACCCACTAAATGATCCATATTTTCCACATGTTCTCCACTTTCCCAATACTTGTTGATGGGGGAGTGGGGGTGAGTGGAAGTTGTGGGATTACTACAAAGATCACTTATAACCACATCTAGTAACTTAAACTTGGGATATATAAAACTTCATCATAACAAGCTACGTTTTTCTCTTTCCTATGAATTTTTGGGTAATTAAATTCTCCAATTATCCATTTCTTCAACCTTGAGTGCATGAGTTTGAGAGAAGTTTTGTGAATCCTTGAGGAGTGAATGTTCTTGAATGATTATACTATAGTTGGGCCTAGTTCACCTATAAGGTAGTGATCATTTAATGACACAACAATTTAATCTCTCAATCTTCTTTCTTTATTATACTCATTACCAACAATGTCAGGTGGAAACCCCCACAACATGATTGCATCAAAATTAATGTTAGTGGGATCTCCTTGGATAATCCTTGATTCATTACTGCTAGATATGTGGCTCAAAATCATCTTGATAAATGGCTCTTTGTATTTTCTTCTAATGTTGGCTATGGCTACATGTTGACAATGAAACTCTAGGTAATTTGTCATGGGCTATGGTTGCTAAGATAGGGGATATTCAATAGTTTTTCTATTCAATGATTCAATTGTTGTTTTTTTATTACTTAATGAAGATCATTATGCATATCATCCACTAGCACCACTATTAGATGCCGGTCGCCAATTTAGGGGTGATTTCTTAGCCTATTTCAATATTCACAACTTTAGAGTGGATATTGCATTGGTGAATCAATTCATCTACATGGTGTTGGGAAAAATAATAGATAATTCCTCTCATCCAGGTGACTATTATCCCCTCAATCAACAGTAAAATTATGAAAAAAAATTCAAAAGTAGATATTGAATACAAAAGAATGAGAGTTTATTGGAGAAGTATGGGACTTTTATTAAGTATAAAGATGTGGAGAAAAATTTTGGAGCTTGCACCATTGCATGCACTATTTTCCCCTCTCTAAATAATGGGTAGAATAGGACATCTTTTACCCTTCCACTTATTTTGCTAGGACAGGCAGCCATCATTTGTTTTTTTAACGTATATACTTGTCTTCTTGATAAAAGAAGAAATATAAGTTGAAGGTTAATAATTGACTACTATACAAATGAGCGCCAAATCCCTTATTATAAGGGACTTCCTAGCCACTCCCTAACAATATTCACTCACCAATAGTCATTAGGCATGATTTTGGTTGTTTTCTTGGCAATCACACTTGTTTGTGTCCACAACAGTGGCCCTAGTTGACTCCTTGACAATTTTCCCTTTGGTTCACAACTCTTTGGCTAACTACAACTATCCTTTTTTCTTGGTTGACGACCTTGGTCTCTTCTCCTGACTCACACCTAGATGACAACCTTGGTTGCTGCTTGAGCCAACAACCCTCTTAGCTCAATATCTTTAGTTGATGCCCTTAGATGGCTTCTCCTTGTTGACAAAAATTCTTAGCCACTAGTTGACGACATTTAGTTTCTCTTGTATTGAGGAATTCCTAACACAAGGGACACGGAGCCTATTTTGGTGTTTTAATTTTGGATCATCCTCATCCCAAAGTTTTTAATGATTTGTTCTTTGACATAATAGGGGCACCATTTTGCACAATTATATGTTACCTCCCTCATGGTGTTTTCTAGATTTTACCATGTAGATCTATAAAAAAAATACATATGTATATAAAATTGTGAATGGACATAAAATTTACCAAACTAACCTTGACTTCACTATCGATATAATTTTTTATGGATAAATGTTAGTCAAGCCAAGGCTTTAAATTGTTTGGCCATTGTACATTTGGTTTTGTGAAAAATAATTCCTATCATGCAAGCTAAAGTACTATTTTAGTTGTCTTAACTTGATGGAGAAAGTTGTCATCATTTTTTAGGTTTACAACAATAAAATTGGTTAGTTATGGTTGCTTGAGTTTTTTTTAATGCAAGTATAATACAGATAGATACGAGATGTTACTAATTTACTAGTATATGGTTGGTTTGTCTAATATATTCCATAAAACACATGCTAAGATTTTAATCTATATATCCTAAAGTAGTATAATTAGTGTATAAATTGTATAACCTAATTGTAGTTGGTGTTATTGAAAATTAGTATTATTTCTATTTTTATTAACACTGACAAATGCTCTAAGGCACATGTTAGAAAAACCCTTCTATGATAGTTGGTTTTACTTTGTGTTGTATCCTATATTAATTTGAAAGTAAATTTGTTGGTATTATATTTGATCATAAAATAATTATAAGTCTCATATTCTTGCATATTTCCAAACTTGATTATACAAATATTCACTAACTTTACCAATATATTTCGGAGTGTTTTTGATGAATATTTCTAAAAAAATATATGTGTGAATAAGATTTAAGTAGATATACCAATAAATTTAGAAAAATATATAATACTATACCATTATTTCTATATTTTCCAACTTAGACAAAAATATCCATTTATAGTGTTTCCAAATATATATTTAATGATTTTTCATTTATTGATATATTTTCTAGAATTACTAGTATAATTTTCAAATAATACTTCTATACAAAAATTTGTTGATATGATACCATTTACATAAATGTACTTACAAATATATTATTATTAGACATAAATAATCATAATTGTTGTATTTCATATTGATGTACATATCTTATTTAGGTAGAAGTACATCTTACAATAATTATAGCTACTACTATATGCATCCAAATTAATTGTAATTATGTACATAACTCTCCCTTCATTTAAGTCTCCATATTCCATCTATGTATCTCCGATGTCACATAATTACATACATACATAGGAGAGTAAATGGTGTATAAGACACATAATGTAATACCCTAAATTTTAACCTAACCTTAATCCCAAGTATTAATATTTTAACTTAATCCCAGGTAATTAATACTTTTATTGTACCACAATTCCTTAATTATAAATCTAAACCAAATTCTAACCCTAATTTCAAGTAGTTAATATTTTAGCCTAACCCTAATCTCGAGCAGTAATATTTTTATTTTACCCTAATTCCTTAATTGTAAATCTAAGCCTAATTCTAACCCTAATTTTAGATAAATAATATTTTTATCTAATCCTAATAAATTAATTTTACCCGAATTCTTTAATATTAAACTTAAACCTAACTATAATCCTAACCCTAAATTCCTTCTTCTTTTCCTTTTCTTTTTTTTTCCCTTTTCCTTCTCCTCATATCCTAATTAGCATGCTTCTCCCCTTCCTCTTCAAGCCATATAACCCCTCTCGCATGGTTCATTTCTTTCCCTTCCCATTCATGGTCCTAGTAACTTAGCCTACACCACCAGTCATGCCCTTTCCCTATCTTTCCCCAGGTTTCTATCAAGAGAAACCCACGCCAAACCATGCCTTCCAACCTTAACCTTCGACCATTCCCATTTCACACTCTCACTTCATATCCTATAAATATCCCTCCTCTCCTTTTATTATTTCATCTTAAAATTCACATAACTCCCCCACCCTTAGTTTTCGTCTTCCTTCCCTCAACCCCTTTATCCTTCGTTCGTAGACGTTCCACTATTTTTCTTCAGCAAATCTTTTCATAATCTACCTCACCTTTTGCATCTAATCTACCTCACTTCATGATGTGAACTAGCTACAACATAAGCATCTCACATTATTTAAGCCTTATTGCATGACACACCTATGCTTGACACCCCTTAGATGCATCAATACTTCACACAGCAAATACCCTAACTACACCAAACCATCACACAACCTTCATCTTTCCACACTAATGCCTTAGCTGTGTGACATTTCCACACACACCACCCTCATTTATACTCTCAAACTCACACAACTACCACCCCCTTGTGTAACTTCTTCATGCAACTTTATTAATATATTAATTTGTGTTGCATCCCATGTTAATTTGAATGTGAGTTTGCCTGTACTATATTCGATCGGTCACATAATAATTATTAATATCATATTCTTGTATATTTTGCTTATATAAATATTCACTTACTTTACTAATATATTTGTTAATGTTTTTGATGAATATTTCTAAAAAATATATATGTGAATATGATTTAAGTAGATAAAAGTGTGTTGTTACAACTATCAAATTAAACCTATTCCTAACCTAAATAATAACGAAAAATATAGCATAGGATAAGAAAGGATCGTTCTCACAAGGAGAATGTGATTCTAACCTCTAAAATATTAAGTAAAATAATTAAATTATTTAATTAAATATAATAAATAAATAAATAAATAATTAAAAATAACATTAAAATTAAAATAAGAAAACAAATTTTTTATCTACAATATTAAAAAAAGATTTGGGGGGGATTTGATATAAGAAAAAATGAAATAAAACTAATAATTAAATTAATAACCAAATTACTCTAGTAACTAAACTAATCTATAAGATAAATAATTGAAATTATAAAGTTAAATTAATTAATAACTAAATTAATATATATATATCCTATGCTTTTCTATTCCAACATCTATATTAAATTTGTATAACCAATTTTTATATTAAGTGATAGATATATAAATAATTAATTTTAATATGCTAACCGTAAAGAATTAATCTGCTAACTCTCCCAATTTCTATCTTTGTATAATTAGGATAACTCCCACATTTTTCCTAATACTAATTAACCTTTCTAAATTAATTTTTACTATTCAATTAATCTAAAGATAAATTAATCTCATTTTGTTCTAAGAAAACTTATTAGCCAAATTAAAACCCCCCTTTTAACACAACTAAAATAAATTATATTTTAATTTATCACTTGCTAAGACCGTAAGTTAAATTAATTTCTACTTGTTCTAATTAATTATTAACCTGCTAGAATTAACCGAATAATTGTAACACTCAATCTTAAATATAAAATTAATATTGGCTTTCAAATAAAATATAAGAATTTAAACATTGATCACAACTATGATTTATATATCAAAACATAATAATTCATAATCTGTAATATTTAGGTACGATAAAAATCAATATTTAATAAAATATGGCCTCTAAAAATTAATTCAGATCACAAGTATAATTATGAATATATATAAAAATTAATTTTAGGATTATATAAAAGAATAAAATTAAGAATAAATATAGGATCTTTCTTATTGAAGTGTACTTGCAAAGATTTTTTCCGCCAGCCGGTTACTCACCACAGTATCACAAATCTGCTTGCTTACTATAGTTATTCACTCTATTTACATTAATCATAGAATAAAATTTGATAGGTTCATAATTTACATATGGGGTGGAGTAGGGAAGAGAAAGAAAATTCTCAGTTCTTGACTCCTTTGTCAGAGACTTCGGTCTCCAATAGTTATTCAAGCTACACTTCTCTTCATATCATTCTTCTTCTTCTTTTCACAAGCTTGTTTTTGACCTTTTCTTGGTTTGTTGTAGATTTTATCTATTACCCTCCATATATCTCTATTTTACAAAATGATAATAATGAAAAATCTATCATAACAAACCATTATTTTAGGAGATATTCACAACTATATATTAAATATCTATTTTGATCATGATATGACTAGATTCAAGAAAAATATTTAGAAGTAAAAATTGTAGATCTCATTTTTTATCTTTCCATACTAAAAAAAACTTTATAATGATGATAATGAAAAATATTTCATAACAAACCATTATTTTAGGAGATATTCACAGCTATAAATTAAATCTCAATTTTGATCGTGATATGATTGGATTTTAGTAAAATATTTAGAGGTAAAAGTTGTAGATCTCGTTGTTTATCTTTCCAGAACACTCTAGATCACCTAAATCCAAGTTCATATAAGAAAGTTATGATCAAAATATAAAATGCTATTAATATTCCTACGAATTTAATTAAATATACGATATAATTAAAATTTAAATATACAATTATAAATAGTGTAACCAGCCTCAAATATTAATTAAATAAATGACCAAAAACTTAAATCAAGTGGTCATAAAATAAATAAGAATTTGTGTTCATCACTAATAAATTTAGAAAATATAAAATAGTACATCATTATTTATGTATTTTTTGAATTGGACAAAAATATCCGTTTATAGTGTTTCCGAATATATATTTCATGGTCTATCATTTTTTGATATATTTTATAGAAATGTACTTACAAGTAAATTATTACTGGACATAAATAATCATTGTTGTTATATTTCATATTGTTGTACATATCTTATTTGGGTAGATGTACATCTTACAATAATTATAATTAGTTATATATACATCCCAATTACTTGTAATTATGTACATGACTCCCCCTTCCCTCAACTCTTCATCATCCATTTCTTTATCTCCTATAACTTCCATATCACACTATTACACACACACACACACACACAGGAGACTAAATGGTGTATAAAATACATATGGATATCAATGAGAACAATAAATCTCTCTCCTATCTTCTTCTCTATCTTCACTTTCTTATGCATTTGGATTATTTAATATCACAACACGTTATTAGCTTGATAGACTTGCCTTTTTAGTAGCCAAGGAGGATGGAACTAGTTGATTACTTTTACTTGCACCAAATATTTCACCAAATGTGGTACTTTACAAAAGGTGTATTATTTAAAATATTCCTTGTATGGTATGTATATTGATGCATGTCAATCTATTTGCATAATTCTTAAGTAACTTTATCTTACAAGTATTATTGATGATAACATGTGCCTCTTACTTAATTTAGTTGTGAATTTTTCCAACACCCAAATAAATATTGTTGCTAAGGATGAGATTTATATTGTTTGGTCAAGTTTTACTCTATTTTGCTTAAAACTAGCCAGTAATCTAGACTACTAAAATGTTCTATGTTCTCTTATTCCAAGTGTCTGTGATCTTTATTATATTATAATCATATCTTTCTCATGTTTCATATATTATAATCTTACAACACCGGTGTGCATATATCTTTATTCATCGTATATTGATGTTATTATGTGCATTTAAGAGATAATTCATATTGTTTTGTTTAAATTATATATAAGATTGATATGTGATAATTTTTCAAGGTGTTTGGAATATGATTTCTTCTCTACTTGTTTTATGCTTCCTTCTTATATATGTATATTATACATTATTTATAGTTATGCATTTGATTTATTCCACTCAAAATTAGTCATATCATATCCATTAATATCGAAAATCACTTTGTTTAAAGCTAGCTTTGATGGAGTATTATGATTTCTAATGGTATTAATTACAAGCAATAATATTTTGTTAAAGTAATAGAATAAACCTCTCATGATTTTGATATTAGTCATTATTCTAATTTATTACTACTTGATAATACATTGTTATTTTGGCTTATATTTTAATATTATGCATGAGATTCTATATTGATGACTACCCTATTTTTCTACTATGTGGTTTGTTTGTTTCAAATTAGCATCCTTATATATAAGATGTTAATTTTTTTGTTGCATCAAACTTAGTGTCCCACATTGGTAGTATACAAAAAAAAATCACTTTATTTATCCCTATTTACTTTTGTTAATGATATTTTCATTATAATTATTGTTGAACATTTTAATTACCAACATTAATAACCTATTCATCTCCAACATTCATATATTTAAATTGCGTAATGAATTTATGTTGATAAGTATAAGTTAAAATTATTAGTATAATAAACACTTTATCCTCCGTTATTCTCATTATGCACTCATTAATCACACTTTATTATCCTTAATTTCATTTTAATGGCTCCTTAATTTCATTTAATGGATAATGGTTAAGTGTCCCAATAGCTCAATCCTATGGCTATATAAGCATATGAGTAGTTACAAAGTTTGAGGCAATACAACAATCATTATTATCATAGAGTTAAATGATGGTAGGAGCAAAATTTTGATCTATTATTGTTAATTCAATCAACAAGTGTGATGGTGTAGCGGTCTCATCACTCATCACCTAATATAAACACCAATCACCTAAAGTTAATGAAAAACCACATAAAATGGTTGTATTGTAACACCAAAGTTGTTCAAAAACCTAATTTATTTAAGATTTATATTTATAGAGATAATATTATTATATTTTGATGGCTCATCATACACTTTAAAGGAAACTAAAACCTAAATTGCATTTTAGAAATATTTCCTACCATTATTCATACCGTTACTCAAAATTTTATTATGTTAGATTTTTTAAGCCACTTTTGACTATCCAACTTCTGGTTGATCATTCTAAATTGATTATCTTTTAAATCATTAGGTTTTTTTTTATATTGTCCTAGTCATTTTAAAAAGTGGAAAATTATGGTTTCAATGAAAAATTTTATATTTATTTCAATTAGTTTTTATTGCATATTTTATTTCAAAATAACCTTTTTAATTATCTAAAATTTACAAAACTTATAAGATTATTTTATTTAATGTTATAAATAAAAAATTAATTAACCTCTATTTTTATTATTTTTGAATAATATTTCATTTTTAGGAAAAATAAATCATTGAAATTTAACTTTTATACTTGAATATTGTCCTTATTCTTTGAGATTTAATCTCAACCCTCTATACACCTCAAGATTTAATCTTTGCGATTTATTTACCTTAACACAAGCTCATTGGCACCACTTTTCATAGCACTTATGATTATTAAGGAATATTCCCTAAGATTCCTAATCATTACCCATCATAATCACCTCCTAACACTTGTTATGCTAATGATCCCCCTTACTCTTCTTCACTTCTTGCCACGCAAACCAATTCATCCCATTTGACCTATTGAGCTTGTGAGCTCCCCTAAATATGACCCCTTCACTTATGCCTCCCTTAGATAGTTTTCGGTTGCAAATCTTCCCTCCATCATTAACATATTCTCTCTCCAACAATCACATTACAACACCTAGCATTCACCCCCTAAATTCCGTATTCTTATGCCAAATACAAACTCCTTTACCTCTGATATGCAACATGTAGTGTCGCCTTAATTTCCATCCATTAGGTATCACAAATTACTCATCACAACAATAATTACTCAAGTGCACCAATCATCTACATTTAACCATTTTGTGTGTGAGTATGCATGAGTTTTTGGCTTGCAACCAACCTCCTCTTATCTTCTTATTCATCTTGGTTCAAACCTTCTTCAACTTCTTCCTTAAATTGTTCATCATTTATTTAATTTTTCCCTCCATTTATGAAGAATGATCATGGTTGCATAACTTAAGATAATAATTTACATCTTCTCCTATTCAATTATTTTTCCTTTATCATTCCTTTAAGGGTTTAGTTTTTCTTATCTTTTCTGTAATTTTATATTATTCAAGAAGATCACTAATGAATTAATGATTGGTTCATAGTTGGTAAACATTTTAAACTTATTGGAAGTATATTAACATACATAAATTTTTACCACACACTTCTAGATGTGCTATGACATATAGGGTAAAGTTTAAAATTTATGCATAAACATGATAGTTTGAGATTTTAGATTTTACCCTATATGTCATGGCACATCTAGAAGTGTGTGGTAAAACTTTATGCATTATTATTCCAAATAAAAGCTTAAGATGTTTGTTCAATATACGTTTTATAGTATGTGATTTGGTGTAACACCCCCATTTTTTACCAGTAAGATTTTTTGTTTTGAAATATAATGTGGAAGCTAAAATAAAAAAAAATAGGGATGGCAACATCACATTTATCATTAGAAGAGGTGTGTGCATTCATATAACTCATGAAAGATGCAAGGGTAGGCATGAATTAAATCATTTATAGACTACAAAATGTTAACTAAGGTTCCATAAACTAAAATAAATTAGTACTAATAAAAAACTAGAAGGATTGACATAGGATAAAACACAAAAAATACTACTCTCTAACTCATCCCAAAGTTGTAGAAGCTAACCAAACATCTACAACAAAGCCACTAAAAAATAATTTGTTTAGTACCAAAGTACTTAGTAAACACACCAAAATCAAAACAAATAGTATGCTCACCTAACCATATCCTACCAAGCATAAGATTATGTATAAAGGTATATTATCATATGTGGAAACCTTATATTATGCATAACTCAAGAATATGGTATGTTGTAATACATAATTCCACCAACCATCTCAAACAACCATTTATCAACCAACTAATGGACACCAGAACAAAGGTATTTGTAATACCCTATCCTAAAATCCTTCAAAATGTGTTTAAAATTATGTTGGTATAAAATAAATTAGTTTTGATTTTGAAAATGGCTTGAAATTATAATAAAATGTCAATTTTAGGCATACCGATCGACTGGTTTTCTTAATCGATTGACTGGTATACTCAGGGATTGACAATTTTATTCTCGAGAACCCTTCAACTTGTTTACTTAAACCAATATACTGGTTATCCTGTGATTTCTAATCTTTTCCTGATGTTGATTTGAATATCTTTCTATTATTTATGAAAATTATTAATTAGAATATATTTGTACTAATGAGTATATTTTGGTGCTTTGAGATTATTTTTACATTATTTATATTATTTTATGAAGTTATTTAATTAATTTTTTCTAAAAAGTACTTTTTGAGGCATACCTCACCTTCTTTATTCTCCCTTAGCTTCCTCTCTCCCTTCTAGTATATGGGTTGTGTGTTTGACTTCTTGAAGACCTTTCCTGACTTACCAATTTTTTAGAACGGTTCCTTCCCCGACTATACCCAACCTTTCTCACCTCATCAAGTGTTTCTGTTACACTTGTCTCTCTGTTGTAGATATTGATGATCTCCCTTTTATACACCCCATGTATGATTCATTTCACTTCTTACCACCACAACTTGCTCATAGCCTCCCATTTGTTTGTGGAAAATTCCTAAGTATTGAGCATTCCTTCATTATTTCTCCTTTTCTTTTCTATTGAAAAATAGAGGCTTATCTCTTGTTTTCTTCCCTCCGTTGGTCAAATCATTTTCCCTTTTCTCTTCTATCTTCTCATAATATTAGCTCTAGTTCTCCATTTTTTTTCTCTTAAGTAAGAAAGAATTAAGGTTTAAGAAATGTTGAAGATTCTAGCTTCATTTTCATTGGAATTATTTTTTTGAGAAAAGGTTGGGTTACATTTGTCTTCTTCTTTTTCTAATTTTCTTTGATTTGAATAGAGTTGTAATGGTTTGACTTTTGATTTTCTTATGAATCAAGTTCCTATTAGATAGCCATCAAATAGGTGTTTTGTGCTAGAATAATTACTTTAAGGTAATGAATTCTTATCTTTAATATGAATGAGGTTTGTTGCACATTGTGGTTCCATGTTCTTGATGTGCTTTTTGTTGATCATGGGCTAATTGTATTCTAGAATTCAAGCATGTGGTAGAATTTCTTTCTAAGATTAAGCATTTTTTGGTTTCTTTAATTTTATGAATGATTTGGATTTGGTAGTTTGAGTATGATTTTGTTTTAATGCCTATGTTACCATGTATCCATGTGGTTATATGTGTGTAGTATGGCTCTTTATGTGTTTTATGACATAGCAGCATACTAGCTAGGATTAATATGGTAAATTTTGGTGTGTGTATCGCAAGTTTGGGTGTTCTTTTACTCAAACCAATCGATCAGTTTGTTGAAACTATCAAATAGTTGTGTGAACAGTCACATAATTTGGAAATTTTGATTGGTTGGTTGTGAAATAGGCCAATTGGTTTAATGAACCGGTCAACTAGTCCCTACAAGCAACAAGTCAGTTTTCCAAACCCATTGACTTGTGACTCTACGAGCAAAAGTGGTTTGGTCTCTTCTAATACCCCCAAATTTGCTGCTGAAAATTTTCATTTTATTTAAGAATTAGCGGAAGCAAAAGCCAGAAATTTTGGTGATGTTACCGCCACACTTAGTAATAGACCGGTTTCCTTCTACCATTCCAGTACTAAGTGCCGAGGCTAAAAGAACCAAAATATAATTTACTTAATTCAGACTTCATTTAAACTAGAATAGCGCATTAAACTCTTTATAAGAATAAAACCCACTAATAGTGATTACAAGAATAAAGATTAATTTAAACAAAGAAATAAAAGGTGAAAGAGAAACCCTGAAAACATTCCCAGACCATCCTTACGTTCTTACCTGATATGAGCTCGAATAGCACCTACAATTATTTTGCAAGGGATACTTCCCATTGAATAGGCATGGACCCACAAATGGAACCCTTCAGTACTATTGTATTGAGTAACCCCTTATACCAAATCGAAAGGCAAGGCCTGCATGCAACACATAATGCATAAATGATATAAATGGTAATATACACGGACCTAGGAAAATCACGATGGACATCACAACTAACACGCAAGACAACACTACATACGATAAGAACTACATAACACAAAATCCATATACTTAGCAATTCCATCATATACCCAAGCAGGGACAGGCACTAAAGCCAAACTTATACCATATTAATAGATCACAACGTGAAATCAATATTTTTAGTCATAGGCTAATAATTAAACAATTAATTAATATCATCTCTCAAATTATATCCATATGAGTGCGGAAACCCCACTATTATAGCCGGCGGATAGGAAACACTTCAGGGTAGAATGCACCTGACTACTATTTTTCGTTGGTGGATCGGTCTCCAGGACACCCTACACATGGCCACTATTATTCGTCGGTGGACTGGTTTGACCCTGACTCACATGGTGTTTCATTTTAAGTGATTAGTGTCTTCTCATGATCTATTAATATCTAACGTTTGGTTTATTGAGCTCAAGATCCCCCATTATTATAGCTGGTGGATTAGAAACATTTAGGGTAATACGCACCTGACCACTATTATTCACTAGTAGATTAGTCTCCAGGGCATCTTGCACGTGCCCAGTATTATGTTGGTGGATCAGTTAGGGCCCGAATCAATAATATTTCACTTTATATAATTAGTACTTCATTCATGTCTTATCAATATGTCCATTTATTCAATTCAAGAGAAGGAAAAAGGTTACAAATCTAGAGACACAAGGACATACCGGCCACAGAATCAATCATTCTATATTAATGATCATGGCATATATAAAACCTTAAAATATACTTTGAACATATCTAACACAAATTTCCATGCATAATTACAAACCAGACACTTTTTGCATGACTATGAGATAAATACCATATCACACCTTTCATTATCCATCCAACCTTAGGTTATACCATGTTCTTGTGATACTCACTAACTCATCAAATACCCTCATCTTATTATCTAATATTACTTATGTCTTATTATGGAGACTCATTTAATCCATTTACATGTTATATACAAGTTACCATTTTCCCCCCATCATCCTTACAAAATTATATAAATACCCCTTGTTTGTAAAATTATCAAGTCACCCCTTTTTATTTGCCAAATTACCATATTACCCTTCATGTTTGCATAATTACGAAATTACCCCTTATATCTATTAGATTACCAAATTATCCTCCATACTTATTAAATCACCAACTTTACCCCTCCTACTTGTTACATTTACCAGATTACCTATTTGGTTAGTTAAATTATCAAATTACCCTTCATACTTATTAAATTTACCAAGTTGCCCATTTGGTGATCACATTACCAAATTGCCCTTCATATTTATTAAAATTACCAAATTACTCTTTTAGTTGGTTAAATTACCAAATTTCCCCTCTTATTTTATACCTAATTACCAAACTACCCCTCTTCTTATTAAATCATCATTTTACCATTTACTTTACAAAATTACCACAATATAATTCCTTTGTGCCAAATTACTAAAATATCCTTCTTCTTTATTAAATTATCAGTTTACCCTTTAACTTAAGAGAAGATCTTTAAAAATGCTTTAATACCAAATTGTAACACCCCCAAAATTACTACCTAAAAATTTCGTATTACTTAATAATTAGCGAAAGAAAATGCTGTAAATTTTAGGGATGTTACCACCACACTTAGTACCAAACCGGTTTTCTCCTACCGTTCCGGTACCAAGTGCTAAGGCTAAAATAATTAAAATAAAATTTACTAAATTTAGACTTTATTTAAACTAGAGTAGCTCATTAAACTTTTTACAAGAATAAAACCCACTAATAGTGGTTACAAGAATAAATATTAATTTAAAAAAGGAAATAAAAGGTGAAAGAGAAACCCTAAAAACATTCGAGGTATGGTGGGTGATATATTACAATATAATCCCCTTGATGTACTTTAACCATATGTAGGGGGTATGGTATCCCAATTTGTGTTAGCCCTCACGGCAGGTGGACTCGATGCGTGCTAGGTGTGGTATCCCCAGAGAAAATCCCCTTCGATGTGTCCAAATCTTGTATGGTGGGTGTGGTATCCTATTATGTTTATTTGCTGCCATGATTTTGTTCATAGTAGAGAACTAGGTATGGTCAAGTGAACTATTTTAATAATTATAATTTATGTGATCACTAAAGGAAGATTTATAATATGGTTTACATTGTGTGGATTGGGATGCATTTACTATATTATTATTCTTCCATGATTTCTATGCAACCGTGTATTGTTGTATTAATACCATGAGCTTGAGTGTTAATTTATATTGATATGCTTATCACCGTGTTATTACGTGACTTTAATGTGCTTTATGATCCTTATCATATTTTAGGTAGTTTATTTTACTAGTACTACTTCACCGTACTAATACTACACTTGTGTAGTCATTGTGATAATATGGCTTCGGGTATGGGGAGCAAAGGAAAAAGAGGTATGATTCTTAGCTAGAGTATATTGAGAATGATGATGTGCGCTAGTGGCTAGACATCACTAGGGTTTTGAGATTTATATATATGCCTTAGAGTTAAGCTAACCGGCTAGAGGTATTTTGCCCACTGTGTTGGGAAGTATTTGTTCATTCGATTATTTAGGCTCCTGGCTTTGATTTCTTGTATTTATATTTTG
This sequence comes from Tamarix austromongolica, assembly GCA_039764185.1. Taxonomy (NCBI): domain Eukaryota; kingdom Viridiplantae; phylum Streptophyta; class Magnoliopsida; order Caryophyllales; family Tamaricaceae; genus Tamarix; species Tamarix austromongolica. The sequence continues at coordinate 106,368,032 of CM077817.1, forward strand.
TAAACTCTCATACTCTTCATATCTATATTATTTTTCTCATCTTTGTTATTATTAGGACTGTTGCAATATTATTATGAGCATGCATCTTTTTGTTTTTGGTTATATTTTTCCTTAAATCAAGCATAGGTTAGATGATTATCACACCTCACTCATGGTTGATGTGACATCAACATTCCCCAATTTTGTTTGCAAATGCTTCCTCATTGTGTTCAAAACAAAACCTTCTGGTTCAAAATTTTGGGGTGTTATAATAGTACACATTGGTAGCTATCGACACCTCATGACTGTAACATCCCGAAATTTAGGACTAAAAAGTTTTATTTAATTAGAAGTTTAAAACAAATATAAGTGAGTGTTATCGCCGTAATTGATATAAGTTTAACTTATATACCATTCTCACATGAACTACAAGGGATAATAATTTAGAACATAAAAATTAATAAGCATAAAACAAGAAAACTTTCATAAACATAGATAAGAGTTTTGGAGGCTAAATCTAAATATAATATCCAAATACATAAAGGAATACCTGGGACGAAGAGTGGTATATAGGTCAAAACAAGGAACTGGATAACATAACTCTTCGATCCCAATCCTATACATAAGACGATCACTCCTCCCCAATCAAGGCATCATAAGCAACATAATCATCCAATGGGTCCTCCATGATCTGCACAAACTCAATCGTGTCCTCTGCTCATGGGAATGAGTAGTACTCATAAAAAGAATGATCAATACAATATGTACTAAATAAGGTAACAATACAACCATACCTATGCTACATAGAAAACATAAATCATATGAAAGCATAAGTGAGCACAATATACATAATTTAAAGATCTATTGATTCCAAAATTCCATCATTAGTTACAATCCTAATCCATTTTCATATTTACGTTGAGTTCAGATACTCCACTATTCTTAAATTGGTGGAACGATTTGAATCACCTCTTTAGGAAGAAACACACTTGAGACAATATTATTATCTAGTGGAATGAACCCAACACCTATTAGGAGAATACTCTCATGATAACTATTTTTAAACAGGTGGAATAACTTGAAACACCTCTCAAGTCAAAATGCTAGTGAGCCATTATTATCGTCCAATGGTGCAGAAACAACACCTTAACCCTAACTTATGTAATCATTCAATTTAAGGGATTAATATCTTATTTGTATTACTTATCTCAAGATCATATTTTATTTTATATTGAGTCTAGGAACTTCACTATTATTAAAATGATGGAATAGTTTAAAGCACCTTTCAAGGAAAAACCTAAATAAGCCACTATTATTATTATTCGGTGGAACAAACATACAACACCTCAACCCTTAACTCATGAAATGTTTCTCTTTAAGCAATTAGTATCTTATTCAAGGTGTTATTTCTCAATTTCCTCATACTTATGCATATGTAGACATGAAAATCACATAATATATCTTAACATAATCATTTGCAACACATAAAACACAACCACATGACTAAAGATACACTTCTCAAAGGGAAAGGCCATAATTCCCCTACGAAACACTAATTTCACTAGTTATGCCTAAATTATTCTCTGGTAATTATTATATTTCCAAAATCATTACCCATTGTTAAAATATTTTTTATTGATAATATTTTCAAAAATTAAGGTTTAACTCCAATGTCTTGCACATGCAAAAATAGTTTATTCTTAGGGTTACTAATTAATATTGGACTTGAACCACTTTTCTCGTTTATTGAACTTGAACTATTCATATTCACTCCAAATAATCCACATAACATATTTAACCTATCTTGAACTATTTATCACATTAAAATATCTAATATTTTATAGTCCATATTAACCAAAATTTCCCTAAGACAATTAAAATAGCCAATTTTCCATATGAGTCTTATGAATCCTAATATGAATGATTTTTCAACCTCCAAAACACTATGTCATCATAAAAATGCATATCCACAATTATATATAAATACTATATGTCCCGATTCATCTCAACCAACAATTTACACAAACTTGTGTTTTCACAACTCTCTTACTTTTTCTTTTAACATGTAACATGACATCTCACATAACACCATTATCATGATAATATCTTCTATACAAAATTTTCAAGCATGATATCATAAATAAATATTCGTATATTGCACATATGGTCTTAAATATGACATATATCCTTACTGAAGCATCTTCGGTCTCTATGTACACAAAACCTATGATTCCTCCTATAATACCACCAAAATATCACCTAGAAGTCAAAATAAAAAAGTAATAGACTTGGGGAAATTAATGGAGGAAATAAGTTAAATGATAAGTAGGAAAAATGGAGGTAATTGAAACTATAAGGCTCGACAAGGGGTGGTGCACGATGACGAGGACGACGGTGTTGAAGGTGGCACAGTGGAACTTAAGAAGCGCACTATTAGAGGGAGAAAATGGTGCATGGGTGGCATATAGGCTAGAAGTAAGGCTTGTGAAGGAGGTCACAACTAAGGCATGCACGAGTGAAAGGAGAAAATGGTGCACCATCTGGAAATAATATATAGGATAGTTGTTCAGTAGGTGCACGATCATGCTAGGTGTGCATGGGCTAGGCGTGCCCCCCAAAAGAGGAACTAGGTGAGTATAGGAAGAAGAAAAAGAGCGCTCCTAGAGATGGTGACAGAGAGGAAGGTTAATGGCAATGAGGTGATGATGGAAGTGTGAGAAGGTGGTGGTGCTTGGTGGACGGTGGTGGTGAGTAGTGTGGTGTTGGTGTCAACTAAAAAAAGTAGGGAAGGGAGAAGAAAAGAAGAAGGTGCAGACTAGTTTCTATGGATGAAAAGAATGGTATGGAAAGAGATGAGGAGAGAATAGGTGATGCACGTGTGTGTGTGTGTGTGTGTGTGTGTGTGTGTACAAGTTCTTAGGGATGAGATGAGGAATTTAGAAGCCAAAAGGTGAGGCTGAGGGTGAGGGCATGATTGGTTTTGTCATGGGTGGTGTGGTAGGTGTGTGTGCATGGGTTGTTGTAGTGTAGGGGAGTAGGTGGTGTAGGTTGTAGGTTACATGGCTGGGAAGGGGAAGAGAAAAGGGCATGTGTGCATGAGGATGATGGGTGTGTTTAGTCCAAAAGGGGAAAGAAAAGGAAAGGAGAGATTGTGTGTAGATGGGGAAGAATAAGGAAGAAAAGGAAAAGAAGAAGGGAAGAAAAGAAAAAAGGAGAAATAGGGAAGAAACTTTTATGTTTAGGATTATGATTAGGCTTACGTTTAAATTTTTGAAAATTAATCTAAAATTTATCTACCAATTATTTGGGGTTAAGGTTATTGATGGATTTGAATTACAAATTTATGATGTTGAAGTAGAATGAAAGGTTAATCCTACAGGGACTTGGAAGTGAGCAATGAGATGGTGAAAAGATCTCCTATATCTAAACTAATGATAAGGGGTGAATAATGTCTAATTATAAATTAAAAAAAATATTCAAAAAAAAAACCCAATTATAATATAAGAATAAGTGAAATCGAGTAAAAGAAAAGAATAAGGTTCTTGTCAATCCCCTTAACCCTAATATGATCAAATATTAATACTAAATCTTAAATAAAAATTTACTGTCATGAATGCCTACCAAAGTATGCAGTGTAGTGCTCTCTCGACCCACTATAATCTATTGTCTATTAAGACTCATCTATCTCTAGTATGAATGCAAAAATAGGTAATGTATTTTTATGTATCATCTTCCATTTTTTTTAGTTGTAGAGGCCAACCAATGTCTCTCGACTTTGTGGTTTGATCTCTACTTATGTTAATGGAGCCCACTTAGACTCATCTCTCAAATCTTGCTTAGATTTTCTAAATAATAATAGAAAAGTAATTAATTTCTCTATTATACTAATTAAAGTATTAACACAACACATATGATAATGAATTAGATTAGGTAGGGTTCAAATTCTCAACACATTTGGATTAGGGGATTTTCCTTCACCTCAACACAAATCAATTAGCCAATCATAGCTTTCATTAAGCACAACATATTAAAAAAAAGAAGAAAATTGAATCAAGTGGAAAGAAATAAAATACAATACCCTATTTATTCAAAATAAGAAAGTCACTTTTCAATTCCTCCAACCTGGAATAAGAAATAGAGATCAACAGATGGGAGATTATGGATGAATTGGGGGTAGGATTAGATTGGGTGATACCAAGCAAAGAACCCTATATCCCTCTTTAGTGCTTCCAAAACCATTGTCTTTTCGTCCCGTTGGTTCTCTTCTCTCAAGACGTCCAAGAAAGATCACTTCTATCTCCTCTGACCTAACTCTCTATCAAAATTGTGCTTAAATAACCATAAAATAGGCCTAGTCGTATATCAACACGAGCCCAGCTGTTCATGAACTAAGTGACACTTTATAGCTTCCTTAATTTTTAGTATTTTATCCATAACTTCTTTAGTAGACCTCTATTTGAGATAATTTTTAATGCATTGGAAAGATAACAAGAATATATACAATTTTATGTTAAACATGTTTCCAAATTCAGTTTGAATCACGGTTGAATATGTCTATCTTTCCACCCTTGCACACTTTGAGCATTCATTATTACTTTTCATTTATTCCAATTATTGTGTTTTAACTCCTTTTGATCCCAGTATTTCCAAATACCTACAAAATATAATCAAGAGCAGTAAAAAAGAATAATTAGATTCAAGTATGTAAAATTCATCAAATAGTTACATTAAACATTTTCATCAAAGTCCCAATTAACCAACATATATCATACGCATTAGTTAGTCTAAAAAAATATAATAATCTAAAATTTAGAATTTGGACTAACCTAAAATGTTAATTAGTTAAGATCAAAATTTAATAAAAATTTGGGGTATTACAATAAGAAAGGTAGGACACAACCATATTGAATAATGATAACACATAGTGGTGCATCATAAACCAATAGTAGTGCCAATGATGTCACACAATGGTGACCATTGCAAACTAATAGTAGTACACATTACTAACCACCAATGATGCCACGCAATGGTGATTATCCTAAATTGAGTTCTAGTTATTAAGTCATATTTAGGCGATTATATCAAACCATTATATTTAACTTTGAGAGGAATTATCATCTCAACTATGGAAACCACTATGTTCATCAAACCAAAGTAACTCGCTTACTTCTAAGATAGCTAGTCCAAGAAGCACATGATTTATTGTCATAACACAAAAAAAAAAAAGAAACCCTAGAGCTCTAAATTCTTAAGTATGCATACCCCTATATGGTTTGTGATTTAATCTATGAAGTAGAAATCCCTTTAACCCAAAAGTCATTTGCACTCAGAGGTCTAACTTGATGCACAAGATGCTTTCCCAAATCAAATTATCTTTCACTTCAAGAGATTTGCATTTTAATTCCCAATATCTAACATAACATCCAAATCAATTCAACAATACTTTGACCACTCAGGGTCAACCATTAACTAGGTGTGAAAGACTAAGGTTAGGTAACAAGTTATAGTCTTACAATACATAACTAATTCATTTCAAACTTTATTCTTCAATTCCAATTATTCATCATCTAACATAAAGTCACGTACCAACGATATGGTCATTGGTCAAATCTAAAGTTGACTATTAGTAAACCAAGGTCAACCTACTCTAATTTAATTAACACTTAGACAAATTAACTATTCAAGATCATACAACAACCCAATGATAAAACAACCAAACAAAATTAAGCTAAGGCCCTAGACCAACCATGTGTTTGGTAGTGATAACAAGGTTATTCCTTTACTTGTGAATATGCATGATGAATCTAAGATGATGGTTTAGAAAACTTTATTGAAGGGTGCTTTGATTATATTAGATGTATTATTCATAAAGTTACTATAATAATACATATATAACAAGTATTTTCTTAATCATATTTAAATGAATTATGAAAATATTATTCAAAATAGAGAAATTGTTTATTGGTACGATAAATCAATTAACTAGGTATCTATGTATTTATTTTGTCGGTCATAACGAAATAGATTGTTGGTCAGCAAAACTAATCCACTGATTATGTTAGAAACATGATATCTATTCTATTTTTAAACTCAAAATTCTTTCAATCCCTCTTGTAGTATTGGTAATCTATTATAATTTTTTTATAAATAATTTTTTGAGAGTTTTATACTCTCATTACAAGATAATTTTTAGATTTAATTTGCCTAACATGATTCTTATACCCTTAGAGCGCCTTTTTACATTCTTTTACTTTTTCCCTTGATTTCATTGTACATGTCTCCCTCGCCTTGTGGTTACACTATATATCCTTTCTAAAACACCACTATGTTTTCTCTCTTTTTATGTTGGTCCAAGATCCCCTTTACCCTTTAGTCCATATCCTACATCTTAGCCTTCCTTTTTGCATTTTTCTCTCCCCTACTCAAGTGTTCTTTGATATTTGTCTTTGTTGCTTCCTTTACTTCAGTCTAGAACTCTCTTCTCCTCAATTGTGCTTATTTGAAAATTCACCAACATGTAGAAGCATTCTACTCCTTTATTCCAAGAGAAACCTCCAACTGTTCCTTCATTTTTCTTCTCCTTATCCTCTTCTCTTGTTATTTCTTCCTCTCCACTTTGTTGCGATTTTAATCTCAAATATATTTTTCTCAATGATTTTCTTTGATTTTTTTTATGGATGAGAAGGAATACTAGATGTTGGTATGCATTGTAGAATGGCATTCCTTACTTGATGATCTTGTTCGATAGGTAAATTTGGCTAGACCATATAGATGTAGAATGATGTATTATGGGTTATAGTTATTTCAAGCATGAATCCATAGTTAAATTTATGCTTAAGAGCGTGTTTGAGTGTTTGAGGCATGAATATTTTTATTGGATCACAATAGGTTTTGGTATATTTGTATAAGGAATTATGGGGTTGAATGAGCACGATTTATGTGTGGATTGGTTGTTTGAGGTTGGAATTATGAAGTGTGTATGTTAGGATGTGATTTTGGAAGGTTTCATGTAGTATTGTTATGTTGTGATTGATTTTGGAAAGCATGAAAAAATCCTTTGTGTGTTGTCCAAGGGTACCAATCAACTAATTAACTACAAATTTTAGATTTTAGGCTCGACCTAGACCAGTCAATTGTTTAGTTCATACATATTGACAGGTCTCTCCTATCGATAGGTTAGCTAAATAGATAGACGGGTTTATCTTTTTTGGATTGTTTTCTCATTATATGTTTTCCATACTAGTTTACTGGTTTGTGGGACCAATTAATTAGTTTATATAGGAATTTTGAGGTATTTTTAGTGGGTTAACCTTTAGAGTTGACTTTACTTAACCTTATACTTTTTGGAAGAGTGATTTAAATTTAAATATATGGCTAAAGTATGGGAGCATTGTATAAGATAAAGTGGTAGACCATAATAAGATATTCATGGTTAAAGTGATAAATAATGAAGTTTGTGCAAAATTTTCTTAGTGGATCAATTGATGACTTTAGTTTACGTAATGATTTGGATAGTATTAACTATCTATATTAAATTATTTGGCGGTTTTAATCAGCATTATCCTTTGAATAATGTTAGTTATCTATATTTGGTTACCTGATGGTTTTATTCCACCTCATCCTTTGAGTTGTGCTAACTATCTATATTGGGTTAACTGGTGGTATTAGTCCACTTTATTATTAAATTGTGCTGACTATCTATATTTAATAAGCTACTCATAGACAATCCACCTTTTTTTGATATATACTTGTTATCCATATTAGGTTAGTTGATGGTAGACAATCCATATGTGTTAATTATGTTTAGTTGTGCTAATTATTTATCTTAGATTAACTAGTGGTAGGCAATACACTTATTTTAATATGAAATATGGTCATGGTACCTATTATGGATTGAGTATGGTATTATGAGATGCATGATTATTATTAAGTACACTCTTTAAGTTTGGTATGAGTATTTTGTTTATTATGTATTTAAGTGTATCACATGTTTTACTACTTTTACACTATGTTCTATATATTAATTGTTGTCTTTATAGGGGAGACCTTTTTATTTAGGACATTGGCATACTTATCCTACACTTTGTAGGTGACCTGTTGTAGCTAGCATAGGATGATGATGTTGACTTTATATGATGACATGCTTCGGTAGGGAGTGATTATACTATGGGTTGGGACTTAGAGTAAAAATTATATGGTAGTGCTTTTGGGTTCTCTTATGACCTGAATATTTTGGATTCTTGTGTCTTGTTTTCCTTTTACTATATATTTAGGAGTTGATATCCTCAAAATTATTTTTATATATTGTTATTGCCTTCATTATTTCTCTATTTTATGATTTGTTTCATATGTTTTGCCTTACCCTTAACGTAAGAATGGCATGAAAACCAAACTGGTGTTAACAGTGGTGATACCACCTATATTTTAGTTTTCGCTTCCATAAATCTATAGTTGCAACAATTTTTTAGCCCAAAAAATTAGGGCATTACATTTATAGAGGAGTAAGTTGTTGATGATGAGTCTTATGTTTGGCTCTATTTGTGGTGCTTGATTTACTACACATTGTTCATAGATAAGTCTAGCAATCATGCTCCATTATCTGCATTAAGATCAGTACCCAACATAAGTAGGTTAGGAAACTTGGAAACTAGAGTTAGAACTTTACCATTTATAAAGGAAGCTTAGGATTACATCCAAGACTCAATGTGAGAAGCTAAAAGGGTTTGTTACATTTTTAGAGGTAATAATTTATTATTAATGATTAGTTATAGTAGCTTTTTAACTATCAGTGAAATTTATTTTGTGAGTATTGTTAATGTGTACATGCGGGAACCTATGAATATTCCCCTACATTTAATAATCTTTTTCACATATATAATTACCATCACATATTCAATAACCTATGAAAAGAATGGCCACATCCTCATCCCAACTGGCTTCATTCCCAGGTGAATTTGAGTAAGCATATTGTGTGTGCTTCCACTTTGACACCTCCCTCCTTATGCTATTGTTGTTGTGACTCCTACCTTAGTGGCTATTTAGCTTTATAATACTTATCATAGTGGGTTTGAGAATCTCAACTATTAGATTAGGATATTATCATAGGCATGATGATAACTTATAAAGCATCATTTGCACCTTGTACATAATGTTAATAGAAAAGGGGTGACTGAATCACTGATTATAAACTTTTCTTCACTTAATTGGATACAGGTAAAAGCCTTCTACCAACTACAAAAGAGGGAAAACACCAATCCAAAATCTAATTGTACCTTGAATAACAGAATTGATAAGTTCCTATCTTCCTACAAAATACATCAGGTTTGCTCGCCAGGCTTAAAAATGCACACATATATAATTGATAAACTGTTCATAATCAATAGAGTGAAGCTTACAAGGACTCATAGGGACTCTAAGGTATATAAAGGGGAAATAACCTTGGGGAAATGCTATCATATCAAAAAGCATACTTCTTTCCTTGTCATCAACTCCAGCTAAGAACATTTGTGACTTTAGAGGGTTAGTCATAAGCCTAGAAACTTCACTAAACTGATGCAGGGCACTCTTGGGGTAGGAAATCGATTTTCTATCTCCTCTACTAAAAAAAATATCATTAGCAAACACTAAGTGGGATATCTATGAAGCTTTGCATCTGGAATGGAAGCTAAAATCCCTAAAGCTAATGAGTTTCTTTAGGATTCGCCTAAAATACTCCATACAAATAACAAGGAGGTACGATAACAAGGGATCCCCTTGTCTCAAGCTGCTGCCCACGAAAGATCCCAAACATCTCACCATTCATCTTGAGGGAATACAAACAAGTGGTGACACATTCTATAATAAGATCCACCAAAATTTGGGGTAACTTAAAGGCCACCAAAAGAGATTTCAAAAAAATCCCATGAGAGAGTGTCATATGCCTTTTTAATGTCAACTTTGATGCAACATTTAGGGGCCGATCTTTTTCTATTATAATCCCTCAAGAGCTCTTATACCAGTAAAATATTTTCTGTCATCAAACTCCCTTTCAAAAAAGCACCCTATTTAGGGCCAATGATTTCACCCAATACTTTATCCAAATAGGCTACTATAAGTTTAGAAATTACCTTATAGGTGGTAGAGCAGCAAGCAATCGGATGAAACTTAGAAATAGCAGTGGGCTTGTTATTCTTGGGTATAAGAGCTAATGCAGTATGATTGATCTGCTTTAAAAGGTGACCCATATAGAAGAATTCTAGGATGGCTTCACAGAAATCATTACCCACAAAACTCCGGGCAGACTTAAAGAATTTGGCAGAATACCCATCAGGACCTGGAGCTTTATTATCACCAAGAGAAAACAAAGTCTGTTTGATTTCTTCTATATTCACCGGGCTAGAAATAAGCTAGCAGTGTTCCTCTGTAAGAAATAGCCCCATAGCTATGACTTCATCCTCCAAGGGGTGAACAATCGAAGACTTACCCAAAAGGTTCTGAAAAAAAAAATGGTGAAAGGCAACCTGCATATCTTTCACAGATGTGGTTCAGCTTCCATCACTGCTCTACAACCATACTATTGATGCCCTTGCTTGCCTAGCTCTAATGATGTCATAGAAGGTAAAAGCCTTCTAGAATTGATGTATTATCAATTAGGGATTAGGTTTATGATCTTACTTGTACCAAAATATCTCCTGTGTATATGTAGACCATGTGTCAACCGTTAATAGCACACACACTCTAAAGGCTCTAAACTAACAATATCAAATCTATTGATCTCCTCCTTAATCAACCATAACTAACCTTCAAGGTGCTATTTGAGGTTATATTCCTACCACTAGACATAAAACCAATGACCTCCATCCAAGAATTTAAGGTTGAATATGTTGGTTTGGTATGTACAATACAACTAAATGACATATGAAAATGCATGAAAAAAAATAATGGAATTCATGTCTTTAAATAAAATATAATTAACTATATCATAGTTTGAAAACCTAAAATGCCATGAATGATATTAATTAATTATGCAATAGTTGTTGCATAACTATACCTCCAGCTGAACTTTGTTTGGTATTCTAGATTGTTCTGAGTTTTGTACTATTATCCACATTACCTCCTTGCAATCTATCGATTATATCTTTAGATTTGATATTTATCAATTCTAGCAATGACTAACAAGAAAATGAATACCTTTATAAATACTTTTCTATTCTATGATTGTACATATCACATTTAATTCCCAATTTCCAACCATCATAAGAAAGTTCTTTTCTACATGTTCTAAATTTATGATCACACTTTTTTGACCCGATGTAACACCCCCAAAATTTACTACTAAAAAATTTCATTTTATTTAAAATTTAGCAAAAGAAAAAATCAAAAATAGTAAATTCCGAGGATATTACCACCACACTTAGTACCAGACCGGTTTTCTCCTACCGTTTCAGTACTAAGTGCTAAGGCTAAAAGAATACAATACAATTTGCTCAAATTCAAAATTTATTCAAATCAGAGTAGCACAAATAGTTTCATTATAAAAATAGAATCCACCAATAGTGGTTATAAGAATAAAGATTACGTTTAAACTAGGAATCAAAAGTTGAAAGAGTGAAACCCTAAGAGTTCTCGAATAATCCTTATGCTCTTTCCTGATGCCCACTTGAATAGCATCTACAATGGACCTGCAAGAGATACTACTCGTTGAATAGGCAGGAGCCCATGAAGGGATCCCTTCACTATTATGGTATTGAGTAACCCTTTTAAACCAAACTAAAAGGTAGGCCATCATGTAACACATAATACAAAAACTATGTAGAATGATAACATATGGGCTAATACACAAGGCATATGGGCTAATACACAAGGCGACACCTCATACAATAAGAAAATTCATAACACAAAATCCGTATACTTAGCAAATTCATCATATACCCAAGCAGGGACAAGTACTGAAGACAAACTCATGTCATATCAGTAGATCATAACATGAAATCAATACTTTTGGTCTTAAGCCATTAATTAATAATTATTTAATCATCATCTTTCGAATTATATCCATGTGAGTGCGGGAACCCCACTATTATAGCTAGTGGACCAGACACATACAAAGCAGCACGCACCTGCCACTATTATTCGCTGGTGGATTGATCTCTAGAGCTCCTTGCACCTAGCCAATATTATTTCCTAATAGATCGGTTTGCTCCTGACTCACATGGTGTTCCACTGTAAATGATTAGTGTCTTCTCATAATTTATTGAAGTCTCACACTTGGCTTATTGAGCTCAGGATCCCCCACTATTATAGCTGGTGGACCGAAAACATATAGAGCATAATGCACCTGACCACTATTATTTGCCGGTGGACCGATCTCCAGGTCATCTTGCACCTAGCCACTATTATTTGCCGATGGACTGATTTGGGCCTAGCTCAATAATCTTTCGCTTTACATAATTAGTACTTTATTACTGTCTTATTCAAAGGTCAATTTATTCAATTTGAGGGAAGGGGAAATGTCACAAATCCAGAGACATAGAGATATACCAGCCATAGAATCAAGCATTCCATATTAAGGATTATAGCATACACAAAACCCTAATATATACTTCAAACATATCTAACACACATTTCCATGCATAGTTACAGACCAGGAAATTCTTGAATAATTATAATATAACACTATATCACCCCCTTAATTATCCATCCAACCTTACGTTTTGCTAAGTTCTTGTGATACACGCTATCTTATCAAGTGCCCTTATCTTTTTATTCAATGATACTTGTGTCTTATTATGAAACTCATTCAATCCATTGACATGTTAAACACAAGTTACCAATTTACCCCTATCATCTTTACAAAATTATTGAAATACTCCTTGTTTGCAAAATTACTAAGTCGTCCCTTTTTACTTGCCAAATTACTATATTACCCTCCATGTTGTATAATTACCAAATTGTCCCTTATTTGTGTTAGATTACCAAATTATCCTCCACTTATTAAATCACCAACTTCACCCCTCATACTTGTTAAGTTGCCAATTTACCCTTCCATTAGGTTAAATTACCGTATTACCCTTTCTACTTATCTAAATTACCAAATTGCCCCTTAGGCTTATTAAGTTACCAAATCACACACTATTACACTTGTCAAATTTCCTATTTGGTTAGTTAGATTACCAAATTGTCATTCTTTATTATTATAATTACCAAATTACCATTAATTGTCTTCGTTATTACAATTACTAAATTGCCCTTTTAATTGGTTAAATTACCAAATTGCCCTTCTTCATTATTACAATTACCAAATTGCCCTTTTAGTTGTTTAAATTACCAAATTGCCTTTCTTCATTATTAAAAGTACCAAATTACCCTTTTACTTGGTTAAATTACCAAATTGCCCTTCTTCATTATTAAAATTACCAAATTGCCCTTCTTCATTATTATAATTACCATTTTGCCCCTCTTTTTACAAATTAACAAAATTCCTTTTCCTTTATACCAAATTATCATTTTAACCCTTTACTTTACATAACTACCAAAATACCCTTACTTTACACCAAATTACCATTTTAACCTTCTACTTTATTAAATTGCCATTTTACCTTTTTATTTTATATAATTATCATTTTACTTACAAGATTATCAAAATACCCTTCCTTCTTACCAAATTACCATTTTACCCTTCTAATTTATTAAACTACTATTTTACCCCTTTACTTTATAAAATTACCATAATACCCTTTCCATTATATTTAATTCACCAAAATACTTTCTTACACCCAAAAATTACCAAGTTATCCCTTTTTCATATAAAATCACTAAAATGCCCTCCTTCATTGTCCATTTACCATTTTACTCCTTCTACTCTTATAATTTACCACTTTGTACTTATTATACTACTTTTACCAAAATACCCTCACTACATAAAATATTAATATTTATACTCCATACCCATCATCAAACTCCACCAACTATTATTATTCATCATAATATTGATTAGCACCTACCACAACTACTTACTTAGGCCACAACTTTAACACAAACAAAATTACCAAAATGCCCCTGGGCTCATTTTTACATTACTTATGCACCAAATGACCACATTAGCATATCATATCATACATATACACTTAACATTATCAATAACAACAAAGCTCCTTCCTTAAGCATTATTTCTACACATGACACATAAATTAATATGCTTTCATTTTTATCAATCAGTATATGCCACTAAATACATTCTACTTAACAACATATGTCATGCATACAACATATTAAACACCCTAATGTGCTTGCATACGTATATCTATACATTTTAATAAGGTTTAACGGTTACCTTATTTCCCGTAAAAAAAAATCAAACCTTACCGGTACCCTAGTTCTAGGCTTAAGCTTTGATTAGAAAAACTAATACCTAAAAAATATCAATATATATCATATTAGAGGTAGAAAAATCAAAGTAATAAACCTTTATCAAAACTTAAGTAAATACATACTACTATTAACCATCATTATACCTCAAGATTATTAGCTAACAAGTCAAGGGGAGGCAGCAAACTCACGCTGCTCATGCAGCATGAGCTGCATGCAAGACAACAAGGAAGGAGGGGCTTGAAGGGGGATGGAAGAAGGGAGAGGTGGTTGTGAAATACCCAAAAATCCTAATTTAAGAAATTATGGCAAAATAAGGATTTATTAGAAAAATTAATTAAATAAATTATTTTATTAAAATAAAGAGAGTTAATTAAGGCAAATCAAGAGGAAAATAATAAAGAATTTAATTAGAAAAAAATTAGGGTGTTTTGCTAATTAAAATAGAAGTTAAGGAAAATTTATTCAAAATAGCCAAATTAATCTAAAAAGGAATTTAATTATTATTATTATTTTAAATATTATTAATTTTAAATATTCAAAATACTAAATGTATAGATACCCATCCATTTTCTCCTTCTTCCCTTTTTTATTTTTCCTTTTTCTTCTTTCTTTTCCTTTTTCTTTCTTTCTTCTTTTTTTCCCCTCCTCCCCAACTGGGCCGGCCTGCGCAGCCTAAACCCCTTCCTCCTTCGGCACGACCCAGGCCCGCACAATCATCCCCCCATCGCCCAGCCGCCAGGTCGAACCGCCTTCTTCCTTTTCTTTCCTTTCCCCCCTGGATCATTTGGTCCACCCTTTTCCCTTTCCTTCTTCTTCCCCACGCGGCCTGTAGATTTGAAAACCTGCAGCCACGCCGTCGACAGCCACCTGCTTTGTCTGGCAGTCCTTCCCTACTCTTCCCCGCCATTTTCTTTCCAAATTTGACCCAACCAAACCTGTAACACCCCCAACTTGTAAGACCCCCAAATTTACTACTGAAAAATTTTGTTTAATTTAAAAGTGTTTAGCGGAAACAAACAGATACAACTGTAAATTCGGGGGCGTTACCGCCACACTTAGTACCAGATCGATTCACTCCTACCGACCCGATACTAAGTGCTCAGGCTAAATAAGAATAACACAAAAAACGAGTCATTAGTAAAGCATAATTTCAAAGGAATCAGAGTGCGAAAGTCAAAGGTTACAATCCAAAGTATAATTTAAAAGTACCAAATGTCAGAGGACACTAAATAACGGAATAAAACAAAGTACGATGATACATAGAAACAAGACGGGGAAGGCTCTCTGGCCACGTCACTCTCGGCCCCCGAGCTAGGTCCAGACTCAACTCTCAGCCCTGTAAGTAACAAGGACATCGTCCCCTACCTGCAAAACTTAGACAGGTCTTCTGCTCGTGGGAATGAGCAGCACCCATGAAACGGGTGATCAGTACGCTACGTACTGAGTAAGGTAACAGACGCACTAAGGCCCACATACACAGAGATACATGACATAGTAGACATAGCTCGTACATAGCTCGTAAATAATAAACAATAACACAGATAACCAATGCTGGTTACGAATCAGATAACTTTCTCATTATATCTCTGATAATTATAATCGATTCACATCATAGTCTTTATCAATCCATATGAGTGCGGGAACCCCACTATTATAGCCGGTGGAACGATCACGAGGGCTATGCCCTGCCACTATTATAGCCGGTGGACCGGTCACGAGGGTAATATACCCTGCCACTATTATTTGCCTGTGGACCGGTCTGGCCCCGACTCACAAGGTGTTCCACTGTAAATATTAGTATTTTTCCCATGTCTTATCACTTTTACATTTGGTTTGTTGAGCACGGAATCCCCCGCTATTATAGCCGGTGGAACGGTCATGAGGGCACCTGCCCTGCCACTATTATTGCCGGTGGAACGGTCGCGAGGGTAAAATACCCTGCCACTATTATAGCTGGTGGACCGGTCTGGGTCCGGCTCAACATATTCCTCTTTAAGTGATTAGTATCTTAACGTATATTATTCGAGGGTATTTCATCTTTGACATGCATGGCAAAAGGGCCTCAACACATCACATCATAACTTATGACATATTCGTACCATCACATACTAATGAGGAAACATGCACATGTCTCAATTCTAAGCCACGCCACACATGGAACAGTTAAGATAATAGCATTTAAAACACGACACATAAATTATATAGAACATTCAAGGTACGTAGGATACATGTCACACATTCAGCCTTAGCTATACCCTTACTCAGTTTAGGTTACTGAGCTATCTTCCGCACTTATGTTAGGCCACTAAACACCCTTTATAATTATCATACTTAACACATTTATCACATCGGAAACCCAACCTCTAGGTGTGTGCGTCAGGGCCCACCACCTTATACCCCGAGGTATACTCACCACTTTACCCTAGGGTTTTCACCAGAAACCCTAATCTGGGCCTATGTGGCCCTTCCTTCTCTGTCTCCCACAACCCATACTATTTTAACGCCCCACGTATCATGACCCTCCGACTCAACTCTCCTTCATACCTCACTCCTCCTCATTTATTCTTATTATTTCCTTTTTCTTTTTCCGCTTCTCGAATTAAGGTTTCCTCCCCAAACCCTAGTCGGTCCCTATGTACCCTTATATTATCCTACGTACTATTTTCACCTCGAGCCTCCAGACTCCCAAACAAACTTTTCATTACCTTCCCTATGTCCTAAAGTAACTTTTCATACATAAGGTTCGCCCCTATGCGGACCTTAAGCTCCCCATGCAAACCCTTGATCTCCACCATGCCAAACCCTATTATTTCCATGCAAACCCTAGTTCTCCCATGTAACCTTAGTTTCTCCCACTCTTCTATTTTATTTAATTCCCCCTTTTCTCATCCATTTACGGATCACAGATTGCCTAG
This sequence comes from Tamarix austromongolica, assembly GCA_039764185.1. Taxonomy (NCBI): domain Eukaryota; kingdom Viridiplantae; phylum Streptophyta; class Magnoliopsida; order Caryophyllales; family Tamaricaceae; genus Tamarix; species Tamarix austromongolica. The sequence continues at coordinate 106,385,275 of CM077817.1, forward strand.
GTCATTTTTACCTACGTTAGCCAACGTACTTCCCTTTGGTTATCTTAATCTCTCATTTTTCTCTTTCATGCCCCCATTCCACAACACGTCATCAAATAACCTAGCATGCATGTCCTAAGGGTCACATCACATCACATTATATTTGCATCATTACTATATTAGCACATACAGACAAGTGCATGGGAACGTACCTCGGTTCTATGCTGCGCTACATAGTAAAACAGATAACATACATAGAATACAGCATATAAACCGTACGAGGCATCCAAGGCAAGTAAAACATGTAATACACACAGACGGCCTTAGTTACGTCCTTACCTAAATCGGCGTCGGGCTTGGAGCACGCTCCTACGCCTCCTGGGGGCTTTGACCCGGTTCACCTATAAGAGGGAAATACTTAGGGTTAATCTCCCTCTATCGGAATTACCAAAATTCCTATCTTACCCCTATCATGGCCTAATACTAAGGCTAATATTAATAATAGCAGTTTATAATTAAAAGGGGTAGGGTTATTGTCTCAAGGTAGTTAAGCAAATTACCACTAATTAAAGTAAGTCTCAGTAAAATTCATAGTATTAAAGTAAGGGTTTTAGTATTAATAATAATAAGAACATTAATAATAATAAGAATACTAATAATGATAATAATAATGGTTATAATGATAATAATGATGATAATAATAATTGAAATTGTAGTAGTATCAGTAATAATAATATTAATGATAATAATAATAACAACAACAACAATGATTACGGTGATAATGATAATATTAATAATACAAATAATAATAAGAATACTAACAATAATAATAGAGATAATAACAATGATAATAATAGTTAAATAAGAAATATAATGATACCAATGCTAATAATAATAATAATAATAATAACAATAATAATAATAATAATAATAATAATAATAATAATGATAACAACAACAAGAATAATAATAATAATAATAATAATAATAATAATAATAATAATAATAATAATAATAATAATTGCAATACTAATTATAATAAGAATACTAAAAGTAATATATTAAATAATAATGATAATAAGGATAGTAATGAAGGTAATAATAGTTAAAGTAATAAATATGGTAAATATAATGATATAATAATAATAATAATAATAATAATAATAATAATAATAATAATAATAATAATAATAATAATAATAATAATGATAATAATAATACTAAGAGTAAGAATAATAATAGTAATAATAGTAACGATGACAATAACAATAATAATAGAAATACTAATAGTAATGATAATAGTAATATTAATAATAATAATAATAATAACAAGGATAATAATGATAATAATAATAATAGGAATAATCATAATAATGATAATAATAATCATAATAATACTAATAATAATAGTTAACAATATTAAAATTATTAAAATTTCATTAGTCAGGGTTTAGGGTCCAGGGAGGTGGAAGGCAACCTGGTGGTGTGGTGGTGTCGGCGGCGGCGGCGGCGGAAGGAATAGGAGAGGTGGATGTGGGGGCTAGGGGAGAGAGAAGTAGGGGGAAATGGAGGTGTAGGGTGGTAGGGTAGGATCCCCTAGTTGTTTTGGGGGGTAGAGGAGGTGTTGCAGGTGGTGGTACGGGCGGCGCTGGCGGCGCGAAGGTGGCGTGAGGGAGGTCGAATGGCTGATCGGGGAGACAGTTTCGCACGGCCGAGGCGGCTCGTGCGGAGCAAGGCAGGGAAAGCTGGTGGTTGGGTTGCGTAGAGGGAGGTGTAGGGAGAATTTTGGTGGCTGGGTCGGGCGGTAAGGGCGGCCGACGACGGAGGAAGGGCTGACTGAAATGGAGGTGGCGCACGACGGGATTTTCTGGGTTCCAAATTTCGAACCCGATTATGGCAGCTCCTGGGGTTATTTATAGGCTAACCGGGGGGTTAAAACGACAAAGGAAGGTGGGAGATTAGGGGGGAAAGGGGTGTGGTGCTCCGGCCGGCGAGGATGGGTCGGCGCAGGTCTACAGGATAGGCCATGTTTGTCGGGAAAGGGGAATGGTGCGGGCAGGGGAAGGAATGGCCGAATGAGACAAATTGACAGGGGGAGACGACGGGAAAGAGAGGAGGAGAACGACGGTCAAACGGCGGGATCGGAGGCGGAAAATCCGGCGCCGATCTGGGAGTCGCAGGTGTGTCGGGGAAGAAGACGACGCAGAGGGGGAAGGAGGCTGGACCGGCGGTCCAGGAAGAAAGAAAGAAGAAAGAAAAAGACAGGCTGAACCGGCCGGGAGAAAGGGAAAGAGGTGCGTGGGGGAGAGCTGGGCCGCGCGAGGAATGCTGGGCCAGCAGGCCGGCCCAAGTCGGGGGGTAGAAAAAAAAAGAAGAGAAGGAAGGGAAAGAAAAGGAAAAAGAGGGGGGAAAAGGAGAAAAGGAAAAAGGAAAAAGAAGGAAAATTAGTGGTTAGCTTAGTTAGTATGATTTGGGTAATTTGGGATGTTTAATAAAATATAAATATTAAAATAACAATTAAATTCTCTTTTTAGGTTAATTTAGGGATTTTTGAAAGAATTTTCTTAAATTCCATTTTAAATTAACAAAACACTCTAATTTTCTCTAATTAAATTATTTATAAAGTTTATAACAATTTGAAACTATTTATCCTTCTTAATTTAAATAAGTAAATTATTTGATTAACTTCCAAAATAAAATCTTATTTAATAATAAATAATAGAAATTAGGGTTTTTGAGGCATTTCAAAATCGTCCTCCCTCTTCTTGCATGCCTGCCATTTCTTTTTTTTCCCTTACCCTAACCAAGCATACCCTGCAATTTCGCAGGCATGTGCCACCTGCCACTGCTGGTCGGTGACCTGCCTCACCTGCCCTCAGTTATCCTCTCCTACCTTCATCGTTTTCCCCTTAGATTAGCTATAAATACCCCCATAGGCAGCCATAATCAAGTCCTTGTTTTCGTAGCCTAGAAACCCCGATTTTGCCCCACAGCCCAAACAGACCCCCATTCCGCCGCTGTCGACCATTGTCGTCACCTACGCAGCCCACCAAATCCTTCCCTACACCACCCTTTATAGAACTAAGCCTCCCTCCTCCCTTGCCTTGCCCTGCACAAGCCACTCCGGCCATGCAAAATCACCCTCTTGATCAGCCCATTTTGACCTCGCGCCACCGTCCGCCACCAATTCTGCTGCCAATAACACCACCTCTACCCTCCAAAACAACCAAGGGACCTCACTCTACCTCCCCATACCTCCATCTCTCCCGGCCTCCCTCTCCTTCTCCCTTCTCCACCTTCCACCACCTTCGCCCACCACACCCGCCACCATGTGCCGCCACTTTCAGCTACACCACCACCTCCATTCCACCCCTCTCCACCTGAGGCACCTTCCACCACCTCAAAAACCCTCTCATTCCCTCTCCTATAGCCTATACCCTCATCTCTTCACCTCTCTTACTCCTCCACTACCGCGGCGCACCGCCACTGGTTCCGTCACCAACCCTAGGTGGTATTCTAACTTCCCCAACCCTTAAACCTTTTTTTTGTAAGTGTTAGTAATTTTTAGTAATATTATTATTATTATTATTATTATTAATGTTTTTATTATTATTATTATTATTATTATTATTATGTTATCACTCTTATTATCTAACCTAACTTCAGAAATATTTCCAACTAAGGGTATTATTATTTAAAAGGCTACAACTTTAGTATTATCATTATCACTATTATTATTATTATTATTATTATTATTATTATTATTATTATTATTATTATTATTATTATTATTATTATTATTATTATTATTATTATTATTATTATTATTATTATTATTATTATTATTATTACTACTACTACTACTACTACTACTACTACTACTACTACTACTACTACTATTATCATTATTTTCTTACTAATACTATTAATACTAACTTGGGCCATTATCACTTTTATTATTAGTGTAAAGGTTGTAACCCTTATATTACTATTACCCTTTTCGATTATTCTCCTTATTATTATTATTATTATTATTATTATCATCATCATCATCATCATCATCATCATCATCATCATCATCATCATTATTATTATTATTATTCTATTATACTTGACCACATTATCACTAAGGCTACTATTAATATGATTTCTAGGACCTTCATTAGTATTATTCTTAAGATGGGAACTATTATTATTATTATTATTATTATTATTATTATTATTATTAGTATTATTATTATTATTAGTATTAGTATTAGTATTAGTATTAGTATTAGTATTATTAGTATTATTATTATTATTATTATTATTATTATTATTATTATTATTATTATTATTATTATTATTATAAATATTATTGTTATTAACTTGTCTTTTTGTCAATATTTCATAATCACTAACTTATTATCACTACTAGCATTATTAATATAGGAATCATTATGGTCACTACTTTTATATTACTTATATCATTATTATTATTATTACTACTAGGGTTTAGGTCGATATTAATATTATCACTAAAACTATTATTATTATTATTATTATTATTATTATTATTATTATTATTGAAACTATTACCTCTAATACTATGAATATCACTATGACTACTTAAACATTGATGACTATTAAGACTTATTTTGGTTAGTAGTAGCATGAGTAATTATTTTGAGAATAATAACCCTACTTTTAATTATAAAACTACTATTATCATTATTAGCCTTAGTAGTAGAGTATAATAAGGGTACGATAGAAATAATGGTAATCTTTGGTAAGAGGAGATTAACCTATAGTATTTCCCTCTTATAGGTGAATCAAGTCAAAACCCTAAGGAAGCGTAGGAGCGTGCTCCAAGCCTGGCGTCATTTTAGGTAAGGATGTATCTAAGGCCCTTGTGTGTTATGTGACTTGTATGCCTTGGATGTTACATATCATGCTATGCCGCGTATCGTATGATTTTCATTAACCTTTCTTAAGTGTAGCGCAACTTGGAGTTGAGGTATATTTACGTGTTTCCTTATGGCATGAGTATGATATGTATATATGGTGATTATGATGTGATATGAGGTGACCCTCTAGGACATGCATGCTAGGATGATTGATAATATGATATGGGGATGAAAGGATAAAAAAGGAAGAAAATGGGGAGTACGTTCACTAAGGGGGACATGAGGTTGACCAAACTACCTCATGATCCATGAGAGGAAAATAAAGAGGAAGAAGTGACCAAAATGAACGAGAGATGGGAACCATGTAGGAAAATTTTAGGGTTTGCATGGGAATTTTGAGAGTTCGCATAGGGTGTATGAAGTTTGCATGGGGATGATCTTTACATGAGAAAAGTTGTTTTAGGGTGTAAGTAAGCTAAGGGGAGAGTTGTGGAGTGATTGGAGACCTGAGATGAAAAATAGTACGTAGGTTGGTGTAAGGGTGTATATGGGACCTGATTAGGGTTTTGGGAAGAAGCACTAATCTGGAAGAAAATGTGGAAGTAAAAACAATTAAGGAAGAGTGGAGTACAGGTTAAGAGTGGGAATTTATTATATAAGGGGTGAGTATGGGTGCCATGGGAGAGAGGAGATATTAGGTGAGAAATAGAGAGGTTACTTGTGGGGAAAGAAAGGTACTAAGGTTTGAAGTGGCCAACTAGGATTTTCAGGTCACATGTGAAATTAAGAAGTGATATGATTTGGGATTGAATCTAAATGAGATAAGGTGCGGGGCAATAAATGAGATAGTGGTAGTGTAAGTGAGAGGAAGTTGGGCCACATAGGTCCAATTAGGGCTTTCAAGGGAAAACCCTAGAGGGTGATAGTAAGTGGATTTTGATGTCATGAGATGTTGGGCCTTAACCCACACCCTTATGAGTTGAGACTTCATTATAAGTAAGTGTAAGGGGGAAAGGATGTTGGGGCATGATAAGGGGCGCAGGAGTCTTAAGATATGAGGCGCTCCCCCTTGAAAGGATAGAAGTAGAAGATTGGTGACATGCATATCAAGGGTGAAATGCTTATTGAATAAGACACGAATAAGATACTAACCATTTAAAGAGAAAGATTATTGAGCCGGGCCCCGACCGGTCCACCGATGAATAATAGTGGCTAGGAGTCGGGGTGCCTTTCATGATCGGTCCATCGGCGAATAAAAGTGGCAAGGAGCATTTTTTCCTACATGATTTTCAATCCACCGGCTATAATAGTGGGGGTTTCCATACTCAACAAACCAAAGTAATTATGATAAGACATGGGAAAGATACAAAGTAATTATAGCGAAACACCATGTGAGTCAGAGCCCAACAGGTCCACCGACGAATAGTAATGGCCTGGAGAGTTTTGCCCTACATGACCGGTCCACCAGCTATAATAGTGGTTAGAAGCATTCTGCCTTGTATATATTCCAGTTTGTCGGTTATAATAGTGAGGTTCCCACACTCTCATGGATTGATAAAGATTATGATGTGAAACAATTATACTTACCAGAGATCTAAAGAATAAATCTATCTAGACCATAGCTGGCCTTCATTATTTGTATTATTGTATGTTGCTTATATAATCATGTTATGTTGTATGCCTTGCATGTTTGTCCTTAGCGCATACTTACCTTACTCAGTATGCAATGTACTGATCACTCGTTTCATAGGTGCTGCTCATTCCCACGAGCAGAAGAACCATCTGAGTTTGTGCAGGTAGGGGATGACATCTTCGATGCCTATGACACTTATGAGGCATTAGGCAGGGCTGAGCGTTGAGCCCACACCTGACTTGGGGATCGAGAGCAACTCAGCCAGACTCTATTTTTCCTTTGATTTGACCATGTATCATTTTTTTATTATTCTAGTTATGTCATATCGTACGGTATTTATGCTTTTGGGAAACTTTAGTCGCTTACTCTTTGGGTTGTAATTCTTAAATTGCACTCTGATTTCTGTATGACTATAAGGGAGTTCTCTCATGGATTCTCATTATTTTTTTAATGAATTATGTTTGATGTTAACCCTATTTAGCTTTATCACTTAGTACTAGAACGGTAGGAGTGAACCAGTCTGGTATTAAATGTGGCGGTAATATCCCCAGAATTTACAGTTTTGGTATTTCACTTTTGTTAATTAAAATGAAAATTTTCAATAGTAGATTTTGGGGGTGTTACAGGTTGTTTTATGTAAGGGTTTTGGGAGTGAGGTGGAGGGGAGTTAGGGTAGGGGTTGAGTGTAGGGAGGTAGTAAGGGTGTAGATGGTGGTCAAGGGTCGGTGGCTCAGGTCAGCGAAGGACGAAGGTAGTGACTACAGGTTGGGAAAAGTGGTCGAAGGTTCGGCGGATGAGAAGAAGGAAGGGAAAAGAAGGAGAGAAAGGAGGGGTGGTTAGGGAATTTTTGGCCAAAGGGAGGATATGGGGTGGTAGAGAAGGTGTTGGGGAGTGGATTGGTGGCTTTGGTGGCGGTGGAAGAGGCTGAACGGTGGCGAATGGTGGTGTTGTAGGGTGGCGGTTGAGAAGGGGGAAAGAAAAGGAAGAAGAAGAAGAAGAAGAAGAAGAAGAAGAAGAAGAAGAAGAAGAAGAAGAAGAAGAAGAAGAAGAAGAAGAAGAAGAAGAAGAAGAAGAAGAAGAAGAAGAAGAAGAAGAAGAAGAAGAAGAAGAAGAAGAAGAAGAAGAAGAAGAAGAAGAAGAAGAAGAAGAAGAAGAAGAATAAGGGTGGTTGCAGGAGGCATGTGGGGGTGATTTGGTGGTGTAGGGAGGTAGTAGGGGTGGCAAGGAGGAGGTGCAGGTGGTGTTTTGGGCAGTGGCAGTGGTGAAGTGAAAACAAGGGAGGGGAGAAGAGGGGAATAAGGGATAATGGGGGGATCGGTAGAGGAAGATATTTAGCTGGAGTAGGGTAGAAATGAAGCATAAAAGAAGGAGAAAAGGAGAAGGAGAGGAGGGGAAGTAGGGTGCTAGCAAGGTAGCTGTGGTGGCAAGTGATAGGGTGGTGGTTGTAGGGAGAGGGAAGGGAAAGAAAGGAAAAAGAAGGCACGCGAGGCTAGGGCGTAGGATCGGGTTTGGTCCAAAAATGGAAGGGAAAGGGAAGGGGGAGAGAGAGGGAAAGAGTAGGCTGTAGGGAGGGGCAATTGGTGGTAGGTGGCTATACAGATTGCCATGTTGTGGGTGGTCGACGTCGAAGAAGAAGGAAAGAAAGAAAGAAGGCTAGTCAAACGGGGAGAAAGGAAGGGGAGCGAGCTGGCCCGTGCGCGAGGGAGAGAAGGAGAAACAAAAAGAAAGACTGGGCTAGCCAAGTTGGAGGGAAGGAAGGAAAGAAAAGAAAGGAGGGAGATAGGCTCGGTGGATGTCGCGCAGGAGAGGTAGGAGAAGGGAAGGGAGGGATTGGGTTGGCTGGTGGCCCAACACGAGGGGGAGGGTTCGTAGGCCTGGAGGCCTGAAGAAAAAGGAAAAAGGAGGAAAAGGAGAAAGGAAAAGGAAAAGGAAAATGGAAAATGGGGAGAAATAAAATAAAATAATTTTTAGAATAATAGAATTTAATATTTTTGATAAATAAATTAATTTAATAATTTAATTTATTATAATTTTAATATATTAGTTTAAAAAGATTAATTTTAGTCAAATATTAATTTAAAAAATTATTTAAATGAAATGAGTATGATAAAATAAAAAAATATTTATTTTAATTTATTAAATATTCATATTCATTTTTATATACTCAAAAATCAACAAAATAATTAAATTAAATAGATTTAAAAGTTAATTTATCCCAAATAAGGGTCATTTATTAAATTCTAGGTTTTAAAATTTTTGAGGTATTACACCCAATATATCGAACACTTTTCAAATTCAATAAAGATTGTCTTCTATACGCACCTTATAATACCCCAATATTTTATAAAATTTTAATCTCAATTGATCAAAATTTTTAACCTAACATAAATTCTAATTTAAGGGAATTTTATTTTATTTTAGCCTAACCCCAACTTTGAATATTTTATACATAAATTTTATATTTATTCCCAAACGTTTAAACCTAAACCTAAACCTAAATCTTAATTCTAAACCTAAAGATTTTCCTTTTCTGTTTTCTTTTCTCTCATTTATTTTCCTTTTTCTCTTTCTCTTTTTTCTTCTTTCTTCTTTTGTCTTTCTTCTCTTCCTCCCCAAGCTACAACTTTCCTAGCTAAACCTCTTCTTTTTTCTTTCTTTTCCCTTCCTTCCTTGGACTATACTGACCCCAACCCATCCTTACCTCTTCTTTTTTTTCCCTCTCTTCACTTTCTCTCCTGCCTCTATCTCATTCTTCCTCTCCCTTTCCCCTTTACTCTTCTAGCCCAAACATAACCTTACCAGGCCCCATGCACGTCTTACTCCCTTCCCCTTATTATCCATGCAACCTACTTTGCTTGCACAACCTTCACCACTTGCGTTTGCACCACCAAATACTTGCCGATACAGCCCATGCACCCTTTACCACGTCCTTTCCCTCGCCCACTCCCTCATATGCCAAATACCCCTCTACCTATCGCCTTATCTTTTCCCTTCCTTTCCCATCAACCTTCCACAGCATGCACCACTCTCCATCTTCCTCTCTTATTTTCTTTCTTTCATTTTCTTCCTTTTGCATCGAAGAGACCGATAACTGACTCTATTTTTTTCCTTTCTTTTTAGTGTGGCACATTTCCACCAACACCGCCCCCTTGCAATCACCCATCACTCCAACCAAGCCTCCTTCCTTCCCTCCCATCCTTCCCTTCTCCTCCTACCTTTCCTTATCGTCAACCACAACCCTTAAATTGCCATCTTCCTACTATATTTTATTTCTCCTTCTCACCCCACTATCATCATTACTACCACCGTCACCACCCAGAACCACGCCTCCCTACCTTCCTTACCTCCTCTCCTCCTACTCAACCCAAAAGCATCCTCAACACACAAAGATTCTCCCCTTTTACTCCTTTTCTCTCTTTTAGTCACCACCATCTCCTTTGCCCTACACCACCGCCAACCACCCCAATTCCAACCTCAATCGTCGCCTGCAAGCCACCATCACTGCCCAGCTATCACTGACCAACACCAACTCCACCTCCTCCCACAACAAGCACCATCCCAATCCCCACCTTCTTTTCCCCTCCATTCTCTCCCTACCACTAGCCACATCACCCTCTGTTGCTGGCCACCATCACCACCACCATTCCTAGCCACCAACTCTCGTAGGTCCCAACACCACCATCACCTCCACCCTTTCTACTAATAGTCACCCCCATCCTTAACCGCCACCATCACCATCACTACCACCTTAGCCACTAGACCATCGATGTGGTCACCACCTCACTATAGTGATGTACCTCCCTAATCGAGCCTCTTAATTTTTGGTTATCTATTTTTCCTCTCTCTCCCCTACCTTAGTTTCTTGGATATTAAACTTTCTAAGTCTATTTTTTTAACTTCTATATGATACCCTAGTGGTATTGGATTTTACATGCTTAGAGACCACAACTAATTTGGTAAGGATATATGTCGTAACTAGGATTTTTATGTGTAATGTGTGTTTTGTATGATATCCCATATTTTATATTATTATGATGATAATGTTATGGTATTTTCATGTGGTTTGTCTAGGCATGTAATGGTGTTAAATAATGTTGTAAGCAGTATCTTGTTAATATAATGGAATTTGGTAACCCTTCGTATTAGGACTCATCGGTTTTTTGTGAAAATGGGTGTTTTTACTAGTTTAGGGGCATTGTGATCAAAATGGGCTAAAAATGAAATAATTGGCATTTTAATGTGTTAAATGGTTAGTAATATACTAAATACCTCGTGTGGAATATTTGAAGTGATTATAAATTATTTTAGGTCAATAAATAAGAAAAATGGCTAAAGTGTAAATAGTAACCCTAAATGTGGGTTTGTTATCACATGGGTGAAATGTCAGAAGTATACCTTGAATTTTGGATATATTTTTAGTAATGTCGTTTTGGGAATTTGTATTAAAGTTGGTGATCATATAAGTTTGTTGGAAAAGTTATGTTTAATTTGTGAAATTAGGGTTTGGGATAAATTATAAATAGTAACTTTAATTGTAGGCTATAATTGTATATGTAAAAATTTAAATTTAGGCTATGATTTTTGGGTATATTTTTAAAATAATATTTTAAGGATGATTATTAAAAATGGTGATAAAATAAGTACCAGGGAAGACACTATGGTTGACTTATGAAAGTTAAGATTTGTTTAGAGAAGTGTGTCGGTATTCATGTAGTTGTGTTTTATATGTTTCAAATGATTATGTAAGCTATATTATGTTATTTTCATTTCCAAATATGTGTATGTATGAGGACCTTGAGAAATACCACCTTAAATAAGGTACTAATTACTTAAAGAGAAATATTACATGAGCCGAGGCCAAGTTGTTGTATGTCTGTTCCACTGAACAATAATAATAGCTCATGTGTGTTTTTTCCTAAAAGGTGTTCCAAAATATGTAACGCCCCCAAAATTCACTACAGAAAAATTTCGTTTAATTAAAAAAAAATTAGTGGAAGCAATTTAATAAACCGTGAACTTTAGGAGTATTACCGCCACACTTAGTACTAGACCGGTTTACTCATACCGTTCCAATACTAAGTGTTAAGGCTAAAAGAATGAAATACAATTTTATAAGAAACTTAAGCATATATAAATCAGAGTAGCGCGGTAAATAATTTATCAGAGTAAAATCCACCAATGGTGGTTACCAAAAAACAAATATATTGAATTTATGAATTTTAAAGAGGCAAATTAACATCTTAACAAGTCCGGATAGTTCCTTACGCTCATTCCCAAGGCCCACATGAAAGCATTGAACACGACCTGCAAGAGGCACTACCCATTGAATAGGCAGGGGCCCCACGAGGGGAACCCTTCAGTACTACGGTACTGAGTAACCCTTTAAAAACACATTTAAAAACAGGTTTGCATGTAACACATGAAATACTACTATATTCGCACATATCAATATGTGTAACATGGTAATCGGATTCGTACATATTCACACATCTAACAATGAAATCAAATATTACTAGCGTATTCAGATCCGTATGTATTCACACATCCAACAAGTCAATCAAATATTCGTAATGTGTACTTAACATTCACTTTCGTACATTCTCATATTTCACAAGTCAACCACTTCAATGGGCCATAATTATCAATCTATACTTCTCGGGCCTTAAGGCCATTAGTCCATCATTAATCAATCATCTCGGATTATACAAGTCCTTGTGAGTGTGGGAACCCCATTATTATAGCCGGTGGAACGGTCGCGAGGGTAATATACCCTGCCACTATTATTTGCCGGTGGACCGGTCTGGCCCCGACTCACAAGGTGTTTCACTATAAGTAATTAGTATCTTCCCGTATCTTATCAATTTTACGTTTGGTTTGTTGAGCACGGAACCCCCCACTATTATAGCCGGTGGAACGGTCACGAGGGCACATGCCCTGCCACTATTATTGCTGGTGGAACGGTCGCGAGGGTAAAATACCCTGCTACTATTATTCGCCGGTGGATCGGTCTAGGTCCGACTCAACATCTTCCTCTTTAAGTAGTTAGTATCTTAACGTATCTTATTCGAAAGTATTTCATCCTTGACATGCATGGCTAAAGGGCCTCATCACATCACATCATGACTTATAACATATCCGTACCATCACATACTAAATGAGGACACATATACATGTCTCGGTTCCAAGCCACGCCACACACATGAAACAGTTAAGATAATAGCATGTAAAACACGACACATAAATTATATAGGACATCTAAGGCACGTAGGACACGTGGCACACATTCGGCCTTAGCTATACCCTTACTTGGTTTAGGTTACTGAGCTTTTTCCATATATATATTAGGCCACTAAATACCCCTTTATAATTGTCATACTTAACACATTTCCCATTTAGTTGGTTAGGTTACTAGTTTTCCCTTTTTCCTTTACTATAATTAACCGGTTACCCTTTAGTTGATCAAATTACCAACTTACCCCTTCTCGTTATCCTAATTACCATATTACCCCTTTATTTAGTTAATTATCCAATTACCGCGTCTATTATCAATAACCAACTACCCTTCTCCATTATCAAAGCTACCAAATTATTCCTGGTTGGTTAAATCACCAAATTACCCTTTCATATGATCATAATTACCAAACTACCCTTCTCCTTCATCAAATTTACCAAATTACCCCTTGGTCATTCAAATTACCAAATTGCCCTTCTTAATTGTCATGATCACCAAACTACCCTACTCCATTATTAAAATTACTAAAATACCCTCTAGTCGGTTAAATTACCAAATTACCCTTCACATTTATCATATTTACCATTTTACCCTTCTCCATTATTAAATTATCATATTACCCTTTTATTATTTAAATTATTGTTTTACCCTTCTCAATTATTAAAATTACCAATTTAGTCCTTTTCAATTTCCTCTTTTACCCCTTTGATTTACGAAATTACCGTTTTACCCCTTTACCTTTAAATTTACCATTTTACCCCCTTAACTCCCAAAAATTACCATATCGCCCTTTTAGTTATAAAATCTCTATTTATCCTTAATTATGAAATTACTATCTTACCCCTTTTAATTTCCAAATTACCATTCTGCCCTTCAATCACAATATTTCCATTTTGCCCTGTAATCCTAAAATTACTATTTTACCCTTTAATTTAAAAATTCCAATTTTATCCTTTTTTTATAAAATTTCCATTTTTCCCTCTTCTTACAACATTACCAATTTACCATTTAATCACCAAGATTACTATTTTACCCTTTAATCACAAAATTACTATTTTTCCCTTTAATCATAAATTTACAATATTACCCTTTTATTACAAATTATCATTTTGCCCCCTTCTTATAAAATTCCCGATTTGCCCTTCTGTTATAAAATTACCAAATTGACCTTTTGTTACAAAGTTACCAAATTACCCTTCTATTACGAAATTATCAAATTTTACCCTCCTTACTTCCAAAATGACCAATTTATTCCATACTTCCAAAATTACCATTTTATCCTTTTATTAACAAATTTACCATTTTACCCTCGCCTCTAAAATTACCAACTTATCCTCTTACTAACAAATTTACCACTTTACCCTTACCTCCAAAATTACCAACTTGTCCTTTTATCAAGAATCACCATTTTACTCTTAATACACCCTTTATATTAAATTATTATTAATACAACATAAAATATTAACTTAATGCCTCATCCACAACTTTTATAGTTAATACAATATTATTAGCACCCCTATATATATATTAGGTCATTTTCTTGTACAAGATGCATCAGTAGAATCCCCTAAGGCTCACAAAATATTAGACATGTATTAAATACTACAATGGCATAAAACAGCATGGATAATACATAAAATTTTCCTTAACAACCAAATTATTACCCTAACATCATTTCCATACACATCATATAACCTATCATGATTCCTTTTATCAACCAACACCATAACACATATAACATTTTAAACAACACAAACCAAGCATAATAATATATTAAAAATCCTAATGTGCTAACATACGTTAATCCATGCGTTTAAGCGGGATTTAACGGTTACCTCAGTTTCGCAAAAATGAACCTTACCGGTATTCCAGTTAAAGGTCCAAGCCTTGATTATAAAAACCAATACCTAAAAATAATATAAAGATTTATTACATTAAAAATAATAAAATCAAGGCATAAAACTTAAAATGCTTAATTAATTAAATAATTAAATTAAAAATATAATTATACCTCAAAATTTTTGCCTAAATAAATTAATAAGAGCAGCAGCTCATCCTGCTCATGCAGCATGAGTTGCATGCAAGGAAAGTTGGAAGGGGAAGGCTCGAAGGTGGTAATAGGGGAAGAAATGGGCATTTTCAGGTTGGCAGTTTGGGGCTAAGAAAGGAGAGGGTTAGGGGCGTATTTAAGGTAAGGGAAGGATGCAGAGGTGGAGAGGGGGTGTAAGTGGTGGTCGGGGAAGGGTTGATGATGGATAAAGGTGGTGGCGGTGGCAGTAGAGAGGCCGCAAAGGTGGCAGTCAAAATAGGGTGTCGTGGAAGGGAAAGTGAGGGGAAAAACGAGGGCCTTCGGAGGATGAATTCGGACAAATGAGGATTGGGGTGGTAGAGGGGGTTGCAGGGAGAAATAAGGTGGCTCATTTGGCGACAGAAGCGGCGGTAAGGCGGCGGAACACGGCAGCACAGGGCGGTTGCCGATAAGGAAGGGAAAGAAGAGAAATAGGAGGGAGGGGAAGAATGGTGCTGTAGGGTGGCTTGATGGGGGTTGTGGTGGCTCGAGGGTGAGGTAGAGGGTGTCAGGAGGTGGCGCAGGTGGTGGTTGAGGCGGCGGCAACGGCGGGTATGGGTGGCGACACCAAAATAGGGGGAGATATGGGAGGGGAAGAAAAGGAAAAAAAGGAGAGGTTCGAGTAAGCATAAGGCCCAAAAATTGACAGGATGAAGCAGAGGATGAAGAAGAAAAAGAAGAAGGAGGGAGAGGAGGGGATAGGTAGGCTTGAGGGGGTGGCGGTAGGGTGGCAGAAAAATGATGGTTGCAGGGAGAGGGAGAAGGAATGGTGATGGCAGGGAGTGGGGGGAAGGTCTCGGTATGGCAGGGAATGGTGGGAGAGAGAGGGGGGTTAGGGAGGTCAATAGGGGGGTTGGAGGGAGAGGGAGTTGCAGATTGGCGGTGATAATCTAGCCGGTGAAAGAAAGAAGAAGAGAGAGGAGTCGGGGGCTGAGTATTGGCTGCTGGGCGTGCGATAGCAGACCGGCTGAAGAAACAAACCGGCCCGGTCGAGAGAGAAAGAAGAGAAGGGAGGAGGGGCGGCCGGCTCGTGCGAAGGAAGGAGAAAAGAGCTGGGTCGGGAAAGGAAAAGAAAAGGAGGGAGGAGGGGAGAAGTGGGCCAACGACCTAAGGCGCAGGAGGGGGTGACGGGCAGGCCGGCTGGCCGGCGGCCCAAGGAAGGAAAAAGAAAAGAAAAGAAAAGGGAAAAGAAGGAAGAAGGGAAAAAGAAAAAAAAAGGAAAATTGGTTTTAATTAAAATAATTTAATTTATAAATAATAAATTACAATATTTTTGGGTATTAAATTTATTTAACAATTTAATTAAAATATAAGAGTTTAGAAGGATAATTTCAGTAGCATAATAATTTGGAAAAATTATTTAAATAACAAGGGTATGATAAATTAATAAAATATTTATTTTAATTGATTAAAATATTTATACCAAATTTCATACACTCAAAAATTCATAAAATAATTAAGACAAAAATATTTAAAAGCTAATTTATCCAGAATAAAATTTATTTATTAAAATATAGGGTTTTAAAAATTCGGGGGATTACAAAATAATCCATAAGTTTAAGAATATGTGGGTTCCCTACCTCAAATAAAATAGAATATGACCTGGAGATAAGCAATAATGAATAAGATATTAATCACCTAAAGTGAAAGATTATGTGGTTCAAGACCGAGGGTTGGATCTGTTCCACTGGATGATAATAATGACTCATGTGTATTTTTTTTCTAATAGGTATTTATAACGTTCTACCAGTTTAAAAATAATAGTTAGGTGTATTTTTTTACGAGAGGTGTGGTTCTGTTCTACCAGATGATAATAGTGGCTCGGGTATGTTGTGTTTTATATGTTTCAAATGATTATGTAAGCTATAGTATGTTATTTATATGTCTACAAATGTGTATGTATGAGGACCTTGAACAATACCACCTTAAATATGGTACTAATTACTTAAAGAGAAAGATTACATGAGTTGGGACTAATTTGTTGTATGTCTGTTTCATCAGACGATAATAGTAGCTCATGTATATTTTTTTCATGAGAGGTGCTCCAAAATAATCTACCGATTCAAGAATATTTGGGGTCTCGACCTCAACATAAAATAGAATATGACCTAGAGATAATAAATAATAAATAAGATATTAATCACTTAAAGTGAAAGATTACGAGGTTCAAGATCCAAGGTTGTGGTCGTTCCACTGGATGATAAAAGTGACTCAAGTATTGTAACACCCCAAAATTTACACATTTTTTTTAAAATCAATATTCATAAATTAAAACCGTAAATTATGGGGATGTTACCGCCACACTTAGTACCAGACCAGTTTACTGCTACCGTTCCGGTACCAAGTGCTAAGGCTAAGAAAACATTATCAGTAATACCATACAAATTCAAATTTATAAAAACAGAAATCAGAGTACGCGTAAGTCTTACATAATTCGAAATACCGGCTACTGTCTTTCCCGATAATAACTAAACAATATTAGTAAAATTGTTCCAACAATTCAGACATAATAAAAGATATCATGAGTCATAAAATTAAAAGGAAAACGGCCACATCTCTCTCTAGAAATCGATCCAGCCCAGCTATCACTCTGCCCCACCTGATGTCCCGTAGACATCGATAGCATCAAAGTAGGGATCTCCTACCTGCAACAAATTAGACGGGCCTTCTGCTCGTGGGAATGAGCAGCACCCATGAAACGGGTGATCAGTACGCTACGTACCGAGTAAGGTAACCGAATACTAAGGCCGGCATATAACACATTAATTCATGTAGGATAACAATCACATACAATTATAACCCAAACATATGATTCATAGAAGCATAAAGTGAAATCCATAACTTATAATCAACAGTCCACAAATAAGGCCCAAAAAGGTCTGGATTAATCATTTAATCTTTATTTCATCAGAAGTCAATACACACCATGCCTTTTATCAATCCATGCGAAAACAGGAACACCCCACTATTATAACCGGTGGGCCGGACACACATAGGGTAAAACCCTAACCACTATTCCTGACCGGTGGATCGGTCTGGTTCCTGCCCGCATCATATCCATGCAAAAACAGGAACACCCCACTATTATAACCGGTGGGCCGGACACACATAGGATAAAACCCTAACCACTATTCCTGACCGGTGGATCGGTCTGGTTCCTCTTCGCATGGTGTTTCGCTGTAAGTAATTAATATCTTTTAAGAGCTTTAACAATTCTGGTTTGTATTTATTGAGCTCGAGTCACCCCACTATTATTGACGGTGGGCCGGTCACACATAGGACCTCATGTCCTAACCACTATTATTACCGGTGGATCGGTCACATATAGGGTAAAACCCTAACCACTATTCCTGACCGGTGGATCGGTCTGGACCCGACTCAATAATCTTCCACTTTAAAAGATTAATGTCTTAAGTATTTTATTCAGAAACATGCGACATTCACAAACATTTGCCCAGACATGCGTGACTAAATCCATGAAAACCCTAACTCCCATGCAACCCTACTCCATGCAAACCCTATCTCCACGTAAACCACATTTCCATGCAAATCTTAGTTCCCATGCAAACCCTAACTACACATGACCCACGCTTCCATGCAAACCCTAGCTTCCATGCAAACCCAATCTCCACGTACCACACTCCCGTGCAAACCCTACCTCCACGTACCTCACATGTCCAAACCCTAGCTTCACATATACCACCCTTCCATGAAAACCCTAATTCATATGCAAACCCTAGCTCCATGTAGACATGCTTCCATGCAACCCAAATCCCCATGCAACATTAATTCCATTTAGGCATGTTTTTATGAAACCCTAATCCACATGCAAAACCCTAACTCCACATTAATTCATGCAAACCCTAATATTATGTTATTTCATGCACACCTTCAACTTCTTGCTATTCCATGCAAACCTCAGTATCATTCCCTTTCGTGCAAACCCTAGCACCATGCCATCTCATGCAAACCCTAGTATCATTCCCTTTCATGCAAATCCTAATTCATATATCACTTCAGGTCATACATTAATGACATAAGCATACACATATTTTTCATGGCACATAACATTCATAATAACATACTTCAACTTCATAACCATATCACATGCATAATCAATAACAACAGCGAACATAAAATACATAACATGTCATATTCATAATACATGCAAACATATAAATGACCTTAGTAAACCCTTACCTAAAACGTCACCGGTCTTGGTGCACGCTCCTATTCCACTTGAGGGATTTGATTGGGTTCGCCTATTATATCAAAACATACTATGATTAGACCTTCTTATATAATTCTAACTTATTTCGAGGTTTGGTTTTTACTTAAAATACTACTACTTAATAATTAACTATAGAAACTATTACAATTAATTTATTATTTTTATTCTAAAAGGTGATGATACAAGGGTTTCTACCCTTCACCAAAATAGTAACAATAATAATAATAATAATAATAATAATAATAATAATAATAATAATAATAATAATAATAATAATAATAAAATCATTAATAACACTCTTATTAGTAGGATATTAATATTAATAATACCATAATTCTTTAAATTACAAGGTGGCTTTCAAACTCACTCCATTTAATAATAACACTATTCAAAATGTAATAATGATATTAATATTATATATATATATACTTATAATATAAAGTTAATAAAGATAATAATAATATAATTAGAAGTAATGTTAAAAATGTTAATAATATTAATAAAAAGTAAAAGTGCGAGGAATAATTAAAATTTTAGGTTTCTAACCCTCCTGAAATAAATACAATATTAATCCAATAATTACACTAATAATAATAATATTAATATTATTATTAATAATAACATTAAACATGTAAAAATGTAATTAAATAAGTAAGGGCCGAGATGAATAATATATCTTACTCAATAATACTCCCAGACATGTAAATAAAATTTAGAAATTAGAATAAAGTCGATATTACCAATAATAATAATTATAATAATAATAATTAAAGTTGAATTAATACTAAAATTTTGGCTAAAATTAGAATAATTATAAATAATTCGAAACTAAGTATTTAAAATGTCTATGGCATCACCTTGAGTCGGAGGATGTGGGTGGAACCGGCGGTGGCTCCCGGAGGTGGCCGGAAAATGGATCTAAGAGGGTTAAAAATGAAGAAAAAGAGGTGAGGGGGAAGGAGAAAAATAAAATAAATCTATGGGGCTGTGGAGGAGATTTATCAGGAGTTAATGGTTGGTTTGGAAGGTGGTAAAAGCGGCGGATGTGGTGGTGGCTGGCGTTTCAAGGTCTCGGGGTGGAATTTTCTGGCGAGATAACTAGTCAACTTTACACGATTATGGAGGATTGTACAAGGTGAATCGAAGGTCTTAGATGGTTTAGTTAATTAGAGGGTGTTGCAGGGAAGATATTGGGAGTATGATGTTGGGTATCGGAGGAGAACGAGGCGTCTAAAGTCAAGGTGGAGCACAGACTGGTACTTAGGGTTTCGGGAAAAAGGAAGCTCGATTTCAGGCCAACTGTGGGGTATTTATAGTAGTGGAAGGTAGGCTCGGGTTGTGGAGGTTATCAGAAGATCAATTTCGGTGGGAAAATGGGTTGGTTTTGCCGTTGGTCGGGCGGCACAAATTCAAAATTTTGCCCGACCTCCGCGAGGGAAATGGGGGCCAACAAGCGGGAGAGGGAGGCATTTGATGGTTTCAAATGAACGTGCAGACCGAGAGGAAGAAAACGAGCGGGAGAAGAGCCGGTCACGCCACGTGTGGCTGGCAACGCCATTTCCGGGGAAGGAAGGAAGGTGGACGGTTATGGCGTCGGGCGGGAGGAGGAAGGAGAAGATGGGGGCTGGCCGGCCGGTTCGCGGGGGAGAAAAGAAGGAAACAGGAAGGGCAGGCCGGACGGTTCGTGCGACGTAAATCTTCGTTTAATGAAACGACGAGTTTTGAGTGACAACGGAATAAAAAACGGCGTTCCGGGCTGTCGGGCGACGATAAAAAAAAGATGAAGCAAAATGCGGCGTTCGAGAGGAATAATAAGTGAAACGCGGCGTGGAGAGAGGGGGGCGGCAACGACGCGCGGGCTGGGCCGCGCCGAAGAGGAAGGAAGGAAGAATAGGAATTGGGCCGCGCAACAGGCCCAATTCGGCGAAGAAGAAGAAAAAGAAAGAAAAGGAAAGAAAAAGGAAAAGAAAAGAAAAGAAAAGGAAAAAGGGAAAAAGGAAAAAGAGAAAAAAATTTAGGTTGGGTCAAATTAAATAAATCTGAATATTTAGGATATTTAAAATTAATAATATTTAAATAAATAATTTTTAAATCCCTTTTTAGGCTAAAATAGGCTTTTTAAAGGATTTTCCCAAAATTTCCATTTTAAATTAATAAATCCCTCAAATTTTATTTAATTTAATTAAAATTAATTTGAAACTATTTTATCTTTCTTAATTTGAATAAAATAATTTATTTAAATAATTTCCCAAATTAAAATCCTTAATTAGATAATATACCCAAATTTCCTTTACTTAACCTATTTATAAAAATTTCTTATTAATTTGCCCTAATAAATTTCCTTTTATTTTAATAAAATAATTTATTAAATTAAAATTTTAAATACAACCTTATTTAAATATAATATCTAAAATTAGAAAATTTCGGGGCATTTCAAGTATATATTTTTTTCTAAAAGGTACTTTAAACCATTCTACTTGTTTAAGAATTGTGGTCATGTGTATTTTCCTTGAGAGGTGTGGGTCTGTTCTATCAGATAATAATAGTGGCTTAGGTGTGTTACCCCTAAGAGGTGTTTCTAATTGTTCCACCGATTTAAGAATAGTTGGGTCTCTAACTGTTCAAAAACTTTTCTAAACCTAATCCCATATAGTTATTTCCTGAATCTAATTTTAATCTTGAGAAAATTTTATTTTAGCCTTACCTAAATTTCTTAATCCTAAAATATTAACCTAATCTAAATCTTTAACGTGAATAAATTATATTTCTTAACCTAACCTTAATTTCGGTAGATTTATATCTTTAATCTTACCTATTATAGCTAATTAAAATTTAATCTACTCCTAACTTTAAGCTTTTCCCTTTTTTTTTCTTTCTCCTTTTCCTTTTCCTATCTGCAACCATTTTATTTTCTTGCATGCATTTTCCTTCTCTTTTGCAACACACTACTATCACTCTCAACCATCATCTCCTGCCTCTTTCGTTGTAAATTTCCCTACCACACCATCACCTTATCAACCATCACCCAACCCCCTGATGCCCCTACTTCTACTACCATGCTCACCATCACCACCACCACCATCATCATCATCTATATTCTTCACCATCACACGCTACCACCATACACACACACACACACACACTACTCTTTTCTCTCTTCCTCCCTCATTCATTTGTGGCATTTAATGCCCAAAATTCTATTGAGCACCACTAGCTTAAGCCACCTTTCCCTTTCTTTCTCTTCTTCGGCTGTTATTACTCTGTTCTTTAGCCGAGCCACCACCATCACCATCCACACACCACTACAGCCACCAAGTGCCACCCATGGCTTGGTAGATCAACCACCACAACCATCCCATCACTCTCCCTCACAATTGTTGACCATCACCACCTACCACAACCATTTTCCCTTCTTCTTTCCTCATGTGCTGCTACATTTTGTGAAGCGCATGACTCGTGTACAGTCGTGCACCACTCTTTTTCCTTGTACACCTGTACTGTAATACCCCTTATTTTTGAAATCTAATTTTATTAAGCTTAATGATTTTATTAGTGTAATTTAATGTAAATATTTAATTATTTTAATTTCGTTTCGTTTTATGGATTTATCGACGATTTCGACTTCATATTTGAATTTAATTAATCATTTTCGTTGCGGACCATTCTAGATAAATTCGTTCACGACCATGATTTTATTATATTCATATGATTTTGATTTCGGTTAAAAATATGTATTCCCGTTCTTTCTCGTATTTTTATTTTTAATATTTTAGATTCATTTTCAATTATAATTTTGTCGTGTGATTACGCCTTTATATTAGAGTTATATTTCGATAACGAAATATATTATTTAAATTATAGAATTTCTGTTTAAATAGTTAAATTTATTTTAATGATTTTATCCGTAAAAAATATTTCCGACTTTGAAATTCTTTGTTTCTAAAATCTTTAATATTTTGGGAAGTTTTAAATTTAAAAGATTTTCGAAGTTTATTTATGAATTTCTTTCTGAAATTAATTTTCTTTAGTTTTACCCTTTTTGGTTTGCAGGAAACCGATTTCGGAAATTATTTAAATTAGTCTCGATTTATTTGAATTTGACTTAAATATTTTATTATATGTTTTTAAATAATTTTTCGAGGTCTTATAATATATTTCCGTAAATAAAATAATTTTTTACGTTCATTAGTAAATTCTTCCGAAAATGTTTCCGAAGTTCTTTATATATCTTTTTTTTATTAATTTTAAGCGTTCGGATCGTTTCGAAATAAATTTTAGATAAAATCATCCAATAATAATTTTACATATTTAGTATTTATTTTCTACTTGTATTTGTAAAAATAAAAAAAGAACCCCAGCCGGTGCTGCCCTTTTCTTTTCCTTTTCTCTCTTCTCTTTCCCTGCTCTCGACCCTTGACCCTTACTCCCTGTTCCCATCTCGAGCCAACAGCATCCCAAACCCCAACCACCTCCTTCTCCCCAGCTCCTCCCTCCTCCTTCGTCTACCATCGGCAGCCACGACCGACCACAGCCGACCACCGCTGCAGCAGCAGCGCAGCAGCCCACCGAAGCGCGCAGGAGCAGGAGCAGCAGCATACCACAGCAGCGACGAACCGCACTGGTTGCACTGCCGTTCGGCCACGACGAGCGTCGCTGACCATCAGCGAGCCACCCCTAGCCTTCGACGAAGCTTCTCCGGCCTTCCTTTGTCCCGATTTGTGTTGGTTTCGTTGGTATAAATTTTTGAAAACCCTAATATTGATTTGGTTAATTGGATATGATTTAGCTTGTGATAAGCTAAATTAATTGTTTGATAATGTATATATGTGCTGTGAGATTGTTTTGGATAAGTTAATTGTATGGTTTAGGTTGGAATTTTGGAAAATTGAATTTTTGGCAGGGTTATACCTGAATTTTTTGGATTCATCCGATTTAGCTATTTTTGATAAATTGATTATACAATATGTTTTAAAATGTATCTAATTTCATGTCGCAACCGTCAGTTTAAGAAATTTATGCAGAATTTATTGGAATTTGATTTCTAGGTCAAAATTAGTGTGTGATGAAATTAGATCGTGTAATTGAGTTGTTCCGCTCAATTGATTTTATAATATCGTTCGAAATGTATTTAATTTCATATCGGAAGTGTTGATTTGGGCAAATTGTGCGTAATTAATCGGAATTAGATTTTTAGGTCAAAACTCTTGCGGGGCTAAATTGGATTGTGTAATCGGGTTGTTTTATTCAATTGACTATATAATTTATATTATAATATATTTAATTGCATTTACGAACCGTCAATTTATATATTTTAGCAAGAATTGATCGGATTTACATTCCGGGCTCAAAAACCCTGATTGTGCTAAATTGGGTATTTCTTTTATTGGTTTTGATCAATTGATTATTTGATATGTTATAAAATGTGTTTAATTGCATTTCTAAATATTCAATTTGATTAAATTAATAGAATTCAACTGAATTGCATTTTCGGGCCTAAATCTTAGATTTCAAGTGAAATTATGAAATTGATCATATGTATAATTGTTTTTCTAAAATTAAATTTATAGAAATAGTTGAAATGATCCTAATTGCATTTTAATGCCTTTAATTGGAATCAACTGATTTGAATTACCTGAGTTTGTGTCGTAGGCTTTAAAACCCTAATTTTGAAAACGGATCATCTTGAATTGGCTAATCGGAATATTGTTTTGTTGAAGTTGATTATCTAGATTTATTTAAAATTAGTTTAATCGTATTCTTAAGCTATCAAATTGAGATAATAAAAGTCAATTAGTTGGTTCGTAGTTCGGGCATTAAAAACCCTAGTCTTCGGGGATAGTTTTATAAAATTAATTTTTGCTATGCGCCTTTTATCTAATCGATTTGTGTCTTTGGGTTTTAAATCATTTGAATTATGTTTTAATCTAATCGGTTTGGATTTGGTTCTATACAAATGGTTGGTTTGTCTTCTGGATTGTAAAACCTAACTAGTAAATCATTTTTGAAAAAAAAAAACTTATCTTCTATCGTCATTTCCCTAGCTTCCAAATCAATTTAAAATACTTTAAGTGATATGTATTTAAACCGATTTGAGTAATATTTAACCTTAAATCTTAATAGAGCTATGCTCTTGAGTCATAGATTTTGGACACGTTTTCCAAGAAAAATTGTTTGTGTCTCTTTGTGTCGATTTAATTATAATAATTGAATTATTGATCAATATGATAGTTTCTAACTTAGTTTTTGATTTCTATCGGCGATCTAGGAAAGCTTTATTGTGGATCCTTGAGCTAGTGATCTCTCTCTCTCCCTCTTATCTCTCTTAGCTAGCTTCGGATTTAGGTAAGTCTCTACTTACCTCCACTTATGGGTGTTTTGTAAGGACGTAACTAAGGTCTCCTGTGTGTTATGTGTTTTACTTGCCTTATATGCCTTGTACGATTTATATGTTTTGTCCTATATGTTATCTGTTTTATTGTGTAGCGCAGCTTGGAACCGAGGTATGTTCTCGTACTCTTGTCTGGTATGTGCTAATATGGGTATGCTGCATGTTATGATGGATGTCGTGTGGCCTTTTAGGACATGCATGTTAAGGGTAAAATTCTTTCAACTAAGACACGTTAAGACACTAATCACTTAAAGAGGAAGATGTTGAGCCATACCCAGACCGGTCCACCGGCGAATAATAGCGGTAGGGTATGTTACCCTCGCGACCGGTCCACCGGCTAAAATATTGGCAGTGCATATGACCTCGTAACCATTCCACTGGCTATAATAGTAGGGGATTCCGTGCTCAACAAACCAAACGTAATAACAATAAGACATGGGAAAGACACAAAGTAATTATAGTGAAACATCATGTGAGTCGGGGCCAGACCGATCCACCGGTAAAAAATAGTGGTAGGGTATGTTACCCTCGTGACCGTTCCACCGGCTATAATAGTGGGGTTCCCGCACTCACATGAATTGATAAAAACTATGATGTGAATCAACTATATTTACTATAGATCTAAAGAATGAGTCTATCCGGACCATAGTCGGCCTTCATTATCTATATTACTACATGTTGCTTATGTGATTGTGGCCATGTAATGAGTTGTCAATAATATGGACTATTCCTACCTAAGGCGCATGAGCTACTTTAGATTTCGGTAATACCACATTTACATGTCTAAATAGGATGTTACATATGTTTTGCATGTTATTATATGTGTATGGTAGGACTTATGATGTGGGTATTGAGTATGCATAATATTGTATCAACATATTACACCATGATTCAATATGCACTTAATGTTATAGTTTACGTCTCTCCCATAAGATAGGGTAGCGGGATTTACTCAGTATTGGACCCGTACTGATACTACCTTGGTTGAATGGGTCCTGTGATAATCCATTGATGGTGGGGAGCAGACCTCTTATGCAGGTTTGAGATAGAATATTGTATTTGGGTGGAAGGCTTGGTTTGAGAGAGTAGGCAATCTGGAATTTGATCTATCGTGTTTTATCTTGTTTAACTGTATTCATCTTTGGAAGTCACAAGTGTTGTATTTAAAATATCAAGGGTATTGTAATTGACTTTCAATTTCTCGTACTCTGATAAGCTTTTAAAATTCAGATTTATTTCACAGGTTCCGCTGATTCATTCAGCGATGATTTTATTTAGTGAATTGATTCACTTGCCATCTACCTGTGGATATCTCCTTGTGGGAGTTTATCCTCACGGCATAAATGTTTGAAATTTTGTTTGACAAGTTTTAGCCTTACATTTAGTATGAGATAGATGGTGGACATTTATCTTGTGTTAGATGTGGCGGTAACACTCCCCAAATTCTATTTTAGCTTCCGCTTTATTCTTTTAAAAAAATTAGGAGTGAATTTTGGGGGTGTTACATGTACATGCTAGCATGGTTTGCTTGTGCATACTCTCATGACTCATGCACTTCTTTGGCATGCCCATGAGTCCTTGTTTGTTATTACCTGCGCCTGCATTGCATGAGCATAGCTGTGCTTTCTTTGCATCACCTACTTGTGTAGGTTCCCAACTCACAGCCTGGGTGAGCACAACCTACTACACGCTCATATAACTCTATTTTTATGGTTCTGAATCCCATTTAACACACCCAAACACCACCAAAATTTCACCATAGCACCACCATACCTTCCACTACACTTCCATGCCACTCAAGGTTCCCCTTGACTCTAGTTGTCTCTATTTTTACCCTCCTTCACCTTAACTTTTTCCTTGATTATAATCTTCAAGCTTAATC
Source organism: Tamarix austromongolica (assembly GCA_039764185.1). Taxonomy (NCBI): domain Eukaryota; kingdom Viridiplantae; phylum Streptophyta; class Magnoliopsida; order Caryophyllales; family Tamaricaceae; genus Tamarix; species Tamarix austromongolica. The sequence goes on from CM077817.1 coordinate 106,412,574, forward strand.
ATTTATCATCTTACTTTCTTAGGTGATTTTTCCGTGATCTCGAAAGAGGAGATTTAGGATTTATGTGCATAGAGCTTGGTGTCCTCGTTTGTAAGGATATATGTCATAGCTATGAATGTATGTTTATGTGCTTTTATATTGGAAATTTTATATGAATAATGTATTTATGAAAGTTCTATGATATGACATCTTGAGAGAAATAAAATTTGGAAATATATATTTGGGAATAATGTTGGATATACATTTATGTAAATAATTGAGGATATGTGTTTGAAATGAATATTGGAGATTTATGTGTGTTAGTATTGGGATTTATATGGCTTTGGGAGAATATAAGCATTTTATCTACCTAAGTGTATTATGGTCATTTGAGGATAATTATGTGGTTGTGATTATGTTATTTCATTTACATATCTTATATACCTATATAAGTCCCACATGATAATCTTGAATACATAATCAACTCTGATAAGATACTAATAATTTAAAATGAACGATCACCTGAGTCGAGCGAAGGTGTTCATATGGGTCCATTCCACCGAATAATAATAGTGGCTCAAGTGTGTTATTAATGAGAAGTGCTTCAATCCGTTCCACTGGATTAAGAATAGTAGGGCCCCATACTCAACGTGACTGAAAATACAATTAAGAGATAAAGTATAAATAGAAAAGACACTAATCATTTAGAGTGAAAGACTATGTGAGTTAGGACCAAGGTGTTAAGTTCATTCCACCGTATAATAATAGTGGCTTAAGTGTGTTGTCCCTGAAAGGTGCTTTAGACTGTTACACTAATTTAAGAATAATATCTCATAAGCATTTTTACTCTGAGATTTGTTAAGTCTATTCTACTGGATAATTATAGTGGCTCTGGTGTGTTGTCCTCGAGAGGTGTTGTAATCCCCCAAAATTTTAGAAAACCAATAATTTAATAAATAATTTTTATTTGAAATAAATTAGCTTTTAAAATTATCTAACTTAATTAATTTATGGATTTTTGAGTACATAAATTTGGATGGGAATATTTAGTAAATTAAAAGAGATATTTTTTTATTTTATCATGCTATTTTTATTTAAGTAATTTTTCAAAACTAATATTTTACTAACCTTATCCTTTTTAAATTAATATATTAGATTTTAATGAATTAAATTATTAAATTAAATAATTTATCAAGAATATTACATTTTACGACTTTATAAATTATTTTAACTTATTTTCCCCATTTTTCTCTTTTTCCTTTTCTTTTCCCTTCTCCTTTTTCTTTTTGTTCTTCTTCTTTCTTCTCTTCTCTTTTTCTCCTCCTTGGGCCGCCCGCACCGGCCTGCTTCCCTCCCCTCCCCTGCGCGTTGGGCCTCGGCCCACCTTACCCTCTCTTCCTCCCTCAGTCCCTCTCCCGCGTGCCTGACCCAGCCGGTCCGCCCCCCCACTTTTCTTTTCCTTCTTTCCCCGACCGGCCAGCCTTTTTCCCCTCCTTTCCCCGACCGGCAGCCCGCATCCTCCCTTCTTCCTTCTTCTTCTCCCCAGGCGGCGACAGCCGCCTACCTGTCCGTTGCTGCCTGACTGCCTGCAGCCGCCGCCCTGCCACCTTGCCTCTCCCTCTCTCTCTTCTCCCTCTTTTTTTTCTTCACTTTTCCATGCCCCATTAATTCGAAATCCTTCTTTCCCGACCCTCTCCCCTCCATTTTCTCCTCCCCCATCTTCTCCCCTTGATTTCGTGCGCCGCCACCCTCCGCCGCTCCAACCGCCGCACTCATCCCCTAAACCACCTCCTGCACCCTTCTACTACCACCTTGCACCACCCCAATACCCATCCCGCAGCCCTCTTTCTCCCTTCTTCTATTTTTCTCCCTGTTTTCACCCTTCTCAACAGCCGCCTGTAACGCCGCCATTCTCCGCCGTCCGGCCGTCTCTGCCGCCGCCCAGACCACCAATCTCCTCCCTACAACCTCCTCTACCACCCCCACACTTTACTTTCCCGAAACCAGCCCCTTCAAGCCCTTGTTTTCCCCCTTTCTTTTCCTTCCTCGCCATCCTGCACCTCGACACCCCACTTCGACCGCCACCTTCGCAGCCTTGCTGCCGCCGCCTCCGCCACCATTAGCCACCATCAACACGTCCCCGACCACCTCTTACACCCCCTCTCCATCTCTGCATCCTTCCCTTGCCTTGAATCCACCCCCACACGCCTCTTTTCCTAGCCTAAAAATCCTAACCCGAAATTGTCTTTATTTCTTCCTATTACCCTCCTTCGAGCCCTCCTCCCCATAAATTTTCATGCAGCTCATGCTGCATTAGCAGCATGAGTTTCTGGACTTATTAATCTAATTGTTTATTTATTTTAAGGTATAATTATATTTTAAGTTAATTATTCTATTAATTGTTATAAAGTCTTATGTCTTGATTCTTTTATGATTTATAACATAATAAACCTTGATATTATTTTTAGGTGTTGGTTTTGATAATTGAATCTTAAACCTTAAACCAAAATACCGGTGAGGTCTGTTTTTGGCGGGAATCGAGGTAATCGTTAAACCTCCCTTAAATGCATGGAAACGTATGCTAGCACATTAGGAATTTTATTATGATTTTATGTATGTTTTGTGAGCCAAGCATGATATATAAATGGTTGTTTACATTTATTGAAAGAAAAAGGGAAATGCATGATGGCTTTGTGCCATGTGTAGGTATGATAATTAAGGAAAAGGTTGATTATTGATGGAAATGTTAAATGCTTGTTTATGATGTATTATGTTGCTAAGGCTTGAGTGATATTATTGTCTAAGGGTATTCTAGTAATTATGGTTATGAAGTATGTGATCTAATGTATGTAGTTGCTAATGAGTATTATGTTGATTAATGACAAGTTGGTGGACTTAGATGATAAGAATAATATCATTATTTTATGTAGTGATGGTAAGTTCATAAAAATGGTGAATAAAGGGGTTGAGTGGAAATTTTATAAGTGAAAAGGGTATTTCGGTAATTTTATAAGTAAAAGGGTAATCTAGTAATTTAAAAAGAAAGGGGTTAAATGATAATTCATGAGTAAAAGGATAAAATTGTAAGTTGTGAGAAAGAATGGTATTATGGTAATTTTGGAGAAAAGGGGTAAAGAGGTAATTTTGGAGTCAAGGGGCAATATAGTAGTTTTATAAGTCAGTGGTAAGAATGGAAATTTTGGAAGTAGGGGTAAAATAGTAATTTTGGATGAAGGAGGGTATTATGGTAATTTTTCAAGTGAAAGGGAAATATGGTAATTTTGAAAGTAAAGGGGGCAAAATCGTAATTTCATAAGTGGTAATATGGTAAATTTTATAAGTGAATGGCGACACGGTAATTTTGTAAGTGAGGGGTATTATGGTAATTTTGTGAGTAAAAGGTTAATATGGTAATTTTACAAGTAAAAGGGGTATGGTGGTAATTTTCATAAATAAAAGGATATTATGGTAATTTGAAAGTAAGGGGTAGAAGGGTAATTTTGTAAATAAAAGGATATTATGGTAAACTTGGGAGTAAGGGGGTAACTTGGTAATTATGATAACGATAAAAGATAATTTAGTAATTAAATTATGATTGTAGAAGGGCAATTGGATAAGTATGATACTAGAGAAGGGTAATTTGGTAAATTAACCAATTAAAGGGCATTATGGTAATTTTAATAAAGGAGAAGGGTAATATAGTAATTATAAATATGAAGAAGGGTAAATTAATATTGGTAATTATGAAGAAGGGTGATTTGGGATTCATGATAGTTAAAAAAGGGTAAAATGGCAATTAAAATAATTGAGAGAGGTAAAATGGTAATTATGATAAAGGAGAAGGGCAATTTAGTAATTATCCAACTAAAGGGGCAATTTGGTGATTTAGCCAATTAAAGGGTAAAGTGATAATTATTTAACCAACTAAAGGGGCAAAATTGTAATTATGATAATGAAGGAGGGTATTTTAGCAATTTATCCAACTCAAGGGCAAGTTAGTGATTATAACAAAGGAGAAGGGCGATTTGGTAATCTAACCAACCAAATGGGAAATATGATAAGTGTAGCAATTATGAGGGGTGAATGGTGATCTAAAAAGTGTAGGGGACAATTTGGTAATCTAAAGTGGACAAGGGGTAATTTGGTAATTATGTAACCTAAAGGGGTAATATGGTAACTTGGCGAGTAAGGAATGGATACTTAACAATTATATAAGTAAAGGGCAAATGAGCAATTTGCACCTAACATGTCCTTAAGATTGTGGAACATTATAATATGATTTAAATAATGCTAATTAGCCAAGTAGGAGTATTAGTATGGCCTTGATGGTTTCTCTGTGATATCCTGGATAATCATCTGAATAAGAAACGATTAATGATATCGGAACGATTGAAAGTGAATAAGTATCCGATTGTTGTGCTTTTAGTGATCACTTTAATTAAGATACTATTACTTAAAGTGAAAGACCTCGAGATCGGGAATGGTGACTCCTTAGGGGTCGCTAACCTAAGGACGTGGTTTAGTCCACGATTATTCTGGTATTTGCTGGTGTGCCTTTGTGCCCCAGCCAGGCCCTATATCTTACTCTTTCTAGCTCTACGGACCTAGTTAGGGGGTATGCATACTTATGGATTAGGTGTCCTTGTCAGTAGGGTACTGAGTTAGCTTTATGCACCAGTACAACCAGGGTACCTTTGCGTCCTTGGGTTCGTGGTTGAAGGGTACTGAGTAGCGGATATGCACCGGTACGACCGGTGTACCTTTGTATCCCGGTTATCGATCTCCCGTTCGAGGCAAATAAATATGATTGATGTGCTGATTAAAGAAAGGAAAGATACTATAATTGAAAGTGGAATATTAATGAGTCGGGCCCAGTGAATTATGATATTGAGTACTGGTCCACCGGTTATAATAGTGGCCAGGAGCGTTGTGCCCTGGATGATGATTTTTTATGTATCTCGGTCCACCGGTTATAATAGTGGCCAGGAGCGTTGTGCCCTGGATGATGAGTTATATGTATTCCGGTCCACCGGCAATAATAGTGGGGGTCCCGAGCTCAATAAAACCAGTTATGTATGTGAATGGAATTATGGGAAAGTACTAATTACTTATAGTGGAACTAAGGCTTAAGGCCTGATGGTTTGAGTTGCATTATGACATGGCTTAAGACCGTAAGTACCGATTGTTCGTAACGATATATTGATATGCTATGTGAATGTTAATTATGGGAATTTTATATATGTATGTAGCTTGTTTCATGTGTTGCATTGCGGGCCTGCTTTTAAGTGGGACTTTAAAGGGTTACTCAGTACCGTAGTACTAAAGGGTTCCATTCGTGGGGCCCTCCCTATTCAATGGGCAGTGTCCCTTGCAGGTCTTTTCAGGTGCTACTCAAGTGGGCAACGGGAAAGAGAGTAAGGTCTCATCCGAAACTACTAGGGTTTTTCTCTCTCTCTTTGAAATCTCTGGTTTTAAATGTATATGTTGATACTGTAACCACCATGGGTGGATTTCATTCTTGTAAATGTTTGGTACGCTACTCTGATTTAAGTATGTTGAAATTCTTGCAAATTGTATTTCATTTTCCTTTAGCCTTAGCACTTAGTACTGGAATGGTATGAGTGAACCGGTCTGGTACTAAGTGTGGCAGTAATACTCCCAAAGTTCACGTTTTATTAATCTTCTTCCGCAATTATCTTTTAATAAAACAAAATTTTTCAATAGTGAATTTTGGGGGTGTTACAAGTGTTTTATACCATTCCAGTGGTTTAAGAATAATGAGTTCCTTGAGTTTAACGTAAATAAAAGACTTGGAATATGATATATCTATATAGCGAGACCTAAAATCAGTATCGACCTAGCACTGCTTTATAATATAGCACATATGCTTACTCTCTGATGTGAACTCATGCATTATGTGTAATCCTGCTCCGATTATACCTTTATCTTACTTAGTATATAGCATATTGATTATCCATTTTATGGGTGCTGCTCGCTCCTATAAGTAGACGACTCAGATATTTTTATGCAGGTTGGGGATGACCTAGTGGACGAATTTGCAGCCTTTGATACTTATTATGTAGAGGATTGATTTTTATATCAAGATTTTGGGTGTAGAGACATGTTATGTGGATGTGAGTTCTGACTAGATACCTTTTTGGACTCTTGGATCTATGGTATCCCTTTTTTGTATTTTAGATTATTATACTCGTAGTAAACCTCCAAACTTTCATCTAATATTATGAATGTTCCCTTAGTTTTTGTTTATCATATTTTCCTTTATAATTGTTTTACCTAATGATTGATATAAGGATGATATGGTAAACTAGAGTTGTGTCAATTACTACGGTAACGCCCAACTATTTGATAATACGCTTATGCTTAAAATAAAAATTTTCAATAGTAAAATTTGATGGTGTGACACTAAACTCAACATGTTAAAAATATAGATTTACAATTATAATAAATGATGGATTTTTAAATTTATTATTATTATCTTACCTTATGTGAAATACTTGCTTATGCTTTTGTATGTTTATATTATACGCACTTGGTTATGGTTATATTATTACCTTACTCAATATGTAGCAAACAAATCACTTTTTTTATGGATGCTTATCATTCCCATGAGCAGAATACCCAATCTGTGCAAGTCGATGAAGACTCGTTAGACGATTACGCTACTTATAACACTCTGATTGGAGCGGAGTGATTTTATCTCATGTATGGGATTTAAGAATCGGAGAGCTATGTTATCCGCTTCTTATTTCAACCTGAATACCCTTTAAGATTTTTCCCTGAGATATTTCCTTTATCTATTTAAATATTGCATTTGAAATTAGCCTCTAAAAACTCTTACTTATATTTATGAAAGTTTTCTTTCTTTATGTTTATTATGTTTCACGTTTTAAATTGTTTTGTCTAGTAATTGATGGAAAAATGACTTGTAAGTTATACTTATGTTAATTATAGCAATAATACTCGTTTATATTTGGTTTATGCTTCCAATTAAATAAAAGTTTCAGTTCTAAAATTTGGAATGTTACACACCACTTCTCTTATAATGTGGTCAAACCCTAGCCCTTTTTATTACTTTATAGTGAAAATCATATTGTGACATTTAGATTACTTTAGCATACTAAATCAATGATTTACAATCACTAAAAATATCATTCATAGTGAACATTTCTCTCTAATTGATATTTATTAGATCATGATTCTATAGTGACCAAAAAATATTATGAAATCTTAAGAAATATTAATTATTGAAACAAAATACAAAACAATAGTGGGAGGGGGAATTTGCATGAATGACCCATCGTTGGTGGGGGTCTAGAGTGGTTTTACAATATACTAATATATTTTCAAGCTTCTCTTTGCTAACATAAAAAATTACGTTGCCCTTTTGTATTTAATATTTAGTGTTAAAGATTGATGGAGATGTTATTTATTGAAGATTAAAGATTCATGGGTCAAAGAAAATTGAAGGGAAAGAGAAAAAAGTGGAGAGGGAGACGTGTGAAATGAGAGTGTAATTGTTAAATAAATAAACTCTTTTAATTAGGGATAATTCAATATGAATTGTGTAACACACTTCCTAGTAAAATCACGACCTAGGAGGCTAGGACCAATTTTTTTTTAAAAAAAAAAACATACAAATACACTGCACTTTTGGTCAAGCAAAAGTTCCCAGCTGCGTAGGAATATTAAACCATAATTTGTCTAATATAGCATATAGGTGATGATAACTGTGCGAGAGCATTCTTTATTAGACAATTCATAATTTATCTAATTGTTAAATAAATAAACTCTTTTAATTAGGGATAATTCAATATGAATTGTGTAACACACTTCCTAGTAAAATCACGACATAGGACCAAAATATTTTTTTGAAAAAACATACAGATACACTGCACTTTTGGTCACGCAAAAGTTCCCAGCTGCGTAGGAATATTAAACCATAATTTGTCTAATAACTGTGCGAGAGTATTCTTAAATGATCGGAGTTCAGTCTATGCACAGGGTCTTTTTTATAACGAAAAAATTGAAATATTAAACAGGAATATCTATAAAAAAAAAAAAAAAAAAAAAAAACTCTTAAAGTTATTAACTTCTGACACCAGTGCCAATTACCAAGAAAAGAAAACGTACAGCTTTGCTTCCCCAAGTAGTAACCTTCTTGGCTTCTTCAATCTTATTTCTGCCGAGTTTATGGTCTTAGCCAGAGGGGATTTGATAGGTGCGGTTATTAAACTTTGAAGCATAGAGAAACAGAGAGGGAAAGGAGATGATGATGGAGAATAAGAAAGTTGTGGTGGTTTGCTCAGTTGTGGGTTTTCTAGGGTTACTTTCTGCTGCTATGGGTTTCGCTGCTGAAGGCACGAAGATTAAGGTAAGATAATCAAAGGGTTCATTGAATAATATGATTTATCAAGGGTTTCTTTTTGCTTGTATGCGAATATAGCGTTTTCTGTTCATTACTGAACCTTGACTTTTCTGCTTCTGGTTTCTTTGATTTGACTAATTTCTGACTGGTTATTTTATCAAACTGTCGGTGCTAATTGTTTCACTTATGAAAGTAACCGCGGTGTCGATTTAATATATTAGCTTAATCATTGAGATAGTGAGTGGATGCTGCTTGTAGTTCTATACTAGCTTTTTGTGCTTTCTTTCTGAAACGGGCTCGTCTTGATCTGGTATGATTATTAATGTTCATGCGATCTAAAACTAAAATATTTAGACAGATTATTGGTTAGAAGTTCTTGAACTTGTTTCTCCTTGAAAACTTTGCTGAGTCTCTCAAAATTTGAAAGAAAAAAAATCTTACTGTTAGGAAATTTTTAATCATGTATTCCGGAGCAAGATTTAGGTTCTAGACCGGATAGAGTTGTATGGATGTACCTGAGTCGCCTATTACTGAGATCACTCGTGGTGTAGGTGATTCGTCAATATTTTCTGTGATCCTGTGGTGATGGCAAGTTTTGATGTGGGCTTTCTATGTTGCAGATTTCTCAGGTTTCTCAGGACGATAATGGTATCTGCATTTACCCGAGGAGTCCAGCTTTTGGTCTTGGATTCACTTCTGCAATGGCTCTTTTGGTTGCTCAAATTGTCATCAATGGTTTCACTGGGTGTATCTGTTGTAGAAGAAATCCTCATCCTTCTAACACTCACTGGAGGCTAGCACTTGTTTGCTTCATTGTTTCCTGGTAATATGTTTGTCTCTCTGCTGTGAACGATTTTTTTTTTAAATGTATTTTGTCTTTCTTGATTGGTGACTTGTTTCTTGGTGGGATGGCTGGTGTTAGTTTGCTTCATACTATAGATTGATGATCATTAAAAGAGGGAAAAAAAATAAAAATGAAAGGAAGAGTGGGCTTCTACATTTATAGCACACATCTTTTATAAAGTTTGTCATGCCTGTTAATCCTGGATTATTGTTTTAAGTTCTTATTTACATGTGAATCACTTAGGTCAGAGATTTGGAGGATTCCTTATGGTAATAGTTTATATAACTCTCAATGGTTTTATCTCTCTAGTATTCAGTAGAAACGAAGCAAGCAAATAGACTAAAGGGAAAAATGACGAGGAGTGTCTCCCTGCTGACCCAATTGTCAACTCTATATTCTGTAGATTCCATGATTGACATAAATTCCTGCATGCTTGACCCTAAATCGCCTTAAAATTACTGGAGTAACCTCCCATCCACCAAAAGAAGAAAATGAAAAAAGAGCGTAACGTTGTGAAATTGTGAATCTTGCTGTCTACACTTGAATTGAGGAATGCTGTTTTTGGCTCATTCAATCAATTGCTTGTCACTGCAGCCATTTCTAGAAAAGAGGGGAACAGGTAGTTAACTTACCCCCTCCTGATCTTGTGATGAACCGAGTTTTACTAGTTTCTAAATGTGAGCGCAACCAGTGATGGTACATTGGTAATTGTGGAGCCTTAAGTCCATCCTAATAAGGATTGACTAGTTGCAGGAGGCACATATTAATAAATACTACATATTTACAGATTTACTTGAAAAAGGGTTGGGCAGGAATAAATACTCACTGGATGCACAAAGTGAAATGCCCTATGCTATTTAATCTGTCCCATTAGTTTTTAAGAACAGGCCATGATGTCATTATTGTTTGTTATCTTCGTGCCTTGAAAGTTAAGTGTACTGAACCACCAAAGCAAATCCCGCTGTTTCCTTATAGTTCTCCGTTAAGTGTTTTCTATATCCTTATTTGAAAGTCCCACATCCAATAGCCACAGCTATTGAAATGTTGTAGCATAATTTGTTTTCTGGCTGATTTCTGTCAAGACTTCATGATCCACTTCTCTATTGATTGTTTTAAGTTGGTAATCTGTTTGTTCTTCACTGCCCTTCTCGTGAAACTATTTTCCCTACAGATGATCTTATACAACGACAGGAAGCACCACATCATGACCTTTGCTTTTGTTGACCATCCCCACTTGTACTAGTCAGATGATTGAACTAGGAATATGTAATTAGGACCCATTGAAGATAATCTCCATGGCTGTATGCCTGGTATCTGAAAGATGTACTGCTGAAGTTGTCATATCACTGTATGTTTTAACTTGATGGCGCTTTTAGCCGAATGAATTTGGTCATAATTCTGGCTAAGGGACTCCTGTGTCAATTTTGATAATCATGCTTAGCTCACACTTTCACTTAATGGTTGGGCTGTGCTAGATGTATAAAGATCTGTACTGAGCGGGCAGAGCAACTTCTTATTTTTCAACGTTCACTCCTTGAATGATGGCAGGTTCACATTTATATTGGCTTTCCTGCTGCTGCTAGCTGCTGCAGCACTCAACAATCAACACAGTGCAGAGAGCGTATACTTTGGCTACTACTACTGCTACGTTGTGAAACCTGGTGTCTTCTCTGGGGCCTCTGTCCTGTCTCTAATCAGCATCGTCCTCGGTCTTGTCTGTTATGTCACAGTAACTAATGGAAAGAACACAAATGGTCCCTGGGCTGGTCCTCCCCCACATCAGAGCAATATTGCCATGGGACAGCCTCAGGTCCCACCCGTCTCCAATGATCCGGTGTTTGTGCATGAGGACACATACGTCAGAAGGCAGTACACTTAATTGTTGGCTTGTAGCAGCAGCATGTCTTACTATTGCAGTCGGCTCTAGGTGGAAAGAAGAGGAAGGTGGCAAGAATGATTTGTTAATTACTGGTGATTTAGTGTGATGGTTTTGTACCAAGTAGTCATACTGGATGCTAGTAGCAGTGACTAGGAGGTTTGTTATTTTTTATTTGGTTTCTACGGAGACTGATTGTAAATAATTAATATGATGGGCCTGGAAAGGTTTGAAATGATTTGAGACATTAGCGCAACTGTGGTCCTTGAAAACTAAGTTTTGACAAAGGCCGGAAATATTGGAGACTACACAGCTGTGCCCGGGAGTGTAATCGAACGATCTCAATTTTGACATTAGAGCAACTCTGTGGTCCTTGAAAAAAGTCAATTTTGAGAAGGTATCTACAACGATCTCACTTTTGACATCAGTGCAACTCTGTGGTCCTTGAAGAAAGTTGATTTTGAGAAAGGTTAAAAATGATGATCTGATCTCACATTTGACATCAGTGCAAATCTGTGATCCTTGAGACATTAGTGCAGCAGCACTGATCCTTGAAAACTAAGTTTTGACAAAGGCCGGAAATATTGGAGACTACACAGCTGTGCCCGGGAGTGTAATCGAACGATCTCACTTTTGACATTAGAGCAACTCTGTGGTCCTTGAAAAAAGTCAATTTTGAGAAGGTATCTACAACGATCTCACGTTTGACATCAGTGCAACTCTGTGGTCCTTGAAGAAAGTTGACTTTGAGAAAGGTTAAAAATGATGATCTGATCTCACATTTGACATCAGTGCAAATCTGTGATCCTTGAGACATTAGTGCAGCAGCACTGGTCCTTAAAAACTCGGTTTTGAGAGTTGAAAATATGGGGATATATGTGAACGTGCTCCGCCAATGATTTGAGACGTTCGAGCAGCTGTAATCCTTGAAAACTCAAGTTTTAGAATCTTTATATTTTTCCTCTATTCATTGAAAGCGGTCAATCATTTGACTGCTGTATACACAAATTTAATATTCACATGATAACTATACTAAGATAAAGTGAAATAAGAATATCGGCCAACTTACAGGGGTTACAATTTACAAATCACCTAATCTAAGTTATTGAGATCAAGCTAACGTAATCTCAATAGTCCTAGCTGCACATTCAACGGATCGGTCGCCTCAAGTGGTGAAGCAGCGTTGTACTTCTTGTGAGGATCCGCCCTCAAGTGGTCGCCCTTTCGAAGATGAAAACACACAAGAAAACATCAACGGATACGGTTCACATGAGAAAATGGCTCCGGAATTGTCTTTGGTGCAGGTTTAGACACTTCTGGAGTCCCAAAGACATTCCAAAACCTCAGAGTTTCATCGCCTGCCGCAGATGCCACCGTGTTTCCATCGGGACTCTGAACACAGTTGGAAATAATCTATAAGCATCGACTCCCGAACAGAGATGACCCTAACTAATAACTTAGGCAAATGATGGAAACTATAGACTATAAATCAACTGGGAAATAGATGCTTAAAATACCTGAGTCATGAAGAGAACTCGGGAAGTATGACCAGTGAGCTCCGCCATTTTCACCATAGATGGATACTTCCATAAGGTGAGCTGGTTCTGAGTGAACCCGTGAGAGCTAAGAAGCTCCCTCTCGTGCTTGCTCCATAGCAAGGAACAAACCTGTGAACCAGTATCAACTGAGTTCAAACAGGCACCAGTATGGGTATTCCAGAACTTGATACACCTATCACCTCCCCCTCCACCAGAAGCCAGCAAGTTGCCCTGGAAGGGACACCAAGCAAGAGCTTTAACAGCAGCAGTGTGGTCTTCTAGCCTGTGCAGCCATCGTGTGGGTGAACTGGAAGAGGCCGCAGACCGATCCCAAATGTGAAGAATATTGTCATTGCCTCCACTAGCTAGCTGCTGACCTGATGCTGACCATTTCAGCCCACAAACTTCCTGGTGGTGGCCTCTGTAAGTCTCCACAATGTGATCTCGTACCCGTACATCATTGTTAACTATCCTGGCATCCATTCCTCCTGTGGTTAGAATATGGTTGTTCCATGCTAGTGACCCAACTCTTGCTCTGTGACCGCCTTTAAGGCTTCTAAGCTGGAGGAGATATAGAGCACAAAGCTAGTAAATACAGAGCTTTAGACAAATGGACATTATAGAGTCGTCAAAAGACTAAAATAAGTACCTGGCGATTAGATGTCGAGTCCCACAGCTGAACCTCAGAGTCGTTCAAACCAACAGCAATGTGTCGGCCATCAGGAGCCCAGTTTACACTAGTGACAGGGCCTTTGTCATCATCAACTGTGACTAGTTCAGATGTTGATCCATTAGATGCATCCCAAAGGTAAACGGTACTTCCAAGAGCAATTGCAAGGACATTGCCGCTGCCCCAGTCCATTAGATTCAAGTAATAATCATCAGCAAGATCAGGGGCATCCAAAGTGCGCTCTGAAGTCTGCAACAACTCACACGCCAAAACCATCTCAGAAAAGGGAAAAGGATCAAACAACTGCAAGTCATTAAATTTATTAAATAGATCTAAACATTGGGTGCTCACCTGAGGGATGTGGCGTCTAGGTTTAACTGGCTTGGGTGCTGCTTGTTGAGAGACTGACTCCCAGGGAAAAGCTTCAACGGGTGCAGGTGGCCTGTTTTTAAAGGCGAGGATCCTGGTCCTGTTCATGCGAAGAGCCTCTCTCAACTGCTTCTGATAGGCTTCTCTAGCCGGAGAGCTTGTAACAGGGTTCTCCTTCCCCTTCCTCCCTTCAGTCAGCATGTAATGTGCATAATCAAAGTCCATGGCTGATCTATTCGGGATGAATCTGTCCAACTGATCAAGAAAGAGAAAAGAATCAGTAATCAATCAATCTAACCAATTCAGGGCATTTAAATCAATACTTGTCACTGGTCAATCAAAACAACTTCAGTCCTATAACCTAAGTAGAACTAGTAATTGACAGATTATTTAAGCCCCCATCCCCCACAACATAAAAAGAGGAAAACTAGGATATAACCTGATCTGGATCAATAAAACGTATCACCTTGAAAGTCTTATGACGTGGAAATGAACGATGGTCAAACGATAGGGACGCAGGTGGGTCAAAACCATAATCTTGACCCAAAAAGTAGCGACTACGTAACATAACATAAATAAATAAATCAATAATCAACAACAAAACCCTGGTTCTACTGTCTGCCAGCCATTTAATCAATTTCGAATAGGCATCAAAGCTAATCATAACAATCACACAAATTGAATCTAACGTAATTTATGTGAGTAATTATTATACAGGGAACTTACGTTCTCCTTCGAGTTCTTCCTGGGGAGAACATGTTCTTGCATTGCTCCTCTCGGATCCATTTCTACTAACGCCTACAAATAACACAAACGTGCAAAAAGAAACCAAGCAAAAAAACAGAAACAATTCGAAAATTTGCAATAAGAAATAGACAGAAGGAAATTCCTGCAACACAGAACACCGTCAGAGCAAAATTTCATACAAATAAGAACCCAATTAAAGAAAATAAATGAACTATAAGTCTCCAGAGGGGAGACAGAGTGAGAGATTGAAAAAAGATAGAGCGAGATTGCGGAAGAAGCCTTGTTGATGGTATGCGATCTATTAGTGTGAGCTTTATTTGAGAAGAATTGGTTTCCGTTGAAAGGTTATATAGGGAATCAATATTAGGGTTTTTGTTTATGATAGGGAGGCGGTGGTCGGGCAAAGTGGCCAACGGTTATATTTTCTACAGTAGTGACGTTGGGACTTGGGGTGCTTAGTCTGACGAAATCGTCCCTCGCAAATCTTGTTCAACGGGGACGGGGACGGGAACGTAAAAATGATATATATATATATATATAATAAGTAAATACGTAGAATTTATCAAATTTGAAATAAAAATATAATATTATTTAAAAATTAACTTTTAATAGTCATTTTATAAATTTAACTGAAAAGCTAATAGACTTAAATTTAAACTTTTATTAATTAAAAAGTTTATTAGTCCAAACCCATTTTTCTTCCCTCCTTTTCTCAATTCAAACATATTGTCTCTATCGTGTCATATGCTTAAAATTTAAAATGACAGTAGAATAGTAGCCGATAAGTAAAAAGAAAAATTAAAATTATATGAAAAGATAAGTCAACTAACAACCGATAAGTATCATCAAATGACGAAAAATATCAACAAAATCATAGTTCCTTTATTTCTTCTTTCTTTTGGATACAAAAGGTTTTCTATGTTGTTCTATCATTTCAGGATCTATTTTTATTCTAATGTTTCCCTATGAGTTGATGACAACACTAACTAATTTTAGTGGGTGGGTGGGTGGAGATGGATGGTCCTAACTAGAAGTGTACAAAGTCAAATGTTTGTATTCGTCAAATAGAATCTATGTTTGTATTCGTCAAATAGAATCTATGCTTCGCAATTCCTAAACTTGATCATTGATGTAAAAAATTTGATTGGATTACTGGATATATCTGAAATATCTGATTATACTACTATTCATAATTAGATACATATATTTAATGAAAAAAAATATTACAATATAATACACTAAAAATATAGTATAATATGAGCTAATACATATTAATATAGCATAATATACTTTTATATATTCAATACAATGTAATATTTTTTTTAAACATATAGTACAACCTATTGAAAAAATTGATATTACATCGATTCAAATAATCTAATAAAAAAATCTACTCCAATATCTGTTCTAGTTGCAATCAAATTTTCCTAGATTGAATTTTTTGAATTTTAAATTCTAAATTTTTTTACACAATCCTAGTCTAAACTCATTTTCTCTTTCCCTTGTTCTTTAGACCAAAAATGACAGCCTTATCATTTTCTTTCTCGTAATTAAATCAACTATTTTTGTTTAATGGATGAAACATAAGAATAATTAGCCAATCCATGAACTTACTTGGATGTTTAGTTTCATCATATATCACCATAAATAAACCTTATGATCTCAATTTTGTATTCCTTCAATTTTTAGTAACAACACATTTAACTAGTCATTTTCAATCCATAATCTACCTTTATTTGATATAATAATAATAATAATAATAATAATAATAATAATAATAATAATAATAATAATAATAATAATAATAATATGAAGATTTCATATTCTTCTCT
The DNA here is from genome assembly GCA_039764185.1 of Tamarix austromongolica. Taxonomy (NCBI): domain Eukaryota; kingdom Viridiplantae; phylum Streptophyta; class Magnoliopsida; order Caryophyllales; family Tamaricaceae; genus Tamarix; species Tamarix austromongolica. The sequence continues at coordinate 106,428,815 of CM077817.1, forward strand.
CAGTGGTATTGTTTGCTCTTCCAATTTATAATAGCATATACCAACAATCTTCAAAGTTGTATAGTGATGCTATTGAAATATACTAGCTAGGATTTTTCTGTCTTTCCTTTTTCTACCATTATCTGATGATAGATAGTAAAAGGATCCTATCATGCTTTAGGGGGTGTGTGTGTGGGTGGGTGTGGGCGTGTGTGTGTGTGTGTGTGTGTGGGTGGGTGGGTGGGGGTATGTGTGTGTGAGAGAGAGAGAGGGAACCGAACCTGACTAATAGAATTGTAATCAATTCACCAAACGCGCTTGCGAAAATGTAATCATTTTGTCCAAACCCAAAGTAATCTTTGTGTTTGTCGTTGTAATTGACAATTTTAATAGAATAATGGAGAATCTCTTATTTTATAACACAAAATCACAACATACCCCTCGCATTTCCATTACAGACACATATATAGATTTTAGGGCTAAACCGTTCGACATTTAAAGACAATGGTAAAAAATATTAATGGCCTCAGACATTATGAAGGGAACAATTAAGTTCTTCAGCTTCCATAAATAAAAAACAGAAGAAGGGGAAACGACAGACATAAAGGAGGGTCAAAGAGGAAGAAGGGCATCATTAGAGAGAGAAAATGTTTTGGGAAGATGATGTGCATAGGGTTAGGGGAAGACACACAAAATGACACAGACAAGTAAAAAGAAGGAGAGGGGGTCGGGCTTTAAGGCATCGTTAAGGGTGTGTGTGGAAAAATAATGAAAAAGGGGCACGTGCAATGGATTGGTCGAGTCACCCAATCAATCCATGGTCCAGTTTTAAAACAATTTTTGCAAATTAGGTTATGTCCCATTTAGTCTTAAGGAGATAGTTGAGTTATACCTTTACAAGCCCATAAGAAAGAGAGGACGGGTTCAAAGCTGTCATACCTAAGAGTATTTTCAACTTAAAACATTATTATCATCGGCTAACTATGCACACACACATAAATACTACTAATATCTAAAAATAGTAATAATGAGCTTGTTATCGGTCCCAACTTAACTACGAGCCCATAACTCCTATTCTAACTATAATAATAATAATAATAATAATAATAATAATAATAATAATAATAATAATAATAATAATAATAATAATAATAATAATAATAATAATAATAATAATAATAATAATAATGTGCAACTTTGAGCTTCCAACTTGATGCTTGTTTCCTCGCTCCTTACTTTAACTCCATTTCCTAGTCCACTCTAAACACAGAAAATTAAAAAAAAATTATTAGGACAAAATTGAAAAATATTAGGATAATTCAAAATATAGTTAAGAATAGAATTTAATGATGTGGTGTCCGTATCATCCCCTCCTTCTTGAAAGGGATTCGTCCCAGAAACTTGTACTAAATAATAAAAGGAGATAGATCAAAAACATAAAAGGTGAGATGTATGGCACCATACTTTCTGGGCAAATCAATTTTATAAACATTATCATTTACCCATTTAAGGATCATGAAGGGGTCATCACCTCGAGGGTTGATTTTATCTTTTCATTGGTTGGGAAATTGGTCTTTGCACCAATAGACCTAAACAAGGTTTCCTAGTTGAAAAATGACCTTCGTCCTATGGCGATTAGCACAAGTAGCTATCTCCATATTTTGCTTCTTAATGTGTGTGGTGATAGATTTGTGAAGTTCTTTGGTGGATTTAGCATGTGATTTATCATTGTTTGAGATGACTTGGGATGGTGGTAATGGGAATAAGTCTAATGGTGTAAGCGGATTGAATCCATAAACAACTTCAAATGAAGATTTGTAGGTGGTCGAGTGGAGGGTCCGATTGTAATCAAATTCAATATGTGGCAAGACGAACTCCCATTGTTTGGAGTCGTTATCAAGAATAGCATGTAGCATATTGCCCAAGGCACGATTAACTACTTTGGTTTGTCCATCAGCTTGTGGATGATAAGTGGTTGCGAAAAGTAGTTTGTATCCAATTTGCCCCAAATGTTCTACCAAAGTGAGACACAAACTCAACATCCTGATCAGATATAATGGTCCTAGGGACATCATAAATATTGATTATGTTGGAGAAGAAATAGTTTTCAATTGTGGCAAGGGATGAAATGACCATTTTTTTAAAATGATCTATGAGTACGATAATAAACTCCTTATTCTTTCTAGAGCGATGAATCCCTCGAACAAAGTCCATAGACACATCCATCCAAGGTTGGATAGGAATAGGGAGAGGGGTGTACATACCATGGGGATGGGTAGTCGATTTAGCAAACTTGCATGTGACACAATTAGCATAGAGAAGCATTACATCCCTTTTTATATAAGGCCGGTAAAATGCTTGGTAAGTATGTCATGAGTCTTGGCACAACCAAAGTGACTCATTAGCACACCATCATAGGATTAAGATCAAAGTAAATCCCAAAATGAGCTACGGGGAATGCACAACCTATTTTATCAAAATAAATAGCCATTATAGATGTAGACTTTGTCAAGAGACGTGGTATAACACTTAGCAAAGATCTCATGGAAGTACTCATCATTTGGGTATAATAATTTACGATGCAAAAATCCTAAAAGATTGGCATCAATAGTGGCTATAAGTGTGTGTCATCGGCTAAGGGCATCAGCTACCTTATTATCTCTCCCATTCTTATATTTGAAAATATAGGGGAAGGTCTAAATAAATTCACTCCACTTAGCCTATCAATGGTTAAGATTCCCTTGTGTTTTCAAATATCCTGTTTGATCGGTATGGATAATGAAATTCTTAGGCATAAGGTAATATTTTCACACTTCTAAGGATCTAACAAAGGCCAAGAGTTCTTTATCATGTGTAGAATAGTTCAAGGAATCATCTTCAATTTTTGACTAAAAAATGTGATAGGTTAATTATCTTGAGATAGGACAACTCCTATACCTACTTCAAAGGCATCACAATCAATCTCAAAAACCATGTCAAAGTTGGGTAGTGCTAGGACTAGGGAATTGATAAGTTTTTCTTTCAAAATCTCAAAGGTCTGTTCTTGGTTAGGAACCCACTGAAATACAATAGATTTTTTTACCAAATCATTCAAGGGGGCTGCTATGGTGCTAAAGTGAGGAACGAATCGCCTATAGAGCCCATATAACCATGGAAACTCCTAACTTGAGATGCAATCTTAGGGGTGGGCTATTCCTTGATAGCCTTAACCTTTTCTTCATCCACCTCTATCCCATTTCTACTAACCACAAAACCTAAAAAATGTCACACTATCGAGGCAAAAGCAACTCTTAGACACATTGGAAAACGAGTGTTATTGTCTAAGGATGTCGATCACGAGTTTAATATACATAACATGGTCATCATGGCATTTGTTATAGATAAGAATGTCATCAAACAACAATAAATTTGCAGATAAATTCACGTAACATGTGATTAATTAAGAGCATGAAAGTGCTAGGGGAATTAGAGAGCCTAAAAGCCATTTATAAAAACCAAAGTTGGTATTAACTGTGGTTTTCCATTCATCTCTAGGCTTCATCCGAATTTGGTGATACCCACTTTTTAGGTCCATTTTGGAGAAAATTAACTCCTATGTATTTGATCTAGCATTTCATCTAAGCGAGGAATAGGATAGAGATATTTAATGGTAATCATATTTACTGCACAAGAGTCAACACACATACGCCACATTTCATCTTTTTTTGGAACCAAGAGAATAGAACAACACATAGACTCATACTCTCACTTATGTATCCCTTTTTTAGTAATTCAGTGACATACCTTTTCAACTCATTTTCCTTTTCAAGGTTGGCTTGGTAAGCGGGATGGTTTCAAATGCTAGCTATTCGGATGAAATCGATTTGGTATTTGATTCCTCGGAGAGAGGGAAGACCACTAGGAACTTTCTCAAGAAAGAGGTTAGAGTATTCAGAAAGTAGGTTTTGGAAATTAAGAGAAAGAGATTTGATATGATCAGGAGAAAACTCAAGGTACTCTTTGTAAACCATCATGTAGATAGGCAGATTATGGAAAAAGGCACGAGTAATGTCCCTTTTCTAAGCAAAGAAACTAGCCTATTATTTGTTTTTGGTCATATCCTTAGGAACAATGTAGTCAAAATTAGATGGGGATTCATCTTTCCTATGATCATATTTATCCTTTAGCCTAATTTGATCTTCCTTAACCTGAGCAAGGGAGAGGGGTGCTAAAATGTATTTCTTGTCATCTCTATACATTATATATCTATTTTTATAGCCATCATGAATAGCTTATTTATCAAATTTCCAGGGAAGTCTGAGGAGGACATGACTAGAATGCATGCGTATTACACCACACAGAACATCATCTTCATGTTGACCAATTTTGATGCTCATAAGGACTTTTCCGTTGACCTTAATTTCCCCAAGCTCATTTAGCCATTGAAGTTTATAGAGACGGAGATGCCTAATGGTATGGAAACTCAATTTACAAACTAATTATATGCTATCCACATTGACACAATTTCCACTATTAATAATAAGGTTGTTAATATGCCCATTTATATAACATTGTGTGTGAAAGATGTTTTCTCTTTGTTCCAATGTTGGATCAATTTTGACTTGTGAGTTAAGAGACCTATGGATGACAAAAGATTCATCATTAGGGTATTCTACATTAGATTCAAACTTAAGAGCCTCACTAGGTACTTCATCCTCATTTTTCGAATCTAACACAAGTTCACCATCTTAAAGTATCATGATCCTTTTATTAGAACACTAGTCTTGGATATGTCCATGTCCTCGGCACTTAAAACATTTGATGTTTCGGGATGATCCAAAGCTACTAGGGTTAAAAGTTCCTTTTGGCCTTATTAGAGGGGGAATTTAAAGGGATTTTTGTAGATCGATAATCAATTTTTGGGGGCTCAGAAGTCTTGAATCTAGAGGAAGGTTTAGGAGGACAAAAATAAGAGCCCTTGTTTTGAGAAGCAGGGCGGCTACTGCCTCTGAATGATTTCAATTGTTCTTCTACCTTTTCAGCAAGACTAAGAAGCCAAATTATATAGTCATAAGTATGTAAATCTACTTGGTTAGCAATGTTAAGATTTAATCCCATAAGGAAACGAGCCATGGTGGCTTCTTCATCTTCATACAAATTCAATTTTGTAAGGATAATTCATCAACGGATTGAGGACCTTACCTAAGAAACTGAATTTTTTTTTATGTAACTCACATGTATAATAAGTTGGAATGAATATGTGCCTTATTTTTTTCCTACGTTGGGGCCACGAGGTGATAGGATGTTCATAATTACATTCTCAATCTCTAACAAGCTTACCCCCACCAAGATATTGCATAACCTAAAAATTCAACAACAACTAACTTGACTTTTTTTTCTCATCGAAATAGTTATGACAATTAAAAAAAAAACAAGTTCAATTTTAAGTTCCCATTTGAGGTAAGTGAAATGCCCCAAAAATTATAATTTTATTATTTATTATTAAATAAGCTTTTATTATGAAAATTAATTAAATAATTTATTTTTATTAAAATAAAGGAAATTAATTAGGGCAAATTAATAAGAAATTTTATAATATTTTAATTAGAGGAAATTTAGGTATTTTAACTAATTAAAGATTTTAATTTGGAAATTAATTAAATAAATTAATTTATTTAAATTAAGAAGGATAAAATAGTTTCAAATTAATATTAATTTTATAAATAATTTAATTGAAGAAAATTAGAGTGATTTGCTAATTAAAATGGAATTTATGGAAAATCTTTTAAAAATCCTAATTTAGCCTAAAAAGGGATTTAAATATTATTTTATCTAAATATTATTATTTTTTACTATCTAAATATTTTAATTTATTTATTTAACCCAAACCTCCTATTTTTCTTTTTCCTTTTTTCTTTTTTCTTTCTTTTTCTTACTTCTTCTTTTCTTTTCCTTTTTCTCCTCGCTGAACTGGGCCAGCCCAGTGGCCCAGTCCCTCTCCCTCCTTCCTTCGGCACAGCCCAACCCGCGCGATTAGCCTCCTTTCCTCCTCCCTCGCTGCGACATGTTTTTCTTCTTTTCCCACCGAAGCTCTGCGTTTCATTTAATCAGCCTCACCCCGCGCCCGACCACTTCCTTCCTTTTCTTTCTTTTCTTTCTTCCCTAGACCACTGGTCCAGCCCTTTCTTCCTCCTTTATTTTTCCCCATCCCTTCGCACCATCCCCATCGAGCACCTACAACCTCCGCAGCCACCAGCCAAAAATTCTGCCGGCGACTACGCACGTTTGCTGTCCATTTTCTCCCCCTCTCTTCCACGTTGACTCACCGACCACACCTATATGTCCACTTTCCCCCTTTCCCCGCACTTTTTTCCTCTCTCTGTCCTACGCAGAACCCCTACCCCGAAGTTGATTTTCGCTAGTTTTGTTGCCGCTGGTAACCCTAACCCCACTTTCCCTACTCTTTAACCAATCCACAGACCCTAAAATTTCATTTAAACCCTATAAATACCCCTTACTAACCCTATAGTTTTGTTTTGTTTTTTGAACCCAGGGAATCCTTCCTTTCACCTCTACACCTTTAGACGCCTCATCTCCCGCCTTCGGCCAACACCGCCGCCCGTGCACTCCTTGCACAACCCCTAACTAACTGTGCCTTCCTCCTCCCTCGATTCTTCCTGCACAAGCCACCCCGACTGTGCAAAGTTCTCTCCTCAACCAAACCCTTTTCTACCACCGCTGCCCTTCGAACCACCATTAGCCACCTCTTCCGCCACTTCCGCCACTTCTTTCACCTCCCAAATTATTCTGCAGGCCACCCTCTACCTTCTCCTACCCTTCTTTTCCTCTTCCTCCCTCTCCTCCTCTCTTTCTCTCCTTCTTCCTTATTCGGCCACCGCCACCACCGCCGTGCCCCGCCACTGTCATTATGTTCCCCTCCTTCTGGGCAATCATAATCACCCTTGCTTCCACCCTTTTCCTCTTTCTCTTTTTCCTAGCCCTCAACTTTTCCTTTTTTCTTCCCTTTTTTCTACTGCCGCTGCCGTGTACCACCGCCGATGCCGCCTATCCCCGCCAGCCTAAGGTTGAACCCTTGACCCTCTCAACCCTTTTTCCTATTTTTACAAGCCTTAAATTTTTTTATTTTATTTATTCTAATATAAATCCTATTATTATTATTATTATTATTATTATTATTATTATTATTATTATTATTATTATTATTATTATTTTTATTATTATTTCCATTTTTAATATGCATTATTATTGTTATTAATATTAATGTTTCTTTTATTATTCTATTGAAGGTTGAAGCCCTATTGTAATTTTTAATTTGATTTTAGCACTATTACCCTTATTATTTCTATTATTACTATTATTAATATTAATATTATTTCAAATTTCTATTATTCTTATTCCATTATTATTAATACAACTATTTTACCATTAGTGTTGTTAATGATGTTATTATTGTTGTTGTTGTTGTTGTTGTTGTTATTGTTGTTGTTGTTATTATTATTATTATTACTATTATTATTATTACTATCATTATTATTATTATTATTTTCAAGTGTTAGTATTTTTATTTTATATAAGGCTAAAACCCTATTGTGCTTATTTTAAATTTTAGTAGTAGTATTATAAATATCATGTCTTATTATTATTAGGGTTATTATTATTATTATTATTATTATTATTATTATTATTATTTATTCTTATTAATGTTACTATTATTATTTATTAAGTTATTATTACTCAATGTAGGGTGGAAACCCTACTTCTTTTTATCTTCAAATATTATCCTTACTATTATTACCATTATGGTTAATATTATTTTATAATATTATTATGGCTTTTATCATTATTATTATTATTATTTGATCATTATTATTATTACTAAATTTGGTTATTTATTATTATTATTATTATTATTATTATTATTATTATTATTATTATTATTATTATTATTATTTTAGTAAAGGGGCCGAAGCCCTTATTTCACTTTGTTTTGAATAATTTCCTTGTTATTATTATTGTTACTATTATTATAAATCTTATTACTTATATTATTTTTAGTATCTTTGCTATTGTTATTTTAGTACCATTATTATTATTAGGGTAAAGTCTTCAACCTTATATTATCAACTTTTATAATATTTCTATATCTTTAGCAAAGTTAGTAATTTGTTAATGTTATCTTATAAATATATTATCATTTTATTAAAAACCTAGTCTTATAATAAGTTAGTGATTAATAGTATTTTTGATAGGAGGGAGTCTAATTTTAGCTTTTCCCTCATAATAGGTGAACCCAGTTAAAGCCCTAAGGAGGCGTAGGAACGTGCTCCAAGACCGGTGTCGTTTTAGGTAAGGGGTGCTAAGGCCTTTTGTGTGCTTATATGCATTATGTGCTTCACATGCTATGTATCCTATGTTTATTATTATAATTATTTCGTATATAGTATGACATGGAGTTCAAGCATGTTCTTGTGTTGTTATATGGCATGTGTATTATTTATATATGATGATATGTGTTGTGACCCTGTAAGACATGCATGTGAGGGTGTTGATGTGTTTTGTGTGGGAGAAAGGATGAAAATGGAGGATGGGGAAAGAGGTTGACCAAGGGATGTGAGTTGACCTAATTATTTTAATGATTCATGAGGGGAAGAATAAAATGAAAAATTTATGGTTTTGTGAGGAAGAATAAAATTTATGGTCTTATATGGGAGAATCTAATTTATTGTTTTGTATGATTTTGTGTGAGTGAAGTTAACCTATGGTTTTGTATGTGAGAATTTAATTTATGGTTTTGTATGGAAGGATCTAATGTAGGGTTTTGTATGGATGAATCTTTGGGTTTTATATGGTTTGAATTTAGGATTTGGTATGGATGAATCTTGGGTTTTATATGGTTTGAATCTAGGGTTTGGTATGGATGAATCATTGGTTTTGTATGGAATGAATTTAAGGTTTTGTATGGCGGAATCTTAGGTTTTGCATGGTGGTACTAGGGTTCGCATGGTGGTATTAATGGTTACATGGTGGTATTAGGGTTTGCATGGTGGTATTAGGGTTTTCATGGTGGTGTTAATGGTTGCATGGTGGTATGAATGGTCGTATAGTGGTATTAGGGTTTGTAAGGTGGTATTAGGGTTTGAATGGTAGTATTAATGGTTGCATGGTGGTATTAATGGTTGCATGGTGGTATTAATGGTTGTATAGTGGTATTAGGGTTTATATGGTGGTATTAGAGTTTACATAGTGGTATTAGGGTTTGCATGGTGGTATTAGGGTTTGCATGGTGGAGTTAGGGTTTTGCATGGGAGTTAATGATTACATGGGATTTAGGGTTTGTATGGGATGTGTAAAGGTTGCATAGGAGTGAAATTTATGTATGGAACGTTAACTTGGGATGTAAGGAAGGTAATAGAAGAGTTATTTGGGTGTTTGGAAGTTTTGGGTGAAAAATAGTACGTAGGACATTATAAGGGTATGGAGGAGACTGAATTAGGGTTTGGAGTGATTAACTATGGGTTGTTGTGATTAACTAAGGTTTGGAATGGCTAATTATGGTTGTTATGGTTAAATAGGGTTTGGAGTGGTTAACTATGGTTTGTTGTGGCTGCTTAGGATTTTTGTGTTATTATGTGTATATGGTGATTAAAGTGTAATTATGATTGTGGAATTTTATGATTTGTGCAGTGTGAAGTGCAAAGGGAATGATTCATGCATTTCCGGGATGAAAGCTTTTGAATAAAATATTTAAGACATTAATCTTTTAAAGTGGAAGATTATTGAGCCGGGTCCAGACCAATCCACCGGTCAGGAATAGTCGTTAAGGTTTTACCCTATGTGCGACTGATCCACCGGTTATACTAGTAGTTACGACATGATGTCCTATATGTGACCGGCCCACTAGCAATAATAGTGGGGTGACTCGAGCTCAATAAACATAAACTAGAGTTTGCTAAGACACTTAAAAGATGCTAATTACTTACAGTGGAACACCATGTGAGTAGGAACCAGACCGATCCACCGGTTAGGAATAGTGGTGTGGGTTATTGTCCCACAAGTGACCGATCCACCAGCAAAAATAGTGGTGTGGACTTTGTCCCGCAAGTGACCAGCCCACCGACAATAATAGTGGGGTGTTCCTATACTTACATAGATTTGATAAAAAGCATAGTGTGAATCGACTTCTAATCAGTGATTAAATAAGTAATTAATCTATATTATATATGGGCCTTCGTACTTTTACCTAGTTGATCATATGCATTTATGATTGTGTTCTTCTATTCTTCTGCATGATTTATGTCCTTATGTGTGGGCCTTAGTGCTCGGTTATCTTACTCAGTATGTAGCATACTGATCACTCTTTTCATGGGTGCTACTCATTCCCACGAGTAGTATTCCCTTCTAACTTTGTGCAGGTGGGCGAGACATCAGTTGGGGCTGAGTGTTGAATTAGGGTATGGGCTCAAAGTTCGAGAGTGTCGTGGTTGTTTTTACCCTTCTTGTTATTTTATTTAGCTTCTATTAATCCTCTTTGTATCGAAGTTATCTTTTATGATTTATTACTTTCTATTTAGTATTTTAGATGGACCTTTTAACAGTTGTTCAATTATATCTCGTTGTGATTATTAATTATAATTCTTTACACGTACTCTGATTTCAAAGTTATTATCTCTTTAATTCATTTTATAAAATCTTGGTTTAAGTTTTATATTAATCTTTTTAGCCTTAGCACTTGGTACTGGAACAGTCAGAGTGAACCGGTCTGGTACTAAGTGTGGCGGTAACATCCCCAGAATTCACGGGTTTTAAATTAAGTATTTTAATTATTTATGCTTTTAAAAAAAGTAGTGAATTTTGGGGTGTTACAATAAACATCAAGTTAATCTAAAATAATTTTTTTTGGTATCTTTTTTCCTTTTCTTCTCTCCCGGTTGACTTGGAATTCAGTGCAACAATTTTTTTCTTTTTTTTTCTAGCTATGTTCTTCTATGGCTTCTCAGTTCTTGTGCCACCTGACTTCTCACTCTCTTGTGCTACTTTTTTGACATCTAACTTTTCTTTGTGGTTGCTGCTCTCCTTCTTGTAGTTCCTATGCCTTCACACGTCAACCCTCCTTTCTCCCCTCTCTATCTGACTCTTCTGCATTTTTGTGCTTGCTTATTTCCTGCATCGCTGGCTACTACTCCTTTGTCTTAATTTTGTGCCCCACACCTGCGCTGCCCCTCCCTTCTTCTGTTTTCCTATGTTTTCTGCCTTTTTATTAAAAATTTACACTACCTTTTGCCCAAGTATTATTGCCTTTGGTCCTTGGATGGTTGGTCCAAAGGCCAACATCTATTTTTTTTTTCTTGTTTTCCTACAAAATAATATTATAAAAATTAATAAATATTTTTATACTTAAAATGTATTTAATTTATATTATTTTAGCTCAAATAATAAAATTTATATAATTATTATTACATAAGCATAAAATCATAATTATTCACATATATTACTCAAATAAAATACTAAAAACTAAGATTAAAAGCTATAAAATATGTTAAAATATAAACTCATCAATAAGAAAAAAATAGAAACAATATGCAACACGCAAACAAGGCAAACCTCACATAGATATAGATAGAAAGAGAATTAAAACAATAATAAAGGAGAAAAAGTTCTGTACGAGAAAACAAAATAGAAACAAACCACACATAGTTCGTTCTTACACCCTCCTATCCGAAATGTCGCACCAGTAATATATAATCTGTTCAATTTTTGATCAGTAACCCTAGCTACATAAATATATTTTCAATAAATCGAAGCTAGAGAAAGAATTACCAACACTAAACTCGTATACCAGTAAGTTAAAATAGGGTCACACAAAAGTGGTCTTGAGGTAGGGAGGCATTGAACGCTATCAAAGCTGCCACATCTTTCGCCAAAGTTCAACACAAAACAAGCGCACACCGGTGGATTCCTGTCAATTTAAACACTAATAAAATGCATATTAGCACAAATTGAATGTAACCAAGCAAAATTGAACAAAAAAGAGAACAACACACCCTTTTAATGTTGATCGAGTAACTGTGGAGCTTTGACACCAACTAAACTAAATTTGACTAAGAGACTTGTAATTGATTTGCAAAATGTGTCTACGAGAATGTAATCGTTCTCTCAAAACCTAGAGTGATATCAGTGTCTATCATTATAATCAAGAATTTTAGAAGAATAATGGAGAAATCTCTAATTTCATAATATAAAATCACAACAAACCCCTCGTATCTCCATTATAGGAACATATATAGATTTTGAGGCTAAACCATTCAACAACAAGGGGAGAGGGGGTCCTAAAGACAATGGTAAAAATATTAATGGCCTCAGACATTGAGAAGAGAAGAATCAATTTCTTCGACTTCTAAAATAGAAAACAAAAGAAGGGGAACCGGTGGAGATGAACGAGGGTCGAAGAGGAAGAAGGGAGCCATCAGAGAGAGAAAATGTTTTGGGAAGATGATGCATGTAGGGCTAGGGGAAGACACATAAAAAGAAACAGTCGAGTAAAGAGAATGAGAGTGGGCAGACCTTTAAGGCCTGGGTAAGGATGTGTGTGGCAAAACAATAAAGATGGAGCACGGGCCATGGATTGGGCCGAGTCACCCAATCTGTCCATAGTCTAATTATATAATAGTTTTAGCAAACTAGGTTATGTCTCATTTAGTCTTAAAGGGGTAGTTAGTTTATACCTCTACGAGCCCACAAGGATGAGAGGATGGGTTAAAGCTACCACACCTAAGCCTAATACTAACTTAAAACGTTATCATCATCTACCAACTACACACACAAAAAAAATACTACTAATATCACAAAATAATAAAAATGGGCTAGTTATTGGACTCAACTTACCTACAATCTGATAACCCCTATTCTAACTATAATAATAATCATGATAAAATTATATGCGACTTTGAGCTTCCATCTTGACGCTTGTTTCCTCTCTCCTTACTCCAACTCCATTTCCTGGTCCATCCTGAACACATAAAACACAAAATTATAAGGATAACTAGGAAATATATTAGGATAATTCAAAATAGGGTCAAGAATAGCGTTTAATGATGTTGTGTCTATATATATATATGTATGTATACTTTTTATTTATGATCTTAATTATGATATATGATTTCTTTCTAATAAAGGGCCTTATTAATAGTGATATGGACAAATAGCAATGCATACAAGTATAATAAGGCAACACTTCAGTTAATGTTAGCTTGACCATTTATTTAATCTTAAAGTTTTGTACATATATCACAAACATTATATAATGAATGCATGAATGGTGGCAGACTTATGTTGAGTATGGCAGTAACACCTAGTAATATGGTAATTAATATTTTCCCAAAACAAAAATTTTGAGTACGTAAATTTGGGGTGTTACAAGTTGGTATCAAATATTTTGTTTTAAAATCCTCTCTTCTAATTTCAAAAGATTCATTTTATAAAGTGTTTTAAAAAATCGGTTTAGTCTTGTGAGATTGTGAGTCAAGGTTTATCTTCTTATTGGTCTTAATATTAGAGTTATATTCCTAAGGTACTATTGGTAAAGTTTGGAATAGAGAATTAAGATTGATCTTGTTTGGAAGTTGAGGAGATTATTCGTTGGAAAATGGATTTATTGATGAAATCTAAGTTGACTTATTGTATCTTGCAGGATCCCTTAGAATGCCTTTTGGAGTATCAGGACTATCCATTTCGTGCCTTAGGATGTTCTCTAATGAGGATATTAGAGTCCACGTGAGGTGGCTAGCTAGCGAGTTGAACTATATGGTGGATAAAGGCCAATACATCATATCTTATATGTTTCAATCTAACTACATATTGAGGACCCTCACTTTGCTTGAGTCATGGATTGCGATAAGAGAAGTGTATAAGGATTTGTTTGTAATGAGTATTCGGCATCCCGAGTTTATGGAGGGTGAACATTTCTTGCTACATTACAATCAATTGGTGAGAGAATTGATCATGATTGATAATGTATGGAGTGATAGGATGGGACTACTACTAAGTATTGTCCCTGAGTATCTGAGTGAGACGGATGAAGTGGATGGGCCTCCTTGTGATTTGGAGAGAGATCAGATGATACTGTATGAGTAGTGGCTCAAGCGGGCGATCCACAATAATTGGGCATTTGATGTTGCTATAGATTTGAACCTTTAGGATTTAGATGGCAAGGATTGATTTGTGATAGGTTTTGAGGTTTTCATTAGGCATTACATGCTTAAGGTTGTTGTTAGGTGGATTTTTAGGATAGTAGTGATCTATCCTAGTGGTACGCATTACCCTAGAAGATTAAAGTTTCCTTTTGCTTGTTAATGTTCTAACTACTATTATTATGATGATTACAATCATGAATGTTGTATGACTATCTAGTGTCAATGTCAGTATTTCTTCTAACATATGTATACAATGTTGTACAACCTTTGTGATAAATTTTAATATTATTGTTGGCCTTTGAATGATATAAATTGTTTATCCTTCCTACATGTGGCCTTTGATAGTGTTCAGTAGGGTTGTAACCCTATTATTCTATTTCCTTTAGCACTATGGATTGAAACTTTAACCTTGCAAGTATGGAAAAGTTTCTTATCACAGTAGTGGAGAGAGTGGTAGATCTAGATCCATAGCCTCAACGTCGGTCGCCGCATTGATAAGTTCATATTTTGACACATTTTATGCCCTTATAATCTTAGTTTTTAGTATTTTATTTAAGTAATATAGGTGAATAATTATGGTTTTATGCTTAAGTGGTAATAATTGCATAAATATTATTATTTAAGATAAAATGATAATAATTAAGTAAATTTAGAATAAAATAATATTTATTAATATTTATTTAATTTTATTTTGCAGGTATTGTTTTTAAATCAAAGAAAAAAATAAAAATAAAAAATTTGGATCTTTGGACCAACGACCTAAAGTCTGAAGGCCCAAAGGCCCAGAACAAGAAACAAAGAAACGACATAGGAGAGCAACAACGAAACGCATGGAAGGGGAGTCAGTCGCACAAGGCAGGGTTGACATGGCACGGACAAAAAAGCTGCCAGGCACAATCGAAATAAAAAGGAGGGGACTGATACGGAAAAAAGGGGAGATGCAGAGTGTGTGCGACAGAGCCTTCAAAGGCTCGACCGAACAGCGAAGGGCGTCCAGAGGAGAGAGTGGCCAGCAGGCCCTGATGCACAAAAACGAAGAAAGCCGCCACATGGACTTTGAGGCACGACAGCACAACAGCATCAACCTCCGTTAGCCGAAAAAAGAAAAAGAAAAAGAAATAGTGCATGGAAATAAAGGCAAAGAAGAACAGAAAATAAAAGGGAAGAATTTATACCAGTAGAATTTATTTCAGATAAAATTAATTTTTATCTGAATAAATTCTTGATCTTCTATTTAAAATTAATTTTGGTTATTTATTTCTCTTATTTTTAATTTATATTTTAGATATATATTTCTGTGTAATTAATTCTGTAATTATGGTTGGCTGAATATTTGTTGTTAGGGAATAAATTGAAACCTTGGATTAGGATTTGAATTATAATTTTATTTTCTTTGTTTCGTGAGATTGTTTCTTAACTCTATTTTAATTGCTATCATTTATATATATAATTCTGTCAAGTATAATTTATTTGGTGCATGCCTTGTTCTGGTTTCCTTATAAGTGACAGTATGTAGGATTATTTGCCTGCTAGGTAGCCATCTAAATATACTAGAATTTATCTGTATAAATTGCAGCTAGGTTAGATAACAATTCACCTAATAGTTTTGTGATTCTAACCAAAGTAGTAAAACGTTTCGATACGTGTGGGTCAAGGAAAGGAAATAGGGCTAGACATGCATTGTGTACTAGTTTGGGTGCTTAGATTGACAGCCTTCCAATTACACTTAATGCATTAAATCTAGTTAAATATAGGAGCCGCTTGTTGTTGCTATACTGCTAGTATTTAATAGGGTTAATATTGGCACGTTGTCGTATTTAATTAAGGGAAGTAATATAAAGTGTATGGACCTGCGTTTGGTGTACAACTTGGTCGATCTCATTCTCACAATTAAATATTGACTTAGAAATTAATATTATATTTTGATCTAATCTAGTGGTGGATTTTGATTTTCCTAGCATCTTTATCATATCTGCGGGTTTCCTATTTTTATTGTTATTAGTTTAATTTATTTTATTTACTCCTTTAATTATTATTTTTATAACCCCTATTAGTATTTTTCTTGTTTATTTATTTTTTTGTTAGTATTTAGGATTTTTATTTTTATTTATAGTTTGAGCTAGTTAAAATAGAGGTGAGTCATCTCAATCCCCGGCCTAGAACGATACTCTTATTTACCAATTCTACAATTGACTACAAGAGGGTTTAAATTGTGTGCCGGCTATGGCCGCACCAATTTTTGGCACCGTTGCCGGGGACACACCATGCATCTGGCACATGTTTAGGCTGAGAACTAGCTTAGAGAAGTCAAGTTTCATCACCCACCTATTTCTAAGGGAGTCGAAGATTTGATGGTTTTGGAAAGGTGGATTAGGGAACTAGAAAAGATCTTCAAATCTTATGATTTCTTATATAGAAAAATGGTGGATGTTGGTACATTCCACTTACAAGGAAAGGCAAATGAATGGTGGAGAGGAAACCTACATCGAGTTGTTCTACTGGTAGACACTTGGGAAGGATTTTTGGAAGCTTTGAGAGCGCGTTACGACCCTTTGCATGTGTGTTGTGCAAAGTGTGTCAAGTTTTAACCCAACATTAGGGTAACATGTCAGTCAAGGATTACTTCAGCAAGTTCTCTGAGTCTTTTTCTTTTGCGCTAGAGATAGCTGGCAATGAGGAAAATGTTACTCATCGCTTTGAGCAAGGTTTAGATCTACACACTCAAGAGCTATTTGGAGGAGAGATTATGATGGATGTACTTATGGTGCATGAAAGGGCTTATGCCCTAGGAAGGATTCAGGAGGCAAAGAGGGGCCTTAATAGGTCTAAGAGGCCAGCAGAGAGTTTTTAGCATCACGAAAGTGATAAGAGGGTTTAGTTGTGTAATACCCCAAATTTTAGCAACCTTAATTTAGAATGTTTAGCCTTTTATAAAAAAAATAACATTTAAATATTAATTTAATTATTTTGTTAACCTTTGACTTGCAATTCTAGATAAATTATTTTATAAATTATTAAAAACAATTTATTTTACCCTTTTTATCTAAATCAACTTTAAACTAATACTTTTTACTTGATTTAATTATCTCAATTTTTTATCCTAAATTTGTATAAGTTAATATTATCCTAAAAAGTTAAATTTAATATATTTTTAATTCTAACCCTAATTCTATTTTTTTTCTTTTCTTCCTTTTCTCTTTTCTTTTCTTCTTCTTCTTTTTATTTTTCTCTTATCTCCCAAGCCAACATGCTTCTCCTTCCTTCTTTTTTCCTTCCTACACCCGACCCAATACCCCTTCCTTTTCCCTCTTCTTCCCCCTCGAGCTAACCCCTCTCCTTTCTTTCTTTTCTTTCTTCCTACGCCAGCCTGCCTACCTTCTTTCTTTCCTTCTCCCCAGGCCTACTAAGCCCAACCCATTACCCTCTTTCTTTTCTACTCCCACCTATCTCCCTCTTCCTTTACTTTTCCCCTATTCCCTCCTAACCAAATAGAGCCTTACTTCGCCCCTTTCCTTTTCATTTTTTACACCAAACATCCCCTTCCCTAGCCTTCTGCATGCCTCTTTCCTTCCCTTCTTCAACCACGCACTGCCCCTACCACCTACATTGCCTACCTCCTACACCCTAGTGAAATACCCCAAAACCTAATTTTAAGAATTTTAGTTAAATAAGAATTTATTAGAAAAATTAATTAAATAAATTATTTTTATTAAAATAAAAGGGGTTTAATTAGGAAAAATCAAGAAGAAAATAATAAATATTTTTATTAGAAAATTTTGGGTATTTTGCTAATTAAATTGGAATTAAGGAAAAATCTTTTAAAAATCCTATTTTAGCCTAAAAAGGAAATTAAATATTATTTTCTTTAAATGTTATTATTTTAAGTATCCTAAATTACCAAAATAATCTAAATACCCCAACCCATATATTTTTCTTTTCCCCTTTTCCTTTTCACTTTTTCCTTTTTCCTTTTTCTTATTTTTCCTTCTTCTTCCTTTCTTTTTCTTCCTTACCAACCTGGGCCTGTATACGACCCATTTTTCCTTCTTTTTCTTTTCTTCTTCGGCGGCCCAGGACACAGCATTTTGCCTTCTTATTTTTACTATCACCTGGCCGGTTCTTCTTTTCTTTTCTTTCTGGACCACCGGTCCACACCATCTTCTTCTTCCTCCTTCTTCTTCCTTGTTAACCTGTAACCCACACCTTCCCGAGAGTTTCGCCGCCGGTTACGCCTAAATTGACCGACCATTTCCTCTCCTCTATCCTCTCCCTAACTTGCTAGTCAACTTGACCCAGCCCACTCCCCTCTCTTCTCGCACGATCCCCCCTTTTCCCCTGGTCAATTGGAGTCCATATTTGAATTTCGCTAGCTAACCGTCACCGCCGGTGAGCCCTAACTGACTTACCCCGATTCTCCCGTCTCTCCTATGACGTTATCCTCCTTTAGTCCTAGAAATACCCCCATAACCAACTTTGGTCAAACCTTTTTCCTGAAACCCTAAAATCTTACTCTCGTGCACCACTGCCCAATCAGACATTATTTCTGCCACCGTCGGCCAACACCACCGCCCACTCTGCCCACTTGAGTACTCTCTGCACCGCCCTCTAACTAACTACACCTCCCATCTCCATCAATTTGCCCTGCATGAGCCACCCCGATTGTGCAAAGTAGCCCCCTCGACTAGCCCTTTCTTTCCCATCCACCGCCCTTCACACCACCTTTAGCCACCATTTCCGCTGCCACCATTGCCCCTTACAACTCCCAAAAACACCTACAAAACCTCCTCTATCTCCCCTTACTCTTCTTTTTTCTCTTCCTCCCTCTCCTCCTCTCTTTCTCGTCTTCTTCCACTTTCGACCACCACTACCACCGCCGTGCACCGCCACCCTCATTCTACTCCTCTCCATCTAGGCAGTCATAAAGGCCCCTACTTCCACCCTATTTTTCACATCATTTGACTTTTCCCCTTTTATTCTCTTTTTTCAGCCACCGCCACCACCACCATGCACCACTGCTGGTACCACCTATCACCACCAAACTAAGGTGGAACCCTAAACTCTCTCAACCCTTTTTCACTATTTATTCAAGCTTTATTTATTTTATTTGTTTATATTTACATTATTTCAAATATATTATTATTATTATTACTACTACTACTACTACTAATGTTATTATTTTTATTGAGGGTTGAAGCCCTATTCTATTTTAAGTTCATTTATATTATTACTCCTCCTACTACTATTTTTATTATTAATGTTACTAGTATTATTATTAGTATTATTTTGGTGAAGGGTTGAAGCCCTTATTCCACCATTTATTTCGAACTATACTATTATTATTATTAGTATTATTATTATCATTATTGTCATTATTTTTACTACTACTATTACTGCTACTACTACCACTACTACTATTATTTTTATCATTATTAGTATTTTTAGTATCATTATTATTATTAGGGTAAAGTCTTTAAACCTTATATTATCAACTTTTACAATATTACTATTATTTCTTATATTTTAAGCAAAATTTGTAATTAGTTAATGTCATTATTATTAATATATTATTATTTTATCAAAAACCATAATTTTAGAATAAATTAGGAAATAATAGTATTTTTAGTAGGAGAGAACCTAATATTTAATTTTTCCCTCATATAGGTGAGATCAGTCAAAGCCCTAAAGAGGCGTAGGAGCGTGCTCTAAGACCGGTGTCATTTTAGGTAAGGGTGTAGCTATGGTCGTATGTATGTAATGTGTTTAATACGCTTTGTATGCCATATGCCATAATATGTGATGTATCATATGTGAATTGTGATAAATATTTTATGTATGGTGTGGGTTGGAGTTGAGGTACGTTATGTGTTATCTTATGATTTGTATATCATATGTTTGTGTTGTGAATGTGATGTGATATGATGTGACCCTGTAAGACATGCATGCTAGGTTATGTAATATGATGTTATGGAGTGAAATGATGTGGAGTTGACCTAATGTTGCATGACCATGAATGGGAGGAATTTAGGGTTTCGCATGGAGGAATATATGGTTATAGGGTTTGAATGGAAGAATCTAAGTACGTATGGAAGAATCTAGGGTTTGCATGGGTGAATCTAGGGTTTCACATGGGAGTTTTAGGGTTTGCATAAAAAAGTTTGAAGGGTTGCATGGAATGTGTAAAGTCTACATGGAGGTGAATTTTACGTATGGAAAGTTGATTTGAGGTGTGAGGAAGGTAATGGAAGTGTAGTTTGGGTGTTTGAATGCTTTGAATGAAAAATAGTAGTATAAGGGTACATAGGAGACCGAGCTAGGGTTTGAAGTAGCCAGCTAGGGTTTAGCGTAGCTATATAGGGTTTCGTGGTCACATGTGTATTTGGTAACTAAAGTGTGATGATGAGGGTGGAATCTATGAGTTGTGATGTGTGGAGTGTTAAAAATGATTTGGGTTATGTGAGGTGGAGTAGGATGGGACACTTAGGCCTAAATTAGGATTTCAGACTAAAACCCTAGAGTGAGACGGTGAGTGAACTTGGAAGTATAAGGTAGTGGGCCTTGACCCACATATGTGAGAAATGGGTTCTAGTGTGAGTTAGGGTAAGGAGGAAAGGATATTGGGCCAAGTTAGGAAGTATATGAGTCTTATGATGTGAGACAGGTCCTTTTTGGAGGATAAGCATAGAGGAAGTTAGTCATGCATGTCTAAGGTTAAAATTCGGAATAAGACACTTAAAACATTAATTATGTAAAGTGAAATATTATTGAGTTGGGCTTAGACCGATCCACCGGCATAATAATGGCCAGGTGCTAGGGTGCCCTTGAGAACGATCCACTAGCATATAATAGTGGTTAGGACACGTTGCGCATGTTGCCTTATGTATAACCGATCAACTGGTTATAATAGTGAGGGATCCCGAGCTCAATAAACCAAACCCTAAGTTCACTAAGACACATAAAAGACACTAAGTACTTCTAGTAGAACACTATGCAAGTAGGGGCCAAACCGATCCACTGACATATAATAGTGGTTAGGGTATATTACCTTATAAGTGACCAATCCACCGGCTATAATAGTGGCCAGGTGCCGAGGTGCCCTGGAGATTGATCCACTGGCTAAAATAGTGGGGTTCTCGTACTCGTGTGGTATTGATAAAAAGTATGGTGTGAAATGAGTATCTATAAGAGATTAATTAATTAATTAATTAATCTAGAATATATATATATGGGCCTTTATGTATTTAACCGAATGATCGTACTATACTATGTTATCATGTTGGACTTTATGCTAATTTTATTATTCCGCTTGGTTTTACATGCTTCTATGTGTTAGCCTTAGTGTACGGCTACTATACTCAGTACGCAGCGTACTAATCACCCTTTTTATAGATATTTCTCATTCCCACGAGTAGGAAGCCCATTTGACGTGGTGCAAGTAGGTGATGTTTACTTTGATGTCTTCGATATCCATGATGCATCAGGCGAGGCTGAGTGTTGAGTTGGACCTGAGTCATGGACTGGGAGTAACATGGTCGGATTCTCTCTCCATGTTATTTTATTTTCTTCTATTACTTTATTTCTATATTGGATTTTCTACAAATATTTTACTGTTTGTAAACCTATCTTCTCTTAAGAAACTCCTACTCTGTAGTCTGGATTATGACTCGTTGTCATATACCCTGATTTCTATTTTACAGTCATTCTATGCTTAATTAAAGTCTTGATTTAATTTGATTTATATTGATTATTAAACTCCTTTTAGCCTTAGCACTTAATACTGGAACGGTTGGAGTAAACCGGTCTGGTACTAAGTGTGGCAGTAATATCCCCAAAATTCACAGGTTTTAATTTAATTGCTTCTATTTTTTTTAATAATGAATTTTTGGGTGTTATACCTAGCCCCTACAACTATGTGACCTTTCTTTTATCCTGACCCATCGCATGACATCCCCCTTCCCCTACCCTATTTGTCTTCTTCCCCTATCCTCGTTGACCTTATCTTTATGCACCCTACAAGTGCATGTATATATACACATATATCCTTGCAAGCTAGATGGCCTCTCCCCTCTCTTCCTCCCTAAACTTTCTCTTCTCCCTTAACCATTGAAGAAGACTCATCCCCCTGCCTTTTTCCTAGCACCTCGCCACGCCACCTTGTACAGCCAGAAAAACCACCATCCCTGTCATCACCTAACTCCAGCTATGTAATAGTTCCTCTACAGCTTGTGCACTAACTCTCCTTCCCTTTCTCTTTTTGTTGCATGAGCACCATCCCCCACCATTGTCCATTTCAGCCATCCATCGAGCCTCCCCTTCTTCTTCTTGCTCTCTTAGCCATGTGTCGCCTCTACACATCATTTCCCATCAACCAACCTTCCCCAACCTCCAAACCAACCTTGACTCCTCAACACCTAATAACAGCACAACCCCAACCTTTTATGCCACTTCCACCAACTCTAGCCCTGTCGTGCTCCTCATCTGCACTACTAGGACATCCCTGCATGAACCATCACCACCCAACCACCTTCAACCAACCCCTCCACCCCACCCTATCTTTTCCATCTCCCCCTGCCTGTGCCCCATTCTCTCCTACACCAAAGCTCCAACACCACAACCAAAGATAACCCCATCACACCAGAGCCATCACCAGCACCACCCACCTCATCTTCCACCCTCACCCAACCACCTTATAGCCACCCATCCAATTGATGCCACTTATCCCTTCACTCTATAGCCCCCAATAGTGCCTCCTCCACCTCACCTCATCCATTCCATCTCTCCCTTCTTGCCCCATTTTCTTCCCCTATAATAACTCCATCCACCAATGCTGCCTCCCTCATCGCCGTCGTTGCCACCCACCATCAACCAACACCCCTACATGGCCAACCATACGCCTCTAACCTTCAACCCTACCATTGTCAAGAACTCATGCTACATGAACAACATGAGGTTAGGCTATAGCAATAGTAATAGTAATAGATATAATAATAATAAAAATAATAACAACAACAACAACAACAACAACAATAATAATAATAATAATAATAATAATAATAATAAATTATTTACACATCTTTCACTCAAGGCAATTTGATAATTTTTCTACTTAATAAGTATTTTTTAATAAAGTTATTATTTTATTAATAAAATATTAATGCGGTCATTTTGATATTATTTTTTGGTACAAAGTTTGATTAGTAGGGCCTAATCATTTTTAGGAGGTTACCAATAAAATCGTATTTTTGCTAAAAAGTAAGTATTTTTTATACTCTACTAAAATGTGAGATATCGCATGATAGCACATTAGGGTTTTTGATGTGTAAACTTTATTACGTATGTTCATTGTGTTATAATTATATGCTTGAAAGTGCTAGCATAAAATTTAGTGAAATGGATCATGTTAACTGGTGTTACTTCTATGTGTACAAAAGGATGCTAA
Source organism: Tamarix austromongolica (assembly GCA_039764185.1). Classification (NCBI taxonomy): domain Eukaryota; kingdom Viridiplantae; phylum Streptophyta; class Magnoliopsida; order Caryophyllales; family Tamaricaceae; genus Tamarix; species Tamarix austromongolica. The sequence goes on from CM077817.1 coordinate 106,452,419, forward strand.
AATGGGGTTTATGTGGGAAGTAAATTATATATGTTATGTATGTCTATTATGATAGGTTGAGCAAGCCTAAGTGTATTATAGTGTAAATTTCATTATTGTGTTCCCTAGGGGCAATTTGGTCATTTTATGTATATCACGACATTTACTCCGATAGGTAAAGCTTAATGATTGATAAGTGTAACTCCCCCCAAAATTCACCGTAATAAAATTTTCATTTTATTAAATAATTAGCGGAAGTGAAAATAACAAAATTATGAATTCTAGGGATATTACCGCCACACTTAGTACCATACCGGTTCACTTCTACCGTTTCAGTACCAAGTGCTAAGGCTAAAAGTGTAAAATATAATTTATGAGAACTCAAACCATAAATAAATTAGAGTAGCGTAGTAAACCATTTACAAGAATAAAATCTACCAGTGGTGGTTACAAGAACAGAGATTACATTTAAACTAAGAATTTAAAAGAGAAAGAAATAAACCCTAAAGCTCCGAATAATTCTTTATGCTCTTTTCCATTGTCCACTTGAATAGCACCTGAAAATGACCTATAAGGGACACTTCCCATTGAATAGGTAGGGGCCCCACGAATGGAACCCATCAGTACTATGGTACTGAGTAACCCTTTAAAATACACTTAATAGCAGGCCCACAATGTAACACATGAAATAAAACTATATACATATATAATAAGAAATGCATACACCACAATCACATGCTTAACAAGTCCATCAAATATTAATAAGTCATAATATACAATCAATACTTATGGGCCTGAAGCCATTAGTCCATCATTATTCAATCATCTCAGATTATATATCCATGTGAGTGCGGGAACCCTACTATTATAGCCAGTGGACTGAAATACATATAGGGCATAATGCTCCTAGCCACTATTATTGCCGATGTATCGATCTCTAGGCCAAAACGCTCATGACCACTATTATTCATCAATGGACCGGTTTGACCCCGATGCACATGGTGTTCCACTATAAGTGATTAGTATTTTCCATGATTTATTCACAACCAAATTAAATTTATATACGGTGGACTAGAATATATATAAACATCATCCAGGGCAATACACTCTTGGGCTACTATTATATCTGGTGGACCAGTACTCATAAACATCTTCCAGGGAAAAATGCTCCTAGACCACTATTATATCTGATGGACCGGTACTCATAATCATAACTCAACTTGGCTTGGCTCATTAATCTTTCGCTTTCATGATTAGTGTTTTTCCTTTTTAATCATCACAACAATTTCATTTATTTACCTCGAACGGGAGATCAAGATCCCGAGATACAAAGGTACACCAGTCGCACTGGTGCATACAAGCTACTTAGTACCCTTCAACTATCAACCCAGGGACGTAAAGATTCCCTGGTCGTACTGGTGCATAAAGCTACTCAGTACCTTACCGACAAGGACACCTTATTCATAAGTATGCATGCTCCCTAAATAGGTTTGTAGAGCTAGATAGAGTAAGATATAGGTCATGACTGGGGCACAAAGGCACACCAGCAAATACCAGAATAATCCTGAGCTAAACAACGCATTTAGAGTAGCGACCCCTAAAGAGCCACCATTCTTGATCTCGAGGTCTTTCACTTTAATTATTAGTGTCTTAATTAAGGTGATCACGAAAAGTACAATAATCAGATACTTATTCACTTTCAATCGTTCTGATATCATTAGGTATTTCTTATTCAAATGTTTATCCAAGATAATATAGAAGAATCATTAGGGCCATCATAATCTCATCCAATTCTGATTTAGGATCAGTTCTTGTGATACTCACTAAATACCATTATCTTACTATTCAGTGTTACTTGAGTCTTATTACGAAACTTCATTATCCCATCAACGAATTAGATATGAATTACTGATTTACTCCTTGCTTGCATAATTATTAAGTCATCCCTTCCTTGCCAATTTACCATATTACCCTTTATGTTGCATAATTACCAAATTACTCCTTGCTTGATTTAAGTTACCAAGTTAGCTCCCATACTTATTAGGTCACTAATCACCCTTTATAATTGTTACACTTATCATATTTCTATTTAGTTAGTTAGATTACCAATTGCCCTTCTCCTTTATTATAATTATCAAATTGCCCTTTAGTAGGTCAAGTTACCAAATTACCCTTCTCCATTATCATAATTACCAAAATACCCTTCTCCATTATCATAATTACTATTTTACTCTTCTCCATTATTATAATTACCATCTTACCCTTCTCCATTATTATAATTACCATTCTACCCTTTAGTTGGTTAAATTACCAAATTACCTTTCTCTATTATCATAATTATCAAATTACCCTTCTCTGTTATCATAATTACCAAACTACCATTTAGTTGGTTAAATTACCAAATTGCCCTTTTCCATCATCATAATTACCAAATTACCCTCCGTAGTTATTATAATTACCAAATTACCCTTTAGATGGTTAAATCACCATTTTACCCTTCCCATTACCAAATTGCCCTTCTCTATCATTATAATTACCAAATTACCCTTCATCATTATCATACTTACCAAATTACCCTTTAGATGGCTAAATTACCATTTTACCCTTCTCCTTTATCATAATTATCAAATTGCCCTCATCTATCATCATAATTACCAAATTACCCTTCGTCATTATCATAATTACTATTTTACCCTTCTCCATTTTTATAATTATCATTTTCCCCTTTTACGTACAAATTACCATTTTATCCTTTTACTTACAAAATTACCATTTTCCCCTTTACTTCCAAAATTATCATAATACCCTTTTACTTACAAAATTACCATTTTACCCCTTTGCTTCTAAAATTAGCATTTTACCCCTTTACTTTCAAAAATTACCATAATACCCTTTTACTTACAATTTACCCTTTTGCCCTTTACTTCCAAAATTACCATTTTGCCCTTTACTTCCAAAATTACCATTTTCCCTTTACTTATAAAATTACCATTTTGTCCTTTACCTCCAAAATTACTATAATACCCTTTTACTTCCAAAATTACCATTTTCCCTTTACCTCTAAAATTACCATAATACCCCTTTTTACTTACAAAATTACCATCATGCCCTTTGTTACACCACTTTTAATAAGTTATCATCACTACACAAAATAGTAATATTAATATTCCATTCTCATGATCCAACTCCACCACCTATTATATTTCAACATAATACTTATTATTCTCCGCACATTTTAGGCCACATTCTTGCATGAGACATATTACTAAAATGCCCCTAGGGCTTACAATAATATTATTCATGCATCAATGGTCACAATAACATAATATAACATGGATAAGTACTTAACATTTTCATTAATAACCAAACTCTTTCCTTAAGTAATATTTCCACACATAACATATAAAATAACATGCTTTCCTTTTTATCAATCACTATAAGCAATTACATATAACATATAACATATTAAACAATATATATCATACAAAACAACATATTAAAACCCTAATGTGCTAGCATATATTTATACATGCGTTTAAGTGGGGTTTAATGATTACCTTGATTTTTGTAAAAATTGAACTTTACCGGTATCCCAATTAAAGATTCAAGCTTTAAATAGCAAAACCAACACTTAAAAATAATATCAATATTTATCACATTAGAAATAATAAAACCAAAAGCATAAGACTTTATAAAACTTAATTAATGAAATACTTAAATTAAATATTATTATACCTTAAAATTATTAACCAAAATAAATCAAGAATACAGCATGAGCTGCATGCAAAACAAGGGAGAAAAGGCTCGAAGATGGCATGAAGAAAAGAAAGATTGGTTATTTTTGGGTTGGGGTTTTAGTGCTAGGAAAGAGGGAAGGTAGGGGAGGATTTAGGGCAAGGGAAGGCTGCAGGGGTGAAGAGAGGGTGTAGGTGGTGGTTGTGGATAGGTTGTTGGTGGCCAAGGGCAACGGCAGCAACGAGGTTGCGAAGGTGGTTGCTGAAGTGGAGGTGAAGGAGAAGGAAGGAAAAGGGAGGGGAAAATGAGGGGTTGCAAGGGTTGGTTTTGGCTAAAGGAGGTGTGGGGGTGGTAAAGGAGGTTGTAGGGAGTGGTTTGGTGGCTCGGGTGGTGGCAGAGGCGGAGGAAGGAGGAGGTGCAGGGTGGATGCCAAGAAGGAAGAAAAAGAAGAGAAAAAAAGAGGGAGGAGGAAGAAGGTGGGCTGCAGGGTGGCTTGAGAGGGGGTGTGTGGTTCAAGGATGAAGTAGAAGGTGGTAGGAGGTGACATAGGTGGTTGGTGTGGCGATGGAATCGGCGAAGTTGGGAGGTGGTGCAAAAATAAGGGGTTGGGATAAAAGGAGAGAAGGAGGTCGAGGGATGGGAAAAGGCTCAAAAAATAGGGCAAGAAAGGGATGGTGAGGAGAAGAAAAAGAAGAGGGAGAAGAGGGCAGCAATCAGCCAATCGAATGGCATGGTGTAGGGTGGCAGGGAGGTGGTAGGGTGGCAGGGAGAGGGAAAGGAAGAAGAGTAAGGGAAGTTCAAGCATGGTTGGAGAGTGCATGGCTGGTTTGGTCTAGAATGGGGAAAAAAAGGACAGGGGAGAGAGAGAGGGAGGGTTATAGTGGTGGCAGGTGGTGGTAGGGAGAGATTGTAGGGTGGTAGCCAAGCGTGCTAGGGGTGAAAGGCATTCTCAAGGTAGTCGATGAAGAAGGAAGAAGAAGAAGAGGGGAGAAGAGAAGGCAGGTCGGGCGTGGGAAAGGGAGAAAGGTTGGGTCAGCCAGGTCGCTGGGGGAGGAAGGAAGAAAAGAAAGAAAGGGGCTAGGTTGGGTTGCTGCACCAAGAAAGGATGAGGGAAAAGGAGAAATGGGCCATCGGTCCATGCGTGAGGAGGAAGGGAGGTAAGCCGTGGCCTAGCGGCCTGGAGGAGAGAAAAAGGGAAAAGAAAAAAAGGAGGAAAAAGGAGAAAGAAAGGGAAAAGGGAAAAGGAAAAATAGGGGAAAATAGATAAAAATAATTTATGGAAAAATAATATGTAATATTTTTAGTAGATAAATAAATTTAATAATTTAATTTAATTTAATATAAGTTAATATATGTGTTTAAAAAGGATAATTTTAGTAAAATATTGGTTTGAAAATTTATTTAAATAAAAAGAGTATGATAAAATAACAAAATATTTATTTTAATTTATTAAATATTCCTATATAAATTTATATACTCAAAAATCCATAAAATAATTAAATTAAATAATTTTAAAAGAAAATTTATCCCAAATAAAATCTATTTATTAAATTATATGTTTTCTAAAATTTCGGGGAGTTACAATAAGTATAGGAGTACGTGTTTTGAAATTTTAGAAAAGCATATCAAGGTTTTATGAACTAAACCCTATGTAAAGATACATGTTGCGGTTAAGTACCTATATATATATATATATATAATGGTGGCTAGGCATCATTATGATGATAGAAGGCATTAGAGGTTGAAAGTCATCCATATTGGGAATCGTGAGATTTGGAAGGAAAAATAGGTATATTAGTTGCCTCAGGGGCATTTTGGTAAATATGGGTTAAAATAGAATATTGGGTATTTTAATGTGATAAGTGGTTCTAAATAAGTTAAGTGTATTATGTGAAGAGTTTAGAGTAAATACAAATGGTTTAAGTCCAATAAAGGAGGGAATGGGATTTCATGGAAATATTAATCTTAGGGGCATAATTATTATTCCATATGGGAATTGTTTGAGTTTGACCTCACTTTTTGGATATGATGGTTATATTGGAATTTTAGGAATGCATATTGGTATTATTACTTATGAGAAAATTATGATCAAGTTGTGGAATTACGGTTTTGTGGTGAAATATAAATAGTATCTCTAGAGGTAGGCTATTATCGCGTATATAAATTATGGGATTTGGACCTCAATTTGTGTATATTATTTCAATAATAATATTTTAGGAGTGAGTATTAAATTTGGTGGTTACATGGATCTCCTAGAAAGAGATATAATTAACTTGTGGAATTAAGGTTTTATAGGAGTTATGAATAGTAACCCTAAAGATATGCATTTTAGTGGCATAGGGGCATTTAGGTCAACATGGTTAAAAATTGGTGGGTTGAGTACCTTGGGGGTTAGCTGAATCAAAATAAGTTAGGGTTACTACATGAGATAATTGGGGCAAAAATGAAGGGTTTACGGTACATAAAGGAAGAGAAAGACCATATATGTGATTAGTAAAGCCTAGGGGGATGTTATGATCTTATGTGACTAAAGTGAGAGATTGATACTAGGGGATATGTATGAGGTTAATGATGGACTATTAGGTAGTCATCAAAATTTGGGAAGTTATTTGAGCACCAGGGAAGGAGTTATGACTAAAAGGTGAAATTAGGGTTTTTGGATGCCGAGGAGTAACCCTAGGGGAAGGCTATTATCGCATGTACAATATGGGGGAGATGGAATGAAACCTTGGAAAATGATGTTAACCATAAAATTTTGGGAATTTATACCAAATTTTGTAGCCATGTAGGGTAGAAGAAAGTAGTTATGGCCAAAATTAGAAACTAGGGTTTTAAAGAGGACCGAGTAGGTAGGTTATTATTACATGTGTAAAATATAGGAGTTGGGCCAAAATGTTTGATTTAATGGCTAAAATTTTCATTCTATGCATGGGTATGGAATTTGAGGACTAGATAAGCACTATAAAAGGGGCTATGCTAAACAAGAGAAATTAAGGTTTTTGAGGCATAACCCTAGAGGCTAGTTTTTATCATATATGTAAAATGTCGATAATAGGCCATGTATCTTGAAAATGGGGTTACTAATAAATTTTTTGAGATTTTTTAGGTAAAATTGGTACTAAAAGGGGAACTAGAGGAGAAGATATGTTAGGGTTATGAGCTTAAGGTTTCTAAGGGGAAATAGGGTTGTTTCGGAGTAGTAGTTGAGATAGTGTCTTGCATGAGTACGTGTACATGATTATGTGATGAATTCAAAATAAATAAAATAAGAATAATACAATAATCACTTAAAGTGGAAGATCACTTGAGTCAAGCCCAATTATATTTACCAATCCGCCGATGAGAATAGTGGCCAGAAGCGTCTTACATTGGGGTTGTACCATGTTACCCTTCCACCGATGAGAATAGTGGGGTCTCAAAATCTAGTAAAGTAAACCATTTAATGGTAAGACATAATTACTTATAGTGGAATATCACTTGATTTAAGCCTAGTCATACATGTCCATCCACCAGTGAGAATAGTGGTCAGGAGTGTCTAGCCTTAGATTTGTACCTTATTATCATTCCACAAGTGAGAATAGTAGGGTCCCAAACTAAATTAAATTAAAACATTGGATGATAATAACTTTTGGTAAGACACTAATTACTTACCGTGGAACACCACGTGAATCATGACCGGTTGTACCTTAATTACTAATCCACCAATGAGAATAGTGGTTTAAAGCATTATACCCTATGTTTGTACTTTAATTACCAATATACCCATAAGAATAGTGGCTAGAAGCATTATGTCCCAAGATTGTACTTTGATTACTGAACCACTTGTGAGAATAGTGGTTAGGAGTGTCTTTTTCAAGAAGTTGTACTTGATTACTATTCCACCGGTTGATAATATTGAGATCTCTGAACCTAACGTGAATAAAATCATGAAACAATTATCATTGCACCAATACCATATGTCCAAAGAATAATAAATAAGTCAGCAAGATTAACCTATGTACATGTCATCTCTTATTGTGATCTTTATGACCATGGTAATATGAATGGTTATCATTTTTCAAATAATGTAGGCTTAGTTAGATGTTTTATGTGTTTTATATCATGTATTAAGGTGATGATGTTTATGTGTACCATGTAAATTTTCATATTAGTTTTGTATAATGGGTTACTCTGAAGGGTTCCTTTTCATGGATCCCTACCTATTCAATGGGTGATGGCCTTTGTAAGTTAGCTTACAAGGTTAGTTAAAGGCCATTTTTTGGGCGGAGAGTTTAGGGAAATTAGGTGTTTTGTGTGGTATCTTTTGATCCGACGAATTCTGTACTATTATTTTCTTTCACTAACATTTTATAACTACTAACAATTGTTTTTATTTAAAATGACTACTTTGAATCTTGCGCTACTCTAATTTATAATCATGTTAATAATATAAGTAGAGTAACACTTTTAGCCTTAATAATTGGTAATAGAATAGTGGAGGAAACATGACTTGTACCAAGTGTGGCAATAACATCCTAAAATTTATTATTTTAGCTTCTTCAATCAATTATTTAAACAAAAAATTTTAATAGTAAATTTTGGGGGTGGTACAAGTTGAGTGTTTAATAGAATAAACCATGGGGTGGTCAATCTTCACAGTTTTCTAGAGCATAGTTTGGAAATAACTAGCCCTCAATGCACTATCACTACAAGATTTATAAAGGAAACCACCCAGGCAAGGACTGCCATAGTAAAACCGTAGAATGTTGGAAGTGTGGCAAGATAGGCCATATAGGATTTGAGTGTTACTCTTCTAGAGATAGAGTTCAATGTTAGTAGGTACAGTTGGGTGCATTAAACCACATATTAGAAGCAATTTTTCCTAGTGACTCAGGTGCTTGCTAGTAGCATCTTGAATGTGAGTGCTAAGAGCAAGGGACTTGCTTCTTATCCATACTTGTAGAGTAGTTTAAGTTTGACTTCTGGTATTAGAGGTACCTGAGGAGGCCCAATGGTCAATGGTCTAAATGTGATCGGTGATGCATAGGCTTCTAGAATCATAGACACCACTACCAGTATAACTTTGTGCTTTTGAGCGATCATCCTTCATCATTCTTTGGGCATACATAGGTGTGATTGGTTGATGAATGTTTTCTGCAAGATTGTGTGCTAGCTATGTGCTTTGATTATGGTTTAGTTATTTTAAGGGGGTAGTGCTTCATCTTGTAGAACCATTATTCATGGACCACCTAAGGTTGTAACGAATTAGTTTTGTTTTGTTGACTTCAAGGACAAAGTTTCTTTTAAGGAGGTAGTAATGTAATACATCATTTATAGAAACCCTAATTATAACAGATAATTATATGTACTAGTTGTAATAATTATTTTATGATATTTGGTAATAAATATATTGCAAATATATGTGTTATTATTATGAATTAGTAGATATAAAATTTAATTAGGGTAAAATTTAACTAGAAAATGCGTATTAAATTTTTAAACTTGGGATGGATTGTAACCGGTATCTATTTTGTCGAGTAAACACTAAATCTAGTTATCTGATAAATTTTACTTGAATATTCCTACACGATTATTCATCTAGATAAATTAACCTAGCCCGCTAAACTCCCTTTGTAACACCCCAAAATTTACTACTGAAAAATTTTGTTTCAAGCATAAGCGTAAAATCAAATAGTTGGGTGTTACCACCGTAATTAACATATGATTGGCTTGTCCCACCATCCTCACGTCAATCACAAGGAAAAACAAATAGAAAATTTAAAACATGATAGAAAGAGATGAAACAACTTTTAATAATATCAAATAAGTGTTTGGAAATCAACTCCGATTACAATATCAAAATATAACAAAAAGGGATCTCATGAAACTAAGAGTCCAAAAAGGTATCCACGTAAAACTATCATCCGGATAACATGACTCTACACCCAAACCTTGACACAAATAACTCACTCCTCCACATATATAGCATCAATGTTGCGAATTCATCAACTTGGTCCTCATCGACCTATACATAAACATTTGGATCGTCTACTCATTAGATTGAGCAACACCCATGAAACGGATAATTACTACGCTACGTACTAAGTAAGGTAACGATACAGTCAAGCAGGGTTACAAGAATTCTCATAAGAAAATCATACATGCGTAAATCAAATAATGGTAGATAATTACAAATTCCAATTCTTTCATTATATATACCACATTCTAATATTTTATTTACATTGAGTTCAAGGAACCCACTATTCTTAAACCGATGGAATGGTCTGAAACACCTTTTGGGACAACATACCCAAGGCACTATTTTTATCTGATGGAATAGAGCTAACACCTCTCAAAGTAAAATACTCCTGAGCCACTATTATTAAACTGATAGAACGATCTAAATCACCTCTTGGGGACAACACACCCAAGCCACTATTATTATCCTATGGAACGAACTCAACACCTCAATCCTGACTCACATAATCTTTCACTTTAAATAATTAATATATTTTCATTTATACTTTAACTCTTAATTGTATTTTCTTTCACATTGAGTATGGGGCCCCACTATTCTTAATCCGGTGGAACGGATGGAAGCACCTCTCGGGAACAACACATCCGAGCCACTATTATTATCCAGTGGAACAGAGTCATTTAAATACCTTGACCTGACTCAAGTGATCTTTCAATTTAAATGATTAGTATCTTATTCAGAGTTGATTGTATATTATCATGCCAAACTCATATAAAAATACAAGACATGCAACTAAACTATATAAGTATGACCACATAATTATCCTCAAATGACCATAATACCCTTAGGGTAGGCATGGCAATCGTATTCTCACAAAGGATTTGTAAAACCCAAAACATATAAATTTTCAATTATTATCCAAAGTATATGTCCTTAGTTTCCCATAGATATCTTATATCCAATATTATACCCAAATACGTACTTATATAATTTCATTACTCTCAAGAATATCATTTCCATAATTAAATTATTCAATATAATATACTCAACACAAAAGCATATACAAAGATGCAAATAACACATAAATCCATAGTTACAATATGTATCCTTACCAACAATGGCATCAGGCTCTATACACGTAAATCGTATACCTAGAGTTGGCAAAAGTTGACCCGGCCCAAGTGAAACCCGACCCGATAAGACCCAAAAGATTTAGCAACCTGACCTGACCCAAACCCAACCCGACATTAACCCGACCCAGGCCCGACCCAACCCGATGCCAACCCATGACCCGATAGTGACCTGACCCGCCTTCGAATCCACCAGCTTCAATCCGACCCGACATTCATCCAATCTGACCCGACATTGACCCAACCAGACATCAAAATCTATTATAATAATACTAAATTACATATATTTTATTATTCATTTAAAGCTTTTAGAAATATATTATTTTATAAATTGTACTTATATTTCATACTTTTATCCTAGACATTCTATACAATATCATTTAGAATAAATAAAAATCTCATAGCTCCAACTTTTGATACATATTTTTAAAACAACAAATATTATATTAATTTATATAGAATACAAAAGATTATAAGTTTATAATAAATAGAAAATCAAACATAGACTCTGAAAATATAATTATATTGGTTAATGGTTACCTAATGAAATTGTAATTAAAAATTTTACCAACTGAAAATTACTAACTCTTAACACCATCGTGCTATAAATCTGGTCTATTTTATAACATATTGTATACTCAATTAATTAGAAACTATTAAGAAATTACCCAATTTAACATAATTAGGGTTTTTCAGCCTGAACAAAAAATTTGATCAAATATTATTCAAATATTTAATTTGACGGTTCAAAATTTAAATTAGACATATTCTAAAATATCTTGTATACTCAGTTGATTAAAAACTATTAAAGAATTGTCCAATTTAACATAATTAGGATTTTTGAGATTGAACTGAATAATCTGATCAAATCTTATTCAAATATTTAAAGTGATGGTTAAAAATTGAAATTAGACATATTCTAAAACATATTGTATACTCAATTGATTAAAAACTTTTAAGAAATTACCCAATTTAATATAACTAGGGGTTTTTAGTCTAAACTGCAAATCCGATCAAATCTTATTCAAATATTTAAATTGACAATTCAAAATTAAAATTAGACATATTCTAAAGCATATCATATACTCAATTGATTAAAAACTATTAAAGAATTACCCAATTTAAAATAATTAAGATTTTTGAACCCAAACTGTAAATCTGGTAAAATCTTATTCAAATATTTAAAGTGACAAATCAAAATTGAAATTAGATATATTCTAAAACATATTGTATACTCAATTGATTAAAAACTATTAAGAAATTACCCAATTTAACATAATTAGGGTTTGAGCACGAACTACAAATCCGGACAAATATTATTCAAATATTTAAATTGATGGTTTAAAATTGAAATTAGACATATTGTAAAACATATTATATACTCAATTGATTAAAAACTATTAAGAAATTACTCAAGTTAACATAATTAAGGTTTTTGAGTCCGAACTGCAAATTTGGTCAAATCTTATTCAAATATTTAAACTGACATTTCAAAATTCAAATCAGACATATTCTAAAACATATTGTATGCTCAATTGATTAAAAACTATTAAGAAATTACCCAATTTAACATAATTAAGGTTTTTAAGCTCGAACAACAAATTCGATCAAATCTTATTTAAATATTTACATTGATGGTTTAAAATTAAAATTAGGCATATTCTAAAACATATATTATACTCAATTGATTAAAAACTATTAAGGAATTACCTAATTTAACATAATTAGGGTTTTTTAGCCTGAAAAACAAATCAAGTCAAATCTTAATCAAATATTCAAATTGACGGTTCAAAATTGAAATTATACATATTCTAAAACATATTGTATACTCAATTGATTAAAAAATATTAAGGAATTACCCAATTTAACATAATTAAGGTTTTTTAGCCCGAACTGCAAATCCAGTCAAATCTTATTCAAATATTTAAATTGACGGTTCAAAATTAAATTTAGAACATATTCTAAAACACATTATATAATCAATTTAATAAAATAACTCAATTATAAAATCTAATTTAAATCTGCAAGCGTTTTAACCTAACAATCCAATTTTGATATATTTTAATACTATTTTCTCAATTTAACAATACCAATATGAAATTAAGTACATTTCAAGGTATATTGCATAATCAATTTATCCAAAATAGCTTAATCGGACGAATCCAATAAATCCGAGCATAACCGAGTAAAAAATCTTTATTATTTACTTGTAAAAATAAAGCACATATAATATTCTTATTTCATTTATCTTTACTAGTAATCTTATGATTGTATCTAATATTTACAATGTAATAAATAATAATTATACATTGTGTAGTCATGCTTATACTCACCTGTATTTTATAAAATTAACTTTTTTTAAGTAATCAAATAAATATAATATATGATAAATATCTAATATTTTTACTTGTAAAATTTATAAATATTTTAAGTAATCAAATATAATATTGTTAAAACTTATAAATATTTTTATTATTTACTTGTAAAAATAAAGCACATATAATATTCTTATTTCATTTATCTCTATTAGTAATTTTATGATTGTTTATAATATTTACAATATAATAAATGATAATTATACACTATATAGTCATATTTATAATCACATTTATTTTATAATTTTATCTTTTCTCAAGTAACCAAATATTTTAAGTACTCTAATAAATATAATATATGATAAATATCTAATATTTTTACTTGTAAAATTTATAAATATTTTAAGTATTCAAATATAATATTGTTAAAACTTACAAATATCTTCATTATTTACTTGTAAAAATAGAGCACATATAATATTCTTATTTTATTTATCTGTACTAGTAAACTTACGACTGTATCTAATATTTACAATGTAATAAATGATAATTATACATTGTATAATCATGTTTATGATCACCTTTATTTTATAAAATTATTTTTTTAAGTAATCAAATAAATATAATATATGATAAATATCTAATATTTTTACTTGTAAAATTTATAAATATTTTAAGCAATCAAATATAATATTATTAAAACTTATAAATACCTTTATTATTTACTTGTAAAAATAAAGCACATATAACATTCTTATTTCATTTATCTGTACTAGTAATCTTATGATTGTCTATAATATTTACAATGTAATAAATGATAATTATACATTGTATAGTCATCTTATGATCACCTTTATTTTGTAAAATTATCTTTTTTAAGTAACTAAATATTTTAAGTAATCAAATAAATTAGAATAAATTATAAATATCTTTGTTAGATTCAATCATGCAATGTTTTTTATTATTAAAATTTATAAATATGTTTACTATTTACTTATGAAAATAAAGTGCATCTAATATTCTTAATTCATTTATCTACAATAGTAATCTTATGATTGTCTCTAATATTTACAATATAATAAATGATATTTATCTAGACACGAATTTGACTCAACTCGTCAAAATGTGACCCGACCTGACCCATCAAGTTAACCCGTAACTACTCAAATCCAACCCGTCAAATTACATAAAACGACCCGACCCATTAAGTTAACCCAAAACAACTCAGACCCAACGAGACCAACCCATCATATTACACGAAATGACCTGAACGGGTAAAAACCACCTAGTCATGTGAACTAGAAAATAACCCAAAACTAACCTGACCCTACCAGTTAAGTTAACCCGAAATTAGCCGAACCCGAATTTGTTTAACCTAAACTCAACCCGACCAGACAAATTAACCCAAAATGACCCGAAACCGAAATGATCCGACCCAAAACCGACCTGACCCAAACAAAGCAATGATGCGAACTCGAAAAGACCCGACCCGACCCACAACCGACCTACAAAAATCAAATGACCCGAAATGACCCGACTCACTATGACCCGACCCGAAACTGACCCACCAAACCCAATTGCCACCTCTATCTATACCTCATCTGAGATCACCGGAAGATCACCAATGAAAATAAGATAAAATACGATTAGGATTGGAGATCAAAAATTGAGAGGGAAGTCAAGGTAGAGAAAGGTAAAAATGAAATTTACCTAAGCTAAATTAAAGCTTGAATTGTATGGAAGTGTAGAAGAATTTGTGGTGGAGCTATGGTTAAATTTTGGTGGTGTTTGGACAAGATTTGAGGTGAAAATAGGGGTACACGACTAAAAAGAAATTTGCACAGCCAGGCGGTGCAAGAACTGCACTGTTGTGCAACAACAGTGCACAAAAGATTGAGGAAATAAAAGACACATGACCAGGTGATACAAGAATTCCATGGTCGTGCAACACTGGGCCGAGAGAAAATAAAACGCAAGGCCAAACGGTGCAAGAATTGCATGGCTATATAGTAGAGAATCTAAGCATTGCACAGCCGTGCAGCAGATGGTGCAAGGGTTGTGCACTCTGCAACGCTACAAAAAATGAGCAAAAGGAGAAGGAAAAAGAGGAAAAAGTCGGCGACGACAATGGCCGACGATGGTGAGGACGAAGTTCGATGCAACCTTGGTGATCTGTTCACCAGCCAAAGGGTGGCAAGTGGTGGCTTGGGTGGTGCTCGATGGTGGATTGGGTGGTTTGAGAACCAAAAATAGGGAAGAAGGAGGAAGAATAAGGAGAAATGAGAAGGAAGAAGAGAAGAAGGTCGGGGAGCTAATGGATGACAATAAAATGGAGGGATGGAGGGGTATATATAATAGTAAGTGGCATACCTTAGAGAAAAAATGGCAAGGGTGACGAAGATGATGATGATGATGATGATGATGATGATGATGATATGCCTAGAAGAAGAAAAGAAAAAGGATAGGGGATGGTGATGGTTGAAATGGATGGGAATTAGCCAGAGGCATGAGGAGGTCGATAATGATGAAGAAGACGTGTATGGGAGACAATAGCAAGGAGTGTGATGGTGATGGGTTGCAAAAGAGAGCAACATCAGGGAGAAGAAGGAAGAAGTAGGGTGTCACAGGAAGTGATGGTGGTATTTAGAGGAAGAGAAGAAGGAGAAGAAGGCAGCACGGGGGATGGTAGGGATGGTAGGGATAGTGCATGTGGGAGACAAGATGACGGGGGTGGTGTAGAGGCAGCCAAGTCCCTCACACCATAAAATCGATGTAGGAGAAGAAGGGAAAAGAAAAGAAAAGAAAAAGGAAGAAAAGGGAAGAAAGGAAAAAAGAAAAGGAGAAAGAAAAGGAAAAAGAGAGAGAAGGGTTAGGGAATAAGGATTAGATTAGGTAATTTTAGATTAGCCAAGTAATTTGAATTAGCAAAAATTTTAGCGGATTTTGATTTTAGTTTACAAACTACGATTTATCCAAATCAAGGTTTTGGTTTCGGTTAAAGTTTTGGTATTAAGAAATTTGGTTAAGGCTAAAAATAAGATTTCTTGATATTAGAATCGAATTAGGGTGCTAATGACGTGGGATTAGGATAAGAAAATTTTGGGGGTATTACACCCTTAACTTTTCCCTCCTTTCCCTTCACACATGTTTTCTCCTACTCTTATGATCCATCACCCTACACCACAACCCCTTTATACCTCCCTCTCCCCCATGTTTTCCTCTCTTTGTTTTTTCTCCACATCTTCCTACATACTACCCTCTTCTTAATCCTTGCACCTCTATTTTTTTTATTTTTTGTTATGCCTCACGCTCCCTCACAAAAGTTAATTCTCCCCATTTATCTATCGGCATTTTCCCACTTCCACCGCCATTTTTTTATCTACAACACACCCCCACCAGACTCCTTTCCTTGCCACCAGCCACCACCTGCGATCCCTTATCCCCTACACCGAAGTAAACCCCTCTACCTTCTATAACTTCCCCCTCTCCTTTTTCTTTGGCCCTTCCCACCAAAACCATCACCACACCACTGGCCAAAAACACCATTCCTCCCCCTTATCCTTCAACCAAAACCACCATTCCACACCTCCTCCTTTAAGCCAAACCCATCGAAGCCCTACTACTTCCCCTTCGGCCAACTTTTTCGAAGCTTTCCCTCCTTTGCTGCACCATCTTCAATTGAATCCCCTCCTTCCATCTTAAGTCCTTTTGTGCCATCTTATCCTCTTCACTTTGCTACACTTTTTCCTATCATGTCTCCCCTCCCTTCATCAACCACTTTTATTGTGGCAACCTCCCAAACAACGGCACACAACACCACTGCCCTCCTCTCCTTCTCGACAACATCCACCGATCCTTCTCCCTTTGATTGGTGGGGTTTTTTAGCTTCTCTTGCTTTAATTCAACTAGTTAGTGATCCTTTAACTATTTTAATAATTTTAGACTATTTTTGTGCAATATTATATGATAATACATATATTTTTGGATGTTAAATTCCTAGGTAATTTTTGAGGACTTTGGAGAATACTTCTTTTTGTGTAAGCTTGGATTAGGTAAACTCAATCACTCATAAGACGATAGAAATTATGTACGAGTATGATAAAATTGTTTAGGCCTAGAATCATGCTAGAGTTTTATGCTTTAAATGTGTGTGTACATGTTGCATAGAGGATGTTGTATGTGAGAGCCTCATGAATAGGATTTTTTGAGCACAACCCAGTAAATGCATTTAAAGTAAAAAATTACAATTAATCACCAAAATGTAAAGATTTCCTATGTGTTAAAATAATGTGGAATAATTCATTTTGCCTACTCATGACAAATCTCTCATAATGATAATGTTCAATATGGAAATAAATAAAATGGTTAAACTAGTATTTTGAAGGGCTTTTTAGAAATTTTGACCTAATGTATCTGTTACAAATAATTAGATTCTAGGATGTCCTTAGACTTTAGATAGGTTTACCTTAGCTTTAACTTGGCTTGTCATAAACCTATGACCTGAGGTTTTACCTTAATAATTGAAAAGAAAAAGGAAAATGATTAAGTTTGGAAAACTAAAATAGTTGTATGGTATGTGGCTTATATGATCACCTCATAAAATATTAATACTTAAAATGAAAGACCTCAAGTTAGGAAAAGGTTTGCTCTCTATGATTAACTACCCTAGAGGTGAGGTGTTAAACCTCATTTATTTTTGTTTGTTAGTGTGACTCTGTGTTACAGTAAATGTCTTACTCTACTCTATAGGTGACCTACCATCCCTATAAGGGGGTATTGATACTGAATGACTAAGTGAACAAGGTTGGGTGGGTACTATGTAGCCTTTGTGTGCTAATATGACTAGGCATACCACTATGTCCTTGGGTATGAGGTAAGGGTATTATATGTCCATCAAGTACCAATATGACTAGGTGTACCTTAGTGTCCCCAAATTGATTATATCCCCCTCGAGTAAGTAAAAAAAATATCTATTGTGTAGTAATATGAAAAGTAATGATTGTTTGGTCCAATAGTCACCTCAGTGCCCTACATTAGTATTGGTTTAGATTTATTGGTTTGGTAGATGCCTCCTTGCCCAACCATGGTATTAATTAGATTTGTTGGTCCAGTAGCGCCCTTAATGCCCTACCTTAGTTTTGTATTAGATTTTTTGGTCTAGTAGTCACCTCAGTGCCCTACCTTGGTTTTTTTTTTTGGATTTTTTGGTTCGATAATCAGCTTAGTGCCCTACCATGGTTTTGTTTTAGATTTTTTAGTATGTTAGTCACCTTACTTGGTATTATTTTAGATTTATTGGTCTGGTAGATGCCTCAATGCCCTACCTTAGTATTGATTGGCTTATTGGTTCGGTAGTTACCTCAATATCCTTATATAGTGTTCAGAATCTATTTAACTAAATAGATTTGTCTATTGTACCTTAAAATGATGAGAATTTAACTAGCATATTTTATTATAGAGCTTGAGATTGGATGTTTATATATTTTGTTCCATGAATATCATTTATGGTACACACTTCGTGCTCTAGTATGTTTTTGGGATTCTATGTGACTACATCAAATATGGGCATGCTACCTCTTACAAGGTATTGTGATTTATTCAGTAGAAGGGAGTTGTATTGATACTATTTTTGTAGATAATTACAAGAAGTCTATAAAGTGGCATGAAGTGTATAAGAGTGGGAATGATAGGTAGAGTTCTTGGGAAGAAGTCCCATTTTCAGAGTGAGCCTTTGGGTCTAAGAGTTAGGGCAAACCAATATTGTACCTATAAATGTCTGTTTTTTTTTTGTATGATTGGTTTTCCTTTAGATTCTTATGTCCCTTGTTAAATTTTGGTTACCTTATTATACTAACAATATTTATCCATAATTTTTATCTATGTATGGTATTCTATTATTGTTAATTTACTTTGGTTATAGTTTATTTTAGTCTTAGCACTTAGCATAAGAAAGGCTAGAGAGCTAGATCTATGCAGAGTGTAGTGGTAACACCCGGTAATTTGGTAATTAACATTTCTGTAAAATGAAATTCTTAAGTGGGTAAATCTGGTGTGTTACAAGTAACTTAGTGGAAAAGATCAATATATTAGTGGTCAAAGATCAATTGTTAAGTGGAATATTAATAGTGATCAATTTGTTGATAGAAAATTAGTATATTGGTGATAAAAAAAATCAGCACATTAGTTGTGAGAGGATAGTATATTAGTGGTGAAAGACCATTTTCATGTAGAATAATGGTAAAATAACAAATCATTAGTGAAAAATTATTTAATGATGGTGAAATATTAATTTAATAGTGGTGATAATTATTCAAATGTATGATATGTATATATATATATATCAACATGGGTGTTAAAGTATAGAGAAAATTATAACAAACATTATGGTATATATTTTTTTCAATTTTTATAATAATCTTAGTGAGAGATATTTTAATTTTTTTGAAAGTGTTGACATTAACATGATATCAACAAGTTGCACCTATCTTCTATGAGCAATCGGTTGTATTGTATAAGTAATGGTAGGATAGTTAACAAGCCAAATCGAGCTTAATATCCCCCACTCAAGCTCATCTCATTTAATTTTTTTAGGCTTGAGTTTGAAACGAGTCAAACAAGCCTAGTTCGATCTTGACTTTATAAATTTCACAAGCCGTCTCAACTCAGTTCACTTTACTTTTTTTATAAAAAAAATTAATGAACCAAACTAGCTTGTTTATCATTATTTGATTCATGATTCAAGTCACTTAACTATTCAGCTAGTTTGAAAGTTAAA
This sequence comes from Tamarix austromongolica, assembly GCA_039764185.1. Taxonomy (NCBI): domain Eukaryota; kingdom Viridiplantae; phylum Streptophyta; class Magnoliopsida; order Caryophyllales; family Tamaricaceae; genus Tamarix; species Tamarix austromongolica. The sequence goes on from CM077817.1 coordinate 106,472,309, forward strand.
CAAATCAAGTCAACTTATTTAATTATTCAACTTGTGTAAAGGCTCGTTTAACTGTTTAGCTTGTTTATTATATAAATTCTATACAATCCCTTTTTGTTAGCTAATAAACAGAGCTTATAAAGAAGCTGAACCAAGCTTATGCCAGCCCGCGAGCAAATGAGTCAAACATCCATTAGCTCGAACTTGGTTGGTTTAATAAATGAGCCTAAAAATATGGTTCAAATTTGATTTGTTTTGCTAAACAAATGATTCAAACCGAGTCAGCTCGGTTTATCAATAACTATAGGCATTGGAATTTTGAGGTATGATGTCACCTCAAAATATACAAAATAAATACTATACAACATGTTGCATGGTATAACACCATTGCTACAATACCTTTTTTTATTTAATTTTCTTTTAATTAATTAATTTTAGCTTTACTCTATTAAAAAATATATACCATAATATTTTTAAATTTTTTCTTTATAAATAGAGTTCCCTACTAATATATTTTTAATAAAAAATTTATGAAAATTGGTACATTAATGGTAAAAAAAAATTAGTTTTAAGTAGAATAATGGTGAAAAAATTTATCTTGATGGTAAAAAATTAATACTATAGTGGTGAAATATTAGTTTAAAGTAGAAAAAAAAAAGGAAAATGTCAACTCATTAGTAAAAAAAATCAGCATATTAGTGGTGAAAGAAATGTATTTTAGTAGTGAAAGATTAGTATATTAGTGTTGAAATATTAGTTTTAAGTAGAAGAATAGGAATATATCAACTCATTGATGAAAAATCAACACATTTGTGGCAAAAGATCAATATATCAGCAATAAAAAATTAATATATTAGTGATGAAAGACTATTTTTAAGTAGAATAGTGGTGAAAGATCAAGTTGTTGGTGAAAAATTAGTTCAGTGATAATGAATGATTAGTTTAAAGGTGGTGAAAAATACTTAAATGTATGAATATATATATATAAGCACACATGCACATATATATGTAATTATGGTGAAAGTACACTACATTAGTGGTAAAAGATCAATACATTAATGATGAAACATCAATTTGCTGGTGAAAAATTAGTATATTAGTGGTGAAATATAAGTTTTTAGTATAATAATGATGAAAGATCAACTCACTAGTGAAAAATTAGTTTACTAGTAGAGGAAGATAATTACATATATGATGAAATATATATATATATATATATATATATGTATGTATGTATGTATGTATGTATGTATGTATGTATGTATGTATTTATGTATGTAGTTGTGCTAAAAGTTCAATATATTAATGATGAAAGATCAATTCACTGGTAAAAAATCAATACATTAGCGTTGAAAAGTTAGTATAGTAATGGTGAAAGATCATTTTTTAGTAAAATAATGGTGAAAGATCAACTCACTCATAAATAATCAGCTCATTAATGTTGAAAGATTAGTACATTAGTGGTGAAATATGAATATATTAGTAGTGAAAGACCAATTTTTAAGTAGAATGGTAATAGTGGTAAAATATCAATTTGTAAGTGAAAAATCAGTACATTAGTGGTAAAATATTAGTATATTGGTAGTGAAAAATTATTTTTAAGTAAAATGTAACTCACTGGTGAAAAATTAGTTCGGTGATGGTAAAATATTAGTGTAATAGTCATAGGAGCGCCGCTAGATCTAGGGATATACTGTTAATAACAAGAACAAGAATAGAAACAATGGAAATGGAATTTTAATAAAATAATGCAAAAAGAACAAGGATGAGGAACAATTATATTATATCATTTGAAGTTAGGAGAATACAAGATGTTTTTGTAGATGATGCTTAGCATATGAGCTCTACAAAATTTAAGAAGACAGTACAATATATTTTTGGGAGAGGAGAATATAAGGTGACTATAATCTATCGTGGGAAAAAAATTTTGCCTAACAATGAGTCATAAGCCTTCATTTTATAGGTAGGAGGCTTCATCTATTGGAGACATCATCATTCCATCTTTTGACTTTTGTGGTAAAATCATATTTAAGGGAATCCAACGAAAGATAATTTATCCTCGTGATTTAAGCAGCGGCTTGTAATTCACAAGATGCTTTGTCCTTTTTCTTTTTTGTGTTCGACTGCTACAATAATTTCTAAAGTAACTATTGCTATAGTAACTACTTTATACTTTATTGACTAGCATGCCATGTGGTGATATCTTTTGGGTACTTTTTTTTATCTTTTTTTACATATTTTTTTGGTTGTGCATATCTTGTGATTAGGGGGAATCTTCTAACATTCATCCTTATTATCATCACCATAGTCGACGAGGGGCACAAATAACGAAGATGATGATAAGGATTTGTTATGAGAAATGGTTTGGCTAAGGATGGTGAGATATTCTTATTGGGTATTTGTATTAGCAACTTTGGTAGATGTTTGAGATTTTTGTGCAACAAATTTGGTTTGAGAAGGATCAAGTGGGATTTAGGAGATTGGTTTGACCGGTTTCTGTGTTTTGGCCCAGATTTGGATAGAATATTTTGATATTTTATCAAAGGCCTGGAATTTATTCCACCATTTGACCTTGAAGCATCAAAAAATGGTGGGGATCCCATCAATGTTTTGGTGATCAACTCTCCAAGAGAAAACCACAACACAGGAAAACCTGGAAAAAAATGGAATAAGGGCAGTAATTGTTTGTCTTTAGGTCAGGGATAGAAAAGGATTTGGAAAGAATAAAGGGCTTCAGATACTTATAGAGGTAGGATTTTAGTAAAAGAGCCAACATCTTTCCACCATTTGATAAACCAAATTGGGAGGTTAGTTGATGTAAATTTTTGGAAAAATACTAGCCAGGAATGGCTTTTCTGGTTGATTTATGAGACGGTGTTATACCATGTTTGTTGGTAATCTCAGTAATTAAAGGTGAGGGAGAATTTTTGTGAGGTTTTTTATATGTCAGGGAGCCATTTTGGGATATGAAGGGCTCAACCCCAATCCGAGGGTAGGAGGAATTTATGAATTTTACTAATGGAATATGCCCATTCATCTAGAGTCTCATGGTGAGAAACATGTTTGAAGGTGGCAGAACTAGCGTATTCTAGGATTGCCATATAATATGGTTGTGGTTTGTGCAAATCTCATGGTTTAAAACATCACCCAAAGAAAAGTTTTTGAAGAGAAAGAAAGGGGTCAGGATACTAGAAACCTTCCTTATAATTTGTAAAGATTTGAAAATGTGCTTTTTGAAGATAGCCAAAAGTCTTTTCAAAACCCTTTTATTTTTAAGCAATTTTTTTAACATGGATTCGGAAAAATCGTGAGATTTATAGAAAAATATTTTGAAATCAATTTTTGAGAAAGGGTTTTATAAGAAGAAGAACCATCCTCAGTTTACAAAATAGGGAAAGAAATTTTACTAATAGAAGGAGACGAGATGTTCCATAATATTTGTTGTAATGCTAAGAATGCTTTGAGAGATTTTGTAAGGGTTTCTACCCAATTTTTTACCTCTTATTGTGGATTAGAAGGGGGAACTTTTGAGGAAGAGGCCTCTTCCTCTTCTTCAATTATAGCCTCGTACTAAGTTTTGATGGGGCTAATGATAGGGGTTTTGAGATAGATTATTTTCCTTTCTTTTTTGGGAGCTATGTCAAGGTTGTTCTTAGAGAAATTCTCTAGTCAGAAAATCAGGGATAGAGTTTGATTTTTCTATGATAAATTCTATATCATAACCAAAGAATGAGAGAATGGTTTTCCATCGGGCAAATATTTATTTTGAAATAATATTTTAGACATCTTTTTATAGGAGTTCTTTTGCAGATTTCTAGTCTACTATAAGGAGGAATTTTTTGTTAAGGAGATCTAACTAGAATTTTTGAATGCAAAGAACAATGGAAAGGATTTCCTTTTTTATGGTAGACTAATCTTTCTGGGTATCATTTCAGTGAGCGGTGGTGGATTGAATAATCTTTTCTTGTTGATTTTGAACTTGTTTAAGGATACCACTATAGCTAATGTCAGAGGCATCAATTTTAACAATATTTGGGAGTTTTAGATTAGTAAGATAAAGACACGAGATATTTTTTACCTTGGTCTTGATGTGTTTGATAATTTAGGTATGTTCTAAGTCCACAGTGGTGAGGTTTTCTTAAGTTGATCGTGGAAAGGTTTAACTAATCTATTAATATTTAGACAAAAATCTAAGGAATACTTTAGGCTACCGAGGAACCTTTGTGGTTGTTTTTTGGGATTTTGTCAGGAAATTTTGATGCAAAATCAAGAGATCTTTTAATTGGAGTAATATTATCTTGTGAGAGGTAGTGACCTAAGAACCTAATCCATATTTGGAAGAGGGAGATTTTGGAAATTAGAATAATGAGAAATTTTCTTTTGATGATAGAGACAAATGTCTTAAGATGTTTAAAATGTTGATATAAAGAATGAGAAAATATAAAGACATCACCAATATAGACAATATAGAAATTTGAGTAAGGATTAGATATATCATTTTTTATTCTTTGGAACTCAGAAGGTGCCTTTTCAATCCCAAAGGGCATGAAATTCCACTTATACCGACCAAAAAGAATGGTAAAAGTTATTTTGTACCAATCTTTAGAAAAGATCTAGATTTGCCAAAACCCTAATTTTAGATTAAATTTGGAAAAAATGAGGGTTGAATGGAGTTTTTAAAGAAGATGTCATTTTGTGGGAATGAAGTATCTAATCCATTTGAGAGTGATATTTAAGGGTTTGTAATTTATGATGAGTTGAGGAGTTCCTTGTTCAATTTCAAACTACTTATTGATATAAAATGCTACGCAAGACTAATGAGATCTAGATTTTGAAATTTGGTGTTTTCTTTTAAGATCTGTGATCTCAGTCCTGCAATGGTTTTCTATATCTTCATTTATTTGAATTGGCCTAGATTTTGTAGGGATATTTTTCTCAACTAATAAATCTTCATAAGGCAAATAAATGATGTGTTGCTTCCTTTCCTATAAGGCATTAGGAAGATCAACACAAATTTATTGCTCAAATTGCTTTTAAACACTAGCAATTCTAGTTTTGTATTGTTGATTTCTAACATATTTTGAATTTTTTTTAGAGAAATTCATTGTTTGAGAAAATAAATATCATGTTGTTTATTTTGAATTCAAAGATTAGTTTAGTTTTGATAAATGGATTTTGCTTTTAGAATATTTATATTTCTAGTTTTAGGGATTTCAAGGAATGAGGGAGAATTTTTTATTCCTTTTATATTCAAGGTTATGGTGGTATGGTGTAATTAGATTTATGAATAGAGTCCCCAGAATAATACTATGGCTAATATCAGGGGTTATGATATTGGTTGATTAGATTTTTAGATTATTAAATAAGACATAGGCTTTACACTTATATTTGATTTTGAACCTAGAACCATTTGCGGCAGAAAGTTTTTCTATAGTAGGTTAAAGGAAAATTTTTGGAATAATTCCATCTTTGATACAATTTAAATCAATACCTGTGTCAAAAAGTGCTACAGTATTTACTTGGAAATCATTGGATATTTTGAGTGTGATATTTATAATATATTTTTGAAAAGTAACTTCTTTTAAAATATTTAAGAAATCAGTAGGAGTAGGTAAGTTTTTGAAAGAATGTTCACCAAAATCATCATCCTTTTCATTAGCATCAGGGGAGGGTTCTTCTAGGGTTTTTGAAAGAAGAATATGAATGATACTACTATCATTTTCTTGTTTCTATTGAAGGTGTTTTAGTTCCTTCTTAACTTCTTTGATATCTTGTTGAAGTTTAAAAGTTTTTAGGTAAGATTATTTGGATTTCTATCATCTGTTGAGAATAGAGGTTAAATTGTATGTATTTTTAGGTTTAGCAGAGAGTTTTTTTAAAGGAGGAGTGTCGTTATTTTTAAGGGATTCACGGAGTCTCTCAAGATATTCCTTCTATTTGAGGAGATTATAAATGTGTTAAACGACCTCAAGCATACATTTTTTTGTGAGAACATGTATTTGTTTTCAGATATCTACATCCTTGAACTTAAAGGAGGAAGAGGAAGATTGTGAAGAATTTCATCAATCTAGAAGACAGATTTAGAAAGGTCATCATTTTGAGAATCATCATCGGAAGATTCTATGAGAAGATTATGTATCTTTCCTAATGTTTTGTCGTCAAGATTTAGTTCATGTATTTCTATGTTGAGCTGATAGACTCTATAAATGTGTCCTTTTCTCCCACATTTATAATGGGTAATATTCATACCGAAAGATTTTTAGAAAGAGAACTAGGGTTGTTTTCCCTTAGACTGAGATTTTTTATAGTAAGGAAGTTGTTGTGTAGTCTATGGAGTAGAAATCTTCTTCTTTGAAGTACCTTTGTAATGGTATTTTGAACAATAATTTACTTTGCAAGATCCATTACATGTTTTATGTATATTTTTCATACCTAAAATGTCAAATTGTTTGTAGAAAGAACCTAGTTCTTACCTAATGTTATGCATTTTGCACTTTAAATACCTTTAAAGCTTAAGATCCTAGTAAATCTTAAAACCTTCTTCTTTAGTAAGATTGATCAGTTCCCCAAAGGTAAACTTAGATTAAGGAATTTGGTTACCATATGCTTCCCTAATTTTGTCACGAGTCTTCCTTTGAGAAGAGGAGGAAGGTCCGCGAGGAATTTTTCTTTCCAAAAAGGTCTGTTAGAATCATCCCAGAGCATAACACTAGTGAGAAAAGTATTTTTGTACTAGTGGAAGTCACTGAGATGTTTGCAATGAAGGTTTGAAAGGAGTTCGGTATTATTATCTTTGAGATGTGAAGGATCTCCAACAAAATGGAGGGAGACTGCCAAAATTAGTGAGGCAACTTCATATTAACAGACATCACCATTTTCAAAAATAATATTATCGTCTTCATCCATCTAGATGGCATCAAGAATGGAATTATTTGTTGAAGAAGGTTAAGGATATGGTATTTTAACATACCATTGATATTACATTTGTAAAGAGATTAGAATTCATAGTTTAGCTAGACAACTTTGTTGAGTCTCGTCTCAAGGCTAAGTTAGGAGTAGTGCTCCTAGGGATAAGGGTCCTAGAATATGAGGGATGTTCATGAAGGTGCAAAAGGGTTGGGTTTGCTTTAGTCTCATCCTTTATTTGTAGCAAAGGTATGAAGCCGAGAGTGCTAATTTGAGAACTTTGTTTAGGAGTGTCAGGAACCTGAACATGGTTAAAAGAAAAAGAAATGAATTTGACTAAGTTGGGACCTGATAGCTTGGAGAAATTTGGCTTTTCCATCCCAAATAGCCTTTTAGTTATATTTTGAAAGTTGGAATGGTTTAAAGATAGGAAGTTTCTTATTTTTAGGGTGTTGAGGTGAAGTAGTCTGGAAATCCAAGAGTATGGATATTTGTATTTTCTTATCAAGCTTTGTGAGTTGTGAATTGATGGTATTTAAATAGATGTTGGTAAAGTTTTTTTGGAGGACAATTTTCTCAATATTTTCACTATCTTCCTCTCCAAGCATTCATAGAGGTTTTAACTAAAGTGAGTTTTACCCTAAGGACATCTTAATACTTTGAAGAGGTGGATGATCATATTCAATTGTGCCTTTACTGGTTTGCCATATTTTAGTTTTGTTTCAAGTTGTTACATGATTGATTTTATGAAAAAGGGAGTTTAATACTATTCTTTTTAGCATAGATCTCAAGTCTGTCAAAGAACAAAATTTGAACATTTTCACTTTGGATAAATTCATAAAATTGCTTTTAGATGTCATGATGTTGGCGAAGAAAGTGCTTGAAGAATCACATTCTTTTTTTGAGGTTATGCAATCCATAGAAGTCCTCTTAGAAAACACCTTTGTTTATCTAAAAATCTTCTTTAATAACATTAATCAAGTTTTCTGTAATATCAGAAAAGTTTGGAGAATCTGGAGGAGAAGTAGTGTCTAATGGAGGCTCAAAGGTTTGTTGAGAAGCCTGTGATAATTCAGTCTTCTGTGGAATTCCAAAAAAATTTTGATTGGTTTTGTTTATAAACTCAATAGGGTATTCTGGATGTGTAATCGGTCATTTGGAAAGTCTAAGATAGAGTATCTTTTCTAGTCATACAGGGGGTTTATGATAAGGTGATTTTTTAAAATCCTTCCTATGTCAATGGAAGAAGAGGTCGAGGCTGTATCTGAAAATATGTGGCTTTAGATTCTTTGGAAACTAAGCTTGACTGAACCATCTTGGAATTGGGTGATTTGGCTCAACTTGGTATTTGGTATTATGGGGAGCTGAGGCTGGTTAATCTGTGATGGTGTAATCTTTTCAAAAAGCCACTCATCTACAAGAGTAATATCTTTCCACATAATTAGTCTTAGGACAATTGTGTTTTCCCTATTTGGGTCTATCTAAAGAAGGAGAGTTTCACCCTTTTTACTATGGACCTTAGCTAGTGTTTTAAAGGCTATTTTCATTGCCTTATAGTGAATACAAAAAATCATAGCAACTGGTATAGATCCTTTAAGCATTTCATTGCTATGGGTTTTGACTTGGAGGATGAGAAATTGGAGTAGGTTTAGATCTCTTAGGATAGGACAGAAATTTAGATAACAATTAAAAAAGATAGGACCATTGTAAAGGCTTGATTCAACGGTTACAAAAGTGGAATCTTGAAATTTGTTATGTCTTCCATAACTAAGAATGGAAATATTAGAAGTATTTAATCCTTCTCTTACTATGGTTTTAAATCCTACCTGAACCAATCATAAGTGAATGCATTTGAAACCATTATAGATATGTTTTTTATGGTCTTCTTTGTAAGAATTTATATTTATTCAGAAGGTTTTGAAATTTGAATATCTTATTATTTAGTTTTTATGACATATTTATTTGAAAATGGAAATATTTTGAAGTTTTGTAAATCATCTCAGAGTGGAATTTTAGAAGTTTCCAATTATCTATAGATCCTTTGAAATCTTCTAAGACATATTCATCAGAATTAAAATTATTTTCTCTAAATTCTACAATGTGATTACTAGAAGAGGAGGATGAAGGAGTAGATCAAGAAAGTAAATTCATTCTGTTTGAAATTGGTAGGGATTAATTCCTATGGAAGTTTAACCATACCTAGACTTACTGTTTGACACAAGACTTACAGCCAATTCAAACTCTAAGGGACTCAAAATTAAGACCAAGAATAGAGATAAATAGGTAAAAGAATTATACTTTTCCTAGTATCATAGCCAAGGGGGGAAGGTAGGAAAGGTTCATAAATAGTATTTGACAGCAAAGCTGCTAACTTGTGGTAAGTCTACAATATGTTAGTCATCTAGAGTATTGGTGACAGAGCTACCACTCTATTGATATTATCTTGGGTATTTCTAATATTATGTATAGTCCTTCATAGGTATATATTTCTATATTTTCCTTGTAAGTGGAGGAAGTGAATATTAGAAAGTAATATGAAAACAAAATATGATATTAGTAAAAATATATGGTTGGATCATTTGAAATTTATAATTTTTTTGTTAGGTATGATTTCAAATAAGCATCAGATTGGGTGGGATCATATTAGATAGGTTTCATATTCATAATTACTAGGGATATATCAAGTATCAATCAAATATTGAGTTGGGTTAAGTAGGTTTCGTGTTCATAATTCCTTAGGTTTTATCGGATAAATTTTTAGAGTGGTTCAAGTTAGTTTCTATTGGTTATCTCAGTTCAGGTCAATTTTTTCCACCTTTAAGTATGTTATATATATATAAAAATGGCGTTCTTATATGATAAGTGGTGACATATATTAACAATCTAATACATTACTCTAATAATCTATCTTTCAAAACTCTAATTATATTGTGATTAAGCTTGCAACACATTCCTCAAATTCTATTATCAAATTTCATTTTGCTTGTATCTGTTGATTATTTTATTCGTTTGCATAAAGCACATTTTATGTGATTTATTCGATTTCATTAGTTTTACTCATTTCAACCCATTTGTAAATCGATCAAAAAATAATTTTTGTGGTCATCTATCAATTCCATTCACTCGCAATTCATTCATTCCTTTTAAATTGTTAAATTGCATATAAATGTATTTCACACAAATTGATGATTTTAGTCTTTTCAACCATCTTTATTCTATTGGTCATCAAATAAATTTTGACTCCAAATATTTCTATATATTTGGTTTTCTAAAATTATTCCACATCCATCAACTAATTTGTTTCTTGGTTATTTTTATTAAGTTCTCAACCTCCATATTCAAGGTTTTATGTCCTTATTTTCTCTCTCTCTTTCCTTTCAATTGTTGTGTTTTTATTACATCCAAGCCTTTTTTTGTTATTCTTTTATAATGGTGATTAAGGAACTCATTAGGTGGCATTTAACTTTGGTTTACATATTCTTGGAGTATAGGAGCTAGGTAACATAACTAACCTTTGGAAACTAAGATTTTATGTTATGTGTTGTAATATGTTAGTTTACGCATGATTAGCTTTGTTTTAAATATAAGCATGAAATAGTGTATTAGATGATCATGTATGAAGTATGTATGGTGTTATCATGTGTATATAAGCATGAAGATTGGATGAGAGAATGATTTACATGAATTTAACATATTTTTATGTCTGCTAGAGCTTAAATGAATATATTATTGGTACATGATGAGTATTCTACTAATCATTATTGAACATGCAGCAGACCCATGATTAATATGTATTGAACTAAGTGATTTGGCTCTCAGCCTTGTAATATTATGCGGATTTTGGTTGTTTAAATTCTAAATAAATATGTCATTGTATGTTGATTAGGACAGTGAAGCTAGGTTGTGAATTTGTTTTCATTTAGAATTGAAATGAATTTTAGGGTTTTTTCTTTGGCATTTGACCAAGTGTATTTTAGGTAATTGAACCTCCATTTTTTTTTTTTTTTGAGTATACCATTATCTTCACTAGGTCTTTTAAATAAAATTTGATGATTAGTTTGGTAGTTTTTTGAGTTGCATGAAATTAATTATGATGTTTTAAAGTTTTGAGGTGATTTTATGTGAACAAGGATATTTTGATCAAGTATCAATTCTGAAAATTTGGGATTAAAATGAGTACTATGATAATAATATTAAAAAAAAGAGTTAAATTGGATGAGTGTAATATTTGGTTCTAGATTAGCGGACTTAAGGATTTTAATTAAAAATTATCATTGTTGCTTATAAAGGGAATTTTAGGTACATTAGGAATTTTTGTACTTTTAACTTAGTATAGATTTTAATGTTTCATCCTAAGAAAATAATTGGTTAAGTGTGGGCCTTTAAGCATGACATATGCCTCTTCTAACAATAAAATGAATTTAGTCGTCTTAAGGGCTTTTTAATCATTTTATGTGTTGTTGGTTTATTTAACTTATTTTAGCCTTATACGTAAACTTTTGAATAATCGTTAACTTGTGGTCAAATATTAAGCCTCAGCAACTATTGGCTATTATTAATAGAAAACTTTGATGTTGATTGTTAACCCTCGACTATAAATAATTAGAACTTATAAATTATCATATATAAATTAAAATGGATCGTTATGGCATGGAGCTTGACTTTGATGCCACATATATTCAAAATGTGCCTTAATGGCATGGGACATAGACTTTTATGCCACTTATACAGGTTTAGGTTTTTAATACCAATTGGAATATTAGACCTTTTTCTATATTTGATTCATGTATTGATATCTTTGTAAATCAAGAGCATGGAAAACATCAAATTTAATAAAGGAATTCGAATATGTTTGATTGAATTACCTAAGTGATATTCTTTAGGCCTTGATTCTTGTATGGCTAAATCATTCGATAAAATTTAATCACTTAAAGCAAAAGATTTTGAGTTGGAACTTGTATTGCTTAATATATCTATTTGAGCAAGCTTGGTATCACTTGATAGCTAGTACCATTTCGTTGTTTTCTCTTCTATGATTTCAGATGTCTTACGAGATCTAGAGAGGTGCTCTTGTACTATATAGGTGTTTAGATATTTTTGGCCCTATAAGGAGTGTGGATACTTAAGTGATTAAATATCCTATTATTGATGGCACAATTACATTTTTTAGTAGACCAACTAGGGCCGGTAATATTCATGTACTAGAAAAGTTGTTATGGTTTATTTGACTCTCCATTATCAAGTTAATATGACCAATTGATTTTGATCACAATAATAGAATATCATAATTGGTAGTTATCATTCAATCATGTGCTTCATCTTATATTATCACATGCATGATGCTTAGTTGTCGTCTTCACAGTTGTGTTACCATATGCTACGTGTTATTATTGTGTTATCACAAGATATACTATTTTAATCACATGTAGGTCTTATGTGGCAAATGTTATCTCCTTACAATATTTGTGTTGCTCCATATGAGTTGCATGATGATCCTGCACTTTATAGGTGGTGTCACAGGGTTTTGATGATTATCTTATGAACTTTAACCTCATTCATAATGTGGAGCGATACGGCTAGGGTTTTTGGGGAAAGAGTTGTAGTTATCTAGGACAAGTAGGTGTTGTGCACCCCTAGTGCTCTAAATACCTCTTTTAGATTCTTTGTCCTTTTTCTACTCTCTTTTCTAATTTTTTTTATATACTATCTTTGAGTTAATCGCAATAGTCTATTCTTATATTATTTATAAGGATGGTAATTCTTTCTGCTGGTTTAGGGCCTTGTCAAGAATTTTCCGTTCAATTTTCAAGTTAAGAAATTTGTTTGGATGTGGGGCGAGGATGGGTTAGGACTAGGAGTCCACATCCCCGAACCGTCATGAATATTTTTTTTATACAATTTATTTTTTATATATTATAATTTTTATATAAAATATAAATAAAAAGTATATTGTGAAAAATGGGACCGGGCATCGGAAATGGGGTTGGGTTTTATGTTTTAGGTTAGGTATGGGGATTTTATCCTGGCATGGATTAAGTTGGGTTTAGAAATTATTTTTCTTATTGAATTCAGGTATGAGGATAGGATCCCTATCCCCAACGTACCTTATTTTTATCTCTACTCGCATATTAAGGTCTTCTATCATCTATTATATTTCCACTTGTTTTGATTTATTGTTATAAATGTTTTAACATTAAATTTGCTATATGATATAAAAATAGATGAGTACTTCTTATTATTACTTTATAATTCACACACTACATTTACAACATTAAGTACGTATATATCATAGTTAGCTAACTAAAAACTACTATAATTATGCTTTGCATTTCATAGCATGAATATCTCTTATTTGCATGGGATACTTATAATAATTATTTGAATATTATTGATTGAGTACACCTATACGACCCCTCAAGATGAAGGTATCTTTAAGAAATCCTATGCTGTCTTTGAAAAAATGGTAATAGGTGGATGATAGAGGCTTGGTGAGTAAATCTACCAATTGGTGACTTGTTAGAAAATGTAATAATTGTAGTTTTTTGTCAGCGACAAGATCACAGACAAAATGATAATCTATGGCGATGTGTTTCATTCTTGAGTGGAAAACTGGATTAGCACATAAATAAGTGGCACCAATGTTATCAGGGAAGATGGTGGGAGCTGTAATTAATGATCCTAGCTCCCAAATTAGCTACTGAATCCATAATAACTCTTAGGTGGTTGTGCAAATTATGCAATATGCATCCTCTGTGGATGAGTAGGCAAATATCCGTTGGGGCCAAAATAAATTAAATATGTACCAATAGATTTTCTATCCACTGTGTCCCAACCTAGTATATGTCATAGAATTGTATTTTGAGACTTAGTGAGGTGAAGGCTATATGATATAGTGGACTTGAGGTACCATAAGATTCTTTTTAGGGCCTGCATATGAGTAGCTATAGGAGTTTGCGTATGTTGAGCTAGTTTGTTCACAACGAATGCAATATCCGGTCTTGTGAGCACAAGATAATGCAAGGAGCCAAAAAAAAACACTATGAAATTCGTTGCTAACACATGTTGTAGCATTAGGTATAGCTTTTGAGTAGAATGTAGTTGCCATTGGAGAGCCCACTAGCTTGGATTCAGTCATATTTGTGTGATGTAGAATGTTATAAATGTAGTGGTGTTGAGTTAGAAACATGCCTAATTTGGTGGGCACAATTTCAACACCAAAGGAATGACTGGGTGAATCTTTGAGAGAAAACGAGTTAGCAAGAGTCTCTATAAACTTGTTTAAAAACCTAGAATCATTTATGGTTGGTAATAATTCATCAACATAAATAAAAAAATATGCAATAGTGGAACATGATTTGTAAATAAATAAGGATGCATCACTCTTGACATTAAAAAAACCATATTGCTATAGAAACATGCAAAAGGTATTGAACCAAGTGTCTGGTGTTTGTTTGAGACCATAAAGAGCCTCATTAAGTTAGCAAATATGGTTAGGATAAGAGGAATGAATGAACCCAAACAGATAAATCATGTATATATCTTTGATAATGGTTCTAGGAGAAATGTATTATTGACATCCAGATGTGTAAGAGAGCAACCATTTGAGAGAGTAATGCATAACACAACTTTGATGGTTTGGAGCTCAATGATGGGACTAAAAGTGTTCTTATAATGAAGACCATGGAATTGATGGAAGCCTTTTGCTACAAGCCTTACTTTATAACAAGATATGGAACCGTCAAGATTCCATTCAATCTAAACACCCACTTGTTGCCAATTAAATTATAGTGTGGCGCATAAGGAACCAATTTCCAAGTGTCATTGTGCATGAGGTTCATGAACTCTTCCATCATAGCTTGTTGGCAGGCAGGGTACTTAAGAGCTTGGGATACACATGTTGGTTCAATAGAGTTGGGTAAGGGACAATTTGTGACAAGGTTAAGTCATTTAGGTTTGTGAATTCCACTTTTGTATTAGGTTTACATGAGGTAATGCGATGTGGTAGATGAGAGGATAGGTGCTAGATGGGGTGAGAGATGTTTGGGTTGTAAAGGAGAAGGCAAGGAAGGGGTTTCTTGAGAGGTGAAAATGATGTTGTGATTTGAATAATGTGTGTGAGTGTTTTGTGAAGAAACATGTTGGGTTTATTGAGTGAAGTGAGGAGAATTTGAATTTAAAACTATAGTTTGTTGAGTAAAAGGTGGGGGAGAAGGAGCATCAATGTTGAATGGGTGATAGATTGTTAAGGTGTAGGAGTGTTGAGAATAAGGTACGCTAGTATTTGAGAGACAAGTGGATGGGGAATTCTAGGAAGTGGAAGTAGAGGAAGGAAATATGGTTTCAACAAATTTAACATGTCTAGAATGATAAATTTTATTGGTTTGAGGACAACATCATATGTAGGCACTCTAGGTGAGACTATACCCAAGAAACACCCAAGGTTCAAAACATGGTTGAATTTTGTGTGATATGAATTTTTTAGCCAAAGGAAGCAAAGGAAACCAAAGGAATTGAGTTTGGAGTAATTAGGTTAACTATGAAATAGGGTGAAAAGGGGGGAGTTCATGTTCAAGTCCAGGTGGGAAGGCAATTGATAAGATATGCTGCAGTTTGAGCAACATATGACTAAAACATTTAGGGGAAGGGAAGAATCATGGAGTAAACACCTTGTTGTGTCAAGAAAATGTTGATGTTTTCTCTCACAAAGACCATTGTGATGAGGTGTATATAGTGGAGTGGTTAAATGTTGAATGCCATGATCTTAGAAGAAAGACTTGAGTTTCATAAATTATCCACCTTTCTTAGAGTAGAAAGTTTTTATTTTGAAATCAAAATGATTTTCTATGATGTTTTTAATGGTTGGAAAAATAACAAAGACGTCATATTTAAATTTTAATGGATGCAACCATGCAAAATTTGAAAAAGGATTAAGAAAGAAGGTATAGTACTATAATTATCTGCTAAATTTATAGGGTAAGGACCCCATACATTAGACTACAAAACTTCTAAGGGTCTAGAACTAGATATGGAAGATTTATTACATGAAAATTTGTGACTTTTATTCAACAAGTAATAAGTGCATTTATGGAAAGAGCCTTTGGCAGAGATGTTGTTGAACTTGAGAATGTGATTAAGGATATGAGAATATGGGTAGACAGCTCTATTGTGCCAACAGTGAGATAATGAAGTGGAGACACATGAGTATACATGAGGATGAGAATAATATGGTAGTATGTGACATTACCATAATTCAGTCCTTGAAGAAGACTCACCCTCGTATTCAAATCCTTTACCTTAAAGAAAGAGGGGGAAAATTCAATGGAGACATTATTAGTATTACATAGTTGAGATATAGAGATAAGATTTTGAGTGAAATCGGGTGCATATAATATATTATGAAGAGTAGGAGCACAAGTGGGATTAGTAGAAATTAGGCTTGTTGAACCAACATGTGTAATAGAAGGAGACATACTATTAGCAACATTAAGTTGATCATGACCATTGTAGTCATTTTTTAATGAAAGATTATTTAGATCATTAGTGATGTGGTGTGAGGCATCTGGGTTAAATAACCTCTCTAGTGGGAGAATTGTTGTTTGTGCTGAATAGGTTGTTGGTCGTAAGGACTTCTTATTTTGTTTGGTGAACTTATAGCAATTCTAAGCACTATGGACTTTTTTTTAACAAAGCTGACATATAATTCTAGACTGAGAACATTTTCTAGAGTGATTGTAGCCTCTGGTATTATGATGAGATCGTCCACAGTTGGTATAGTTAAATGTGATGTAGGTATTATGGTTCATGAGAGCGACTTGCTTGAGGTACATCTCATAATCTATGACTTTGATGAAGAGTTCATCAAACAAAAGTGGAGTGTCATGAGTGTGAATGAATGTTGTGAATTCTCTAAATGATTGATATAAGCCATTTAGAGCATGGATGAAAGGATTAATGTTACCAATAGGATGCCCAATCAAGGATAATTCTTCAGAGATAGACTGGATGCTCTGAAGATAACTAGCAATAGTAGTAGCTCCCTTCGTGATAGAGTTCAATCGTTCTTTCATAGACATAACTTGAGAAAGAGAATGAGTAGCAAAGGTACGCTTCTGAGCAAACCAAGCATCATGAGATGTTGATGCAATGGACATGACTGCATGAGCTTCAGCATCACAAGAGCTGAATAATGCAATGTAAAGCTATTTGTCTTGGCGAATCTAAATTTGAAATTCTGGATTAGGACACTGACCATTCTCAATAATAATTGTTGGTTATGGACAAGGGAAAATGCTAGTGACAAATCTATCTAGATCTCGAGCAATAAAGATAGAATAAATTTGACTATAAGACGCATAGTAGTTGGAGAAGTTGTTTTTGATCAAAAGTTGAGAGGTGGTGTTGATTTCAACAAGATCTTCCGAAGTACTGGAAATAGAAAGAGAGTGCAGAAATGGAAGACATGATGGCCAATTGGATTGAATAAAGGGCTAGTTAAGCAATGGAACTTTAATACCATATAGAAACATAGGAGTACTTCTTATTATTACTTCAGAACTCACACACTACATTTACAGCAATAAGTATGTAGATATAATAGTTAGCTAACTAAAAACTCCTATAATTATGCTTTGTTTTTCATTGCATTAGTATCTCCTATTTGCATGGGATAGTTATAATAATTATTTAAATATTATTGACTGAGTATAACTATATAAGAAAGGTATGGGTTGGACTTATACTAAATGTAGCAGTAACACCCGTTATTTTATGTTAATACCTACAATTTATTTTCATTAATAAATTTTAACGCATTACAAAATATTAATAGGCATAATAAGATTAAAATTTTCCTCCGACAATAAATTATTTATATTAAATGCAACGATAATACTCATTATTTTATATTGATGTTCCCACTTTGTTTCATTAATAAACTTTAACATGTTACAAAAAATGATTAACAAAGTAAGATAATAATGTTCCCTTGGATAATAGATTACGTTTTCCCAAAAAAAAAATGTTTTATAAATTTCTCTTTAAATAGAAAATTGTTACTAGTATATACTCTTTATTTAAGTATAACATGTGATTGAAAATTTTCACACAACTCCACACCGTATCTGTCGAATGAGCAACAAGCTTCTCTCAAAGTTTAGAGGGAAATTATTATTTGCACTCCCCTTTTATATAGAATATGATAAGAATAAATTATGCAAATGGGAGAGAGTTGTATTGCATCATAGCAAGCAATCCCTTCTACAGTCGAGTTATAGTTTGTACACAAGATCACATGATGTCTTCAACGGAAACATTGTTCTTGCCATTGGCTTCCTAGTGTCTCAATACAAGCTTCCATCTGGGGACAGATACGGCTTCCTGCCAATGACTTCCCTTCTACAGTTGTGCTACAGTTCGAACACAAGATAACATGATGTCTTCAACGGAAGCATAGTTCCTGCCAATGGCTTCTTAGTCAATACAAGCTTCCATCGGGGGACAGCTGTATAAAATGGGTACAGTTGCTTGCACTATCGTACAACCATGAATGTGATGTACATTTTAAATACTGGTTGTACAGCAAACAATACGCTAATGCTCCTTTTTCTCATCCTCTGGAGAAGGCTGGAAAAATTGAAGAGCGGTCGTGTGTGAGAACTTTGGCGGTAGAGTCAAGAGATGACCATCTCCAATCAGCTCCTGGGCTGCCATTCCAAGAGCATATCCTAGAGCTCGTGCAACTGGTACGGCTACTGCATTTCCTATTTGACAATACCTGCAAAAGTATATCAGAGATCCAAACACTTCTCTGTTTTGGAAGGAGAGAAGAGAACGTATTCTACCTTCCTCTCGCATTCCCAAGAAATCTGTAATAATCTGGGAACCCCTGCAACCGGGCACACTCACGAACCGTGAGGACTCTATCTTGCTCTGGGTGTAAAATTGCCTACAAATTTGGCAGGATAAGTGGTTTGCGGTTACTTTATAACATATTCCATTGGCCTTCCCTGTTAAAAGTAGAGAATGAAACCATAAGATTTTACCTGGATGTGGGGATCTGGTGTCGTCAAAATCGTGGGCACAGTTTCATCCCACCACAATCGGGCAAATGGTCTACATTTTTGTTATGACATTAAAATAAAACCAATCAAAGTGGATAAATAGAGGGTTTCAGGGGTGAGAGAACAATTGTACTCTCCCGGATGCCTTTGATTATCCGGTCTTGCTCTTGTTTCCGTAAAAATGAAATTATGCATAGAATGGGTAGAAAACTATCTGTGAAGATGATTATAGGCACTCACTTCATAGACTTGCCTTCCCGTAAGTTAATAGCATAGTCAGGTACCTGATCATAGCAGCAAGAAGCAAGTTAAATCTAACATACCATGGCTTTTTAAATATGAACAGAAGCTACACAGATCAAAGAGAATGGGAGTGTGGGATTAGCACATTAAAATTACCGAGAGAGAGAAAGGGGATAGAATGATAGATTCATACAAGTCTAGGCAGACACTATCTTCGAAATCTTTAAAAAGCTAACTTGTCATTGAAATGAATACCAAGCTCAATAAAAGTTAATTTAGTTGAGACCCAACAAATTTCATAGTCCACATTGAGGGGGACCCTTTTCCTCCTCTCACTTGGTAGAGAGGAGTTAGGACTAGAGGCGTGGAGTGGGTGGGAGGGGGGAGCTACCTGCAGCTAGAAATGTAAATGAGACAAGCTAAGCCAAACACTCTTCGGCTCAGATTCAAATGATTTAACTAAACAAACCTAAAATCAGATTCGAACTTGACTTGTTTAGCTAAACGAACAAGTTGAGCTCACAAACTAAAGCCATAAATAAACCAAGCCTCACTTTTTTAAGTTTGAGCTTGACTCGCTTAATAAACAAGCCCAAAAGTAAAGCCTAGACTCTTCTCATTTAACTAAATAAATAAACCGAACATAACTTTTAACAAGCCGAATTGAGCTGAATATCAAGTTGGCTCAACTCATTTATAGCCCTACCCGCAGCACTTACCAGTTGTTTTCCGGATGGCAATATTATTTCTGAAGCTGTATCCCTTTGCACTGTGTTGTCAGCTCCAACGACTACACCAGGTAGGTCTCGGAAGTTTGCTCCCTGGGGATTTTAAAATACAACACCTCAAGCAAAAAGATAAAATAAAATACTTAAAATCAATTTTTCATTTTCTGATTTGTGACAGACCTTTCTCTGCGGGATTCTGCGTACTCTCAAGTAATCATCCTCAGATAAAGCCAGAGGATAATGATCATAAAGTCTACACTTCTCAGTTTCAACGCCATCAAAAGTGCCCTCCATCTCTACAATGTAAATATAATAGTATATAACCCTCAAGACCACACTGTATATTTCATACACATCGGCTAACATCAAAAAAAAAAAAAAAAGGAGTGGGGGGGGGAGGAGATAAAAACTGATAACCGTGCACTAAAACCACACTCCATCACACCAGCAAAAAGCATATATGCGGACCCTGACGTCAATAAAGGTACATGCCGTGACTGGAGCATATAGTACTTGAGAGCGCTTATCTTTTTGGGGTGTTGTTAACTTGTTACAAGTAAATTTTTTAAATTTAACGAGGTCTACAAGGACAACAAAATAGCGGTTCCGGTTGCGGTATCAGTGTTACGAACAATAAATTATATGTTGCAGACTTGCAGTGGTTATGGAATATGTTTTTATTTTTATTTTATAATATATTTTAATTATTATTTATTGATCATTTAAATATAAATATTTAATAAAATATTATTTTATATTATATTAGAAGTATTTAAATGAGTTATTACATATTAAATTATCCTAATAACCTTAAATTTCCTTTCGAATGAAAAAAAAGACATGTTAGTGGTCGATGTGAATGCAATAAATATTGATACTTTATTATAATTTAATAACAACTTAGTTCAAGATATATATAATATTCAAGATATATAGAGTAAATGAATAAAAAAAATATCATACATGCTTTTTCGGTAGATTTAGAAGATCTCAATAAATCACCAATTTATCGGCAATATATCCTAATTTATAAGTGATATTTTTTCATTTATTGGCAATTTATTGGCCAATAAAGCGATTTTAGAACCGTAGCATATTGATAATTTTGCGTCGTGACTGTTCTAGAAATTGCTAAATAGTGTTCACTACATTATTAAGCTTATTCTCTAGAGCTTATTTTTACACCTTATCATATCAAATCATATGGCACTAATCACTAATAAAATCATATTAGATTAATATATTAATTAATAATTTTAATTTTAATTTTAATTCAATAATTTGAAAATACTAATGAGAATATTATTAACAATAATAATTTTTATAATTTTATGATAGATATCACTAACAATATTAATAATTAATAAAAATAAAAATTAATTTAATAATATTAATGATAAATAAGAATGATAACATGATTTAATATTAATATTAATTACGTAATAATAATATTATGATTATTATTATTTAATAATTAATAATAATAATTAGCAATCCTATTAATAATGATAATAATAATTAATTTAACAATGAAAATAATAATAATTCGTAATTAGTAATATTAATTAGTAAATATTAATAATTATAATATGTATTACTAGTACTAAATATTATTGGTGTTTTATATTATATAGTAGATATTATTCATTAGTTACATTAATTAGTTATTTTTCATTAGTAATTATTTGATAATAATAATTAATTTAATCATATAAACAATGATATTAATAAAAATAAATTATAATTACTATTATGATAATTATTACCTGAATTAATTATTATCATAATTATTAATATTATAATATAATTACTATATTGATTATTAGTAAAATTATTAGTATTACTAATATAATTATTATAATTATAATTAATAACATAACTATTATTACTAATGTAATTATTAGAATTATAATTAATAACATAATTACCATAATTAATTACTATGATTAGAACATAATTATGAACATGCTGATTATAACAATTGTTAAAATAATTAATACTAATGATTGTATAAATATTAATATCATAATTATTATTTTTACTAGTACCAATCAAATTAGATTAGTAAAAATAAACTCTAGAGAACAAACCTTCGACATTGCAGTCGTGTCAGCTACCAACTTTGCAAAGATAATGATTTGATGATAAAAATCAGTTCTCTGAAGTCTAGACATAAACTCATATGGTTTTATGATAATCAACACCATTGTTACAGAAACAGGCTTTCTAGAAAACAAAAATTGGTGCTCGAGTTAATTTGATGGGACTTGGGAGGAAAAAAGAACTGGCCTTTTCAGAATAAACTATACTTCATAATAAACTGGAAGAAGACTAAAATAAAACTATATAGGAGTACATTGTTTAAGCTCATCAATAACATATTCACCCTCTGACATGTCCCTTAGGTCCCAAACACACTAATCACAATGTAAAAATGCACCGTTTTCTTAAGTATAAGGCGCAGCTTGGAGATGACCACTGAAGTAACAGTACCCTTAATAAGTTAAAAAGAAAAAGAATATATGAGTCCAAAGTTATAGTATACTTGCAAAGGACTCACCACAACGTCTTGCTCTAATAAACTTTTGAAACTGAGTTTCTGGTGGCTTTTTGTACGACATTTCAGACCGAGATTCAGAATTCGAGACCTAAAGCAGTAAAATCTGTTAGATTGGATGAAATAGAGCATAAGACTAAAGAAATTAATGCACAGATAAAGCAAGCACCGGTGGAAGGTCAGAAATAGCATCCTTCAGGACTAAAGCATTTTCCAGGTCTGGAAATTGATCTTCGTCATAAGCAACAACATTGCGCTGCACACACAAAACATTAAAAATTGACACTTGCAATTCAGACTTGTCTAGGGTGTAATAAGGCGCAAATGCTACCTCGAACTCTGATGGTGCGCCATATCTCACAACTACATCATGTGTAGGAAGTGGAAACGGAGGTAATCTCTGCACACACAGTATAGATTATTTTATATCATATAGTTGCTATAAAATGATTCATAACATGTCCAAAACTACAGCAATTTGGATTTGGATCATAGTTATATTACAGTATATAATTAATCTTAACGTGTACAATTGGCTCTATAAAAAGCATTTTTATGAGTTTTTAGCATTTGGGAGATAGATTAGAAGGTTGACCAATAAAGAACATTTTGGATTTGTTGTTTGGGGTGAACAAGCTCTTTTAGAAAAGTTTAAAATAGAAACCTTTTGGATTAACTTAACATTAGTGTTTAGAAGTCATTTTACCCCTTCAATCCACAATGACTCACTATCAACTTATAGTACCACACACCTCTATACAAACAACTAATATTATCTCCTATCAACTATTCACTTTTACCAAACACATCCTTACTCAGTCAACTTGTGACTCTCTAGCAGGCAATTAAATACGGTCGCAGTCGTGTTTGCGGTTGCAGTCACAATGTTACGGTATCGAAGCGTCACGAACGATAAAATATGTGTCGCGGTCGTCGCGGTGTTAATTTTTATTTTTATTTCACCATATACTCTAATTATTATTTATTGTCATTTGAATATAAATATTCAATAAACTAATGTTTTTTATTATATTAAAAGTATTAAAGTGGGTCATTATATGCTGAATTTTCCTAATAACCCTAAATTTACCTTAGAATGAAAAAATACATGTTATTTAATAGTAAATGTGAAGATAATAAATAGTAATACTTTATTATAATTTAATAGTAACTTAGTCCAAAATATATATAGTAAATGAATAAAAAAAATATATCATGCATACTTTTTTTAGTAGATTTAAGAATTCTCAATAAATCACCGATATCCTGATTTATCAGCCAATTTACCCACGATTTATTGGCCGATAAATGTGAAATTTTAAAACCGTAGCGTATCAGCTGACCCAAAAACCGCTAAATAGCGGCTGCTACGCTATAGCAGGACCGCTGTTTAATTGTATGCTCTCTAGGGTTAGACCTACCTGTCACTGCTAGAGGCCTAAATGAAGACAACTTTGCTAACATATTTGGGTCATTGCCCAAGGACCATAGTATGTTATACTTTCTTCCTCTATATGGGTAATGACCTTAAAAAAAATGAGCCAAATGACTACTTGTGGTGAACCAACAAGTCCTTGTTACGACAACAGTCTTTCTTAATTTCACACTTGAGCCATAATTTTCTTTAGCTTCAAGCATTCCCTTTCATCTCATCCATGAGGACCAACGCACTTTCATTTACTATTTCTCTGATATCTTTACCATCGTGTAAGAGATCATTTATGTGATTCGACTACCCAACAAGTATGGCCAGTGTAAAGGTAAAATACAAAAAACAAGTAACAAATATTCTCCAAACTGATAAAAGTTCAGGAAAGAAAGCTGATTTATCACCCCCAACACCCAACCCCCCCCCCTCCACCAAAACACCCACACACACACAAAAAAAAAAAAGCGCAAAGATAGCATATATGGGCAAGCTGTGATGTACCTCATTAACCTGGGCACCCCACAAGAAAACACGTAACCGATATTGTGGCAGGCCGTAACAACCAGCAGCCATAATTCCAATCCTAGCTTGATAATTTGAATGAACCAATCTACTCAAAGCGTACCTCCCCAAACAACCCTTGGCAAACCTCAATATGTCAGCCACATTTTCCATCAGTACATACTTTGGTCTCAGGAAGTTCACAATATCCATAAATACCACTATCTGCTGATTTTTCTCATCATCTAACGGGGAAGTAAAATTTCTGTGACGGTTATATCCACTGATTCCTTGACATGGAGGACCCCCACAGATTATGTCAACATCTCCCTATATGTTAATGCAGAAAATTAGCATGTCCAACAGGATAACAATAGGTTTTGCCTCAATCAGAGATCGCCAAATGTTAAAAGGTCTAAACTTACTGGGCGAGGCAATATTTTTGCTCTGGATCCCCTACGCACAAATTCCTGTACTCGCTCCTGGCAATTTCTATCCAGTATAAGTATTAATTAGTGGACATTTATTGACCAAGAATTAATCTAAATTAGAACTTGAAAAAATTTGCATACTTCAGCCCCTCAACTGGCTCCCATGTGTCTTCACTTGGGCCATAACCTGCCCAACGCACCTAAATAAGCAAGTAGTAGTTAGTGAAATCAGCATAATTAGTTCCAAATAATAATAGAGATCAAAGATAAACCAATGCCGGAGTAACAACAATCGAACATGGTACACAGAAGGGATCCTGAGAAGCATGTGAACATATCATCCATGAGTACTTGGTAGATACAATGATCTCATGCAGCGTATGTTCATGGAGTTATATATTCGAGAACTTAGGAAAAGAAACTCATAGTTCAGTGCAACAAAAAAATTCAAACAAGGAGTGATGATAATAAACATCCAACTAATCAGTAGTAAGATGGGGAACAGCACCCCGTGTAGTTATCATTTGAACAGAGAAGTTAAAGGAAAAGCATGAGTAGTCGGCTACATGCCAAAGGGCGCTCTTTGAATTTCTATGGCATTTCCGCCCTGTCCAACATATACTGACAGTTTCTAAGATTGGCCTCACAACTCTACCTAGCAGCATGAGAAGTAGCATATTGAAACGGAATTTGAAGATTTGTAGCACATTCATGTCTCCCAGACAATTTACAAAGGCAAACCTGAAAATATAGTCCACGCTTTCTAGAATCACAGGGATCACCATAGCAAATATCAATAACACTTGCCACCTCAAGTTCATCAGATTGACCTTTGCTTTTGCTTCTTAATTTTACATCTTTTTGAGTTGCTCTCGATACTCTAGAGCATGATTTTGTCACACTTCCAGCATCATTAACTGCATGGCGTTTACAAAGCTTATCCCATTCCTTCAGCAGGCTAAGGAAATCCTGTGCAGATTCATTCCTGATCTGCCAATTCAAAAAAAAAAATTAGTTCTTTTAGCAGTTCCACCATACTTCAGTTGGTCAGCATTCAAGAAAAAGCAAGCCCACTAACTTGTGCCTCTGGATGATTTAATTGGAAGCTTTCACATGCACATTTATTGATGTCAAGGCCCCATCTCTGTGAAGAAGTCACAAATGTACCAGTCCATTAGGAACCAACAGCATAAAGGACTAGTAGAAGTTCAAAAGGGTAAGGAAAAATAAAACAGATGGTACTTTACAGTAACAAGATTAACGCCTGTCAATTTGGCACCAAGACATAAACCGGCTGACATTGCACCACATCCAGAATAGACATCTAACAATGCCATCTCCAATTTTGGAGGTTTATGACTAGATGGCTCCATGTAGAAAGGCCTATTTCCGTTCTCTTGAATAATCTTCATGCTGCCAGATGAGGACAAATAACATTTGTCTGCAGAATCATCTGAAAAGACCAATAGAATTAAACAGGATGATCACATATTTCAGATATATTAAATCAGAAATGGTTTTCTTTTCCTGAATACAGTTATGGATAAGCAAAGAAAAGAAGAAGAAGGGAAAAAAAAAAAAGGGAAAAGGGAACAACATAGTCTGAATTTCTGGATTTTCCATACGTCAAACCATCATTTGCATAATGTCAATATGAAATGAAAGATGAAACCAAATCACTGACTTATGTCCTCAACAAATCCACTCACCACTAGTAACTGTACAGAATGTCGAATAATCTACTGAGTACTTCATATCAAAGTAAAAGTCAAAGGGTGGCAGATATTGTGACTTTAATTTGACCTGTCAAAAGGAGAGACACTGAATGGCTGAGAAATGTAAATGTCTCCAAAAGAAGGAATAATCAATAAAGGATTTATTATTTTTCAGCAATGAAATAAGGTTATGCATAATGCAGAAGAAAAAACGACAGAAATCCATCACATAATCATGAATACCCAAATGAAAGCTTCATAAAGAGGAAAAGAATATATATAAAAAAGAGCCAAACGAATGTAAAAAGATCAACATCACCAAAAGAACAACAAATGAAAAGATCCATCGCAAGAAAGAGAACAGATGCTCAAAGTCGATGACATCTTTGATTCATTATATTATAGAAAATCACTGCAATAAATACTCTTCTATTATACTTTGGATTCACAAGGTATAGGTTTGCTTTAAAACTATTATCTTTTTTAGTTTTTTGGTAAGTAACCATATTATTATCATTAAAGGTTCAGAACTCAGTTGTCGATAGATTTTCATGTGATTAGAATTATTAGTGGTGAAGTCGTCCCCTCTCCACCCCAACCCAAAATAAAAGAACTAAGAAAAAATCTTATCCAGTGTCCATTTCATCATTGACCTTTAATTCCTCCCCCCCCCCCCCAATCTCATCTCAACCCTTTGAAGGCCAAGTAGACATCAAAGGGAAGTCTCATTGTCATGGAAAAAATATTTCTGCATTATAAATACCCATTTATCATCTAGTTCTTTTATTTTATCACCATATACACTCCAGTTATCTTTCACAGAAGATATTTCAAAGAAGAAAAAACATTAAACCTTGCCAAGAAATATAGACATGAATTTACTTCTGCCATTTTGACTGTCAATAGACTCAATAACATGAAAGAGACAAAAATATTTGGGTGACTGTTTTGAGACAAGTCAGATATATTGGGGACACACCCTAGATGGAATGTGAATGATCTTCAATTTTGAAACAATGCAGTCTAATGGATTATCATTCATCAAATCAGAAATGAAGAGTCGCCTCTTATCATGAAATTCTGCCTCTTCTTTCATAACCTGACAAGATAAACAGGAAATCAGTAGAAAACAAATCAACAGGCAAGAAATACTGAAATAACAACAACACAAGCATATAACTGGATTACAGTCAACCATCTTACAGTATCTTCAGCTCTGTAAAACCACTGCACCCTAAAGTAATCTTCATCATCCGTAGATCTGAAAAACTCTACAATGCGGCCAATAAAATTCTCACCGCCATCCTCTCCCTGCAAATGCACATAAGCAAGTTTTAACACACAAGAGAGAATTAAGTATTGCAAATGAAAGATGATGATGGAGTTTAAGTATAACAGTGGGACAAATAGCTTTTCTATGCACGGACAGGTTCACTTATCTTGCATACAAGCTCCCTGGATGTATAAATCTATGCCAAAAGTAAGCTCATCAATGTCCAAATCCACAACCATTGTGAAATTATTGAATAAAATTACAAATTTTTTTCTCATTTTTTTCTAATAAATTCATCAATAACTAATGGTCAAGTATTTCTTTGTGACCAGGAAGGCCTATGATACCTCTTTTGTTAAGGAGATCACATTTTATCAAAAGGGTAATCATTGAACCATAAAGAACACGTATCATTAAATGAAAAACACCAACCCACATTATAAGGAGCCTTTAGACTTTCATAAAAAGATTTTTTTTTCTCTTTAAAAAAAAATTAAGGGGCCAAAACAGAGAAAACTAACCTTTATATACGCACAATCTCCGAGATCATAGACACACTTCTCAACTTCAGCCTGAGAAAAATGGCATTTCACCTCTAACACCAACACATCGTCATCTTCATCTCTGCAATAGACAGCATAACATCGGGTAAACAGAACGAGGTAAAGGAGCACACAATGGGAGGAAAAAAAAATACTCATTGAATTATGTGTAAAGAAAACAAGAGAGAGAGAGAAAGAAAGCAAGCCAAATGACGACTTACTCTGATTTTTTGGGTTTTGGTGCTTGGTCCTGCAAAATATGACATACACATTCAGTGACTAAAAATGCAATTTATTTTTGCCTAATGAATAAGGTGCGGCATAATGAATTAGCTAGGTGCAGGAAACAGACGTTTACAGTTCAACACAAATACATAAATGCAACCAAGAGAAGTCCAACACAAATGGCATTCCATGTTAGCTTCTTATGTCATGTCACCTAGCTAGCTTCAAAGACATCTCACCAAGTTAGCTTCTTTAAGAGCAAGGTAATTAGGGACTGAAGGATGCAACTGTCACCTAGCCTCACGATTCATCTAAAAAAAGTCGTACCTCATTGTAAGACTCTCCGAGCCTTGTTGCAATGCAGAAGCTTTTTGAAGGAGGATGGCATAGGGAAAACTGTATTTATTTTTTTCAGCTTAATAATAATAAGTTTTGGGATTAATTAAACTACTGGACGCTAGAGAGAGATGAGGAAAGGTGGCCTAATCTGTATTATTGATTTCAATTTCGTACGTACAGATACAAGTCAGGGTACTTGTACTCTGATTCTGTTAACTATTAACGGTACGATAACAAACATTAAAGCCTGAAAAGCTGTCTACGTGTACAATAGAAGGTACGGTACAATACTATATGCAAGGCACGTATACATGCATCAAGAGATATAATCAAACTTAATCACCAAAGAAAAAAAAAACAAAGGCCAAATGTCGTAACAGTTTCATCGTAATTATCAACGAGGCTCCATTAATTAGTGTGAACGATTGTTTTTGCTATCCTTTCACATCTTGATAAGCTCGGGAATTTAATATATGCCTGTTATATTGTGCATAGCTTTTACAGAGCGAACTTCAGAGACAGAACCTGAGAAAGAGACAGATTTGACATGAGAAATCAGCTCAGAAAGAAATGAACCGTCGCTACAGATCAATTTTGAAGAAAAAAAGAATAGCACAGCCACGTCGAATCCAGTGAAAGTGCAAACCAAAAGCCAAAAGATTGCAAAGCCAGGTTACAAAGCAAAAAATAAAAAAATAAAAACAATGTACCTTATCCTGATACCGATATGGCCATCTCCGACGAGCTTCATCATCAGGAATTGGATCACCAATCAGGAACGAAACACGATTAAGCTTCATCCCCGCCTTCGACTGTTTACAATCATCACCCTCCGTCTTCAGCTTCTTATTAGACCTGCATGGAGTCATTTTACCACTATTCCTATTACAATTCACGTCATTAACTCCAAACCTTGGAGACCTCCTAACGCTCCCTAGATCCTCCGACATTGCGGGCTAGATCCGAAGGTACTGGAGATTAATTTATTCCGCTCTTTTATTCTCCGGCACCGATGATGCCGGAGTACTCCTAATTGTCGCACAAATATACTAATTGTCGCACATTGTCATTTTGCAAGATGCCACTCTAGGATATTGTGGGGTTGGTGGTAGATCTGGAGTGATAATAAACCCTAGCTTTTTTGGAAAAGGGAGAATCCAAGACAATTTTGCTGGAAATGTGGTAGGTATTTATAGGCAGCGTCAGTGATGACTGGTAGTACAGCGTAAGCGGGAATGAAACGCAACTAGAGTTGTTGACTAAGGGAAAATACGTTTCTTTTTTTTTTTACCCTTTTTTAGCTGTTTGGATTGAGACTGATTGAAGTAAGCAGGAGGAAAGAGAGAGAAGTTTTGTCCGGCCGGGGCAATGTTCATCTTTATCCCAACGGGGAAAGCTGTGAAAAAGCTTGGTGTCACGGTGTGTGTCTGACGATGCCATTGTCACTAAAAGTTTAATACACAGGTAAGTGAGATAAGACACTTCCCGCTCCCTGTTTTGAAAAATTATTGATCGTCCCGTACCTTAAGATGAGGTAGAACAAAGTCTGAGCGAACGAACTCTAATTCAGCAAGTTGTCTGCCAATTGATCTCCGTCAATTATGGAGACTCGTGGTGTCCTACATCTGATGGAATTTATCCGACCGGGGAGGATCAATTTACCAATTCATCAATTACAAATGATTGAATACGCAATGCGTACCTGTATTGATAGGAAGTACAATAATCAAATAACATCAGATGATACAGAGGGTCCGAATAGGCACTACCATGATCGGTTTACATTTAGCGCGCTAGTCTTTGTATCTGTAAGAACAACCACAACGGAGGCGTGAAAAAAAAAATCAATACAATTTTTTTTAAATATCTTGCCTATTTTACAGTACATTTTATAGGAAATAATTATAATATTTAATTATTTTATTTCTATCAAAATTATTGAGCCGGTGCAATTTCCTGTGTCTTGCTCTGTTTATTAATTTTTTTAAGCTATTATTGTAAAGGATAGCGTCGGATCAAAAACTTTTTTGCACCTCCGTTGTGGATGATCTAAGCTGATATAAACTAATTAGGAGAAAATATGCGCTTAATTATAACTACGAATTGCATAATAGTTAGATGAGGTCAATATTATTGTTGTTATGAACGTAGACCGGTCCAAAATCAGACAGGATAAGATGGATTTGATTAAGGACCAAATTTTTTTAAAGTTAGGATTGAGATAGAACCGAAATTACTAATCTTAGATCGATTGGGATCAAAATAAATAAAATATATATTTTTATATTAAAAGTATATATTTGTTAGATAACATATGAATAAAATTTTAGATCAGATTGGAATCAATTGATTACCAAAAAAATTTACTTTGAAACAAAAATCCTATATGGTATTGGATTGGAACTCGAAATAATCAGACAGCTCGGTCTGAAGTTATAGTCATAATCAATTTTTAAACACCCCTATTTTTCATTACAAAAGCATGATTATGACCAATCACATCCATTATTCATGCCAATATAGGATCAAAGCATCTTTTGTCACATATCTTTGTAATTAAGTCATCAATGATCATGTATACTGATATAATTGAATGACATGGATCAAGGTGTGAATGTGTAATATGGAAATATCATGTAATATAAACTCAATATGCCTATTTCCAACTAATTCACTTATTTCTTAGTGAGATCAAACTTTACTATGATCATAGCGCTGACTTAAAAGCCTTATTATGCACAAAAAATAATTATCAAACTATGTAATAATCGAAGTGTCTCTATATCAATAGAACATCAAAACTACAAACTCCCACTAAACTTGAACATTCTTAACTTATAAGGCACCCATAAGAGTAGCATGCTTATGCAAATGCATGGGTGACACTTACTAAGTAGATCCACAATGGTGGAGTTTGTACCAATATATTCAATAGATAACTGTTAGGGTTGTAAACGAGCCGAACCGAGCCGAATACCCCTAGGTTTGGGTTCGGCTCGTTTAACTAAACAAGCCTAAAATGCTGTTTGGGTTCGGCTCGTTTAACTAAACGAACGAGCCGAACTGAGCTTTT
Source organism: Tamarix austromongolica (assembly GCA_039764185.1). Taxonomy (NCBI): domain Eukaryota; kingdom Viridiplantae; phylum Streptophyta; class Magnoliopsida; order Caryophyllales; family Tamaricaceae; genus Tamarix; species Tamarix austromongolica. The sequence goes on from CM077817.1 coordinate 106,504,309, forward strand.
AACGAGCCGAACCGAGCCGAGCTCACGAGCCAAAGCCAAAAAATGAACCGAGCCGGGCTTTTTTGAGTTTGAGTTCGGCTCGTTTATTAAACGAGCCGAGCTCGAGCCTCACTTTGAGGCTCGTTTAATTAAACGAACGAGCCGAACCGAGCTTTTAACGAGCCGAGCCGAGCCGAATACCGAACTGGCTCAGCTCATTTACAGCCCTAATAACTGTACACTCCAATCTCTTTATCTAACAATTGGGAACCGTTTATCAATATATCATGACTTAATTGAGTTTCCTTTGTTATTGGACTATTACACTATCAACTTATTATCATACAATAACTTAAGTGGTGCTTTAATACCATCTACTATGTGCAACCTTGTGATAAAAATTTGCAGTTATATTCCATGACTATATGCCAATATGCTACAAATTTTGCTATTATAATGCTAACAGATAAATGTATCCTAGAGCAAATCTAATATCGTAATGGCATCTGGCTAAATCAAACCAAAATAATCTATGATCTCCAACTTATTTGATTTCGTATATGCAAGCATGCAATCTTATGTTTTATGTTTTTCATAAACATCTCATGAGTCACAACCCACTTGATTTCCTCCCAATGATACATACCAAAATTACTTAAATATCTATTAGACTTTCTAACAATAAATGTTGTCTCCAGCTATGTGCCATCTCAGACACACATAGGACTTCATATAGCTAATGCTTATGGAGTCTTTTACAATGCTTTAACTTCAAGGTTATACTTTTAGGGCATCAATTGAGACTAAATTTATCTCCCCTAATGTAATATTCTAAAATTTAATACTAAAAATTTTCTTTTTAGCGAAAGCAAAATATTAATATAGCTGAGTGTTACCATCGTACTCAATATAATTATGGCTTACCATACTATACTTACATCAAATATAAGGCAAAATAATTAAAATTTAAGATATGATAAACAGAGAATGAGAGAACTTTTATAAACGTAAATAAGAGTTTAGAGATAAAATCCGAATACATCATAAATGAAATACAATAAAAAAAAATTATCATAGAACAAAGAATCCAAAAAGGCATCAAGATCAAAAGCTAAAAATTAGATGGCATGACTCTATGTCCAATCCCAAAGATTATATGATTACTCCTCCCTAGGCAAAGCATCATAAGCATCGAAGCTATCCAAGTGATCATCATCGACCTACACAAAATCATCTAGGTCATATGTTTATAGGAATGAGCAGCACCCATAAGAAGGATGATCAATATACTATGTATTAAGTAAGCGAACAATATAATCATAACATGAGTACACAGAATGCATAAGGTCACATAGAATAATAAGCATGCATTTTAATGAAACATAATACAATGTAAGAGAAGAACTAGGTCCAAGTGTCATTATCTAGGTATAATCTAAATCTAATTTCTAATTTACATTGAGTTCAAGACCCTTATATTCTTAATCATATAGAATAGACTAAAGCACCTCATAAGATACAATACACCTAGCAACTATTATTATATGATGGAACGGACTCAACACTTCCAAGGATAACACGCTATTAGCCATTATTTTCAAACTGGTAGGATTGTCTGACGCACCTCCTAGGGAAAAATGCCTCTAACTACTATTATCATCTAGTGGAATGGACTCAACACCTCGGTCCTAACTAACATGATCTTTCATTTTAAGTGACTAATGCCTCATTAAACTGTTGTTTATCTCAATATTAAAATGCATACATAAATATATAAACATGACTGATACATAATATAGACTTAATATAATTATACACGACACATAAGACACAACCACCTGATGAATGGGACATCACCTAAGGAAAAAATCCATTACTCCCTAAGAAACCCTAACTTCGCAAGTCAAACATAAATTCTCTTATAAGACTCATTTTGTAATACCCTGAATTTTTGTAACCTTAATTTAGAACGTTTAACCTTTTATCCGAAAAATTTAACCTTTAAACATTAATTTAATTATTTTTGCTAACATGTGACCCACAATATAAATTATTATAATTATTTTATCTTACCCTTTTATTTAAACCAACTCTAAACCTAGAATTTTACCCCATTTTTTCCATAATTTAATAACCTAAATTAGGATAAAATAATAGTATCCTAAATTTAACATAATTTTAATCCTAACCCTAAAATATTTTTTTTCTTTTTTCCTTTGCCTTTTATTTTCCTTTTTTCCTTTTGTTAGCTTCTCCTTTCTTTTTCTCTTCTTCCTCAAGCCATCCCACTTCTCCCCCTTTCTTTTCTTTTTTCCTAAGCCTAACCCAACCTTCCCTTCCTTTTTCTTCCTTCTTCCTGGCCAACCTAACCCGCTCACCGCCTTCTTCTTTTTCTTTTTCTCCTTCTCTTCCCGCACTAGCCTAACTCTCTTTTCCCTTTCTTTTCCTTCTGTGGGCCCTAACAGACCAACTTACCTTCCCTTTTCTTCTTCTCCCTTGCTCGATCTAAACCCCTACCTCCCAAAACAAGCCTTCATCTACGCATCGTGGCTCTACCATGCACATCTACGCATTGACCTACCTACCCTTCCTTTATTGGCCAAGCAACCCTAGCATTTCTCCCTTGCATGCCATTTCCTCCTTTCATTTCTGACCGCTACAACAACTCCCCTAACATGTACTGACCTCGATGCACCATATCGCCTGCCATCCCCCTCGTCCGACCTACATCCTTTCCCCTACATTTTACACCTACCCATCGCATGCCTAAGTCCCTCACCTCCTCCTCTTCTTCTTCTCTTCTTCCCGCTCCCTCGTACCCTACCTCTTCTCCCTTTGACCTTATTCCTTTCTTTCTCCTTCTTCTTGTGCCTCTGGCTTTCTTCTTCCTCCCCACCACTAAAGCCAATTAACCACTACACCGCCACCACCATCCCAACATCCATCGTCATCCACCTTTCTCCTTCTCTTCTCCCTTCCTTCTTCCTCCTTCCCTAACACTTTATTTTTCCTTCCTCCCTTCCCTACGGCAAGTTCTACCTATCCCTACCCCTAGCATCGCCTTATTCCCCACAGTCATACCTTAAGCAACGATAGTTTTTTCCATTACCATGAGTGAACACACTCGAGGACTGTAAAGAGATGTATGATAGTGTGTTGGGAAATCTACAAGATGCTACGGAAGCTATGTCAAAATGTGATATAGGGACCGTGAATAGCATGCTTAGTGCTGTTATTAGTGATATTATCACATGCAATAATGGGTTTGAAGGTTCGCATTGTCTTGTGGAATAATAGAATAAGGTGGTGTCCCAATTACCTAGTAATTGCCTTGATATAGTTGCCTTACTCAAGTGAGGACTTGAGATTTTTATTTTTATTTTATACCGCTAGTATTGCCCGATGACTGATGCTAGATTGATCGCTTGATTATTTTGATATATATATATATATATATATATATATACTATTATATGTTCCCAAATGTTTTTTTAATTTTGAAGATTCAATTTGGTTGAAAGAGAGTCATGCAGCAAAGGTTAGAGTATATTACACGCACGATCATCCTCTCTCTTTAGATTTAATAACTAATTTTGCACCATAAAACGAAATAATTTTTTTATCCCTTTTCTCCAAACTACAACTCCATCTTTGTACCTTGAATTCATTTGTTCTAATAGTAGTTTTAGCCTTAATTTTATTTCATGTATATACCTTTAACATTGATATTTAATCATTCTCAATCTGCAGTTATATATTTATATTTTTCTCTAATTATTTAATATGTTTCATGCTAAATTATGTTACTGCATTTAATTTCTTGCATTTTATTGCAATCATGAGTGAATAAATATCTTCTATAGGATTAAATTAGGTTTACTATGGTATCATAGGAAGGAATTAACACGTGTGTTGTGTTTATAGTTCTTATGTAGTGTTTCTTATGTTAGAAATCAGTGTCATGAGTTGAGTTAGATGGAAATTGACTCATCTAGATATAATTGAAAGTTTGAAATCAATGTCAAAACTTCATATATAAATGGGAAAATAGGTGATCAAGAGAGTAGACGTTTGTTTTTTAGGGACTATTAAACTTGTGGCACTTAATGGGTTCAATCTAATTTATTAGTCATGAAAGTAGTATATGAAATAGATTGAATACATTCTTAGACCTTGAAAGATGCTAGCGAATCACACTAAACCAGTGGTTCACAACTTTGTGAATAGAAGTACAATGATGCATTAATTGTTGATGTATGCCAAGGTTGCAATTGAGGTTCAATCCTAGGTTTTATCATCCTTGTTCTAGAATTTATATGTTGTTATTTGTTGCATTTGTTTTCATAATCCATATCCATGTTTTTACTACTATTTAATCTAGATAGCTAAAATAGTAGAAATCAATACTCAACAACAAAACTTGCGGGTTACGACCTTGACGTTCTATAACGAGTCTGTACGCTTGCACATTTAGCCCATCAAGAATGATATATTTTAAGTGCACCATGATATATTTATGACATGATATGTAGCTAGTGCAAGTGGGATAGTGAGGTCTACTTACCTTAATTATGGTGGCAACAACTATGTTAAGTGGGTTGCTTCTACATTAAATTTATGTGTGCGGTTTTATAAAAATAGGCATGTTATTTTGGTCCACATTACCTTAAAATTTGGACTATCATCAACATTACCTTGACATTTGAGCCTACAGTCAATCTCATTATCAAATTCCGGTTGTAGTGGATCTGACGCTGTAGATTACAATTCATTAGTTGGTATGTTGCGGTGTACACAAACTGATATATATTTCATTAGTCTAGGCCCAAATCTCCTCAATGGGTTGACAAATAAATAAATGTGATAAAGGATCATCCTATCAACAAAAGATAAAAATTGAAATAGTTGATTGTACCTTAAGGTACCTATGTTGATACTATATGAGTATTGTTTATGTTAATGGGCATGTTGATACTTGATATCTGAAGGGTATGCCCTCCATATGTTATGACATATGAGTATAGCTTGACTTGTATACATGTGTTATACGTAAGTTTACAAATATGTTAGCAATGGTAGTTGCATGATTTAATCAATATATGACCCATATTGATCCTATACTTATCGCTACGAATGATCTTGATATTATTGAAGAAGCATGGGATGTTGTAGGATGAAGTAGACAGATATTATTTAACAGTTTATTTTAGGACCACAAAGAGAAATTTGTTACGATGTATTTATATCACTAATTATTTTTGTATTTATAAGATTGATGTTTCGATTTAGTTATATATTTTTGGCCTATAAGCAATACACTATATCTTTCTCTGTATTTTAGGCTTTACTATTACACATGTTCTATATTGCATTTTGAAATTTATTATGCTTTTTTTTTCCTTCTTATATTTAATATAAGGTAATTATTATGACATCCATCTTATGCTAAATATGATAATAGCAACCCATGTTTTGTTTTAGCTAGTATGCTAAAACTGTTTTAAAATATAAATTTTTAATAGTAAAAAAATTGGAGTGTTACAATTTAATTTTATCTAAGGAAAAAATTAACTAAAAGTGATAGTACAATTTTATTTATTATAATTTGTGATTCAAAAAATATAAGTTTGAAAAAATTCATCGAACAACTAAAAATGAAGGGTACTCGTAATAATCTACAAGACTACAACTAATTATTTTGTTCTAAAACTTCACAATTCACAACATGACTTTCATTTGCTGGTATGTTTCAATCGTTCGTGAACACAAGCACAGTTGACTCTCTTAGGCCTATTCGTAGTAGAAAAATGTCCAATGAATGATCGTGGTGGATAAAGTGCTCCACAATGGAAGACAAATATGATCCCGTGGCTCATATAGATCAGATCAAATTAGAATACGGGAAAAATTGTTCGGCACTCCAAATGTTAAAAAGATGATGGTAAGTTGCCATACCATTAATGCTGAACATTGGTGGTGGACCAGACGCAGAAGGTGAAATCCTTGTCCCGAGGAAGGGTTTAAAAGGAAGTCATTTTCGAGTCATTATTTCGTAATCCGTGAACCTTCATAATTTTATCGCCGGACCAGCCAGATACAGGCACGACGGTGCTGGAGTATGCACTATGCAGAGAGCTGAAACGAGAACACACGCCTATGGAAGGTTCTTCCATAACTAATCCTTTGTTTAAGAGCTTCAAAAGACAGAAAATAAACTTTCCACTACATCCGTATGTCAAGCAGTCAACGTTATTTCTCCATCAATACAATTATACCAAGGCACCGTTTGGTAGCCTTATCATTTGTTCATTATCTAATAATATATACTTCAAGTTGTTTATTTTACCTCATTATTTTCAGTTCATTATAATCTTATTACTTTACAACTTATTATTTTTCTCATTTCACAGTTCATTTTAATATTATTATTATTTCATAAATAGATCCTACAAGTTTTAACTAAATACCAAAAACAAAAAAACTTTATTTTATTTACTTTCATAATAAAAATATCATTTATTTATTAATCATACCAACACCACCTATATGTCTAAAATTATCTTCATTCATCAAAGACAAGTTAACAAATACCATTATTACTTCAGACAGATTCATAAACAAATAATTTGAGCCTGCCAAATATTCTAACATATTATTAATTTATATATTATCATTTTATATCAGATTATAATGTATTAAGTTACAGTTACCCAAACGGCACCTAATTGAACCTCGTCTTCCACAGGCCGATTGATAATGATATCTAAAACACTATCACTTTTCATACTCCACAGCTGCATCCAGAAAACACTAGCCTGTCTCCATTTTTTCACCTCATCACCAGCTCCATCGCTACATCTCAGACTCCAAGACAGGCACCTCTGAATTCTTGATGACGACACCGTATGACAAGTCTTTGCTACAGAAAATAAGTAGCAACATATCGATGATCTATGTATGGTATCAGATTATTGATCCCACTGACGCTAAAATTTACAGGCGGGACCCCACTCCTTATGGTTGTTGGTTGACTGAAACCCCATGATAAACCGGTCCTGATGGTGGCCTACCAATAGCCTCAAGCAATCTACTAAAAACAAGCTTGACGGGGATGCATGCAACTGTAGTGGGGCCAGAAACCAAGGGTTTAATCACCCCATCCATTTCGTAATCGTAACTAAGATTTCTTAACCTGCTACCTAGCTTTTGATCAATGCCAATTGAAGAAAGAGCTTTAGTCTTTTGGCTGACAGATAGGCTCCCTTTCCCGAGTGGCTTCTTCATCCTCTGATGTGAATGCCTAGCGACATTGGATACGTTCTTCCTGGCCGAGCCTCTCTTGCTGCCAGAACTCTCGGGTCCAGTTTTCTTAGCATGTGAATACCTTCCAGCCTCATAATCATCCGACCTAGATAAACTAGGAGGACGGGGCACTCGGGAACTAGAAGTCCTTTGGGCTGTTCGCCACACCTGTGGAACGCTGTTTTCAACATTGTGGAGTCTGAAGTTTCCAAGAGCACCTCTTGCCGAAACAAGAACATCTGTTGAGCCATCATCCAATTTCTCAACTTGGATGGGATGCCCTACTATTGCCTTTCCATTTAACCTGCTCATCAGAGAAACCCATGGAACATGCTCACCCTGACGCTTCGCCTGAACTTGTACATCTACATCTATCAACATCCCATGTCCAGATCGGCCACCATATACTGGATAATACTGATCACCTCTTTCTCCCGGGAATCCTCTAAGGAACCTATCCCCAGAAGTCAACCCGTCCCAGTCAAATGAACTCTGCCCAACCTGCTGTTTTGATGCAGCTTTTATCTTTGATAAGTACCCAACATCTCCAAATCTCTCAGTGTGAGGCTCACAGCCGTCATCAATAAAATCAGCCTCATTGATGTACTTCTCACCATTTTCATTGTACCTCAAACTATGATTTCTCGACCTATTAAAATATCTTCCATCTCCATGAATATATGGGTCAGGAGCAAAACCATCCATGGACCTCCTGGTTAGATTGCGAACATTTCTTTTCCCTTTTAGCTGCCATCTAGAAACCCCAGAAGGACATCTAATATCACGAAGATGAAAGTGAGAACAGTCATCAACTGAAAATTCATCAGACTCCTCGCTGCTTGTGCTTTCATGCCCTGCCATAATGTCCAATCTATTTAGGGCACTTGAATGCGCTTCTGTAGGTATAAACACATCTGCACAAGTAATATCATAGAAAAGAATAAATAAAATAACACCCAGATTATTGCTCTCCGAACACCAGCTTAGAGCAGACAGCTAGTGAAAACTTCAACACGCAATCAAATTTCAGTAGTGTAAACTGCAGAAAAACAAAGAAGTGGTTATAACGCAGAGAGCAGCCTCAAATACAGATGACTCCTGCATATTGTTTGGTATCAATTGCAACATGTAAGACACAAACACGCACAAACATACAAATACACCCTGAAGTAACCAAGTAATGTGGAGCTCTCTGCAGACACCAACCATACCATACGTTTTCTCAAAAATCAAACTATCCATAGACTAAGTTTCAAAATCAGAAACAAACAAAAAGCAAGGGATACTGCTATTGGATACTGAAAATTATGAATGGTCCCATTCAGGCCATTCCCCAGAACAAACAGGAGGGACAACATGTTGAGGTTAAAGCTAATGATAGATTTTTCAGCCAGAATTTCTGCCATGGCACCATCTAAACATCTTGTTTCTAAGATTTCCCATTTTGTCATCGTATCAGGCAGTTCAGCATAATTGTTAGGCATATGCATTTCCAGCATGCAAATGAAATGAAACTAACAAATAATGAAACCAAGGTCAACACATGAGTGATGTAGTACAGGCTAGGAGGGCATATGTGAGGCATTCTATTGATATGCATAGTAATTTTAGTTTGGTCGAATTTGATATTGTCTTTTAGGATAATTACCACTGCAAGAATAAAAAGTAGATTAGTTTATATATATATATATATATATATATAGACATTTTCTTTCAATATTTTCGTCAATATCTATAAAGATACAGTCACATAGTCATAAGATTTTTTTTTAATTCTAAGAAGCACTTTTGCCTTTATACAGCTAGCCCCCTAGTGTATAATATTTATTCAGACCTGAATGAATAAAGTGATATCGCATATGCAACCTTTGTGATTTCTCTCCTTCCGTTAATATATTTCATATATTTCTTCCTCTTCTGTACTTCCTCTAGTTCCCCTTATTTTCCCTCTCAGCTCTTCCAATCCTTCATCTATAAGACAATGCATCCTACCAACAAAAAAGGGGACAGCCATAGCATGCAAAAGCAGCAGCAATATAGTGTAAAAAAATGACAGAAGTAAAGGCCTAATAAGCCATAAAGTAGAATTGTCGTAACACCTGAATATACGGCCCTCTCTGCATTCATAACTGGTATGATACAGTTGGTGTCAGATGAATCGGTCTCAGTGTCTTCTGATGATCCGGAGGTCCCATCAGCAAATGCCCCAGAATGAGGTTGTTCATTAACCACTCCTAGCTGGGAAATTGGCACTTCTAGATCAATGTTAGGCCCAACTCTATTCCTCATGAATCCACCAGACCCAGTTGAAAAAAGTGCTGTTCTACGCCTCTTCACTCTTGAGTTATTTCCAGTATCTTCTCGACCAGTCATGGAAACAATATTATCAACAGGTTGCAAAGAATGATCTATAATTTTTTCACTTTGCAGTTGTTGAAGCAGAGTAATCTGCTTCACATGCCCCTTCAAGGTGGATTCCTCAGGAATTCGCTCAAGTAACATATCCCTCTCGTTCATAGAATTTCTAAAATTGGCCTCAGCAAAGCTTTGCGAGCGGACATCAGCAGCAAAAATAGGATAATCATGACCATGAGTAGAAGCCTTAATCAATGAGCTATGTGAATCATCTATTGCAGCAGAGGGGGCCACAGATACCTTGGAAGGGACTGTCCTGAAACCATACACTGGCAAGTTGATCCTTTGGGGTTTTATTTCAAGGTTCTGAAGTTCTGAGCTTATCCAAGCTCCCTTGTTGGCTCCATGTGCACATGGACTGTCATCACCCTCATGTTCAGCAGAAGAATCATCATTTTGATGAACTTTGCGCAAATCATGATTGCAATTTCTAAGATTACCATTTAATGGTGTTCCTGATGATGAAACAAATTCTTTTACAGCTGAATATGATGTATTGTTTTGAATATTAGCAGTGCTACCACTTATTTTCCCATCTTTCTTCTCAAGAAATTCCTTCTCAAGTTCAAGAGCATGGAGAATGGCATCCTCTCGCCGTGCATATTTCTCTCGCTTCTTTACGGGCAAACCTTGCACAGCTTCAGCTTTCTCAATGCAGTCACTGAATTCACCACATCGAAATGCCTTAACACGCTTGGACTTCTCCAAATTATACCAATCCCTATGGAACATACAGCAAATATGTCAATAGGAACAGGAGAAACTACAAATCATTTATTTCATAATTATAACATGGAAAGTCAGAAACCACCCTAAAGTATTTGGAATCAGATATGGATTGCATACAGAAACACATTTCAGGAAGAATGGTGGGCCATGTGGAAGCATACAGAAACACGCAAGCCTCCATATACTACCATGATAAAAACATCTCTAATATGGAAGAAACCCTTGGCAAAATTCAGGAAAGAAACCAGACATAGAGTCTTCCAGTTCCGTTTATTTAATACAGATCAAAACAGCACAATGCCAACAAGTAGGTTAGAGGGAAACCAAGAAAACGGAAAGGGCAACACTAACTCCAAGTCCTAGTCAACTGAAAAATAAATAAACAATGCAGGCTTTGGCAAATGGAGAGCATTAAGAATAAGAAGACATTAAGTCAGGAATAAGAAACTCAAAAAGACATCAGAATTCCACCCATACAATTATCGGTCCCAATACACAATATCAGCTGATATTAATCGGATTTTGGGTCAGCCGATACGTGAAACAGGCCATACACAACAATTTTAGAATTTCGCGTATTTATGAACAATATTTCAATTATCGACCGATATTTTACCAATATGTATTGATATTTGCTAATATTTGTTATGAAAAAAAAATATCACACCGCAACATATAAAATATCATTCACGACACTTCGATACTACAAAACCACAATCACGGTTTTATTCCTTCATTCCAACCCACTTAGTAGGAGGTGGAGATGGAGTGATGGGAGGTGGAGATAGAGTGAAGAGATGTATTAAAGATAAGAATTGAATCAGAAGCATGAGCCACAAAATAAGGAAAAAGAGGAAGAACTAGGTTTATCAAACAATAAGCTAGCATCCATTGTTTGGGCAGGGACTATGATGGAGAAAGACATAGAAGAGGAAACAACTTATTAGTATTCAATTCAATAAAGCATGGACGACAATTAAAGTACATATTAAAGAAGAGAAAAAGTATCCTTGCAAAACTAAAAAATGATACCTATGCTAATCATCTGAGCAAGTAAAATGACCACCAAAACAAAGGAAAAGAAAAATGAGAACTCTATAACAAAAGCTGGACAGAAACAAAAAATTGAAAGCACGGCAAGAAAAGGAAGAAACATCAAACAAGGTTCAAGCTCACTAGCATATATTGTTTTGTAAATTCAGGAAATTGCAAGATCGCCACATACAAAAGTACATGATAAGTATATTTTATGCCCTATTTTTACCATCATACTTTACATTCCTTGTTCATTAAAAAGGTTGATTTAACCTCTCTTAAACCATAGATACTTATTTGGGATCAATCATAAAGAAAATGAGCAAAAATGAGGTGTTTTGAAGAATTTTACAAGTAAAAAAGCTAACCAGAACTTTCACATGAAATCATAAAAGCATTCTTAAGCGTTTCAAACTTAGCAATTTCATCCAAGCTCCGATTGAATTGATTCAAGTTGCATTGGAAAGATAAGATCAAGAGATATAATTTTCATGTTTATTATTTTTTCTAAATCAAACTGGAGCATGGTCAAAATCACGTCAAAAGTCGAAGCTCTCAACCAAAAGTTGCTGAAATTCACCTAGTGACTGGCGGTTAACCAGGGCTCGTCTAAAGCACCTACAACTATCATGGCGGTTTTAACCTTAGCAAGAATCTTTTCCGAATCATTCCTAACTTCTATTTTATCTCTACACCAACCTAGATATTCAGCCTTCTTAACACCCATATAAACCTCTCTAGCTCAAATCCCAAAATTCCACAAATTCGTGCTTCCAATCATTCAATTAATCCATAATTCATTCAATTTGTTCATCATCTACCCCTATTTTTTATGATTCTCTTCCATTAATTTAGCCTCCATCATAGGATTTGTAATTTAGGGTTCCACCATGTTCAACCTTCAACCACCTTCATAATTCTTCCAATTTGTGGTTTAATTTCTTTAATTGATTCACGAAATCATCAATTACATATCCACAAATCCTTAATTTGTTAATACCATACTTCAATTTACACCAAAAAAGCATCTGATTCAAGCCAACATTTAGGAGAATGGTTGTTTGAGCAAGGAAAAAAATGAAATGTTCAACCGACAGTCAACTAGGCCTCAATAAACAGTTGTCTGCCAGCCTTGTTTTCTCACTTTTACTTCGGTTTTCAGTTTTTTCTTTTCCTACCTTATTATATGCCCCATATGATTAATTAATTTATACATGATGAGTGGCTAAATTCTTTGTTGTTATAGATGAGAGTGAAACCCTAAATTATTATTTGAGATTTTAATAATAATTTCTATGTTTTTCTAATTATTGTCCTTTAACTCTACTTTAATTGCTATCATTTATACGCGTGACTTTGTCAAATATAATTTATATGGTGTATGCCTCATTTTAGCTTCCTCATCGTGACAATATATAGGACTATATGCTTGTTATGTGGCTATATAAACATGTTAGAATTTATGTGTACAGATTGCAACTAGGTTAGATAACAATTTACCTCATAATTTTGTAATTTTAAGTAGAGTAGTAGAACGTTTAAATACATGTGAGTGAAAGGTGGGAAATATAAATTGACAAACTTGAAGTACTAGTTTGGGTACTTAGATTAACATCCTTTCACTTATGCTTAATGCATTGGATCTAGTTAAATATAATAGTCATCTTATGACTATAATGCTAGAATGTGATGGAATTAGATATTGGTGCTTTGTTGTATTAAATTAATTTAGAAAAATAATATAAAATGTATTGACCTATTTTTGGCTTACAACTCAGTCAATCTCCTTCTCATAACTAATGGGTGATATAAGAATTATTTGTTTTATCTTAATCCAATCTAATGGTGAAAATCAATTCTCTAGTACATTTGTCTTATTTGCATTCAGCCATTTGCCCATATTTATTTTCTTATTTAATTTTTTTTATTGTTTTCTATTTTAAACCCCAATAACTATGTTTTTTCTTATCATTTATTTTTGTGAGATTTAGAGACTTTTAGTTTATTATTTGTGTGTTAACTAAATTTGGGTGAGTCCTCTCAATTTTTGATTTAGAATGATACCCTTCTTAAAAAAAGTTTAAATTATGTGTCAGCTATGGCCACACCAGTATACCATCTAAAAGCACAACACAAATAAATAAAAATATTACTTTATCTTATGTTTTTTGGCCTCCAATGCTTGAAACATAGAGAATATATAATGAGTTAATGGGAATCCTCAATGGGCAAAAACATAACGGCTTCAAAACATACAGGAACCAACAAGTGTAAGAGATTAATTGTCCCTTAGTTGACAAATTACATTCATGGCACTCCAACCTAGCACCCAAAATATCAAAGAAAATAAGCAAATCTAGAGGTGACTAAAAACTAAACTGTCCCGATTGAGGGTGGGAGATTGAATATTAAGCAGTACAAAAACTGACACAGATGTCCCCCAATTATTGTGAATGTCAGCATGAATAGGGTTATAGATGAGCCAAGTTACCCCTTATTCATGCTCAGTTCATTTAATAAATAAGTCGGGTCAAGCCGAGCCAACTCAATGATTAACATCAGGAATTGCCTCAACAAGAATGAGAGGTGCAAGGGAGGGGTGATAAAGGCCCCTCACTCTTTTAAACCACTTTGTAAATGACTTATGTTGTAACAAAAATGTACCTAATCCATTGACCACATGATTCACTTAGTTCTTGTCTTTTAGATGATCCAATGACATGGAAAAGAATGCTATGGCAAAGAACAGATGATAAAACCAGATAGGCAGTAAGCATGCAGCAGTAAGAAATGGAGCCTTCACAATCATGTAATCAAAGGTATAAAATGCACTCGACCGTACATTCCAGCGGGGGATTCACCAAATTCCTTGAGCTCAGCATTACTTCTGGTAACACCTAGGTCCTAGGGTAACACCTAGAGGATACCTTGCTTATGATAAATTTTATCCATATGAAACAAATTAAACATGAGAAATTCAGAGCAAAGTCTACATTCAGAATATCTGAACCTTAGAACCATATAATCAAGCCATAAGTGATCAATTTATTGAAAGAACAACCAAAAGAATACTAAAATTGCCATAGCAGCAAAGAAGTTTCAAGCAAAAAAAATTGTGAAAGTCCGCCTAGCAATTTCGGAACTTACACACTAGCATCTTCTCTTCCAAGAAGCTTAACAGGAGTTCCAGATCGAGGAGACATAAGATGAGTAGCCGACAGCTCTTCGGGACCAAGTATCTTCCCAGGCCACCACGACCCATTTCGTCTTCGAACCCAAACGATCGACCCGACGCTTCCATCTGCCAGTCCAGACCCACCTTCCCCACTATCCGAACTTGCCATTTTTATCTCTGTAGTAGACTAATCTGCCGAAAAAAAAAGAATAAAAGGAATACTGTGAATACGTACAATTTGTCTTCGCAGCAGGCGCTATCGGTTATTCAACTAATGGCGAGCTTTTTCGATGGTTCTTCAGCAAGTGCAGATGAAAATGATCAGCCACCGGCGAAGAAGAGGCTGAATCGGAAGTTGTCGTCCCTCCTGTTAATGATCCGAGAAGGACCGCCATTAATAAAGATTGAGAAGGTACCTATTGAGAGATTGACGCGGACACCGAGAATTGGATTTTCCATTCACGTAAATTTCATTTCTCCTATAATCTAGGGTTGACAACTGTGTGCTTAGATCAATCCGGTGGTCGGAGAACTAGGAGCGCACAATCGGAGTCGAAAGACGGAGTTTGCTGTTCCTGAAAGTCTGTACGTCTTTTCCGGTCTTTAAGAAAAGAATTAAAAAGAAATAAATCTCCGGAAATTCTGGGACTGGGGTCGGTGAGCGCAAATTATACGCTGTAATCGGTCAGACTGTGTAGCATGTTTATTTATTTTTAATATAAGATATTAATATATATATATATATATATATATATATATATATTATAATATTTTTAAAATTATATTTTATAAATTTTAATTTCATAATAATGGATCTAAATGAAAAATATTGAGGTTTTCTTTTTATAATTTTGGGATTTTTTCGAAAAAATCAAATATATATACATAAAAGTAATTAAACTTATATTAATGAGTTATTTATTTTAATTTTTCTATTTTTTTCTTTATGTGTTTTCTATACGTGAAAGTACTTAAACTTATATATCAACACTTTGTTATATTTATAATTTCTGAATTTTTCTTTTTCAATTTGTGATAGGTAACTATTTTTTTAAATAGTTATCGCATTAAATTTATCTATCACATATATTTTCTCCCTTTGATAATAAATAATAACAAAATTTTCTCATAATTTATAAAACTAGAATGAAATAATTTTTTAATTATAGTAAAAAATTTTAAAATTATGGCCACATTAAAATTTTACATATTATCAATTGTCTCCCTTTTAAATTTCAACCATACTAATAATTTTAATTTTTTTATCATAATTTCTAGGCATATCTAATTTCCTTCCTTCCAATTTTCAATGATACTAATTACTTCTTTTTCTTATAAAAATCCATTTGATGTATATCTTGAATCACTTAAACCTCTTGAAACGATTTCACACTATCTTCCCTTCTTATCTTTCTTCACCTTTTTTTCTTCTTTACTCTTCGTACATCTGCGAGAATATATTTTATAAATTAACTTTATCTTAAAATACATGTTTTTTAACTTTGTACTTTTTATAAGAAAAATAAAATTTACTTTTGGTCTAATTTAATGGGTTACAGCTAGGTGAAGATATTTATCTGATTATATGTATTAACGGTTAATGATTAGTCTATAAAAATATTATGATATTATTTAAAGATTATATATTTACTACTTTTTTTCATTAATGAAATTTCTCTAACTTAGCATACCTGATTAATATATGATACATATATTCATCATATGTATTATTTGATACAGTCTTAACATTATAATAGCTGAGTATAAAATTTTCTACAATTTTACCTTTGTACTAATTAATTTTCCTCTAGAATTTTAAATACATGCATATATAGCAGCACTTAATGATCATAACTATTGGGTCATTTATTTTATTATCTAAATTTTCTTTTTTCTTTTTTCTTTAATTAAGCATGTCAAGCATTTATTACACTTTATCACATTTATACAAAAATATAATTTATAAAAACAAAATAAAATATTTATTTATGGTTCACCTACAATATTCTTCTATTTGTGGTAATTTAATTATTTTAAAATAGTGATCATGGTAAATTTATAAATTGCTCCATACATAAATTTAGTTTAATCACTTAAAGTTCACACTTAACGAGCCATTCATTTTAACTTATAGATTGTTGTTCTTGTTGTTTCTTCGTAATAAAATATGTTAGGCATCAATTACACTTTGCCACATTTACAAAAACAAAATAAAATATGGTTTTGCAGTTATCATAGAATAGGTCTTTATTTGTGATAATTTGATTTTTAATTTTAAATAGTGACGACATTAAACTTTTCTACCTTATTTTTCCTCCATTTCAAATTCCAATGCTACTAATTATTTAAAAAAATTATTGAAAAAAGATTTAAAGATTATACATTTACTACTTTTTTCATTAATAGAATTCCTCAAACGTAGCATGTATAAGTATTGAAATATATCCCTTTAATATATAATATATATGTTCATTAAATGCATTATTTGATATGATTACAATAAACTTATATCATATTTTCCTCACCTTATTATCACTGTTATTATTATTGATTATATTTCAAATCATCATCATCATTATTATTATTATTATAGTAATACTAATAGTAATAGATAAATAATAATAATAATTTTTAATATCTTTACTATTACTATTATTAATTTTAATATTAGTAATATGTGTGTTATTATTTATATTATTATCTTACTATCTTTATTAATATTTAAAATAATATTTATTAATACTATTATTATTATCTTTATTATTAATAATAATATATTATTTTTTGTGTTAATAATAATAAAAACAATATATTATTATTATTTTTAATAATGCTATTATTATTATTATTATTATTATTATTATTATTATTATTATTGTCATCATCATCGTCACCTAAGCGAAGGAAATAAGGTCTTTTTAATATAGCTTGTAAACCCTACCAACTATTTATCTGACCTTATTTAATGGCTTGATAAATGCTTAACTTGTCATGTGCATTATTTAAAGCATTACAATGTTGATCAAAACAATATTTCATCGACAAATTTACCAAGGAATTTTGAAAGTGGGAATAAGATTATAGATACCCATATTCTGTTATTACTATTATAGATAGGCTTGAGCAAGAATACAAGTATACCAAATAATATTGATATTGTCCATTTTTTTTATTTTCTTTTTTACTTTGATTGGGTTTAATTTCAGACAAGAAAAAAGATGGAAAAAAAAAACATAACATGATAAATTTCTTATTCACTTTTAGTTAAACTCAATTGTCTTATTTATTTTGACAACCAAATTATATAATCTTTTGAAATGTGTTTTGTTAAAGATAAGTATTTTACATTAGTTTTGATAGATTCTCATGCCAAAGACCAAAAATGACGGCATACCAATGACCTTGAAGTACATAGTTGGAAAATGTTGAACTCATGTGATGTATAAAAACTAGATACAAAGAAATTGGTTTCACCTGTGTATTCCACAAACTCCTTTAACTAATAGATATTTATATTTGTATGGTTTTGATAAAAAAAATGGTAAAACTTTAATATGATATTAATGAAAGATCATGGAATAATTAAAATGTTAGCAAAAATAATTGTAATACCCCAAAACTCGCTACTTTTTTTTTAAAGCGAAAAAATTTAAAATTGAAAACTTGTAAATTTTGGGGATGTTACCGTCACACTTAGTACCAAATCGGTTCTCTCCAACCGTTTAAGTACCAAGTGCTAAGGCTAAGGAAAAAATTAACTTAAACTAAGAGTTCATGAAAGAACTAGAAGGATCATAACACCAAAGATCAGAGTACGCGTAAAGAATTGTAATTCATATCTACAAGAGAAATAACCTTACAACCGAAAAAAGGTTCATTTAAAATACTCAATACAAGTAATGAATCATAAAAGAGTAAATCCGATACAAGAGACTTAACAAAAGGAGATAAAATAACAAGAAGAGTGAATCCGGCCACACTACTCTCGGACTTGGAACCAAATATATGCTCAACACTCAGCTCCGCCTGATGTCTCACCCACCTGCACAAAGTTAGAAGGACTACTACTCGTGGGAATGAGCAGAACTTATGAAAAGAGTGATCAGTACGCTACTTACTTAGCAAGGTAACCATGCACTAAAGCTAACACAAAAATCACATAAACCATGCAGAAGAAATAACAAGATCATAGAGACCATTATGATAACATACTATCGTACAATCATTCTGGTAAATACATAAATGCCCATTTATAGTCCGAATTAATTATTTAATTAATATTTGATTAGAACTCATTTCACACCATATTTTTTATCAAATCCATGCCGGTACAGGAACCTTCCACTATTTTAACCGATAGCTCGGTCACATATAAGGCATCATGCCCTAACCACTATTATAATTGGTAGATTAGTCACGCATAGGGTAAAACCCTAACCACTATTATAACCGGTGGATCGGTTACGCATAGGGTAAAAACCCTAACCATTATTCCTTACCGATGGATCAGTTTAGTTCCTGCTCACATAGTGTTCCACTGTTAGTAATTTGTATCTTTTAGGTGCCTTAGTAAAACTCTAGTTTGTGTTTATTGAGCTTGGGATCCCCCACTATTATAACCGGTGGGCCGGTCAAGCATAGGGCATCTTGCCCTAACCACTATTATAACCGGTGGATCGGTCACGCATAGGATAAAAACCCTAACCACTATTCCTAACCGGTGGATCGGATGGACCCATCTCAATAATTTTTCACTTTAAATGATTAATGTCTTAAGTATCTTATTCAGAAGCTTTCACCCTAGACATGCATGGATCACTTCCTTTACACTTATCCTCCAACTGACCCATATCATACTATGAGAACTCTGCACCTTCTAACTTACCCAACAACCTTTCCTCTGTACTCAAACTCACACCATAACTCCAACACCGAAATATGTGGGTCAAGGCCCACTACTACACACCTCTAAGTCCACTTATTTCCTTATTCTAGGGTTTTTTTTTCATAAACCCTAATTTAGGCCTAAGTGACCCATCCTACTCCACCTCACACAACCCAAATCATTTTAATACCCCATTTTTCACAACCCATCGATCCCATATTTATCATCATACTTTATTCCCCTAGTACACACATGTTACCACCGAACCCTAGTTAGCCATATCAAAACCCTAGTTAACCACTCCAAACCCTAATTAACCACAACAAACCATAATTAACAACTCCAAACCCTATTTAACCACAACAAACCATAATTGGCCACTCCAAACCCTAGTTGATCATAGCAACCCGTAGTTAATCACTCCAAACCCTAGTTAATCACGACAACATATAGTTAATCACTCCAAACCCTAACTCGGTCTTTTCCATACCCTTATAATGTCCTACGTACTATTTTTCACCCCAAAACTTCCAAACACCCAATTAACTCTTCTATTACCTTCCTTACATCCCAAGTCAACTTTGCATACGTAAACTTTACTCCCATGCAGACGCTAACCTCCCCATGCAACACCATAGAATCTGCCATGAAAAACCTTAAGTCCACCCATACAAAATCCTAGTCCAGATTCTCCCATACAAAACATAGATTAGATTCCCCCATATGAAACCATAGATTTGATTCTCCCATGCAACACTATATATAGATTAAATTCTCTCATACAACATAATAGATTAGATTCTCCCATATAATACCATAGATTAGATTCTTCCACACGAAACCATAAATTAGATTCTCCCATATAAAACCATAGATTAGATTCTCCTATACAAAACCATAGATTAGATTCTCCCACACGAAACCCTAAATTCCCCATTTTATTCTTCCCCTCATGGATCATTAAAATACTTAAGTCAACTCACATCATTTGGTCAACTTATTCTCCTTTTGTTAACTTACTCCCCTTGGTCAACTTCTTTCCCTTTTGGTTAACTTCCTTCCCTTGGTCAACTTCTTTCCCTTTTGGTCAACTTCTTTCCCCCATTCTTCTTTTTCATCCTTTCCCCCACACAAACCATATTAACATCCTCACATGCATGTCTTACAAGGTTGCAACACATAACATCACATACCACAATAATTCATCACATACACATAGTACACATGCCATATAATGACACAGAAACATACTTCAACTCCACGTCATACCACATACGAAATAATTATAATGATAGGCCTAAGATACAACACACATAAAGCATATAATGCACATCAACACACATAAGGCTTTAGTAACACCCTTACCTAAAATGACGCTGATCTTAGAGCACGCTTCTACACCTCCTTAGGGCTTTGATTGGTTTCACCTATCTGAGGTAAAAACTAAAATTAGATTCCCTCCTACCAAAAATACTATTCTTCCTAATTTATTCTAAAACAAGGTTTTTAATAAAATAATAACATATTAATAATAATGACATTAACTAATTACTAACTTTGCTAAATATATGAGAAATAATAGTAATATTATAAAAGTTGATAATATAAGGTTGAAGACTTTATCCTACTAATAATAATAGTGATACTAAAATAATAATAATGATAATAAAGATAATAGTAAAATAATAATAATAATAATAACGATAATAATAATACCAAAAATACTAATAATAATAAAAATAATAAGATTTGAAATAAAAGGTGGAATAAGGGCTTTGACCCTTCACCCAAAATAATAGTAATAATAATATTAGTAAAATTTATAATAAAATTTAGTAATAATAATAATAATAATGAAATAGTAATAATAATAATGATAAAAACCATAATAATATTGAAACAATAATAATAATCATAATGGTAATAATAGTAATGATAATAATTGAAGATAAGATGAACTTAATAAACTTAATAAATAATAATAATAATAATAATAATAATAATAATAATAACAACAACACTAATAATAATAATAAATGCTAATGATAAAAATGTTAATAATATTAATAATAATAAGACTTGATATTTATAATACTACTATTATAATTCAAAATAGACACAATAGGGTTTCAGCCCTATATAGAATAATAATACTAATATTGATAATAATAATAATAATAATAATGATAGTAAAATAGTTGTAATAATAATAATTTCGAATTAGTAGTAGTAGTAATAATAATAATAATAACATTAATAAATAAAATAAAAACTCATAATAATACTAATAATATCAATAATAATAATACTAATAATCTACTAAGCCAAATAGGGTCAGCCCTAATAAGAAATAATAATACCAATAATATTGAACTTAATGATAATATTAATATTAATACATAATGATTATAATAATAATAATAATATTCAAATAATAGGCTAAAATTGAAATAAATTAAAATAAACTTAATTAAATAGGGGAAAAGGGTTGAGAGGGTTTAGGGATCAACCTTAGGCTGGTGGTGATAGGCAGCATCGATAGTGGTGCACAGTGGTGGCGGTGGTGGCCTGAAAAAGAGAAGAAGAGGAGAAAAGTTAGATGATGGGAAAATGAGAGGTAGAATGGAGATGGAAGTTGGGGTGTTTAGAGTTTTCCGGGTGAAGAGGAGTAGAATAAAGGTGGCGGCGCACGGTGGCAACGGTGGTGGCCGAATGGGGAAGAAGAAGAGAAAGAGAGGAGAGGGAGAAAGGGGAAAAGAAGAGTAGGGAGAGATAGAGGAGGGTGGGTCTGTAGATGTTTTTGGGTGGTGTAGGAGGCAACAGCAACGGCGGTAGAGGTGGCTAATGGTGGTTCGAAGGGCGATGGAGGCGGAAGAGAGGGCTAATTAGGAAGCAAACTTTGCATAGTTGGGGTGGCTTGTGCAGGAAAAATCGAGGGGCAAGAGAGGTGTAGTAAGTTAGAGGGCGGTGCAGGAATTGGTTGGGTGGGCAGAGATGGTGGCGGCGTTGGCCAAAGGCGGAGGGGATGACGTTTGAAATGGCGGCAGCGAAAAGGGATGATTTTTGGGTTTCGAGGAAAGAAGGCTTGAGGGCACCGGCCGGTAACGGTTGGCCAGCGAAAAATTCAAACGGGCCGGCCGAAGTAGTTACGCAGGAAAGAGAGAGGAGATCGTGCAAGAAGAGAGGAGAGTTGGTTGGGCGACGGGTCGATGGATCAGCAGGGAAAAAGAGTGAGAGAAGGTCGGTCAAATGGCGAGATCGGTGGCAAGATTTTCGGCTGATTGGGGGAGGAGTTGCAGTCGACGAAGGGAAGGAGGAAGAAGAAAGAAAAGGTTGGACCGGGCAGCTGGGAAAGAAAAAAGGAAAAGAAGAGAGAGCCGACTGAGCGGCTGTAACACCCCCAAAATTCACTACTAAAAAATTTCGTTTATACTTAAAAGAAATAGCAGAAGCAAAACAATAAGACTTTGAATTATGGGGGTATTACCACCACACTTAGTACCAAACCGGTTTACTCTTACCGTTCTAGTACCAAGTGCTAAGGCTGGAAGAGTAAAATACAATTTACAAACCATATCTAAATTAGAGTAGCGTAACAAACCATTTACAAGAATAAAATCCACCAGTGATGGTTACAAAACAATAATTATATTGAAACCGGGAATTTAAGAGAGAAAGAGAAAAATCCTAACAGTTCCGGATAATTCCTACTCTCTTTCCCGTTGCCCACTTAAATAGTACCTGAAAAGAGACCTGCAAGGGACACTACCCAATGAATAGGCAGGGGCCCCACAAATGGAAGCCTTCAGTACCGTAGTACTGAGTAACCCTTTAAAAACACGCTTAAAAGTAGGCCCGCAATGTAACACATGATATACCACTGTACCCATACCTAATGACAGGTGTAAACATAATTATTAGAGCCATGCATCCACATACTTGACAAGTCAATCAGATATTAATTGTGCATACATAAATATTCACTTTCATACATTCGCATACTTAATGGGTCAATCAATTATTAATAGGTCATAATAAACAATCGATACTTTTAGGGCCTTTAAGCCATTAATCCATCATTAATCAATCATCTCGGAGTATAAATGTCTATGTGAGTGCGGAAACCCCAGTATTATAGCTGGTGGACTGGAATACATATAGGGCAGAACTTTCCTGACCACTTTTATTCACCGGTGGACCGGTCTTCAGGGCAAAACGCTCCTTGCCACTATTATTCGCCGGTGGACCGGTCTGGCCCCGACTCACAAGGTGTTCCACTATAAGTGATTAGTGTCTCCTCCATGTCTTATCGTTATTACGTTTGGTTTTCTAAGCACCGAATCCCCCACTATTATAGCCGGTGGACCGAAAATCATGTAGGACAAAACGCTCCTGGCCACTATTATTTGCCGGTGGATCGGTCTCCAGGGCACTCCGGCTCCTAGCCACTATTATTCGCCGGTGGACCGGTCTGGGTCCAGCTCAACAATCTTCCTCTTTAAGTGATTAGTGTCTTATTCGTACCTTATTCAAAAGCATTTCACCCTTGACATGCATGCTACCAACCTCTACTTCTATCCTCCCGAGAGGGCCCGTCCCATATCTTGAGACCTTTGCGCCTCTTATCACAC
Source organism: Tamarix austromongolica (assembly GCA_039764185.1). Classification (NCBI taxonomy): domain Eukaryota; kingdom Viridiplantae; phylum Streptophyta; class Magnoliopsida; order Caryophyllales; family Tamaricaceae; genus Tamarix; species Tamarix austromongolica. The sequence continues at coordinate 106,528,460 of CM077817.1, forward strand.
CCCGACATCCATTCCCATTTACATCTACTCATAATGAAAACCCAACTCCTAAGGGTGTGGGTTGAGGCCCACTCACCACCTTACCCTAGGGTTTCTCCAAAAACCCTACTCTGGGCCTATTTGGCCCATCCTTCTCTGCCTTACTCATCCCAAGCTATTTCAACACCCCACACGTCACGAACCTTAGATCCAACCCTCACTTTCTACCCCACTCATTGTCGTTTAGTTTTATTATTTCTTTTTCTTTTTCTACCTTCTCAAATTAGGGTTTCCTCCCAAACTCTAGCTCGGTCTCCTATACACTCTTGTAGTATCCCACGTAATATTTTTCACCCGAAGCCTCCGGTCACCCAAACGACACTTTTATTACCTTCCTTACATCCCAAGGTAACTTTCCATACGTAAAGTTTACCCTCATGCGGACTTTAACCATCCCATGCAAACCCTAGATTCTCCCACTCTTTTAATATATGTAAAGTCCTCTTTTATTCATCCATTCATGGCTCATAGATTATTTGGGTCACTCCTACCTACGTTAGCCAACTTACTTCCCCTTGGTTATCATGTTTTCCCATTTTTTCCTTTTTCGTCATTCCATCCCACATTACCACATTAAATATCCTAGCCTGCTTGTCCTAGAGGGTCACATCACAAAACATCGTACACACAACAAATATAATCGTCGTCCACATGCCATAAGGAAGTCACATAAGCATATATTCACTCCCAGTTGCACTATAAATGATTAATCATTAAGTATATAGTATACAATATGGCATAACACAGTACACAAGGCACATAGTTGTTCTTAACCACCTCCCTACTCGGTTTGGGTTACTAAGTTATCTCCCACACTTATTTGGTCCCTAATCACCCTTCATAATTGTTGCATTTATCATAATTCCCATTTGGTTGGTTAGTTTACCGAATTGCCATTCTCCTTTCTTATAATTACCAAATCGCCCCTTTAGTTGCATAAATTACCAAATTACCCTTCTACATAATCATAATTACCCATTTGCCCTTTAGTTGGTTAAATTACCAATTTGCCCTTCTCTATTATCATAATTCCCAAATTACTCTTTAGTTGATTAAATTACTAAATTGCCCTTCTCTTCCAAATTTACCATAATACCCCTTTTACTTACAAACCATTTACTTACAAAATTACCATTCTACCCTTTATTCACAAAATTACCATTTTATCATTTTAATTATAGAATTACCGTTTTACCCTTTAATCAAAAAATTACCATTTTACCCTTTAATTACATAATTACCATTTTGCTCTTTTATTACAAAATTACCATTTTATCCTTTAGTTATAAAATTAATATTTTACCCTTTAATTATAAAATTGCCATTTTACCCTTTAATTACAAAATTACCATTTTACCCTTTAATTACCAAATTTCCACTTTACCCTTTAATTACAAAATTACCATTTTACCCTTTAATTACAAAATTATCATTTTACCCTTTAATTATAAAATTGCCATTTTACCCTTTAATTACAAAATTACCATTTTACCCTTTAATTACCAAATTTCCACTTTACCCTTTAATTACAAAATTACCATTTTACCCTTTAATTACAAAATTATCATTTTGCCCTTTAATTACCAAATTTCCACTTTACCCTTTAATTACAAAATTACCATTTTACCCTTTAATTACAAAATTACCATTTTACCCCTAATTATAAAATTGCCATTTAACCTTTTAATTATAAAATTACCATTATTCCCTTTAATTATAAAATTACCAATTTACCCTTTTTACTTATAAGATTACCATCTTACCCCTTATTACACCACTTACATTAAATTATTATCACTACATGAAATTAATATTAATACTTCACTCATAATATCCAACTCCACCAACTGTTATATTTTAATATACTACTTATTAGCACCCACATATATTAAGCCACATTCTTACACAAGAAATATTACTAAAATGCCCCTAGGGCTCACAATAATATTATTTATGTATAAATAGTCACAATAACATAAAATAACATGGATAAGTACTTAACACTTTTATTAATAGCCAAACTCTTTCCTTAAGCAATATTTCCACACACAACACATAACTAGAATAATTTCCTTTTTATTAATCAATACGAGCAAATATATATATTACATTAACAAACATATAACAAGCATAATAACGTATTAAAAACCCTAATGTGCTAACATACATTTATCCATGCGTTTAAGTGGGGTTTAATGATTACCTTAATTCCCGCAAAAATCGAATCTTACCGGTATCCCGATTAAAGATTCAAGCTTTAAATAGCAAAATCAACACCTAAAAATAATGTCAATAATTATTATATTAGAAGTAGGAAATGAAAAGGATAAAACTTTATAAAAACTTAATTAATAATACACTTTACTTAACCATTAATATACCTCAAAATTAAACAAGGAAAATCCCAAAATAATGTGGAACTCACACTGCATGAGATGCACAGTTGGTGGTGGAAGTATAGAGGGAGAAAGGGAAGCTACCGGTAGGGTTGTACGACATAGGAGGAGAAGAATGGTGGTGGTGGTACGTGTGCGTAGTGCTGGTGGTGTAGGATGGCAATGAGATGGAGAGGGTAATGGTGCAGGCAGGATGGTTGGTGATGTGAGGAAGGGTGGCTCGATTGGGGCAGGAAAAAGAAAGGGGTTGGGGCTTGGTGGTGCTTACTGGTGGTGATGGGGTGGTGCTGACTGATGGTGATGGTGTTGGCTGCGGTGTTGTGGGCTAGTTGTGGTGTTGTTGGAGCTGCGGTGGAGGGTGTAGGAAAATGGAGAAGGTGTTGCGATGGGGTAGGAGAAGAAGAAAAGAGAAGAAGGAGGAGGAGGAGGAGGAGGTTTGTGGCTGTTGGGATGGTGGTTCTCAATGGTGCAGGAAGAGAGTTGGGAGGAGGTTATGCTAGTGGATACATGCACATGCAGGGTTGTGGCTAGGGTAGAGATCCACATAAGGTTGTGGCTAGCAACAGTGTAAGGGCTCTTGGTTAGTGACAGTGGCTGCGAGCAGAGGTCGTAGTGGTGGTAGTGCTAGCTATTGTGAAGTGGTGGCTCCCTAGGTTGGTGTGCGACGGATAGGAGAAGGTAGGGGGAGGGTGTTGTGCCAAAATTGCAGAATAGGAGGTGGATAAGGGACGGTTTGGGGGGAATTTATTGATGTGTAAAATGCATGCATACACAGGGGAGAAAAGGTTGTTTGGTTCTCAAGGGGATTAATGTATGTGCTAGGGAAAAGGGGAAGCTGGGGAAAAACGATTGGACAAAAATGGGAGCGGTGTGTGTACATGTATGTGTATATATGTATGCAGATGGAGTTAAATGGAGTGAGGGAGGTGAGTGACAGGGATTTGGGTGCACATGGGCTGGGTTTGCGTGTGTACATAAGCACACAAGCAAAGAAGGGGTGAGGTGATGGGGTTGCAGCGGGAGAAGGGAAGAGTGTTTGGGGGAGAAGATTGGGGCATGAGAGAGGGGTAAAATAGACGGATAAAAATTTTAGGGTAGGGTAGAATTCCATTTATTTAGGTTTAGGTTTAATTCCGATAGATTAGGGTATCGGGTAGAAAAACAATTCGAAAAAAATAAATTAAAATTAGGATAGGTTTAATAGAACAGAAAAAAATAAAATAATCGGGGATAAATTATAGGAATTTATTTCGGGTTGCGGGTCAAGTTTATAAATAAAATAATTAGGTTAACGTTTAAGGGTTAGTTTTGAATAAAAAGCCAAACACCCAAAAACAAAGGTTACAAAATTTTGGGATGTTACAATGCCCTTATACGATATTATTGCACTAAACTTTATCCTGTAAACTCTAAGTGAATTAGTATGATATATGGTATTGTAATGCGGGTTTTATAAATTATGGTAAGTGGAAAATGAGTATGGTTAAGTTGCATGGTGATATAATAAATTGAGGGTTAGAAAATATTGATATTAAACATATAGGGTTTTTGTGAAATTTGGGTATTTTGGCTATTCTAAGGACATTATGATCATTATGGGTTAAATATGAGATTCTGGTTATTCTAAAATGGGAATGGACTTATAATATTGCTAATTATGAAACATGAAATATTCGAAGTAATTATTAATTGCTTAAGAACAATAAAATGAGAAAATAACCTAAATCATAAATAGTAACCTTAGAGGCATACTTATTATCATTTATGTAAAATGTTTGAGTTTGACCTTGACTTTCGTATATGTTGTTAATATTGACATTCGAGGAATGTGTAATAATTTTTTTTATATGAGTCTTATAAAAAAAAGTTACGCCTAACTTGTGAAATTAGGGTTTTGTAGGGGTTATAAATAGTAACTCTAGATATAGGTTTGTTTTCGTATGGATAAGATATCGGATTTATAAATTAATTTTTGGTTATGTTGATAATAGTAATATTTTAGGAAGTTGTGCTAAAATTGGTGGATAAAAGAGTATTATGGAATGAGTCATGATTATAATGTGAAAATAGGGTTACCTAGGGACAATGTGACCATTTTCCTTAAGGAATATTCTAATATTCATGTGGTATTTTTATATGTATTTTGAATAATTATGTTAAGCTAGATTATGTTCCTTGCATATCTATATGCGTGTCTGCATGATGACCTTAAGATAAATAATAGTAAATAATACATTAATCATTTAAAGTGGAAGATTATATGAGTCAAGACCAAGGTGTTGAGTCTGTTCCACCAACTTAATATTAGTAACATGCTCGTTTTACCCCAAGGGATGATTCAGACCTTTATATCAGTTTAAGAATAGTGGTCAAGAACATGTTTTCCTAAGAGATATTGAGTCCATTTCACTAGCTAAATAATAGTGGACATTGATGCATATTTTAAACAAGTTGACACACGCTTAATGGAAGATGGTGGCTCATAGGATAATTGACTATCGAAAGTTAAAACGGAGAAAAGAGATGACAGTATAATAATATTTGATCCGAGGTAGCCAAAGATCAAATATTCACAACTACCAGTCAAGGTTTCAATACTTGAGATAAAAATTGTGAGATTGTTTACTTAAGACAAAGTTTTCACTCAACTTTGTAGATGGGGGACATAGGAGCTTGAAAATATAATTTGTAATTCAAAGGGGTAGTGTGTTGCATTGTGTTGAGACTACCCATATTTATAGTGGCAGCTATGATTACAAAAATTCCACTATACCCTTCCCCTTTACCTACCTAGTTATATCCCAACCATTCTTTGCTATCTAGTTATCTAATATAAGCTAACAACTAGTTGGATGAGAATTGAAATGAGGTCAATGCATGTGTGGTATTTTGACAACCATACCACAACATGGAGCCCCTTATATGATGAAATGGTAGGTAATAAATCAAAGTACAACTCACTCAATCATCCCCCATATCTAATCAATCATCTCCCATGATTAATTAATTAAAATAATATGATTTTTTGACGTAGCTGACATTCCTTATCTACTCCACCATCCACTTGTCCTCCTCCTTCTTTTTCTCTTTTTTTTTTTATTTCATTTTTTGAAATCAGCCTTAGGCTTTGGCTGATTTGGCTTCTTAGGTAGCATAATACTTAGAAAAAATAATAAAATAGCTGGTTAGCCTAGGGCTTGACGTGCTATTATAGTTGGTTGGTCTTGGACAGGACATGTTACCATAATTGGCTGTACTTTAGCTGAACGTGCCACCATGCATGCATGGGCTAGTACATCCACCTATTTTTTCATATTTAGCTAATTAATTTTATCCAATTTAAGAGTGTTTTGTGATCCCCTAACTTAGAAAAATTAATTAGTGAAATATTAATGTGAGATGCTCCTACATCAGACATGTACTTGTTGCCTTGGGAGGTGTTCCAATCCATTCCACTAAATTAAGAATAGTATGTATTGATATTATCTAATATTAGAATTTTAGACTTGGTTATTCTCTTGTATTATATCATGTTTAGCTTTTTGTTTGATGAGTCTTTTATGCTACGTTGTATTATGTACCATCTCTATGACTATATTATCACCTTACTCAATATATAGCATACTGATCATCCTTTTCATGAGTGTTAATCATTCACACGAGTAAACGACCCAAATATTTTTGTGTAAGTCAATAAGGACACATTTGATGACTTTGTTACTTATGAGACTTTTACTATTTATCATGTTTTACTTGCAGATGAGTGATTCTTATGTACCCAGGTTGGGCATAGAGTTGTGTTATCAAGTTATTGCATTTAGTTTGGATACCTTTTGAAACTCTTAGTTCTCAATGTATCATTTTTTATGTATTTTGATATTATAGTAAAACTCAACCTCCAAACTCGTTTTTAAATTTATAAAGTTCTCTCACTCTCTATTTATCAAGTTTTAAGTCTTACTTGTTTCACCTTGTATTCAACATAAGGAAAATATAGTAAGTCTATAAGGTATCGGTATTATATATATATAACATTAGAATTAGATCTTGATTTTTATATGTGATATTTTGGGATATTGTGCTAAAGTTAGTAGATTGGTGAGACTTATGGGAAGAATTATGATAGTATTGTGAAATAAGATTTTGTCGGGGGTATTAAGATCTTTATAATTGTAAATTGGCTCTGCTTGGGTTTGTTTTCTGTCAATATGCGTAATCATTTTACTTTATGTGATTATAACATGTTATTTTTGTTTAGCAACGATACATTGCTAAGTGTTCTAAATATTATCCATTGGTTATTCAATCTCCCTTTTCTTTAACTAATATCCCTTTTCCGTGACAAACGACCCTCTTTAGCTGAATCAATCCCTTGACGTTCCTACACATTTTGCTCTTTTCCTTCTTTTTGTCTTCTCATTCATCCTCTGATCTTTTCTAAAACCACTGCCCAAATTGTACTATTATACTAAAGAAGATGGCGTTAGTAGTTAGCTTGTTCGTCCTTTTTTAGTAATAGGTATGGCTATAAATGAACCAAGCCGACTCGTGAACTTTTTAGATTCAATTCATTAAAAGTTTCGCTCTTTTATTTAGCTAAATAAGTCGATCGTGAGCTTTAAATTTAAGTTTGTTTATTAAACAAACCGATCTTAAACATAAAAAAAAAATTAAGTTCAAACTCGTTGACAATCTAACAACTTGCTAATTGGCTTGTCTAGTCAAAAAATTGACTTATTTATAAATGAATCAAACTCAGACCTTATTTTTAAACTTATTTATTGAATGAATAAAGCCTGGGCGTACCTCAACTTAATTCATTTATAACCTTAATAATAGGTAGCTTACTCCTCTCCTAACATGACAACAATGCAAACAAAAGATGTCAAGCCCATGCCTGCTTTATTTATATTTTGCTTTATTTATATTTATTTTATTTTATTTTACTCCTCATTTACCCATTTAGAATAATGACAACCATATATATAACAAAAACCTAAAATGGCCGACAAAACAATCTTGGTCTAGTGATGTAAGACGATTGCTCCTTGCCCACATACTCGGGTTTGATTCCCATCTGCTACTATTTCAAATCTAGGCATGCAACATTTACTGATTTACAACTTTAATGGTCAATTTAATGGTCATTTACGACTTTAGCAAGGATCAAAAGCTACTTATTAGGGTTTGAATCTTATCAAAACTTCTGAGACTTACCCATCAAATTTAGATCAAGTTTAGATCCAGGTAATATAACCGAACGGAAACCGTACCCAGTCAGCAACATACTTGCAGCCATAGGAAAATGCCTAACCGTGTTCGTTAAATTTGGTACCAGTCCACGCCCATTGCCCACATCCCAGTAAAGATGTAGGTTATACCATTCTTAACTAGGCAAATATTTGAGTTGCAGTTTTGGGGCTCTCTATCAGTCACGCCCTGATGCCCACCATTCGTGCTGGTTCAGCACAGTTTGCACCCGTCCACCTTCTTCATGAAAATGGGATATGCAAAAAGCACATAAATACATAGAATCTTCATCAATCGAGCTTCATCAGAGGACATGAACAAGAACTAAGAAGTGCTACTGCAATTTATAGAATTAAATGAATTTAATGACCAAACAAACAAACAAATTATGCAGCAATAAAGGCCATTAATAGTGAACAAACAGTTAAACACCTTCATTTTGTGTGGGATCCTTTACACAAAGCACTTTACCATCGCCCAACAGCAGACTATGTTCGGGAGCCTTCAAACCCTTTCTCACCCATCTCTTAACCATGAACTCCTCAATTTTCCTAATCTGTCTAACAATCCAAGGCTCTTCTCCACACAACGGCTTCGTCCACACCGTCAATAATCCGCTTCGATTCCCATAAACAACGTCGGTAACACACCGATCCCCAACCATGACAAGCTTCGACGCAGAACACCCAAAATGCTTCTCAATCTCTTCAGCATCCCCTGCAGGTTTCTTCACCTTATGTCTAATCACCTTAATCCCAATCGTTCTCTCCAACGCTCGAGCTTTCCTCCCATCCCTATCGAACTCATACAAACCAGCAGAATTACTAAACACCGCGACATTATCGTCGCCGAACACAGCTTTACAGCGTGCGACAGATGCTTTGAGCGGTGCCCATAGGGTTAGAACGTAAGGAGCAGTGATAGTATTGTCTTTGTCAAATACTACGCCTTTAAAACCTCGTCGATGGAGTTCGGACCAATCTATGGAGCGTATATCAGGGACGGTCAGGTGTGGTAATGCGAGATTAGGGTTCTTGGTGACTACTTTCGCGCAACAGATTATGCCTTCTAGGTTGAATCGTTGTCCAATTGCTGCTTTTAGATCTGCCCACCACATATTTGTGAAAATGCCACGACGAAACTTGGGGGATTTCGGAGGTCTTTGGCGTATATTCTGTTTATCTTCTGCGTTCGAATGTGCGGATTTAATTGGCTTAATTTGGTTTCTGTACGGGGGATGCGGTGAGGTGGAGGAATATATGTCTAGGACAAGGAAATCGGCATTGGAGAAGCTGCTGTTCTTCTTCTCCTTCTTTTCTCTGTCGTCTATGAAATGGCAGCAGATACTGTATCTGGGCCGGATGTACTTGAGTTTGCAGGAAGAGACCGATGGGTTCGATATATGGTGATACTGTTGGGGAGGAACGAATAATGGGAAGAAGACTTGTGGTTTTAGCAGCGCAAATTGTTGCTGCGCCATATATAATTCTGCTTCTAGCTCTTGCTTAAGAGCACAAACTAATTGAATAATCCCTACTCTGTGCCTCATGGTCATGGTCCTCATGGACACATGGGGATGAAAACTAAAGCAAACTTACATCGAGCCCAGTTATGTGGGCTTCAGATTTAAATGCAATACATGGGTCACTCACATTTTGGCATGTCTGTATGAGTATCACCGGGCAGCCTCCAAACGAGTTTCGGTACATCTATGATAACAGCCCAATAATTGTTGGGGAAAGAAATCACTATCCCAATCCGCGCCTAGTCATGGGAAACGGGTCTAAAACCATGCTTATAGCCGAAGCAACAATTACATATATATATATATATATATATATATATATATATATATATATGATTAAGATCATAGACAAACTCTAACCTAAAATATAAATATAAAAACTAATTATATTCATTAGATTACTTATATTAATGATCTATATCTACTTTCTCCTTTTTCATTTAAAGTAATCTAATAGATATAATTAATTCCTACATTTGTATTTAGGCTAGAGTTTGTACATGATCTTAATCCTATATATATATATATATATGATTAGGAATATAAGTGAATAGAATTGGTTTATGAATTTTTCAGATTTAATTTATTAAGAGTTTATCTTGGCTCATTCATTAATTAAACAAATTAAGCTCGGGTCTTATTTTTAGTTTTATTTAATAGACGTGATGAATCTGAGCATAAAAATTTAGGCTCAAATTTATTTATAGTCCAAAAGCTTGTGAATTCAACTTGTTTAATATAATAGCTCACAAACTAGCTTGACTTAACTCGTTTTTAAATTAATTGAACACAAACTTTATTTTAAATTTGTTTATTAAACGAGTCGAGCCCAAATTTTATTTTTAGACTTTCTTATTAAATAAGTAGAGACCAAGTTCTAAATATGAAGACCATTCGAAGAAACTAGCATGTGGAGCATAAAAGTCAAGGATGCCATGAGAAATACATTCCGTTTGTATAATTTCATGTCGAACAATAGGCACCATGCCATTAGGTATATCAATATTATTGCATCCAACATATGCTTCAAATGTCTTATTTTTTGGAGTAGAGCTTAGTAAGAAATGCTAAAAAGCTACTAGGCAAATATCAGAGCTGATCTTGAATAAGAAAAGGTTTTATGCATACATGTAAAATGTGGCTCTATAATTTTACATATTGAATCTAATTCTTGTCCTTTTTTGTTTTTATATATTGAGTTCAAGACGATTGCTAAATAAAATCACTAATGCTAAGGTTATGTGTAGTTTTTTTTAGAGCAAGGTTATGTATATATAAGCTCATTACATATTAGGGTAAATATGTTTTGGATATCGGGACATATTAATTATTATATTGCCAAAAACTTGTATCATAATCTTCTATAACCAATCTAGCTATCCATTAGAGTACGGCTAAGAGATTGGTCACAACATGTCCAAATGATATAAAGTAATCAAATGATAGAAAAATTAAAGTACATACTACTATAGTTTGCATCAAAATACATAAAGATTAATTTTCATTTGTACTTAAAACTATATTTAATGAAACTTTTTATGCAGTACTACTTTTTAAAAATTGATCTTTGTATATTTTTGAAGCAAACTCATCAATTCAATGCAGGGAGAATTGAAACATAAAGGAAATTGAAAAAGACATAATCTTGAGAGAAAAGTCACATAAAGGCATAAGCAAAATAAAAACTGGAAAAATCCACGAAACGACCATGAGCATAGGCCTAATATATATAGTATAACCTCAAGTTTTTTGAAAAATGTCATATAATCTAAAGGTTATACTATTATGCACTAGATGATCCATCATCTATTTTATGGGCTGACATCCATATAACCTTAAGTTCTTAGACAAAGGGTCATTTGGTGTGTAACAATATAAACTCAGAGTTATATGATGCTTTTCAAAAAAAACTTGGGGGGTTATATTGCATAGTAAATCTAAACTTTAGATTGTTTAGCACATTATACTAAAGGAAAATAAATATTGAATTATGGCTCAAACTTGGTGAGATAAATGAAGTTATTTTTTTGTATAAAAAAATATCAACTAAATCATATTTATCTTCATATACCTATAAGTTTACTTATTTATTTAACTAATATCCATCTAACATACAATAATTAGGGCCTCCAAAACTTGAAGGCCTCTTGCAATGGGACCACTAGCATACTTCCAGTTTTTCCAATGGTAGATATTAATGTTGGTTAACAAGAACTCTTACTTTATATATTTACAACTATAAGCTCCATCAATTTCAAGGTCATGAGAAATGGATGTCAGTGAATTTTCATCGTCTTTCTATAATCCTCAACTCTTTGAACACTAAGGGTCAATGTAATACCCCATTTTTCAGAAAACCCTAATGATTGTCACAGATAATTATGTGTATTAGTTATAATAATTATTGTAGGGTGCTTGTACTAAAAATATTATTAATATGTATAACATTATTACAATTTATTAGTTATAAAATTTAATTAGGCTAAAATATGATAGAGAGTGCGTATTAAAATTTAAACCTAGGTTTGGATCATAACCGATATCCGTTTCGTCAAATAAACCTATTCCGATGAACGGATAATTTTTACTTGGACACTTTACCCAATTTTGTACCTAAATAAATTACCCCCAACCTATTCTATTTTATTAACTCACCCTACTCTCCCTCTACCTCAACACATCACCCTTACGCCACCCTCATACCATATGCCTCCCCTACCATGCACGATTCCCTCCCTCTTGCTTTACTCTCCTTGTTTTGTTCCTCCTTTCTCTACTTGCCATCCTCTTCTTAAACCTCACACCCCTTCATTTTGTGTCATAAATTAGCCCCCCAAATAGCCCACACACTCCCTCCTTCTCTTGAGCTTCCTCATGCAAGAAAGAAGCCTCCATCATCGCCCCTCAGCTTCACCATTTTTCCCTGCAATGTACTCCTCCACTGGCCACATTTTCTTGGAAACTTTCACCTCCACTATAGCTTTAGCAATATGAAATACCCCAAAACCTAATTTTAATAATTTTAGTTAAATAAGGGTTTATTTTGAAATTAAATAAATAAATTATTTTTATTAAAATAAAAGGGAATTTATTTGGGGAAATTCAAGAAGAAAATAATTAATATTCTTATTAGAAAATTTTGTGTATTTTGTTAATTAAAATGGAATTTATGAAAAATATTTCAAAAATTCTAAATTAGCCTAGAAAGGGATTTAAATATTATTATTTTTAAATATTCCAAATATTCAAATTAATTTAATTGAACCTAACTCACCTTTTTTTTTCATTTTCCCCTTTTCCTTTTCCTTTTCTTTCTTTCTTTTGTTTTCTTTTCTTCCTTTTTTCTTTCTTCTTCTTTTCTTTTTCTTCCTCCTTACCCCCCGAACTAGGCATGTCTAGCGGCCCAAGCTTCTCTTCTCTTTTTCTTCCTCCGACGTGGCCCAAGGTCGGTACGCTACATTTCATTTTATTTTTACCCCATAAGCCGACCGATACTTCTTCTTTTCTTTCCTAGACCACCGGTCCATGCACGCCGCCCTTCTTTCTTCTTCTTCCTTCCTCCTTCCTTCTCTGTCGACTTGCAACACCTCCCTGCCTCTGGTTTTTTGCCGGTGATCACGCCGTTGACTGGCTGTTTCGCTTCTCCCTCTTTCCTACTAACTCACCGACCATTTTGACCCAACCACACCTCCCTTTTCTCGCACATGATCCCCTTCTTCCCGTGCAACCACCCCTGCCCGATTTGAATTTCGCTGGCCTCTGTTGCCGCCGGTGAACCCTAACCAACAAACCTTAATTTCCCATCACTCCCCTCTGATTTTTTACCCAGAAAACCCCCTTGTGTGTTACCGCCACGTCATACGCCATTGCTGCCGCCTTCGGCCAACGACGCCTCCCAATCTGCCCACCCGAGTACTCCTTACACCGCCCTCTAACTAACTAAACCACTTATATCCCTCAATTTGCTCTGCACAAGCCACCCTGGCTGTGTAAAGTTACCTCCCCAATCAGCCTTCCTTTCACCTCCGCCGCTCTTCGCACCATCTTTAGCCACCGCTTCTACCGCTGCCACTACCCCTTTCACCTTCCTAAAGCCTCTACAGACTTCCTTCTATCTCCCCCACTCTTCTTTTTCTCTTTCTCCCCCTCCTCCTCTCTTTCTCTCCTTCTTTAATTTTTGGCCGCCACCACCACTGTCGTGCGCCGCCACCTTTGGCTGCGCTGCCACCTTCATTCTACTCCTCTCCACCTAGGCAACCCTAAACACCCCAACTCCTTGTTTCTATTGAGGGCTAAAGCCCTATTATATTTTTTATGTCGGTTATATATTATTATTATTATTATTATTATTATCATTGCTATTATTATATTTATTATTATTAATATGTGATTATTATTATTATTATTATTATTATTATTATTATTATTATTATTATTATTATTATTATTTTATATAGGGATGAGACTAGGGCTGTAAACAAGTCGAGCCGAGCCGAATACCCCTAGGCTTGGGTTCGGCTCATTTAACTAAACGAGCCTAAAATGATGTTTGGGCTCGGCTTGTTTAACTAAATGAACGAGCCGAACCGAGCTTTTTTGAGTTTGGACTCGGCTTGTTTAATCAACGAGCCAATCCCGAGCCTCACTTTTAGGCTCGTTTAACTAAACGAATGAGCCGAACCGAGCTTTTAACAAGCCGAGCCGAGCCGAGCCGAATACCGAACTGGCTCAGCTCATTTACAGCCCCAGCTGAGACCCTATTTTGTCTATTTCGAATTTTAGTAGTAGTATTATTAATATCATGTCTTATTATTATTATTATTACCATTATTATTATTATTATTATTACTACTACTACTACTTTCAATGTTAGTATTATTATTTTATATAGGGATGAGACCCGATTATGTCTATTTCGAATTTTAGTAGTAGTATTATTAATATCATGTCTTATTACTATTATTATTATTACCATTATTATTATTATTATTATTATTATGATATTTATTTAATGTAGGGTCAAAACCCTACTTCATTTTATCTTTGATTGTTATCATTACTATTATTACCATTATGATTATTATTATTTTGCAATATTATTATAGTTTTTATTATTATCATTATTATTACTATTTCTATTGTTATTATTTTTCATATTATTATTATTATTACTATTATTTTGGTGAAGGGTTGAAGCCCTTATTCCACCATTTATTTCAAACCATATTATTATTATTAGTATTATTAGTATTATTATTATCGTTATTACTACTACTACTACTACTACTACTACTACTACTACTACTACTACTATTATGATCATCATCATTATTATTTTTAGTATCATTATTATTATTATTAGGGTATAGTCTTCAAACCTTATATTATAAAATTTTACAATATTACTATTATTTATGATATCTTTAGCAAAGTTAGTAATTAATTAATGTCACTATTATTAATATGTTATTATTTTATCAAAAACCCTAATTTTAGAATAAATTAGGAAATAATAGTATTTTTGATATGAGGGAATCTAATCTTTAGCTTTTCCCTTATATAGGTGAGACCAATCAAAGCCTTAAGGAGGCATAGGAGTGTGCTCCAAGACCGGTGTCGTTTTAGGTAAGGGTATAACTAAGGCCTTATGTGTGTTATGTGTATTATATGTTTGGATGCCTTGTATAATGTTGTGTTGTGTATCATGTGCTATTAGTTGAATATTTTATGTTTGGATCAACTTGGAGTTAAGGTATGCTTATGTGCCTTCTTATTGTATATGTTGATATGTATATGTGGTGAAGTGTTGTGACCTTTTATACATGCATATGATGATGTTTAATGTGGTATTGTGTGGGGAAAAGGATGAAAAAGGAGAATGGGAAAAGAAGTTGACCAAGGGGAGTAAGTTGACAAAAGGGAAATAAATTGACCAAGGTCAGTAAGTTGACCAAAGGGGAATAAGTTGACGAAGGGATGTGAGTTGACCTAAGTATTTTAATGATACAAGAGTGAAAGAATAAAATGGGGATTTTAAATAAAATAAAAGAGTGGAAGAATCTATAGCTTCGTGTAGGAAAATCTATGGTTTCGCATAGGAGAATCTAATCTATGGTTTTGTATAGGAGAATTTAATCTATGGTGTTGCATGAGAGAATCTAATCTATGGTTTTACATGGGAGAATCTAATCTATGGTTTGCATGGGAGAATCTAGCCTATAGAGTTGCATAGGAGAATCTAATTTAGGGTTTCATATGGCAAAAGTTAGGGTTTTGTATAGATGGAGCTAGGGTTTTGTATGGATGGATCTAGGATTTTGCATGGATGGATCTAGGGTTTTGTAGGGAGGAATCTAGGGTTGCATGGAGGAATCTAGGATTTGAATGGGGATTTAGGGTTTCATGTGGGAGTTTTAGGGTTTTGCATGAAAAAGTTCGAAGGGTTGCATGGGGTGTGTAAAGCCTGCATGGGGGTGAATTTTACGTATGAACAGTTGATTTGAGGTGTGAGGAAGGTGGTGGAAGTGTTGTTTGGGTGTTTGAATGCTTTGAATGAAAAATAGTGCATGGGACAATATAAGGGTACATAGGAGATTGATCTAGGGTTTTGTGTGGCTGGTTAGGGTTTGGTGTGGCTACTTAAGGTTTTTGTGGTCGTACGTGTACTTGGTGAGGAAGGTGTGATGGTGAAGGTGGAATCTATAGGCTGTGATGAGAGGTGTGTTAAAATAATTTGAATTGTGTAAGGTGGAGTAGGATGGACCATTTAGGTCTAAACTAGGGTTTCTAGGTAAAAACCCTAAAGGGAGGAAGTGAGTGGGTAGGAGGTGAAAAAGGAGTGGGCCTTGATCCACACACGAGGAAATGGGTTCTAGTGTGAGTAAAGTCAATGAGGAAAGTAGGTAGGGTCGAGTTAGGACGTGTTTGAGTCTTATGACGTGGGATGGGGCCTTTGGAGGATAAGCGCAGAGGGAGTTAGTCATGCATGTCTAGGGTGAAATTTTTGAATAAGACACTTAAGACATTAATCATATAAAGCGAAAAATTATTGAAACAGGTCCCACCGATCCACCAGTTAGAAATAGTGTTTAGGGTGCTTCGTCCTATGCATGTCCGATCCACCGGCTATAATAGTGGTTAGGGTATGTTACCCTATGCATATCCGATCTACCGGCTATAATAGTAGCGGATTCCGAACTCAATAAACCAAACCCTAAAGTTGCTAAGACACATAAAAGACATTAAGTACTTACAGTGGAACACCATGTGAGCTGGAGCCAACCGATCCATCGGTAAGAAATAGTGGTCAGGGCATCTCACCCTATATGTGACCAATCTACCGGTTAATAATAGTGGTTAGGTGCATTGTAACTTGTACATCTCCACTCCACCGGCTATAATAATAGGATTTATAGTACTTGCATGAACTTCATAAAGAGCATGATGTGGAATGAGTATCTATAAGAGATTAATTAAGTAATTAATCCGGACTATAAATAGCCTTCGATTATTATTTCTCTGAAGTGATCGTATGTTGTTTTATTATTATCTGGTTTGAATTATGTGATTATATGTGTTGGCCTTAGTGCACTGTAACCTTTCTCAGTACATAGTGTACTGACCACCCCTTTCATTGGTGCTGCTCATTCCCACGAGCAGAAGACCTCTCTAACCTTGTGTAGGTGGGCGATGCCTATTTTGATGCCATTGATTTCCATAGGGCATCAGGCGGGGCTGAGTGATGATCATGGGATGGATTGATTATCAGAGTGGCGTGGCTGGTTTTCTCTACTTATGATATTGTTATTCCTTTCTATTATTTCTCCAATGTATTGAATTTTCCAGATTCTAACTTTAAAGTTTGTAGACATTATTTCCTTTCCATGAACTTTGATTTTATACTTTGAATTATGTAAACTTTTATGCGTACTCTAATTTCTGTGTTATGAACTTTTGGTTTAAGTATTAATATGAGTTTGATGATAATCTTTTCTTAGACTTAGCACTGGAACGGTAGGGGTGAACCGGTCTGGTACCAAGTGTGGCGGTAACATCCTCAAAATTTACGGGTTTTAATTTAAGCGTTTCTATTTTTTTTAAAGTAGTAAATTTTGGGGTGTTACACAATATTTGTTGAAACTCCCCTAGCTACAGCAAGAGTTTTTGAAACTCTTCCCCTAGCTACAACAACATTTTCCGTAACCACCCCCAAGCTACACACAAAATCAACTACCGACAACTTCCACCTAACCTTTCCTCTTTGCTGAACCAACCCTCACCAAAGCCCCTACCTTTACAGCAGCAAGAGCTACCATTCCTACCCACTAGCTGTAGTAAGAGCTTCTACAACCCCTTCCCAACATGCAACAACATCCATCAAAGCCCAACACACCCACCTTCGCCTATAACAACTGAAGCCCCCTTGTGCTTTACCATTTCCCCGCCGTCGCTCACCCCTAATCTTCGGCCAAATCCACCAATCCCACCCACTCCTTTAGGCCTTCCTTACTGCTACAACCCCCTATCAGCAGAAAGTTGTGTCGTTGCTAGCCCTCCCTTGCTCGACAACCCCAACCGATCCCTTCTTTGTTACACAATTTTTAGCCGACACCTCCTTCGAACCCTGGTTTGGTTTTTCCCCATTTTTTTTCCTTTCCATTTCATTAACCATTCATTAAGTATATCAATAATTCTATTTTTTTTTGTTAATTGTTTTAGGTGATATTCCAAAAGTTCCAGAAGAAGCGGATTAGGATAAGTGTACTTAGAGACCAAAGCCTTTATTTGTAAGGATACTAGTCGATGGTTAGGGATTTTTGTTAAATATTTGAATGGCTATGTGTATTATCATGTTATTTTTATTATATTTTTAAATTCATTCTGTTAATGATATGTTATGATAAATTGGTTTATATGCTAGAAAAAGAGTAAGAATGGCAAAAGGATGTGCTGATATGATGTTGCTATTGTAGGATGTATTTTTATAGATAAGTATAAATTATGGGAGAGTAGTATGAGTCTAATGAATTATAATAATTGGGAAATAATTATATTTAAGATGCATGTTGAAAAAAGGAGGATTTGGAAATAATGATACTAGTGATATAAGATTTTCGTAAAATAAGAGCTATCAGCTATCATTAAGGGCATTTTGGTCAATATGGGTTAATATGGGAATTTTGGTATTTCAACTTGTTAGATGGATTAAAATATACTAATAATATCATGTGAAGTGTTTAGGAGTGATTATGAAGGTCATAAGTTCTTCAGACGAGAAAATAGCCTAATTTAGGAAAAGTAGCCTTAAAACGGTAATGTTATTATCACACGGGTAAAACGTTAGAGTTAGGCCATGAATTTCGGATATTTTGTTAATATAGGTATTTGGGGGATGTATATTGAATTTAGTAATTATATGATCCTTATAGAAAGAGTTATGAATTACTTGTAAAATTAGGGTTTTTGGAGCCTTATAAATAGTAACTTTTAAGATAATGCTATTATTACATATGTACAAAGTGGGAGTTAGAACTCAAATTTTGGGTATGTTAATGGTACTATTATTTGAGGAACATATAATAAATTTGGTGGATAAATAATCAATATGGGGTAAGTTATGCTTAAATTGTGAATTTAGGTTTATGGAAAAAATGAGCATCTTAATATTTGAGAACAGTCTTGTTATATGTATATTGATGTCGTTCTTACATTAATTATGTTTATTGCTCATAAAAAATCATGAATAAGATACTAATCATTTAAAGTGAAAGATCATGTGAGCCAAGCCGAGGTGTTTTATGAGTCTGTTCCATCAGCTTAATAATAGTGGCCAGGTGCGTTTTGTCTTGGGAGATACATCGGACCATTCCAGCAGTTTAAGAATAGTGGAACCTAATCTCAACATGAAAGATAATATGATTATGAGATAATTATCCAATAATTAAGACACTAATCACTTACAATAAAATATTTCGTGAGTCAGGACCTAGGTGTAGGAGTCCGTTCCACCGGCTTAATAATAGTTGTAACACCTCCAAAATTCACTACTGAAAAATTTCGTTTAATTAAAAGAAAATTTACGGGAGCAATTTAATAAACCGTGAACTTTGGGAGTATTACCGCCACACTTAGTACCAGACCGGTTTACTCATACCGTTCTAGTACCAAGTGCTAAGGTTAAAAGAGTAAAATACAATTTTATAAGAAACTTCAGTATGTATAAATCAGGGAAGCGTAGTGAATAATTTACGAGAGTAAAATCCACCGACGGTGGTTACAAAATACAAATACATAGAATTTAGAAGAGACAAATTAAAACCCTAGAATTTATCGGACAGTACTCTACGCTCTTTCCCGAAAGCCCACTTGAATATCACCTGAATACAACCTGCAAGGGATACTGCCCATTGAATAGGTAGGGGCCCCACGAAGGAAACCCTTCAGTACTACGGTACTGAGTAACCCTTTAAAAACGCACTTAAATACAAGCACACAATGCTACACATGATACTACATGCGTACACAATGAAAGGTAATTACTTAAACCACAATCATACAACCACATACTTAATGAATCAATAATTATTAGTAGGCCATAGCAAACAATCGATACATCTGGGCCTTAAGCCCTTATTCCATCATTATCAATCATCTCAATGATTAGTATTTTTCATAATTTATTCACAACCAAATCAAATTTAATTGAGCTCGGGACCCCCACTATTATGGCCGATGGATCGGAATACACACACACACACACACACATATATATATATATATATCATCCAGGGTAAAAACATCCTGGGCCACCATTATATCTGGTGGATCGATACTCATAAACATCATCCAGGGAAAAACATCCCCGGCCACTATTATTTCCGGTGGATCGGTACTCATCAAATAAATCAATTGGTCCCGGCTCATTAATCTTTCACTTCAACGATTAGTATTTTCCCTTTTTATTCAGCACAACAATTCCATTTATTTGCTTCGATAGGGAGATCAAGAACCCGGGACACAAAGGTACACCGGTCGCACTGGTGCGTAAAAGCAACTTAGTACCCTTCAACTAGTAACCTAGGGACGCAAAGGTACCCTAGTCGTACTGGTGCATAAAGCTAACTCAATACCCTACCGACAAGGACACCTAATCCTAAAGTATGCATACCCCCTAACTAGGTCCGTAGAGCTAGATAGAGTAGATATAGGGCCTGGCTGGGGCACAAAGGCACTCCAACAAATACCAATAATCGCGGGCTAAACCACGTCTTTAGGGTAGCGACCCCTAAAGAGCCACCATTCCCGATCTCGAGGTCTTTCGCTTTAAGTATTAGTGTCTTAATTAATGGTGATCACAAAAGCACAACAATCAGATAATTATCCACTTTTAATTGTTCGGATATCATTAAACATTTCTTATTCAAATGGTTGTTCAAGGTAACATGATAGAATCATTAAGGCCACCCTAACCTCATCTAATTTTCGAATTAGAACTCATTCTCGTGATACTTACTAATCATCAAATACTCCTACCTCGTTAATCAACATTATTAGAGCCATATTACGAATTCCACAATCATAATGATATACTAGATACAAACTACTTATTTACCCCTTACTTATAAAATCACTACGTCATCCCTTCCTTATTTGATAAATTACCAAATTACCCTTCCTCCTTATCCTAATTACCAAATTAACCACTTTATTTAGTTAATTACCCAATTACCGTCCTCTATTATCAATGACCAACTACCCTTCTCCATTATCAAAATTACCAAATTACCCCTAGTTGGTTAAATTACCCAATTGCCCTTCTTAATTGTCATGATTACCAAACTACCCTACTCCATTATTAAAATTACCAAAATACCCTCTAGTTGGTTAAATTACCAAATTACCCCTCACATTTATCATATTTACCATTTTATCCTTCTCCATTATTAAATTATCAAATTACCCTTTAGTTATTTAAATTATTATATTTATCCTTCTCAATTATTATAATTACCAATTTACTCCTTTTCAATTTCCACTTTTACCCCCTTGATTTACAAATTACCATTTTACCCTTTTACCTTCAAATTTACCATTTTACCCCATAACTCCTAAAAATTACCACATCACCCTTTTACTTATAAAATTTTCATTTATCCTTAATTATGAAATTACTATCCTACCTCTTTTAATTTCCAAATTACCATTATGCCCGTAAATCACAAAATTACAATTTTACCCTTTTATTACAGCATTACCAAATTGTCCTTTTATTACAATTTACCAAATTGCCACTTTTATTACAAGATTACCAAATTGCGCTTTTTATTACAAAATTACCAAATTGCCCCTTTTATTACAAAATTACCAAATTACCCCTTTTATTACAAAATTACCAAATTGCCCCTTTTATTACCAAATTACTATTTTACCCTTTATTCAGAAAATTACAACTTTACCCCCTTACTTCCAAAATTACCATTTTCTCCTTTTATTAACAAATTTATCATATTACCCTCGCCTCCAAAATTACCATAATACCCCTTAGCACACCACTTATTAAATTATTATTATTACTACATAAAATATCAATATTAATGCATCATCCACAACTTTCAAAGTTAATACAATACTCATTAACACCCATATATAAATTAGGCCATATTCTTGTACAATATACATTAATAAAATCCCCTAAGGCTCACAAAATATTAAATATATATTAAATATTACAATAGCATAAAACAACATGGATAATACATAACATTTTCCTTAACAACCAAGTCATTGCCTTAATAATATTTCCATACATAAAAACAATCTATCATGCTTCCTTTTCATCAATCAACACAAGCACCACATATTAAATACTAAACAACCTATATCAACCAAATACACATTAAAAATTCCTAATGTGCTAACATGCGTTAATCCATGCATTTAAGCAGGATTTAACGGTTACCTCGGTTCCCGCCAAAAACAAACCTCATCGGTATTCCGGTTTAAGGTTTAATATTCAATTATCAAAACCAACACCTAAAAATAATATCAAGGTTTATTATGTTAGAAATCATAAAAATCAAGACATAAGGCTTCATAACAATTAATAGAATCATTAACTTAAAATATAATTATACCTTAAAATTAATATTCAAATCAATATAATAAGGCAGCAGCTCATACTACTCATGCAGCATGAGTTGCATGCAAAGAAAGAATAAAAAGAGGGGCTCGAAGGTGGTGGAGATAGGGAAAATAGGTATTTTCGGGTTGGTGGTTTGGGGCTAAGGAAAGGGCATTGTGGGGAAGGATTTGGGGCAAGGTAATGGTGCAGAAGTGGAGAGGGGGTGTAAGTGGTGGTCGGGGAAGGGTTGATGGTGGCTAATGGTGGCAGAGGCGGCGGCAGCAAGGCTGCGAAGGTGGCGGTCGAAGTGGGGTGTCGAGGTGCAGGCTGGCGAGGAAGGAAAAGAGAAGGGAAAACGAGGGCTTTTGGAGGATGGTTTCGGCCAAATGAGGATTGGGGGTGGTATAGGGGGTTGCAGGGAGTAATAAGGTGGCTTAGATGGTGGCACAAGCGGTGGAACAGCGGCGGATCGGGGCTGCATAAGGTGTTTGCCGAGAAGGGGTGGAAGGGGAGAGAAAAGAAGAGAGGAGGAAGAATGAGCTGCGAGGTGGCTCGATGGGGACTGTGATGGTCCGAGGATGAGGTAGAGGGTGGCAGGAGGTGGTGCAGGTGGTGGTTGAGGCGGCGAAAGCGGCGGAGGCAAAACAAAAACAGAGGGAGAGAAGGGAGGAGAATAAAGGGAGAAAAGGAGAGGTTCGGGGGCATGGGGGAGGCTCGAAAAAAAATGCAGAAAGGGCAGGGAAGGAGGAATAAATAGAAAAGGAAGAGAAGGGAAGGGATAGGGCGGCTCAAGGGGTGTCGGTAGGGTGGTAGGGGAATGGGGGTTGTAGGGAGAGGGAGAAGAAGAGGGGCGACAGGGAGAGGGAGAAGAGAGGGAGACAAGGGTGGTGGGACCGGTATGGCCGAAAAACGACGAGAATGAGAGGGAGGGAGACAGGGAAGGTCAACGGGGGAGAGGGAGCTGCAGGTCGGGCGGCGAAAATCTTGTTGGTGATGGAGGAAGAAGACGAAGGGAAGAAGAAAGGGAGTCGGGCTGAGGGTTGTGTGAGCGAGACGGGCGGATCGGCCGAAGAAAAAAGGAGCCGGCCCGGTCGGGCAAGAAAGGAGAGAAAGGAGGGCGGCCGGGCGATGTGGGGAACGAGCCTACGGCCCAGCACGCAGGAGAGGGAGAGGGCAGGCTGGCTGGTCGGTGGCCCAAGGAAGGAAAAAGAAAAAGAAAGAAAAGGGGAAAGAAGGAAAAAGGGAAAAAGAAAAGGAAAATTGGTTTGAATTAAAATAATTTAATTTATAAATAATAAATTACAATATTTTTGGGTAATAAATTTATTTAACAATTTAATTAAAATACAAGGATTTAAAAGGGATAATTTTAGTAAAATAATAATTTGAAAAATTGTTTAAATAACAAGAGTATGATAAAATAAGAAAATATTTATTTTAATTTATTAAAATATTTATACCAAATTTCATACACTCAAAAATCCATAAAACAATTAAATTAAAAATATTTAAAAGCTAATTTACCCAAAATAAAATTTATTTATTAAAATATAGGGTTTTAAAAATTCCGGGGATTATAATAGTGGCTAGGTGCGTTATGTCCTTGGAGGTGCTTCATATCATTCCATCAGTTTAAGAATAATGGCTAGGAGCATTTTGCCCTAGGAAGTGTAGAGTATGTTCCACCGATTTAATAATAGTGACCAGAAGCGTTTTATCGTGGGAGGTGTTTCAAACCGTTCCACCGGTTTAAGAATAATGGGGTCCCTAAACTCAACATAAATAAAAGAATGAGTTATATCATATTCAAATATTACGAATCTGAATCAGTAATTACCTTGTATTGATTTTTGTATGTTACATGTATTCTAATTTCCACTATAAATGTGTGTAATTATATGTTTTTCCAGTTTCGATTATATTATTACCTTACTCAGTAATCATTATATTCATAGGTGCTTCTCATTCTCACAAGAAAATTTGTCCTATTTTGCAGGTGAATGATGATTATTAGCTTTATATGCTTGCCTTGGGTGAGCGCTAAACGAATTGGTAAAGGATATAGTTATCTAGATATCCCTATCTCTCATTGGACTCTTAGTCCTCTATTTTCACTATTTATTCCCTTCTCTCTAGTTTGTATCCTGTATCGCGGTAGAATCAAGTGTTTTCCACACCTGATTCTTAGATATAAAGTTTCTTTTGCCTTTCACCCGATATAGAATAGGTATAGGGAGTGCCTCTTCTATGTTAAATGCGGCGTGACACCCCCACATTTTGTGTTTTTGATTTCGATATTAACTCATTTAAAATGAAAATTTTAAGTTCCAAAATTTTAAGTTACTACATTTTTTTTTTGGATAACTAGAGTTCTGAGGTGCTTATGCACCCAACTCATCGCTAGTGCCCATGTACCCAAACCTATGAGCACATAGGCGGTTAGTATATGTTTTTTCTATCAGGTTTGACTATCTACTAAATTTTTTACACCAACACAAGCAAATTTGGGACCTTGTAGGATGTTTCACTCTATAATCAAACCAAGTACCTCAACCACTAAACCAATCATGGATGGTTGGGTCACCTAACTAAGCATCCTAGTCACTAGAATAATTATGGATGGTTGGGTCATGTTTCTTCATAAATAGAGGACATCAGACTCCTGCGAAAAACTAGAGGTCGTTGGAGATTAATTATCCTCAACTTATCTACTTATCTATAGTGTGATATTATCTCTTGTTCTTGACATTCAACCCTAAACTCTATTACTCAATGAAATATATTATTTTTGCATGATTTTTCTAAGTTTTAGAGAATCATATAAATGTTTTAATCATGTTGGAATTGAGTTATTTTAGTTCTTGATACTGCTCTTTGGTTGTATTTCTTATCTATTATTAGAGAACAAGTAAGAATAGAGGTAGCAGGCTATTTTGGAATGGTTGATCAATGAGGAGTGAAGATTAGCTAAATTGGCAAAATAATGACACGGTATCAGGGTGGTATGGTTAGTTCATGTTGTTTTATGATGACAGGGGCTACTCATATTGATTGCCATGTTCATATTAACCTACCACGCTGAAAAAATACATATTCGTACATGTGCCAAAAAGAATGTTATTACAGATTCAAGGGTAAGGGTTTGGAGGTAACATTTTATTTTTGAGGGTATCAATCCCTCCCTCTCCCCCTCCTTCCTTTAAATGCCCAATCTCTCACTCTTGTAAAGTCTGGGTTTTTAGTAGAAAAACTGGATGCTTGTATGAAATATATATGTTCAAGGGTATTTAGGTATTGATTAACTTTATTTTTTCTTATGTATTTCTGTCTAATTTTTAATTTTTAGGTTATTAACATGCTCGGCTAAAGTCTTTTGTATTAGGGTGAAGTGAATTCCCCCTCAGTTTAGATGTGTTGAGTTTGATCACCTTAACACCCCTAAACTATGCCCTAGTATGAAGGTGTTACTCGCTGCCAACTACACGAGAAGACTATATAGCTAACAAATCTAAACAAAGCAAACTAAGAGAATACCACTTCTATTTGTATTATTTCATAGAAAAGAGAGTTTAATAATATTGTAACTTAGGGTTCTTTTCAATACAAGGCTACCTTAGAACATATTACATATCATTATCATAAAGTTATTATTAATATTTAAGACTATCTATACACCAATATGCTTGATTTCCTGACCTTTGAATCATGCCTCATATGAGTCATTGAAAATTTTAAAAGGGTGAGCAAACCATAGCACAACAAATAACTAGCTCATCAGTCAAAATAGAAATCAAAATATTTTCAGAATATACACATATCATAAATAGACATAAATATGATAAGAATATAACAATACCAAAATGCATATAAATTAATTATTCACAAAATAATTGTTGGTTAGTAGGAAACACATTCAATTCAATAATCAATCACAAAAACAAAACAATCAATGATAAATAATAGTTGGGGTAACTATGGTTGCTAAGGACCTTATGGCTAGGGAACAATCACGACAACAAATCAAAAATATCCTATGTTGTTTGGTGAGAGATAATAGAACATCCCACATAGTGTACTACTACTAGTATCGATTAATAATCTCACACTACTAAATAGGCCAATAAAAGCTTACCTCTCTCTTTGGGCCACAGTTACAAAACAAATAAAGGTCTTTCTAGTAGAAATACAATAATAACAATTTATAATATAAAATAATCACTTAAATAATCATATAATAATTAATGACAATACTTGATCCTAATTTAATAAATCAAACACAATTTGGATATAAAAGACAATGTAGAGAAATAACACTTCATAAAATGAAGAGTATGAAAATCAATTACAAAATAATAGCTATCTAAACAAAGGGTCGATTGATAAATTACTTATAAAATAATATTTTACCAATTTTTTTTTTAAAAAATAAGATAATTGTGACGAACTTTAGGCATAAAAATAAAAGAGTAAATATGCTAGTTACTTAATTAAAATATCAATCCAATAACAACGATATAAAATCAGCACTAGCTTACTCGTTAGATAACCTTATAGTATCATCAATATGTTATTAATAAGAGGGTGTTTCATAAATATATGTACGTGTATTACAACACCATAAATTTTACTATTAAAACAATTCATTTTGAGCAGAGGCATGAAAGAAATATAGTGGGCATTATCGCTATACTGGACATAATTTTGGCTTACCATACCACCCTTATATGGAATATAAGGAAAAATAGTTAAAGCTTAAAACATTATGAAATAGAGAATGAGTAGATTCATAAATGTAAACAAGATTTTGGAGGTTATCTTTGAGTATAATATCCAAAATACATAAAATTGATACTTCAGAACTAAGAGTCTCGAAAGGTATCTAGGGTAAAGCTATGTGCCGGATAATATGACGCTACACTCTAAGACCTAACGATATCAAGGTTGCTCCTCCCCAAGCAGACCATCATAAGTAACAAAAGTCATCTAATGGGTCCTCACTGACTTGTACACAATTATTTGGGTCATTTGCTTCTAGGAATGAGCATCACTCATGAGAAGGATGATTAATATGTTATATACCGAGTAGGGTAACAATATAGTTGTAACAAAAATACACAATTTCACAATGTCAATTGAAGGATACACATGCATATAGGTTAACATAAGATGATGCAAGATGAAAAGTGGTTTTAGGTCTCATAAGATGATATAATCATGATTTATATTCTTATTTATGTTGAGTTTAGGGATCTCACTTATTGCAAATGGTGCACCTGTATCAACAATACACAACCACAGGGTAAAAATTACTCCTAGCCACTATTCTCGTTCAGTGGAATAAATAGGTACAACCCTAGGATAAAAATGCTCCTGGCCATTATTTTCATTTAATGAAATAGACAGGTACAACCTCAAGGAAAAAGATACTCCTGACCACTATTATCGTCCAATGAAACAGATAGGTACAACTAGTCTTAAATCGTATAATCTTTTATTTTAAGTAATTAATATCTTATTCATAATTATTTATCTCAATATTATCATATAGACACACATGTAAATATGTAAGGCACATAATCCAACTTAACATAATTATTCAAACCACATAAAATACAACCACATGAATACCGAGACATCGTCCATGGAAAAAGCCATAATCCCCCCAAGAAGCCCTAATTTCACAACATAAGTATAACTTCTCCCATAATATTCATTCTAACTCAAATTTAGTGCAAATCCATAAAATACTAATATTTATAAGATGTTAAAAAATTAAGGTCCAACTCCAATATCTTACACATGCAATAACAACTCTATTGCTAGGGTTACCATTCACAAATCATTATAAAATCTTAATTTCACAAATTAGGTATAACTTTCCCATAAGACCCATATAACCACCAAATTAAATCTATATTCCTAAAATAATAATATTAAAAACACATATGAAAAAAAATGTTTAACTCTAAAGTTTTACACATACAATAATGATCCCACCCCTAGGGTTACTATTCCCAAATTTATGTCATTTTCTCATTTTATTGGACTTAGGTCATTCATAATCACTCCAATTATTCCATGTAATATATTTAGAATATTTTGACCCAATCAACACATTAGAATACCAAACATTCTATATTTAATTCATATTGACTAAATTACCCTAAAGATAGCCAAAATGCCCATATTTTTATAAAAAAACTATGAATATTAATATGCATTGATTTTCAACCTCCAACATATATCCTCATGAAAATACTTAACCACACACACACACACATACACACACACAACACACACACACACACACACATATGAGTTAGACATCATATTCTAATTTAGATAACGATCCATGCCCACCTCCTTGACCCACAATACAAAACTTAACCATTAATATACAAAATTGTATGATTTTACATTTTAATCACATTTTTTGTCATACAAGTAAAACCCAACATGTCATGCAACGATATTATCATAATATCATTTTCTATATAACAGTACCAAACAGTCACTTGTCTCTAAGCATGTGTAAACTAAGACTCCTCCTCTAAGATCACCAAAAAATTACCTAAGAATCAATCATAAGACATTACTAGGACTTGAGAGAACAATGAAGGAAATCTAAGGCAAATGAGGGTGGAAAAGAGGCAAAACCAAAATAAATTGAGTTGCAGGAAAGTGTGGTGTGAATGAAGGTTTGCTGCATGGGAGTATGGTGTAATGGTGGGGTGTGTTATGTCAATGGTTGACACAATTAGAAGCATTTGGCATGAGGTGATGATGTGGGCGGGGGTTGTGCAGTGTGAGGGAATGACATTAATGGGGGTGAAGTGGCTTGAGTGGTGGACGTTGGTAGGAGTGGAGTGGCATGAGTTGGTGGTGTTGGGTGGTGCACGACGTGTGCAAAGAAGGGTGCAGGAGCGGTGCATGGCATGTGCAAAAAAGGGTGTAGGAGTGGTGCATGACATGAGCATAGTTATGTGTAAGGGTATGAACGGGTTGTGTAGAGAAGGGCTCACATAACTATGTGAAGGAGCGCATAGTCGTGCAAGGGAGGTGCATGTGTTGTGGAAGGGACAAAATAGAAATAGGGCATTAAGGGAAGACGAAAAAAAGGATGGTTTGATAATGATGGTTTGGCGATAACGAGTAGGATTAATGGGAAGGTGGTGGTCCTCAATTGTTAGAGAAAATGGGGGTGCTCGGTGGCCAATGGTGGTGATGGTGCCGATGGTGGACAATGACTCCAAATAGAGCGAAGGTGTAGGTTTGGGCGCATGCATTTTTCTCAACGGGGTCTAAGGAGGAAAGGGATTGGTGTGGCTGGTGGTGCAAGGAGTGCAGATAATGTAGGGTTAGGAAGGGAAAAAGGGAGAGAGCCATGTGAGGCAGTGGTGCATGGCTTGAAAGGGAAAGGGTTGATCAAAATGGAGGAGAAGGATAAGAAAAAGAAATAGAAAATATAATGAAAGACAATAAAGGATAAAGAAAAGGAAAAAGAAATTTTAGGGCTAAGATTATAATTATGTTTGAATTTAAAATTAGGGAATTTGGGTGAAATCAATTATTAATCATTCAGGGTTAGGGTTATATTAAAAATATTAATTATCTAAAATTAGGATTATGATTAAGTAAAGATACTAATTCTTTGGAATTAGATTTAGGTAAAAATTTAAGGTATTACCTTTATGCCTCACTAACCCTAAAAAATGTTTAAAATCCATTTAGTTACTGTGTTTTATAAAAGATTAATTATCATATGATTTATGAGGTCAGTTAGCAATTATCACTATAACACCATGTATAGTATACACCATAATCACATGCTTCCATAGCCATGTAGAAGGACTAATGCACAATACTAATTATAAAATAACGAGTATGTAACTTTAGAATATAAGGATCGCACGCACATCGGTTATCTCCTTATGTAGGCTAATGGCAAGACCATTACACCTATACGTGAATATATAAATTAGATAGAGGAAGAACAACTCTATACGAGGTAGTGGAACAAGGCTAAAATATATGGCTTGATTATTGCTTCCAATCCAAAGAATAATAATAAAAAAAGTGAGTACTAATATTTATAAACAAGTAATTAGGATAGATTGTTACGTGGTAGAGGTTCCCCGTCTCCGAATGTTGTTCCCCACCATTTACGTGAAAGTAGCCGTAAAGTAGTCTAGCAACTCCTTATACGTGCAAGTAAAACCAAATACAAAATATACGTAAAATAATGGGTGCATTCAATTATAGAATAATTAGAAAATTTTAATGGCAGTGTATCATTAGCACCATCAAATTAAATATATTTATAACTTAAATAATAATTGAAAATATTATATAGGATAAAAAATAATTATTTAAAAAAAATATGCGATTCTAGACTTTAAACTCTTAAGTAAAAAATTAAATTATTTAATTATATAAAATAACTAAAAAAATTAAAATAAAAAAAAAATTATTTACAATATCAACAAGAATTTGGGGGTTGATATAAAAGAAAAGAAAATAATAAAATAAAATAATAACTAAATTAATAACCGAATTACTCTAACAACTAAATTAATCTATAAGATAAATAATAATTAAAATCAAATTTTAAAATATAAAATGAAATTCATTAATAACTAAACTAATGTATGCATATTCTACCCTTCTCCATCCCAATATCTATATTAAATCCATATAACCAATTTTTTTTACTAAGTGACATATCTATAAATAATTAATTATGATAGGCTAATCGTAAATAATCAACCCACTAACTCTCCATTTTTCTTTATATAATTAGAATAACTCACATTTTTTTCCTAATACTAATTAACTTCTCTAAAATAATTATTTGCTATTTAATCAATCTAGATATAAATTAATCGCGTTACGTTTTAAAAAATCTCATTAGCCTAAGTCAAATTGAAAGCCTCGCATTTTTAACACAACTAGAGAAAATTATACCCCACATTTTTGACACAACTAGAAAAAATTATATTTTTGTTTAGTCGGCTACTCATGAAGACCCCAAATTAAATTAATTTCTATTTATTCCAATTAATTAATAACATGCTAGAATTAAACGAATGGCTATAACCTTTAATTCTAAATATAAAATCAATCAGATTTCATATAAAAGACAAGAATTTAAACATTAATCACAAATATAATTTATATATCAAAACATAATAATTTATAATCTGTAATATTTAGGTACAATAAAAATTAATATTTAATATAATATGGCTAATAAAGTTAATACAGATCACATGAATAATTAGGAATACATAAAAATTAGGCAAATGACTATATAAATAAGGAAATTAAGAATAGGTACAAGAAATTTCCAATATGAAGTGTATTTACAAAGATTTCTCTCACCAGTCGGTTACTCCCTACATTATTACAAACCTGCTCTTTTACTATAGTTATTCCCTTTGTTTATATAAATCCTAAACTTTAATTTAATAGATTTCTAATTTACATGTGGGATGGAGTGCGTAGAAAAATTTTTTTTTGATTCTTAATTTATTCGGTAGGGACTTCGATCTCCAATAATATATATATAATTTCTTCTTTACAACGCTTGTGTTCTTCTTCTTTTGTTTCAGCCTCATATTATATATTTATATAGTGCTTCATATCTTTCTTCTTCTTATTCTTTGTCATAAGCATGTTGTTAACCTTTTCTTGGTTTGTCATAGGTATTATCTGTTACCCTCCATATGTCTCTGTTTGACAAAAATATAATAGTAAAAACCTTTCATGACAAACTATTATTTTAGGATATATTTACAACTGTACATTAAATCTCAATTATGATCATGATATGACTAGATTTAAGAAAAATATCTAGAAATAAAAAGTTGTATATCTCATTTTTATCTTTCCATAAGACTTTAGATCATATAAATCTGAGTTCATATGATAAATTTATAGTCAAAATCTAAGATACTATTAATATTCCTATGAATATATCATTTTGCTCAAATTTAATTAAATAAATTAGATAATTAAAATTTAAGTACACAATTATAAATAATGTAATTAACCTCAAATATTATTTAAATAAATATCCAAAAACTTAAATTAAAAGAGCATAAAATATATAAGAATATGTGTTCATCGGTTAATAGTGTGTTAGTTTGTACTACGAAGCAAAAGAAGGGGAATTGAAATTTACTTTTCGGTTTGGGTTTTGGTTTTCTCTCCTTGGTCCTCCTACATTTTACTTTGAATATTAATATTTTCCTACTCCACTCTTCCTTTAAATCTCAAATTTTCTACACACGTCATCTTCTTCATCTCTAATATATGTTAGAACTGAAATTTTTTTGGACTCGTCTTCTTTTCTTCCTGGCATGTTCTTTCTAGTTCAATTCTACTATGATTCCTCTCTGTTTGAACATATCTATCATCTTGTTCCCTTACAACACAGGTTAGAGGTGTCATTTTGGCAGACTTCCATTTCAGTTCTCTAATTCTCTTGCATATGTGAAGGTATGTAAGTTATTCTACCATGAACATTGTTCTTCACTAACCTTCACTTTATGTCAATAGTTGTTTTTGGTTATTAGATGAAAATGAAGAAAAAATAATGTTTTAAAATCAATTTATGGACATAATAGTGAAGTAATTATTCTCTCCCACTTTGATTAGATTAATTATCATTTTCATATAATAGTTGTATGAGTATTATAAATTATGGTAGATGACACTAAACTTGAACTTGGGGGCATAATTTTATTTACATTGTCTGTGCAGTAGTTTTAACACCCCGAGTTAATATGATCACGTGGGGGCTACCTTGGAGTGCTTTCAAATTGTTTGGCTGACCCCACAGATCAACATGAGTCATTTTAGCATGCTTTGTTATCACTTGTGCACTTCTTGAGAAATTTTTATAAAATTCTTAAAATTCTTAGGAGGGTAATCCATCCTAAAAATTGCTCTACGGCCAGCATGCTTAACTGTGTAGTTCTTAGGATGGAATCACCAAAAGGATGGTATACCATGTTGATATAAATAGCCAGATCAATTCTTATAACACTCCACTCAATTCGGGATATTACAGTAGTTGTGTCTTCTAATGTAGTAATATATATGTAATGAAACAAAATTGTATATACTAAAACTCATTTTTTTCTAGTTATGAAAGGCATAGACATTATTGACGTAGGCAACAATTCAAGCATGAGTTTGGTTGGTATAACATATTATAGTGAAGATGAAGCTTTTTCACTATATAAGAAATAAACTTTAGATGTTAGTTTCTTGGTTTGTAGAGGATGATAAAGATATTGTAACACCCCCAAATTTAATACTGAAAAATTATGATTTTAAGTGGAAGCGTATTATCAAATAGTTGGGTGTTATCATCGTAATTGATATAATTTTGGATTACTGTACCATATTTACATCAATCACAAGGAAAAATAATTAGAATGTAAAACATGATGAATAGAAATTGAGGGAACTTTCATAAACATTAAATAAATGTTTGGAGGTTTACTTTGAGTACAATAATCTAAAATATAAAAAGGGATACCATGGATCTAAGAGTCCAAAAAGGTATCTGGTTAGAACTAACATCTGAATGCCATGACTCTACTCCCAAAATCCTGATACAAAAATCACTCCTTCACATAATAAGCATAAAGGGCTGTAAACTCATCCACTAGGTCATCGTTGACCTATACCAAGATATCTAAGTCATCTACTTGTGGGAATGAGCAACACTCATGAAATAGATGATCAGTACACTACGTACCAAGTAAGGTAATGGTATAGTCGAAGCAGGATTTCACATAACACATGAGTTCACATCAAAGAGTAAGTATATATACAATCATATAAAATAGTGCCAAACAAATACTAATTTTGGGTCTCATTATATCTATATATTGTAGTTCAATATTTTATTTATGTTGAGTTCAGAGACCCCACTTGTAACACCCCTAAAAAATCACAGTTGGAAATTTTCTTTTAATAAAACCATACACAAAGACCGGGGATGCTACTACCGTGATCAATACAAGCCTGACCCTCAGCCAGTCTCGC
The DNA here is from genome assembly GCA_039764185.1 of Tamarix austromongolica. NCBI lineage: Eukaryota > Viridiplantae > Streptophyta > Magnoliopsida > Caryophyllales > Tamaricaceae > Tamarix > Tamarix austromongolica. The sequence continues at coordinate 106,562,850 of CM077817.1, forward strand.
ACCAACCACAAGGCTACAAAAATTCATAAGACCATAGAACCATAATGACCAAAAGATTCATAATGAAAGAATATTAGAGTGTGTGATTAAAAGTCATTATAGAATAGAAAACAGTTACTACCATGATCACCACAAGCCTGGATCCCAGCCAGTCTCGCACTAACCACAAGGCTATAAAAATTCATAAGACATTAAACCAATTGAGGCATAGAACCATAATGACCAAAAGATTCATAATGAAAGAAAATCAGAGTGCATAATTACAAGTTATTACAGAATAGAAAATAGTTACAGCGTTAAAGCCTCCAAAGGGAAGGTACAATACAAATAGTAAGATAAGACAAAAACTAGGAAAAGAAGATTCTGGATAACACTTGCTCTTAGGCCCCATGCCAAGTCCAACAGGCTTCATTTAGCCCTGCTAAACGCATCGAATGTGTCATAGGCATTAAACACAACATCCTCTACTTGTACCCACTCCGAAGAGGCCACTGCTCGTGGGAATGAGCAACACCTATGAAACGAATGATCAGTATGCTACGTATTGAGTAAGATAACCATACAGCTAGGCTAAACATAAAAGTTAGATAAAATAAATAGTGAATTAGTCTGGTTAAACATAATCATTAGATCTCCGGCCATTATTCTTGTTTTCACAACATTCTCACTTTAAGACCATGCGAGTACGAGAGCCCCACTATTATAACCTATGGACCGAAAAACACCCAGGGCAGAATGCATCTGGCCACTATTATTTGTCGGTGGACCAATCTGACCTTGACTCTCATGGTGTTTCATTGTAAGTAATTAGTATTTTTTTCCATGGCTTATTATCATTAGGTTTGGTTTATTGATCTTAGGATACACCCACTATTATAGACGGTGGACTGGAAAAACACCTAGAGCAGAACACACCTGGCCACTATTATTCGTCGATGGAATAGTCTCCAGGGTACAAGGCACTTAGCCACTATTATCGCCAGTGGATCAGCTGGGCTCGGCTCAATAATCTTTCACTTTAACTGTTTATTGTCTTATCCATGTATTATTTAATAGATATTTCCTTAATAGACATGCATGCCCATTGGACTTCCCGCTCACACCTCATCCACACCTGCTCTCCCCAAAAGCTAAGTCCCATATCTTGGGACTTTTATGCCTTCTAGAACATCCATACATCCTCTCCCCTTTTCCTTACTTACCATGAATGCCCAACTCCTAGGTATATAGGTTGAGACCCACTCTCCCATACCTTTGGTTTAAGTCACCATAACCCTTTAAGGTTTTCTCTTGAAAACCTTAATATGGCCTATATGGCCTAACCTCTCCCTATCATACACAACCCAGGTTATCGTTATTCCCAACTCTTCACCCCACTCGATCCACACCCAAAATCCCAACCTTACCTTCCATTCCACACGTGTGTCCATGAAAGGCCATACCAAAACCCTAACATCACTCCTTTCTCATATGTCATCCCTTCATCATCCTCACTTACTGTTCCCTTTTTTCCATGACACACATTTACCCTCCATGTGACACCATTCCACTCTCACCCCATACTATAATATCCTTCATTATTTATCCCTTCTACAGCTTCCCCACTTAGGGTTTTCCTCCTCAAACCCTAGCCAAGTCTCCCCCATGCACCCTTATACCAACCCACATACTATTTTTCACATATGGACTCCAATAACCCGCAAAACTCTTCCCTCACCTTAATTAACCCTCAAGTAAACTTTTCCCATGTAAAGGTCATCCCCATGCAAATACTAACCATCCTATGCAAGCCTTACACCCCACCATGCAATATTTAGCCCATCCTCTTAATTTTTTCATATTATCCCTTAGTTGTCCACCCATAGGTCATGAGATACTTAGGTCATTCATACCCCCCTCTAATACATTCACTTTCTTTAGTCCTTTTATATCATCAAAACCACATCATACTACTTGAAGGCTCTTAGCATGCATGTCAAATAGGGAAACCATAAATAAGCACAACACTAGTATAAGTTATATTACCATATTACACCTACCATAACAACACATACAACTTACCTTAGCTCCATGCTTAGCAAGCTGCGCTACAAGTGCATAATTCATAACCACATAAAGTACACTCATATATCCAACACACATAACACATAATAGGCCTTAACCACAACCTTACCTAAAACACTAGGTTTAACTTCCCTTCATTATCCCCTAATCTTACCTTTAGTGAGAACTAGTATTGGTGATAATCATAATATTAGACTTAATAGCATAAATAATCTTATTATTATTAAAGTAGTTAACAACACTATTAGGGGTAATATTAGCCTAAAATAGGATTAGGTAGTCATAATAATCATGGCAGAATAATAATAATAATAATAGTAATAATAATGATAATGATGATGATGATGATGATGATGATAATAATAATAATAAGGCTAAAATAATAATTATACTCAAGATAATTCATACTTAAGTAATATCAAAGGTTAGGGCACAACCTAGGTGAAGATGACAGCTAGGGTGGTGGTGGCGGCAGAAGTGGTGGTGGTTTTAAAAAAGGTTAGCCTTTTAGGGCTGGAAAATAGAGAGGGAGGTGATGTTTGTGAGGTGGTGGACTCTTTGTACTGAGAGGGTTGCAGTGGTGGTGGTGGTAACGCAGCAGGGTGGCGGCGTAGGTGGTGGTGGTAGTGGTGGCCGAGGATGGTGGAGAAGGAGAGAGGAGGAAAGAGAGAGAGAAAGGGAAAAGGAAAGTTAGGGGAGGTAGAAGAGGGTCTACTGGGTTGAGTGGGTGGTAGGGGAGGTGGTGGTTGTGGCAGAGGAGGTGGTGCACGGCGACAAGAGAGGCAATAATGAGGTGCAAAGACCAGCTCGAGCTGCCTACTTTGCATGATCAGGGTGGGCTATGTAGGGGAAGTTAAGGGAGGCAAGTGGCTTGGTTTGGTGGAGGGTGATGTAGGGAAAGGGTTGCGTGGTGTTTCAGGTGGTGGAGTTGCACAACGACGGCTGGGGAAGTGTCTAAAGTTGAGGCGACGAAGATGGTCGAGCTTTTCAAGGTAGAGCAAAGGAGGGGAAATGGTGGACGGTAAGGGGTATTTATAGGTCAAGGGGAAGAAAAGGAAAAAGTGGGAAGGGGAAAAGGGAGCAAGGGCAGTAGGAGCTCGCCGACTGGTGGTGGTAGGCCGGTACGAGCGTACGAAGGTGCAAGGTTGCAGGGTCATAGATAGGGAAAAAGGAAGGGAATGGGCATACAAGGGAGGCAGGTGTAGGGTGGGTTTTGCTTGAATTGGAAAGGAAAGGGATGGGGGAGAGAGAAGGGAGCAGGTCGGTTAGTATAATGGTAGGAGGAAGGAGGACGGTGGCAGGTGTCACGCGTGACCTGTAGCTCGAGGAAGGGAGAATGAAGGAGGAAGAAGAAGGGGTACGGGTGGCCAGTCAGGGAAAAAGAAAGAAATAAAATAGAGGGGAGAACTGGGCGAGCGAGGGAGGAAAAAAAGAAAAGAAAGGGAAGACGGGCCGTGCTTCGCGCGGGGGGGGGGGGGGGAGAAGAGAGGGGGGGAAGGTTGGGCCGCACAGGTAAAGCCCAATCAGGGAGAGAGGAAGAGAAAAAGAAAAAGGAGAAATGAAAAAAAGAAATAAATAAAAAGGAAAATAGGGTAATTGGGGTATTTAAGGTATTTTTAGTATTTTTGAATATTTAAAAATAATAAAAATTAAAATATTTTTATATTAATTTAGAAAATTTTGGGTAAATCTTCATAAATTCTATTTTAATTAGAAAATTACGCTAATCTTCCCTAATTAAATTCTTTATTATTTTCCTCCTTTTTGTCTTAATTACTCCATTATTAAAATTATTATAGTTAATTAATCTTGCATAATAACCCCTATTTTATTATAAATTCCTAAATTAAAGTTTTGGGGTGTTACACCATTATTCTTGAATGGTGGAATGGTCTAAAACACCTTTCAAAGACAACACACCTGAGCTACTATTATAGTATGGTAGAACGGACCCAACACCTCTCAGAGCAAAAATGCTCGTATGCTATTATTATTAAACCGATGGAACAATTTAAGAGACAACACACTTGAGCCACTAATAATATCTGATATAATGGACTCAACACTTTAGTCCTGACACACATAGTCTTTCACTTTAAATAATTAGTATCTTTGCTATTAATACTTTATCTCTTAATTGTATTTTCATTCACATTGAGTATGGGCTCCTAATATTCTTAATCTGGCAGAACGAAATAACGCACCTCTCAGGGACAATACACTTGAGCTACTATTATTATCTGGTGGAAGAGACCCATAAAAATACCTCGACCCAACTCACGTGATCTTTCACTTTAAGTGATTAGTATTTTATTTAGAATTGATTGTATATTTGAGATTATCATGTGGGACTCATATAGGTATGTAAGACATATAATTGAATAACATAATTACGACTGCATAATTATCCTTAAATGTCCATAATACACTTAGGATAGTTAAAATGCTCATATTATTCCAAAAACTTATAAATCCCAATACTATTACATACAAATATCCAATATTCATTCGGTACATATATCCTCAATTATTCATATAGATGTATATCCAACATTATACCAAAAATATACTTCCACAATTTCATTACTTTCAAGATATCATATCATAGAATAACATCAATCATATAACATGTCCAACATAAAAGCACATGCACATACACATGAAGTCCTAGCTATGACATGTATTGTTACCAACAAGGATATCGAGCTCTAAGTACATAAATCCTAAACTGCCTTCTTTATGATCACCCGACTATTATATATCATCTACGATAATAAGATAATACATAATTAGGCTTAAAGATTATAATCAAGGAAAAAGTTAAGGTAAAAGGGGGGTAAAAATGGAAATAAATGGATTCAAAGGGAAGCTTGAGTTGTGTGGAAGTGTGGTGGAAGTTATGGTGGAGCTATGGTGGTGTTTAGGTGTGCTAAAAGAGAAGCACAAGTAAGAAAGAGGGCTATATGGGTGTGTGGCATGAAATTCACGCTCAGGTGGTGAGCTAGGAAGTTGCACAGGCAGGTTTTGTGAAGGAAGAATGGTCGTGTACATGCAACACAAGAAAGAATAGGGGTGCACGGGCATGTATGAGGCTATGCTTGGCTAGTGCGAGTATGCATGGGCTAATTGTATGAGCATGTACAAGTGCTCGATTATAATGCACGCCTGTACGAGTGACCGTGCATGATTTGTGTACCTCACAAAAGCCCAACAAGGCATGAGAAAGAGGCAGCGATGGGCAGCGATGGTTGGCAACGGTAAGAGGGATTGATGGGGTGGTTGTGGTGGTTGATTTACCAAGCCATGGTGGTGGTGCATGGATGGTTGTTTGTGGTTTGATTGAGAAGAAGAAGAAGAAGAAGAAGAAGAAGAAGAAGAATGGTTTTCTCAAGAGAAAATGGGGTATTAAATGAGGGAGGGAGAAAAAAGAAGGTAGTATATATGTGTGTATATGGTGATGTGCAAACGAGGAAATGGAAGAGGAAGGTGATGATGCTGATGGTGATGATCGATAGTAGAGGCACAAGGGTGAGGAGTAGGGGCACAATGTAGAGGCTAAAAAATTCAATGGGATGATATGGGAGATGATGGTTGAGATGAGATTTGTGTGTTGCAGAGGTTAAGGAACTTACACACAAGGCAGGAGAAGGAGAAGAAGAAATCAGCGCAAGAAGGAGGAAGGAAAGAGGAAAAAGGAGAAAGAAAAGAAAAAGGAAGAAAGGGCTTAAGGTTAGGGTTAGATTAAATTTGATTTGCTAAAATTTGGTAATATTAAAAAATATATATCAATCGGGATTAAGGTTGGGTTAAGAAAATATAATTTACCCGAGTCAAAGATTAGGATTAGGTTAAGATTTTGGATTAAGGAATTAGGGTAAGGCTAAAATAAAATTATATCAAGATTAGAATTGGATTAAAGTGATAATTATACAGGATTAGGTTTAGCAAAATTTTCTTGATATTATAGATATGCTATGCAAGATGAAGTTAGGAAGGAGAAGGATTATCTATGTTCTTATGTTGGACCCAAAATAGATTTACATATGTTTGGGGAAACCAATTTCACTAAATAAGATGTTTGAAGTGGATGTAGAGCAATGATCGACTTTAGGGTAGTGAATGATGAATGGAAAACATTTACATATGTAGGAGATAATAACCATTATCTTGCAAAAGGTGATAAGTGATACCTCCTCAGATCTCATTGGAATATTAGCGGAGAGAAATAAAATGTAATAAATACATTAAATAAATCTAGCTTGTTCACTATTGATGTATATATTTACTTATTAGTAGATGTAAGTGGTTTAACAATCTTAAATATACCAAATGAGATTGTTACAACTATATTAACAAGTAGCGAATGATTATGATTGAAGCTGGTGATGCTCAGATTTTAATAGATTCCTTTAAACGGAATAAGAAGGATGGCCCCTTGTTTTTCTACACTCAACAAGTAGATTAAAAAGGTAGAATAAAATTTATCACCACATATAAGAATTTACCTTCATGATGGAGTGTTTTTGTAATACCCAAAAATTTTTAATAAACAAAATAAATATACAATAACAATATAAGATACAAAATTTATTATTTAACCTAATTTTGATATTTTATTTTAATTATTTAGTCAAGAGTAATTTATAGGAAATTTATAACAATTCTATTTATTTATATAATTATTTTTTGGCACTAAGCCAAATTTATCCCAACATCCAACCTAAATCCCACAATTTTTCTTCTCTTCTCTCTATCTCCCATTTCTCTTTTCTCCTTTTTCATTTTCTTCCTTCTTTTTTTCCCTTCCTCTTTCTCCTTCAGGGTTGCGTTGTTCCCAGCCCAGTCCCCTCCTTCTTTCTCTCTTCTTTTCTTCTCCATGGGCGGCCCAATCTCTCCCCCATCTCTTATTTTCTTTCTCCTCGGGCGGTCGACCCCTTTCCTTCTTTTCCTTTCTTTCCTTTTTTCTCCCTATACTCTTTTCTTCTTTCCATTTTTCTCTCCTTCGTCTTCCTCATGCTTGTCTCCCTCGTGTCACCATCCTTCCCCTTCCATTTTCATCCCACATAACTACCCCTGCACCCAACCAGGATTTCCCCCTTTCCCTTCTCAACCATGCAGATCCATACACTTTGACATATGCCTTGCACACCCCCTACACTTGGCCATTGTACCCTTGCACCTGCCCCTACCCTACGTTACTACCTGCATCCTTCCTTTTTCCTATAACCTGGCGCACCGATCACCCCCATGTCATCTTCACCACATCCTCAACCCCTTCCTTGCATATAAATACCCCCTTTGATGCTCTCTCTCTCTTCTTCTCCCTTGATGAGACTTCCCCTATTTCTGCGCATCCTCTATTCCAGTCCTGCCATTATAATTGCACCTGGCCATACCCCTAGTGCCTCCCCTCTTCCCTACCTGTACACTACCTACACGTACAGAGCTCTCTTTTCCCCTCCTTCTTCCCTTCTTTTTTCCCTGAGCTTGCAGCTGTTGTAGGTTGCATCTCCCGTTGCCACCACTTCACCTCACCTTAGCCACCCTGCACAGGTGCCCCAACCTATGCAACTATCCCTAGCAACCCATTTCTCTCCTCCCTTTCTCCCCTCCTTTCTCCTCCTCCCTCTCTGCTGTGTGCCTCTACACCACCGTTGACCACTAGTTCGGCTGCCATAACCATCCCTTTTACTAGCCTATCCCGTTACCAACACCACCCTTGATCCCATACTTCTAAACCCTACCTTTTTGACCAAAAAATTGGCTGTTGCCGCCGCCGCTGCCACTGCTATGACCACTGTCGTACCACCACACCATTTTTCTTTCCCATTCTAGTCAACACCACTTTCCTCTATTTAAGTTTTTATTAGAATAGATTCCCTCCTCATTATTCTTTTATTGTGAAAAAAAATGAAAAAGGAAAATATAGCCTAAGTTTGGATGTTTTTATTTTCTAGATACTGTTCTGGTGACAACGAGGGAGGAGGTGTAGGTTATTCGTGATTTGGGATCAGAACCATTTTGGTAAGGATACAGTCATAGTTAGGGTACTATTTTTTTTTTAAAAAAAATATGACCTTATCATGTGCTTAGTGAAGACATGCATGAAATGTTAGATGGTCTAGGGTTGTATATGCAACTAAGCTTGGTAATGACTAAAGGTAAGAACTAAGAAGATGTGTGGACATGATTGTGTTAATTTAAGTGTTGACGTGTATTTCTATTTTATGACACTACATGTTTGAAAAGTTGGAGAGTTCTTGTGTTAGATGCCATGTGACTTAGGTAGAATTCTGAGACTTAGGGGCATTTTGCTCTATATTATGAAAAGTGGCCTATGGGATACTATAGGGAGTAATTTGGCCAAAAATCAGTTGGAGGTGCTATACAAAATAACTATGGTAAGAATAAAGAAGTATAGGGTAAACACAGTATGGGGAGGGTTAACCATGCATGGGGTGAGTTAAACTTAATGAGAGTTATGATTGGGGGTAATTAAAGTAAAGGTTGGTTGTTAAGAGTGGATATGGGGGTTAATTATGACATTGTTGGGTAGCTTTGCACATTTGGAGATCTCTTGGAGTGCTAAGGGATAAGAGGTTACTAAAAAGGTGGAACTAGGGTTTTGGTAGGTGAAAGCACGAAACAATAGGGGTAAGTTATTACTACATGTAAGAAATGAGGGAGTTGAGATGTAACCCTAGATTATGATGTTAATCATACTATTTGAGGATTTTGTACTAAATCTAATAGCCATGTGGGATAAGTGAGACCAGTTATAACCATAATGAGGAATTAAGGTTTCGAGAGGGATCCAATTTGGGAGGTTATTATCACATGTGATAAATGGGAGAGTTAGGCTACAAAAATTTAGGGGATGGATAATCATACTAATATATGATTAGTTATGGAAAGTTAGAGCTAAACAAGTAGTAGAGTAGGGGATAGGTCAACTAGGAAAAATTGGGGTTTTGAGGGGTAACCTTAGAGGCCAATGGTTATAATATGTGAGAAACGGGGGTAGTAGGCCATGCCTCATGATAAGAGGGAACTCTAATGATATTTTTGGGTTTTTTGGATAAATTAGGGACTCAAAGGAACATTAGGGGTTAAGAATGTACATGGGGTTATAAAATTAGGATTTATAAGGGGATAAATTAGTTCCGAGGTGGTAGTAGGGTAGAAGCCATACTTGAGTTGTGCATGTTTGTGTGTTGTATCTAGAACAATTAAAACATGAACATGACATTAATCACTTAAAGTGGAAGATCACTTGAGTCAGGCCCAGTTGTATTTGTCAATCCACCAGCGAGAATAGTGGCCATGAGCTTTCTGCCCTGGAAGTTATACCCTACTGTTCCACCAATGAGAATAAAGGGGGTCCCAAACTCAAGAAATAAAACACTTAGATAATAATAACCTTTAGGAAGACACTAACTACTTACAATGGAACACTACATGGGCCGAGATAGGTTGTACCTTATTTACCAGTCCACTGATGAGAATAGTGGCCAAGAGCATTCTACCCTAGGGTTGTACTTGATTTATCGGTCCATTGGTGAGAATAGTGGCCAGGAGAGTGTTGTCTTGGGGTTGTACTTTATTCACCGTTCCACCGGTAATAATAGTGGGGTCATTGAACCCACATGGATATAATTCATAAGTTGAATATTTATTGCACTAATGTCTTGAGCCTAGCTAATAATGAATGGACCAATATGATCTACCTATGTGCATTTTATTTCTTATTGTGGTGTTATTAATATCTCTAACCTACTTAACTATATTGTTACCTTACTTAGTACGTAGTGTACTAATCACCCCTTTTATAGGTGCTGCTCATTCCCACAAGCAGTGACCCCTTCCAAGTTTGTGCAAGTGAATGAGGATTCTTTGAATGACTTTGCTGCATATGATGATATAATTGGGGCAGAGTGATATTGTTGTGTCCAAGGTTGGGGACTAGAGATAATGACATCCAACTGTTGTCTTTTTCATATTTCTTTGCATTAGTGTTTTACTTTTGTTGAACAATGTTTACGTATTTTAGTATTTTTTTTAAACAAACACTTAACCCTATTTATGTTATGAATTGTTACTTTGCTATGATTATCATGGTTTGTGTACCAATTTTATTGTGCCTTGTAGTTGGTATAAGGATGGCCTGGGGCCAAACTTATACCAACTACAAGGCACAAAACACCCTCCTCTATAGCTGGATGATCTCATGTTAAAAACAAAAATTTTCAATGGTAATCATAGGGGTGTTACAATTTGAAATTATTATCTTTTATCCTTTTCATGAAAATTTATCATTATAATAAAGTTTGGTACTAAATTAGTAAAATTACCGTAATAGGGTTTCAATGAAATTTTAGTCATTATGACCAAAATGTGCCTCAATGTGAATAATGTGACTTGGTTGGCCTTAGTAGATGGTTAGTTTACCTTATTCTTGACTCTTAACTTTTGGGTCGGCTATTGACCATAGGTTTAACATGAATAAACATAATTTAAGGAAAAATGGTTAAGTTTAGAATGGATATCATATGTGTATTATGTGATATTTATGATCACCAAATAAAATATTAATATATTAAAGTGAAAGACTTTGAGTTTGGGAATGGTGGCTCCTTAGGGGTAGATATCCTAAGGACAAGGTGTAACACCTCCAAAAATTACAGTTGAAAATTTTCATTTAACTAAAACCATACACAAGGATATGGGGTGCTACCATTATGATCAACACAAGCCTGGCCTCCGGCTAGTTTCACACCAACCACAAAGCTATAAAATAATTTTTCAAGACATTAAATCCATTAAGACATAGAAGCATAGAAATCCGAAAGATTTATAAATAAAGAGAAAATCAGGGTGCGTGAATTAAAGAGTCATTATAGAATTAAAAATAATTGCAGTGTTAAGCCCTCGAGGGGAAAGAACAATACAATATAGATGTAGAATAAAACTGGAAAAGGGAGAATTCGGTCGACACTCACCCTCAGTCCCATGCCAAGCCCAATAGGTTATCACTCAGCAGCACCCGATGCATTGAGTGCGTCATAGATATCGAACACGACTTCTCCTACCTTAACCAACTCAGAAGGGACCTCTGCTAGTGGGAATGAGTAGCACCCATGGAACGGGTGATCAATACTCTCCGTACTGGTCAAGATAACCATATGAGTAAGGCCATGCAAGAACAATAGACAAGTAAGGCACACATTGCGTAGTTCAGGTTTATATCATCAATCCATACATGAACCATTATTTTCGTCTTACACATTTCCCATATTAATTCCGTGTGAGTATGGGAACCCAACTATTATAGCCGTCGGACCAAAAACACTCCGTAGGGAAAAAGGCACCTGACCACTATTATAGTCGGTGGACCAGATATCGCTCCACAGGGAAGAATGCACCTGACTACTATTATAGTCGGTGGACCGAAAATTACCCTCATTGGCTCCAACTCATGTGGTGTTCCACTATAAGTAGTTAGTATATTTCCTTAATTTAATTCTGTATAAGGTTTGGCTCATCGAGCTTGGGACCCCCACTATTATAACCGGTGGAACGAAAACACTCCACTATTATAGTCAGTGAACCAGATATCACTCCACAGGACAACATGCATCTGACCACTATTAGAGCCAGTAGACCAAAACTTATCCTCACTGGACCTGGCTCAATAATCTTTCACTTTAATTTTTTAGTGTTTTATTTGTATCTTGTTCCACACACAACCTAAACTAGACATGTATGACCCACTACACTTCCTATGCTCGACCCTTTATTCCCAGTTCTCCTAAAAAGCCCTGTCCCATATATTGGGACCTTTATGCACCCTATGACTCTGAGTCTTCTTCCCCACCTTTTTCCACTCACCATGAAAAACCCAAGCTCTTCTACACATGGTTCAAGGCCCACTCCTCATAATTCTATTTCAACACCTTATCACCCTCTAGGGTTTCCCTTCGAAACCCTAATCTAGCCTATGTGGCCTCACTTCTCCTGACCCTACACAACCCATACTCCTCTTTGCTACCAAAACCACCACTACCCTCAAACCACACCCAACATCACAACCTCACTACCCATCTTCTACATCTATATATATATAAAAACGGAGTTGTCTGGCAGACAATATACAAACAAATTTTCCCGCCTAAACTATATTCATTATTACTAATCATAAATTACTTCTGTCATATATTATTGCTAATTAATAAGATGGAATAATTAATATAACTATTTATTAATATAATGTGATTATTCATCTCTTATGTGCATTAAATGCATATAACTATTTATTTGCTGCACATTTATCGAACACCTAATTTTAATAAAATATTAATCAAATATTTTCTTAATTAATTATCTAAACATATGCAGAAAACTATGCAACTATTTATATCCTATGTGTAGTAAATACATATAACTAATTTTAATGAAGTATTAATTAAGTATTTTCTTAATTAATTACTTAAACATATGCAGCCAACTATTCATCTCCTACGTATTAATTGAGTTGTCAAACTCTTCATCTTCTACATATTAATAAATAAATAATATAAATAATTAATACACTATATAAAGTGCCATATATTATTGCTAATTAATAAAATGGAATAATTAATATAAATATTTATTAATATAATGCGACTTCATCTCCTATGTGCATTCAATATATATAACTATTTATTTGGTGTACATATGTCGAACAACTAATTTTAATAAAGTATTAATTAAATATTTTCTAATCAAATATTTTATTAATTAGTTATCTGAACATATGTAGAAAACTATTCATTTCCTGTGTATTAATTGAATTGTTACACATTTGAAAACTATTCATTAATATAATGCAACTATTCATTTCCTATGTGCATTAAATGCATATAACTATTCATTTGCTGTACATTTATCAAGCAACTAATTTTAATAAAATATTAATCAAATATTTTCTTAATTAATTATCTAAACATATGCAGAAAACTATGCAACTATTTATATCTTATGTGTAGTAAATGCATATAACTAATTTTAATGAAGTATTAATTAAGTATTTTCTTAATTAATTACCTAAACTAACTATTATCTCCTACGTATTAATTGAGTTGTCAAACTCTTCATCTTTTACATATTAATAAATGAATAATATAAATAATTATTACACTATATAAAGTGCCATATATTATTACTACTTAATAAGATGGAATAATTAATATAACTATTCATTAATATAATGCGACTATTCATCTCCTATGTGCATTAAATATATATAGCTATTTATTTGGTGTACATATGTCAAACAACTAATTTTAATAAAGTATTAATTAAATATTTTCTAATCAAATATTTTCTTAATGAATTATCTGAACATATATAGAAAATTATTCATTTTCTGTGTATTAATTAAATTGTTGGACTATTCTACATTTGAATATATAAATAATTAATACACCAAATAAAGTGCATATTCATTTGATTTACATGCATATGTCCATTGATACAATGTGAATAATGAATATAGTTTAGGCGGAAAAATTTGTTTGTATATTGTCTGCCAGACAACTCCGTTTTTATATATATATAGATAAATAAATAATATAAATAATTAATACATTATATAAAGTGCATAAACCGGTCAAACAACACATATGTATAGGTTCATATATATATTTATTTGCTGTCATATAACTATTCATCTGTTGCCATTATTATAATATAATTATTCATCTCCTGCGTATTAATTAAGTAATTATCTATAATTAAAACATCAAATGAAGTGGTTATATAAATTAATTACATATAACATTTCTACTTCCCACTTCCTCCCTTTATTAATTTTGATTTTGTCTCTGATTATATAATTAGAAGCCAGTTGAAAAATTAAAAACACTGCATAAGCTCAAGAGGGAGTAAAAGACAGAAGTATTCAAGTTTCAAAAATGGCACCTATCTACATATATCTAAACCAAATTCACCCATCAAAAGATCATTAGTGCATAATGGTGTAGTGAGTTAATCTAATATTTTCTAATTATTCTTTGTTTACTAGATGTCATAGGTAAGATTGTGAAAATAAAACTTGAAGGCATACGTTAGAACCAAAATAAGAATTTGACCGAGTTAATGGATATTTTGCTGGAGGACAATGAGTGAGTAGAAAGAAGAAATAATTTATCATATTATTGTTAACAGGTGTAATAGTTGCATCAAAAATTAATTCCTTGCTTTCTAGGTGTGATTATAAAAAAGAGAGGTTGGAATGTTGACTTTGGGATGATGAAGTTGGTCAACTTAAGAATTTTTTTAAGAGTAATTGTATGAAGCCAGTGATTGTTTTATGTTTAAAGCAACTGATTTTAGTGGTATTTTTAATAACAATTATTCACAACTAAATGTCATAAAAAAATTGCAACATCATTTGTTTGCAAAATTAATATTTTTCCCTATGTTACAGGTACAGTGAAAGTACATAATACTTTTCATATCAGCAAACTACTAATTATTTTATACAATGATAATAAATAAAATTCACGGTCAATCAAAATCCCATGTTGAATTACTATTGAAAAAACTAATATTTGGCCATGGTCAGTTTTACGTTATAGTGTCAAGAGTTACACATCGTAATAGACTAAAAATATTGATATGTGACAATGAAAGAAAAGAAAGTACATCCACAATAAATGTTGTCTTCAATGAATTGTTCCAAAATATCTAGCTACATTATGTATTTTCTTCTTCAATTATTTGCTCCATATACTTCATATTTGTCATTTCTATATATAATGTAATACTTTATTATTTCATATTTCTCCCAATATCTTATCCTTTATATTAACTATGATTTCTTATAATAATTTTATTACTTCTTATAATATTTTTTATTCTTATTATTTTAAAATTTATTATTACAATGTCTAAAATTCTACCCGTGCATCGCACGGGAAAATGTAACTAGTGTGACCATAAAAACCATAGTTCATTCCCTAAACCCTAGTACTTCTCCTTTCTTTTATATCATCCTCTCAACACCTAAACACCTTTTTCCACTTGGATCACTTCCCCTCCATATGACACCCCTTTCATTCTTATTCCCCACTCTAACCATTTCCTATAGTTTTCCCTTCCTTGTACACTTCTCTCACTTAGGGTTTCCTCCCAAACCCTAGCTAAGTCCCCCATGCACACTTATACCAACCCACATACTATTTTTCACATATGGACTCCAATCACCCCAAAAACTCTTCCCTTACCTTACTTAACCCTCAAGTCAAATTTTTCCACGTAAAGGTCATCCCTATGAAAGGGCTAACCATCCCATGCAACCCTACGCTTCCCATGCATATTTTAATCCACCCTCTTAATTTATTCACATTATTTATTCCCTTAATCCACCTATAAGTCATGAGATTTTAGGTCATTCTTGCTACCATCTAGTTAACTCACTTACCTTACTCCCCCTTTTCCTTTCACAACCACATTCCACTACTTAAAGCCTCCTATCATGCATATCATGAAGGGAAATATCACGTAAGCACATTACAAGTACAAGTAACAATACCATAAAAACATATACAACTTACCTTAGCTTCATGCTTAGTAAGCTGCATTACAAGAGCATAATCCATAACACATAAGGTGCACACATATAACCAACACACATAACTAGGGATGAAAATTTTTTCCGCAGGTTTGGGGCCCCGTCGGGGATTCCCGTTTGGGTTTGGGTTCAGGGAGAGAATTTAGGGATTAGGTTTTGGTTTAAAGATTTTTTTGGGGACGGGGCGAGGTCGGGTTTGGAATCCCTTTCCTCAAATTGCCCCGAATAATTATATATATATATATATATATATATATATATATATATATATATATAATATAATATAATATAATATAATATAATATAATATAATATAATTTTTTATAGAATATAAATTTAAAGTATAATATAAAAAAAAGACTTGAGGATCAGGGATGGGAATAGGGATCGGGTCGGGTTTTAAGGTCGAGGAATAAATTGGGGATGAGAAATAAATCGGGAATCAGGTCGGATATGGGTATTTGATCCCCGCGGGGATTGGGTTGGGGAATCCTAGATAAAAAAAATTTAGAGATCGGATCAGGTTTGGGGATTATTTTTCTTATCGGTTTCGGGGATGGGGATGGGGTCCCTGTCCCCGACCCGCCTCGTTGCCATCCCTACACATAAAACATAGTACACATATTTAGACCTTAACCATATCCTTACCTACAATGACACTAGACTTGAAGCACGCTCCTACGCCTCCTTATGGGTTGACTTGGTTCACCTATAAGAGGAAAACACTAGGGTTAACTTTCCTCTTATTAATTTCATTATCTCCTACTTTACCTTTAGTATGGGATAGTGTTAGTGATAACAATAATAATAATAGCTTTAGTAGTAATAATAAGGGTATTATCCTTAAAGTGGTTAATAATACTATTAGGGGTAATATTAGCCAAAATAGGATTAGGTGGTCATAATAGTCATGGTAGAATATCAGTAACAATATTAATAATAATAATGATAATAATGATAATGATAATAATAATAATAATGATAATAATAATAATAATAATAATAATAATCATCATCATCATCATCATAAGGGTAGAATAATAATTATGCCTAAATAATTCATACTTAAAAAATATCAAGGGTTAGGACACAACTTAGTAAAGGTAGCAGCTAGGCGGCGGCGGTGACGCTGGAGGTGGAAGTGGCGGTTTTGGGGAAGGTGGGTCTTTTAGGGCTGGAAAAGAGAGAGAGATATATGGTGGTTGTGGGGTGGCAGACTCTATGGGCTAAGAAGGTTGCAATGGTGGTGGTGGCACAACAAGTGGTGGTGGTTATGGTGGCCGAGAGTGGTGGAGAGGGAGGGAGGAGGAAGGAGAGGGAGAAAGGGAAAAGGAAAGGTAGGGGAAGGTGGAGGAGGGGTCTAATGGGTTGAGTGGGTGGCAAGAGGGGTGGTGATTGTTGTGGCAGAAGGGGCGGCGCACAGTGGCAAGAAGGGCGACGATGAGGTGCAAAGGGTAACTCAAGCTGCCAACTTTTCATGATCGAGGTAGTTTGTGTAGAGGGATTCAAGGGCGGCAAGTGGCTTAGTTTGGTGTAGGATGATGTAGGGAAGCGATTGGGTGGTCTTTCGGGAGGTGGTGTTGCACAACGACGGTTGGGGCGGTGTCTAAAGTGGCGCCGACAAAAATGGTTGCATTTTTTTGGCAGAGTAAAGGAGGGAAAAATGGGGGACTGTATGGGGTATTTATAGGCTAAGGGAGGGATAATAGGAAAAGGGGGAAAGAGCAAAATAGGGTAGGGGTGGTAGGAGCTCGCCGGCTGGCAGTGGCAGGCCGGTACGAGCCTATAAAGTTGTAGGGTGCATGCACAAGGTGGGGGAAAAGGAAGGGAAGGGGAGCACACGAGGGAGGATGGTGAAGGGGGTTTGGCTCGGATTGGAAAGGAAAGGGACAAGGGAGAGAGAGGGGAAGTGGGTCGAGGTGGTACGATAGTAAGGTAGGTCGGTCGGTGGCAATTTTGCAGGCTCAACCTACAGCACGAGGGAGGGATAAGGGAGGAGGAAGAAGAAGGTGTTGGGTTTGCCGGTTGGGGGAAAAGAAAAGAAAGAAAAGAAAGAAAAACCAGGTGGGCAAGGGAGAGAAAAAAAAGGAGGGAGCAGGCTGGGCTCCACGTGGTGGAAGGAGAAGAAGGGAAAGGTTGGGACAAACAACAAGGCCCAACCAGGGGAGAAGAGGAGAAAAAAGAAAAAGGAGAAAGGAGAAAAAGAAAGAAAGAAAATGTAAAAAGGAAAAAAAGAAAAAATGAAAATAGGGTAGTTGGGGTATTTAGGGTATTTTTGGTACTTTTGAATATTTAAAAATAATAAAAATTAGTAAAATAATAATTAAATTCCTTTTATATTAATTTAGAATTTTTTTGGATAAATCTTCCTAAATTCTATTTTAATTAGCAAATTACCCCAAATTTCCCTAATTAAGTTCTTTATTATTTTCCTCCTTTTTTGTCTTAATTATTCCCATTATTTCATTAACATATTATATTTAATTAATCTCACCAATAAATCCCTATTTTATTATAATTTCCTAAATTAGGATTTTGGGGTATTACACAAGGTTTAGCCTTTGTTTTAGTTTGGCATGGTTTGCTTCGTTGGTGTGCCTTAATGCCTTGGTAAGGTCCTAACCTACTCTAATTGGTCCTTGAGACTTCTAAGGGGGCATGTATACTTGAGTATTAGATAACCTAGGTGGCATGAAGGTAATATATTTTTCTCGTGTGCTAATGTGATTAGGTGTATGTCAGTGTACCTAGGTCTTATGATATAAGGGTACCATCTTTCCCTTGTACGCCACTGTAGACAAGTTTTTGTTAGTGTTTTTGGGTTGATATTATCTCTCTTTGAGTAAGCTAAATCATAAGGAAGTAGCTTTTTTAATGACCCTTAGTATGTATTGGATAGTTAGCTCGATAGTTTCCTTTGTGTCATGCCTTTAATATTTTGAATTGATTTGATATGGTTGGTCAGTAAAGCTTTAGTACACTACCCTACTTGTCGTGGGTTATGGTGTGGTTATTATGGATTTTGAGGTGGTTGTAAAATGGTTAAGTGTGTTGGTATGATGAGTATGAGGCATTGGTGGCATATCTGTTATAACATGTTCATTGTATCTTGTCATCGCATGTGTTTTTATGCTATAAGCATGTCTTCTATCATTGTATGATTTTGTATAATATGAGCATGCTATCTCTTATGAGGCATTGCGACTTACTCAATATGATGAATTCGTACTAATACTACATTTGTAGATTATTATGTACATCCCATAAAATGACACAAGGCATACATGCGTAGTGAGGATTTGTGGGAATATATTCCCTTCGAGAAATGGGTTTTTGGGTCTAAGAGTTAGGAAAAACTGGTGTTGTACCTTTGAGTGCCAGATTTTATTGTAGTCAATTTTCCAGGTAAAGGAGGGTAAATATATAACCTGAGACTGTACAAATACACTGGGCATACCCAGAAGCAAAACGGATAGGCTTACCACAAGATCGGTAGCTCTATCAGGAACAAAAGAACACCACTAAAACATCACATAATTAGAACCCGACTAGTGGAGGTTTACAAAGACATCTCATAAAATAAAGAAGACATAGCATTTAATTTGAGTGACCAGTCCTCTAGTGTCAAGGTCCCTAGAGTCAAAGGCAATGGCGTTTCGGGCTCTCCAAATAATATAAGTAGAGGCAGCTAAGGTCAGAGTCCGAGCTTTAGTCACCAACTTGTTACCTGTTTTCTGTCTTCTATATTATTCCAAGGTCCCTTACAGCACTAAATAGAGATGTAGACCCTCTGGAGATTCCAAGCCAGGATCGTAGTCAATTTTCCTTTTGGATTCTTATGTATCCTTGTTGGCATGGAGGATGTATTATCATAAAATTGTATCTATATTATTGTCTCTTCTTTTTCCATCTTGTTTGTTTTTTACTAACTTATTTTAATCTTATCACTTGACATAAGAAAAGGTAAAAAGACCAAACTTATAATAAGTATGACAATAACAACTAATATTTTGATATTACATTTTTACAAAATAAATATTTTAAGTACTAAATGGTGGTATTAAAATTATATATTTTGGATTCCATCATGCTGATGTTAAATGTTAATTATGGTTGAAAATGGTTTCTTTTTAATAGCCTTGTATTTGACATAAGACAAGCAATTAGCATTTATCTTGCATTATGTGACAGTAACACCCCCCATTCAAACAATTTAGATTGTGCAAGCCCTTTTTTATATAATAATAATAATATGTGAAAATGAGGGTGTTACAATTTTCTAGGCTTGTTTGGTATGAGGGTAATAGGGGGAGAAAATTTTCTCCTATTTTGTATCTTTTATGTCAAATATTTAGAAATAATTTCCCTGAAATACCTATATTAGTCCAAACTAAGTCTTCAAATGGGTATAAATCCAACAAAATGTTTTTTCATGTTAAATAGACTATCAAGAGATGCAAAATATAGGGACTTCCACCCTTATTACCCTAATGCCAAACAATCACTTAATGTATGTTATACCATTTACCTTGTAGGTCATTAATTCTTATTTTGACATTAATAAACTTTTTAAAGGGGTTTTCATGTTTGATTACATAAGTATTGTATACTTAGAAGTTATGATCATCACAGTCAATCAAATCATCTAAGCACTAATGATAAAAGAAAACTCATGTTTCTTATAGAAAGGCAATAATCACACATACAAAAGCTTCAAAGACTTGGGCACATGGTAGAATTATTCTAAGTCCTTTAGGCTAGATTGTATGGTTGTTTGAACTTTGAGTACTTTGAAATTATCTTGAAAATATATATTTAAAAACCTTCTTATATATTCTTTAACAAAACATTTTTAAGTTGGTTTTACATTGGAATATGAATTTCAAGTAGTTGGACTTGGTATTGGTTTTTAGTTAATACTCGTCGACTGGTATTAGAAAAAGTTAGTCAACTAGTTTTTAGAAAAATGCTAGGATTAGAAAAATAGTTAACTGGCTTCTTTCTAAACCACTCACCTAGTTTTACGCAATCAATAAACTAGTTATTTAGTTCCAGAAATCACTTGGTCTTGACTTGAAACCAACAACTTAGCTTATGTTTGGAACTACTTATTAAAATTAGTTATCCTTGATAATTAATTATTTTGAAATCTTTTTATCCTAAAAAATTTCCAAAGTAAGTAGTTATTATAGATAACTACATTTAAAAAGTAGCTCCAAATAATTTATTAATTGTTGCTTAACTAGCCATTTGGTCAAAATTAATCAACAATTTGGGTAACCAATCAACTAGTTATTTTGTCCAAAACTAGTTTGGTCCTCAATTTTGTATATAATGGTTAATTGTAATACCCTTAGTCAGTATGACCATGAAGGGCTACCGTGGAGTGCTTTTGGATTGATTGGCCGGCTTCATAGATCAACACGAGTCCTTTTAACGTACTTTGTCCTCACTCACACGCTTCTGAAGAAATTTTTAAAACTTCCCAGGAGTGTCACCCGTCCTAAAATTGCTCCTCAGCCAGCATGCTTAACTGCAAAGTTCTTAGGATGGAATCATAAAAAAATAGTATACTATGTTGATATAAGTAACCAGATCAATCTTTATAACACTCTGCACAATTTGGGGTATTACATTGATTTTTAACACCTTGAGTCGAGACCACCACTCGGGGGCAATCTTGGAGCACTTTTGGATTGATCGACCGGTCCCACATATCAACATGAACCTTTTCAGCATGCTTTGTCCTCACTCACGCACTTCTTAGAATTTTTTTTAAAAAAATTATAAAACTTCTCAAGAGGGTCACCCATCCTAAAAATTACTCCACGGCTAACACGCTTAATTGTAGAGTTCTTTTGACAGAATCACCAAAAGGATGGTATACCATGTTGATATAGTAGTAGTAGATCAATCCTTATAACACTCCCCTCAATTTGGGGTATTATATTCACCCCCACTCAAAGAATGCAACGTTCTGATTGCACATCAACCAATAACTGTCTCAATACAGTTTATCCCAAGAATCTTCCCATTAGGCAACTGACCGGCTCGTCTAAGTTTAGATCGCGGTCGCGGTTTCACTTTGATACCATTTGTAATACCCCGAGTCGATACGATTATGCGGGGGCTACCTTGGCATGCTTTTGAATTGATCGGATGACCCTATAGATCAACACAAGTTCTTTTAGTGGGCTTTGTCCTCACTCATGCACCTCTCAAGAAATTTTTAAAATTTTTTAAAAACTTCCCATGATAATCACCCATCCTAAAAATTATTCCACGTCTAGCATGCTTAACTGTGGAGTTCTTAGGACGGAATCACCAAAAAGATGGTATACCATGTTGATATAAGTAGCAGATCAATCCTTATAACACTCCCCTCAATTTGGAGTATTACGTTCATCCCCACTCTAGAGCGCTTTTGGATTGATCACCTGATCCCACAGATCAACATGAGTCCTTTTAGTATGCTTTTTCTTTATTCACGTACTTCTTGAGAAATTCTTAGAACATTCTAAAGCTTTCCAGGAAGGTCACCTATCCTAAAAATTGTTCCATGGCTAGCACACTTAATTGTGGAGTTCTTAGGACGAAATTACTAAAAGGATGGTATATCATGTTGATATAAGTAGTAGATCAATCCTTATAATACTTCCCTCAATTTGGGATATTACATTAATTTATTTAACCAATCAACTAGTTTTTCACAACCAGTTAATGAGTATCCCTACAACAACTATAAAATCTTAATGGTGTAACTTTTTCTATCAAGGAAAATAGAAAACTAATCAATTGGCTTTTATGGACCAGTCGATTGGCTATGCAATAATTGTTAGTTTGAATGTCCTTTTATGCATTAAATGCTCACCAATAGTCATGAATCGTGTGACACATAAATGGAGTATCAATTGTTTTTAGCACCAATTGAGCTCATTAAATATAATTCATTAACTCTGTTCTATACTATCTTTCTCAAGCATTTAATGCTACTTAATTTTATATTCCTAAAGTTTCTTGAAAACTTCTAATTGTTAATTGTTCATACATTCTAACCTAGAGTGATCATACAATATACTACTCATATTCTCTATCTAGATCAATTTCATATCTTATAAATTAGTAAGAATTTTTGTAATTACCACAACACTCTCTTAAAAAAATCATTATTAAGAGCTTGTGTGTGCTTAGCATTCTTATAGAGACTCTTGAGTATAGAGAAAATAATTAGGTTGAGCTATAAATATTTATCATGAAATTTTATTCATTAATTTAAAGTGAGAGGGTCATCAATAAATACACTTTATAGTATTAAAATATAAAAGAGAGAATATTTTAATAGTGGATGTAGAAAATTTTGATTTGGGTAGTCTTGAGCCACTATATATTACACGTCAAAATTTTAATTTGCTAGTTCAATTCAAATAACCACATTCATCCCCTTTGATGGTTCTTTCAAACACAATAGAATACAACAAATTCCCTCCATAGGTTGTGTAATAATAGGGACTAGTCATTTTAGGTACTTCTTTTTTTTTCTTTTTGGTGAATCCAAATTACCTTGATCCCTCACTCATATAAGTGATAGGATTCACATCTATCTAGGCCCACCTAAGAATTTCTTCACTCGGGAAATGTCCATTAGCACATTGAGGTCTAACACAAGAAAATGAAACAGTTAAGGAGTATGGATTCTAACCATAAATAATTATAAAGAATATTAACATTAATATTATTCATTTATGTGGTAGAATATAAATTTATTGGTGTGTTACATTTAGAAATGCTAAGACACTAAGATCAACTAATTCAAGTGGTATAATTTGATAAGTGAACCATTAAGCCCTTGTTTGGTATTACTTAATTTTAATAATTCCTTTTAGATAAAACTACTTTTATAAATCTATTTTTTAAAAAGTACTTTGTCAAGTAAAATATATATTTGTTTTCACTTTTATTGTATAAGTGATTATTCTAAAAAATTACTTATTATACTCTATTAGTGTTTGGTTTTTATTTTTTTTACAAATTTACTTTTCATTTTTTATCTTCAATTTTTATATTCTTATATATATCTTTTAGTAATTATTATTATTATTATTATTATTATTATTATTATTATTATATAAATTCTTTTTTTAGAGTACTGGTAATAATTTACAAAGCATCATCATGTTTTTTTTTTCATCCTGTTATCATATGTGTTTGATACATAAATTATTATTCAAAAAATTATGATGGAACTAAACACACATGCCTATGTATGGTAGCAGTATCGATCATTACCGAACTTTTTTTGAAGAGAGAAGGATTACAAGATCAAGCTAGAACCTTTGAACTTTTCATCCATAATCTGATCAAGCTTCTTTGACATTTCCTGAATGAGAAAATTTTCCCAATCTCCAACCTTACCTTTCCTAAAGTAAATATTACTATTAGTGTCCAGTGTTGTTCCTCCACGATGCTTCCCATTCTTGTTCACATCGAAGTTGCTCAATTTCTCAAAACTACACACGTCCACAATCTTGTCCACCACTCCTTGTTCCTCTTCTTCAGTAGAAAAAGGTTGGCCTAGAAATTCAGCCAATTTTTTCACATGACCTCTTGTATCTCCCATCATCTTTTCATATTTCAAGAAGAGTATATTATCAGGTCGTTCTATGCTTGCTTCCCAGTACCCCAACACGTGATCCCAATACGGGACATTATATGATATCCCATGACAGAACAGATGCAATGACTTCTTTATGGGGATAGGTTCAGCGTCCGTGATCACAACAGCTTTTATTCTGTTCATGAAGTGCCATAATAATGCACTTTGAAAGCTCAATCCGGTAAACACTTTCTTTTTTTATAATAATGATGGAACATAGAATGCGCTTGGGATTAGCTTAGTAGTTAGCTCCAAACAAAAGATAGAGGAGGCATAAATGTCAGTAGTAACACTGATATCATCTCATCACTACCCACTTATAAAATCCGAGAACAGAGAATTGCTTATGGTGTTCTTGTGGTAGTAGCATCTAGGACAACACAATACAAGCAATAGATGACAAAAAATTGCACCGATTAACTAACCCGAAATTCAGTGCCTGCATCTGGGGACCTCCATCTTCTCCCTCTGTGTGCGTAAATATTGGTGCTGATCAAAGACAGAAACTTCAATTAGGCCGGGGGAAAGAGGCAGCTGAGAAAACATGGCAATGGGATTTACAATGAGTCTCAATTTGATCCTCCTAATGGATATGGTTACGACCAATATCCTCCCCCTTTTCCACCTGTCAACCACAATTCAATCCAACAAATCTCCACCATCATCAAACCAATCTCATGCACCTGACGACCTACTCCTACAGCTTAGCACCATACGCGCCACTATCAACCATCTCACGCACCTCCAATCACAACCTAACATGAAACCCACAATTACTACTATGTCAACTCTTTCTCCACCTTCAGATCTCCTTCTTTTCTCTCACCTCTCCCCTATTTCTTCTTCCTGCCATGACCATCCTGACCTCCTTCATTAGTTCATGAACTATATCCCTTTTGTTAATTGTTCGCCTAACACTCAATACCTAGTTGAATCCCTCATCCTCCGTGGTTGCCGCCCATTACCTCGCCGTCGATGCTTCACGACCACACCTTTGAACCCTAAATTCTCTCTCCCATTAAATTCGTTCCCAACTTCCCTCCCGGAGTGGCCAAATCCAGGCTCTTCTTCTTCTTCTTCTTCTTCTTCTTCTTCTTCTTCTTCTTCTTCTTCTTCTTCTTCTTCTTCTTCTTCTTCTTCTTCTTCTTCTCCGCTCCCTGCTAGAGCTTCGAGTGCCTAAATCCTAATCTCGGATTCGACATGAGCAGAGAAATAGAAATGTAAAGAAGCAGAAGTGGAGGAACCTGAAGCCGAAGCAAGTTGTGTGGCAGGCTGTTATAAACGACATTTTTTTTTAAAAGAGGTGCCGTGCCGCAGTGTAAAATTACTTTCAAAAGTAGGTAGAACTTACTTTTAATTTATTACTTATAAAAAAGTGATTTTTAGTAATTACTTTTTTATAATAATTTTTTAGAAGTGAAACCAAACACTTATTTTAATATATAATTACTTTTTATAATTACTTTTATAAAAAACTATTTATCAAAAGTTAAACCAAACAAGCTCTAAATTAGTTAAGTTATTGATTATATTTTTTATATCAGTTCCTATAATTATAGAATTGGTTAAAATCAATTACAAACAGTTAGATTTATATATAGTTTAAAATTTTATATATTTTATATTTTTTGACTTAGTATGTACCATTAATTTGATGAATTTAAATAACTAGTTTAGCCATTGAAATAATGAATCAATGATGATATTGACTTATCCAACTTTTAAAAAATACAGTAATAATAGTAAAATTATGATTTTTTTATTTTTGGGAAAATCAAACTAGATGGTAACAATTAGAAGGAGAACATGGGTCCTAAAACAACATATTTTCCCTCAGTGTATGACTATAATTTACCATAGAAAACATCATATGAAGATTTAAAATAGTATCTTTCGAAGAGATACGATAAGATAGTTGAGTAATTATTTTGAAGGTAGAAACTGATGTACGTGATTGAATAAACATGCTCATTAAAAGCTTTATTTGGTAAATTAAGTATCAAAATAAACTATGTATATTAATTTTGTGGTACATATTTTTAAATTAAAAAAATAATTAATGATAAATTGTAATAATAGGCGAAGATAAAAGAAAATTATTGAGGTATCTAAACATAATATGAAGTGATATATATTAAAATTTTTTAAATATATATTTTAGCATTAATTTATTTATTTGAAGTTACTTAGAAATTAATAATAAAAAATAGAGGGAATTTAAAAAAATCAGTAAAGTAAAATATTAGAAATTAATGAATAATATGATAACCCAAACTTATACCAAATGCAACAAGTTTTCCCCGTCGTAGCAAATTTTTGTAATTTTTTTTTATTTGGGTAATGCAAAATTTTGGCATTGTTCACACTTGCAAATCCTGGAATGACGGTTCGACCCCGTCCTTGGCACACATTTGCCACGACACGAGCCCTTCATTACCCTCATTTTTATTTTCGGGCCGGGTTGACATCTGGGCCAGCATTAAAGTCCATGGAAACGTGCATCGAATCTCAACATCAAACGAAGAAATACCAGTCCGTGAAATTCAAATTTGAAATCTTCCGCTCCAACGGTCAATTTCCATTCCATACACGCCGCACTATAAATGCTCAACTATTCCCCCGTCCCTCCCATCAGACCCTCCATTATACAGAAACAGCCAATCTAGTACATTCCAGAAGAAACCTCCCTTAATCTTCAATATCACATTGAAGAAAGAAAACAACAATGGATTTCCACAGCCTAACAAGGAAAGAGCTCCAAGCACTGTGCAAGAAGAATAAAATTCCGGCTAACATGACTAATGTTGCCATGGCCGACGCTCTCGCGGTTCTTGTTACTGTAAGTTCACTGCCATTGCTTGTATTTTCAGATGCGATTCTCGTGAATTATGATGCGAATGTGTCTGATTAATTATCAAATATTATATCCGATTTATTGAAGTTCTTGAATGACCTGGTATTCATCCGATTTGCATTTGAAACGTTCTGTTACTGATTTGAGTATGATGCTAATGCTATACCAGGGTATTGGCTCCATTATCTGATGTCTATATCGCCGATTAATGCCTTCATTCGGTTTTACTTAATCATTTATCTATTATTATATCTTATTATCTGATTGAGGTCTAACACAAAAGATTTTCAATCGAACAAGAGAAGGAAAGTTTAAATCCATTTCCGTATATCTAAGAAATTCTATTATTCATCCGTCCTCACCAAAAGAACGTAGCAATGGCTGACTATTTTTGTCTTATATGTATAATCAAAATCTGAAGGTTGACGGACTTGAAGAACATTTGGTACAAACCGAATCCGAAGCTCACTTTTCACCGGAAAGACCAGCAGCTAACACACCTAGGATTTCGCGAACTTCAGTTCGCAGGAAAACCGTCAAGGATGAGTCAGAAAGCACAAAACTGACTACGAAATCCCGCCGTGGAACAAAGGAATCAATTTCATCTGAATCCATGCAAGGAAAAAATGCCTTGCCGGATACTGGAGCAGCCGCAATTACTGCCCGCAGTTCAACGAGAAGAGCTGTTACAGAGGAAGTGAAGAAGGAATTGTTGCAGACTCCAGCTGTTGCCAGTAGTCAGAGGAAGGCAGCAGCAAGATCTATGAGAGGGAAAGTGCAGAATGGTCAAGTCAAGGAAGAAGGGAAGACGGAGGTGAAAATTTATACGACTCGTCGGTCGACTAGGTTGGTAGAGAAGAAAATGGAGGACTTGAGCTTGAAGGATGGAGAAGAGAGCACGGGTGAAAGCAGTCGGGGGAAAGCCGTGGAGGCGGATTTGGAGAATGCATTCGATGAGAAATCTGATGTTTTGACTGGTGTTGAAGAGAATAATGAAATTTCTGGCAAGTGTTTGTATCTTTTGCACAGAACATTTTACTGCGTTACATATTGTGGTGCCACTCTTCCTTGTTTTCAGCATATTTATGGTTGGAATTGAAAGATGTATGACGTTCTGAGTCATGAACCTGCAGGTGAATCAAAGGTCACATTTAAAGAGGTTCCAATGGAATCTGAGATTTCTCCGGTTGTTTTGGGCAAAGAAGTGAAGGATCTGGCAGCAAATGAGGGTGATCCTCAGGATATTGTGTCAGAAAACAAGGTCCAGGGACATGATCACCAAGGCTGTGACTCTTATGCTGATGATTTCCAGGCCCACATTGAAGCAAATCTTAGTACTCTTGGCGAACCAAACTTAAATGTTGAAGTGACGGAGTTTGATTCTGAAATGAAATGCGAGGGTAATTCTTTTTTCCAGTTGATTGTTTCATTCATAACCTGGTCATTTTTATAGGACACCAAGTGAATATGTTACATATTATCGCTAACAGGGAATACGATCCATACGACATTTGAAGCAACAAATAAAGGTTTTGATGAATCTAAGGACGTTTTCATGGATGTGGTCCCAAGCGAAGTTGACAATGACACTAAACAGAGTGGCCATAAGGACAAAGGTTAGTTGATCTTTTCACCTTTCATCTTTTCTAGCTTGCATGTACAAAATATCCTAGTTTACTCAGTGTTCGTCATGCTTTTTTCAACATGATTTGGTTTTGATAAGGCATTTAGATTATGGATCGTGCTGATTCTTCTTGTACTCTTCACCTGTATTGCTTGGCTAAAATATGAGTATTGCGGGAGCATAAGCTTCTTAGCTGTTCGTCAGTTGACAATCCTAATAACAGCATATTTTCCCTCTCTGCTTCTGTCATTGGACTGGTTTTAAGCATGGCGGCTTGCCTGGTAAATGAGGCCGATTTGCTGTAAAAGTTGGTAGAGAAGAAACGAAAACAATCATACTGCCACTGTTTTTATTTATTTATTTTAACTGCAGAGTCAAAGGAAATTCAGGAAGCACTGAAAGTCTTGTGCATCTTGATTTGCCTGTCATCTAAGTTAAAATTTCCCATTTCAGGTACACCTGCTGAGATTGATGTTCCAGCTTCACTGATTTTCAACAGACAGAGCTTGGATGGGGAACTGAACTTGAAGAAGCAGCAAGATGATGATGATGATACCAACGGCCTTGCTGTTTCATGGCCGTCTCTAGAAGCTAAAGCTACCACAGTTGTTCATGATGAATATTGTGGAACAGAAGCTTCTGATATAAGTAGTATTCATGATTTTGATGAACTGAATGATGATATCTTGAGAGAGGTGAAAAAACTTAATGATGCTGTTTTTAAGGCAGAATGTGGTATCACTAATATGAATGCTGCTCCAACATCATCGGGAACACCTGCTGGGTTTGTGAATGCCGGTGGTTCCTCATTTGATGACAACAATGTGGATGAGACCAAGTTGATCGACAGCAAGGTCTTATCACAGACGGCTCACGGCGATGCCTCATTGTATGAGGAACATACAGAAAAAATTGAGGTCAGTGAGTTAGTGGATGCTTTAGATGCTCACAATGGCAGCAAGGTTTTAGCTGAAGATGAAGGCACTTGTATTGCAGAGATAGCTTTCCAGATGAAAGCCCCAGAATGTTCTGAGGATGGCTGTTCATCTGCGAGTGAAGAAAATACGCATCAGGCTGTGTTTAAGAATGAAGAGGAAAAGATTGATCAGGCCAACGCATATGAAAGTGTCGATGCTGCAAACTTGTACCCTGTCGACATGTTTGTGGACATTGAGTTGGTATCTGAAGAAATCTTGTGCGACCCCGTCAATGTTCAGACTTCTGATCTTGGAAGTTTTTTTTCCCCTGATCGAACAGATAATCCGGTGGCCATTGAGTCATCAGCTGAAGCTAAAGAAGCTTCTCACATGAAAGTTGTTTCAGCATCATGCGAAGTCTATCCCATATCAGAGTCATCAGCTGAAACTAAAGAAGCTTCTCACGTGGAAGTTGTTTCAGCATCGAGCGAAGTCTATCCCCTATCAGAGACATCAGCTGAAGCTAAAGAAGTTTCTCCCATGGAAGCTGTTCCAGCATCATGCGGAGGCTATTATCCCCTGTCAGAGGCATCCGCTGAAGCTAAAGAAGCTTCTCCCATGGAAGCTGTTCCAACATCATGCAAAGGCTATCCCCTATCAGAGAACAGTGGTTTTGACCAGAAAACGACGAGTCAATTTCGGTCTACTGATGAGAATGTCAAGGTGGCCAATCAGAAAGAGTTGGATTGCCAGTTTGCTCGTCTTCTGCTCCAGTCTACCCCAAGCAATAAATCATCTTCAGCTCAAAGAATCACATCAAGCAAAAAACAATCTTCAGCTCAAAGAATGATTTGTGTTATTGATGACAAGGAGAACAATGTAAGCAATGCCAACAAACCAGAACTTAGAGCTCAGAAGATTCTTGTTGCCAAGAGAGGAACACCTCTAGAAAATAAGAGCATCAATTGTCTGAGGAAGATGCTCAAAGAAAAGCTCCAGAAGGAAGAGAAGATAAGACCGGCATTGCAGTCGATTTCAGGGAATTGTGCTGCTATTGGTGAATGCCACTCAAGAGATCTGAGCAGTTGATTTTGTCAGAAGAGAGGTTTCAACCTTTGGTCTGTTTTGCCTTCACAATGTTTGGTTTAAGATGTTTTTCGATTTGTGTTTCACATGATGCTGTGATAATTGTTTTACTATCATTGTTATCTCCAAGGACAAGGGCTGATATTGCAAACCCGTACACTATTTTATAGCAATTTAAAACGATTCCTATCACTATGTTGCTCCATAATGTGTGCTGGAGGCATTACTTGAGAAAAAATCAATCACACCACCTTACATAATATGTTCCGCGTTTGTAATCCTACTAATTAAAAGGGAAAAATGAGAAAAGAGGAAAGAGAAGGATAAGCCAACATTTTTATATAACTCACCTTCTCAGCTGACTTATCGAAAGAAAAAAAGAAAAAAGACCAAACAAACAAACTAAAGCTCCTCTCATTTTAATTACCCATCAATCATGTTTCCTTTCTTCGTTAAATTTAAGCTGAAACTTGTGCTTCTTGTCCCACATTATAAATCGATCCACTTTCTGTATTTTATTGATGCTAAAACGAACATTGGATTCTAAAGCTCCTCTCATTTTAAGTAATCATCAATCATGTTTCCTTTCTTTGTTAAATTTAAGTTGAAACTTGTGCTTCTTGTCCCAAATTATAAATCGATCCACTTTCTATATTTTATTGATGCTAAAACAAACATTGGATTCTATTAATGCAATACACAATATATGTCTATTGCTTAATTATTGATTTAAATTTACCACCCCTATTTGTTTTTCTTAAATTTGTCATTGTTTGATTATCTTCCCCATTATTTTTCTTGCTTGCTACTTTACTATTATGAGGAAACTAATGATAATTTGGATTTAAAATTTTACAATGAAAACTTAATTAAAGGTGAAGTTGTTCCATCTAGATGTATGTTTAGAAATGTTTTATATAGTTCTTCGTTTTTCATTTCTTTAATAGTTGCATAAGTAAAATTTTGATTTATTGCATTCTATTAATTACTTTTGAATTGCTTACGGCTTTTATAATTCTTTCCATATTAGATATTTTTTAATGGTATGATTAAATATAAATTAAACTTGCATATCATGCAATCTTAAGCTAACAAACAAAAGTATACTCATTTTTTTATTCTCAAATTTATTTATTATAAAAAATATGTAATTATTAAATTAATCTAAAATTGTTTATATTAATTAATTTCGCAAAAATTGAGTTCTTTTGAATACTAGTGATTAAAAATCACATAGTTTAAAGTCATAAAAAATATGTAGGAGATTTGTCATTATAAAATAGTAAGTTTTTTTTTTCCTTGCATCAAATATTGAACTCTATCTAAAAACTTTCAATGTAGAGGAGGTTAAACCCTATCTACTAATTCTCAAGGGATTAGTTGTGTACTTATGGTTGCAAAGCTATATTCTAGTTGTGCGAATGATGAGAATAGAGTAGAGATATTTGAAGTAGTATGAGCAAGAAATTAGCAATAAATTTCTTTCTAAGTACATAACCGTATGTAGCAAAGTTAAGACCTTTTATCAATAACTTAATCATACTTTGAGCAAACTCAATTTCTACTTCACCAACCTTTACTATCAATATCACTTATTAATACTATTATTATCAATATTGATAGTATTAATTATTATTATAATTGTCATCATTATATATAATGAAAGGTGAGAAAACCCCTAATTATTTTATAAAAAAACAGTTTCATTTAAAGCACTCATGAATATTAAACGTTATGCATAGTTTAGGAAGGGTGTTGTGTCCTTACAAATAAACGTTTGAGTGGTTTCAATAATTTTTTCCTTCTCCCAATATATTAGTTTTCCCCCCTTTTCCACTAGTAAGTATTCATTTTTTTTTTCTTTTTACTATTTTGATTGGGCAATGCACAAAAATCAAGCAATAAGCAAATGTTTGTTTGAGGCAGTCTACCTGCATGTTACATACGAGTGTTTGCAAACAACGGTTGTGGCACCTCAGATATTGCTTTGGCATCCAAGAGAAGGCATTACTCGTTACATTAGATTTAGAACGTTTAAACTCAGTCAACAATTCTTCCTTGATCACTTTGAAATCAATCATATGTACACATCATACCTTTTTGACTATACATTTGATGGGATAAAAAGGTGGCCTCAGATAATATTCAGATTACAATGGAGACAACAGCTTTTCTAGCAGCGTCCATAAAACATATGCACAGAAAAAATGAATAAATAAAAATATATCATTTACAGCCTTACTTCCACCACATCACCGTCTTTGAGCTCCGTATTAGGCAGCACAGGCTGACCATTTACCCATACCAGCTTGCCCTCCAACCCTACTCTTCTTGCAGCATCTGCAGCAGTGCTACCAGTCCTTAACCTTATTATATCGCCATGAGGCCAACTCACGACAGCAACTTCTCCCAGGTCAATGGTACCAGCTAGGGCCAAAGATTTTCCAGATCGGTTGTTCTGTTTTATGCCCACTTTGGAGCACAACTGCTCCTCCCACTGAAGCATAGTTCTCAAAAGTAGAACCTGCATCATATCGCAAATGAGGCCTTAAAAGTGAACAAGAGAACATTGCTCATTTGATGTCAGTCAGTTGTGCTTTATTAGAAGTTTGTTTGGAGTTAATTATTAAAAGTAGTTATCTATGATAATTACTTAATTTAGACGCTTTTTAGACTAAAAAGTTTTTAAAATAAGTAATTATTATGGATAACTAATTTTGATAAGTAGCTTCAAACTTGGACTAAGCCTCTTCAATGGGTGGCTTTTTATGATTTACTAGCACACCATCCAGGTGTAAATCAAATATTCGACAGACTCCAACGAGTGAGTGAGAAATGGAAAAATATTCTAAAATGGTAGAAAATAGACCTTGTTATTTATACTAGACTCTGTAGAAGCTGCAGAAATACTATCTGAGAAAGACTTGGGGATGATTTCGGAACTTGATTCAATTGATTTAACATCCCTGTCTTCAAAAACAGCAGACACAATGCCCCAATATTCATTTTCTTCCTTTGCTGTCAGATGAATAATCTGGATAAATGTAGGCAGCAGCCGATCAAACTGATCTTGCTGTATCAAGAAAATACAGACCGCATATGATGTTAGCGTGACAGTTATAAACGTGCTAGTTACTATCAAAAGCTTCATGCACAATAATAGTAAGTGCAACATCTCTTGTCTGGCTTTCCAACATCTCCTTTCACCTTAGAGCACATGACTATTTCAGTACTCCAGTTAGACCTAAAACCTGGCAGAAGAAAGGAAACTCAGCAACCAGTCCTCTGGTTCTATTTATGATCGAAGATTCATGAACAACCATTTACATTAACCTCAAAGGAGAACGACCGTCATTTTGGTGAATGCATCCTTCTTTAGTGCTAGAATAGCAAGAAATACTACATGGATAGTGACAGGGGGTATGGTCCCCATTCCGCAAGTAGATCTAGTGACTAACTCCTACTTTCAGCACAAATACATGCCAAACCATCTGAACTTTCATGTTGTGTTCAATGAGAAGGCAGTAAACTGCAGTATGAAAATATTATGTAATATCTTCATTTTAAGTGGCAACTTGCATGGACATATGACTTACCTTGTGGTAAATACCATCTCGACATAATGTATACTTCTCCAGGCATGTACACCAATCCCCGTGCCCTGGCTCAAACCACCATTCATCACAGACCTGAAACGAAGTATTATGACCAAGAGAAATAGTAGCAGATATGAGATATTCAATGAGGCCCACAAATGTAGAGAGATAATAGCATCAAAGAATGTAAGGAGGCTCAAG
This sequence comes from Tamarix austromongolica, assembly GCA_039764185.1. Classification (NCBI taxonomy): domain Eukaryota; kingdom Viridiplantae; phylum Streptophyta; class Magnoliopsida; order Caryophyllales; family Tamaricaceae; genus Tamarix; species Tamarix austromongolica. Next base: position 106,597,460 of record CM077817.1, read on the forward strand.
TATTATGTAAACAGTGGTTGATAAATGTGCTGCTTTTTTATTTTTCACATCACGCATACAAAAAATTTAATGCCAAACGACCAATGTGAATACATCATTTTATGCATAATTAGGAAGCTAGGCTAAGCTTCTCCCTTGACAGTTTGTTGACAAGATGTTTACACGGTTGACATCCATCAATACAACCAGTAGCATCCTTTGCTTTTCCAAATACTTATAATACTACATGTGTATGTAACTGCTGAATAATGTAAAAGAACCAGTCATATTAGGTTGGCCTTGGTTTATGCTATTATTCAAACAGTTAACCTATTGGTATCTAGAGATGTTAGGTTTGGCCCAGTTAATGCGAGGACTCAAACATTTGATCTACTGGTTTCATTCATAGTGTTGCTGATAGCACGTCAAGGAACCAGTAAATGCAAAAGCATAGGCCATAAGGTTTGACCCAATTTGTGGTTTTATCTCATAATCCGATGGTGGACAACGAATAACCTTCACCTTTTTGTACAATTGTGCATACGCTTCCCATCTTTGTATCTGTGATGAACTTCTTCTCTCAGCAACTTCTTCATAAGCTGACAGACCAAAGCTGACAGCAACAAGCAGTTCCTTCCCATCCTTATCTACACTGGAATAAAGTTTCTTCAGCAGACTTGCAAACCTCCATTTGAAGGATTACGAAGGACAAAACAAATTGCACACCTAGTGATAACGGCAGCAAGCAAGTGACTCCCCTCCACCCTAAGGACTGGATGTCCAGCTCTCAAAAAAGTATACTTCCTGAACATATCATCTGCCATGGGATTTCTGTCCAATCTCCTCGGGAAATTAAAGGGCTCTGCATCGCCCATGCTCCCAGCAGAAAGTGGCCTGCCTTCAGCTTCTTTATAAATCCAATGTGCAGCATTTCCATGCTCTGCATCCTTGTGCATCCTCTGAAACCAACCCAAAAATAAAATAAAGCAGATATATAGGGCAAAATAGATCCCTCGGAGAGGAAAAGGAAAGAAACAGATAGTGTATAACTTTACTTGTGTCCTTATCTGAACTTCCAAAGGCGCATTATCAGGACCTTGTACAGCAGTATGCAAAGACTGAAATTTATTACATGTCAATGTCATTGCTCTAAACGAATTAAGATGCGAAAGTACAATTAGGCATAAGATTATCAGTTAAAGACAAATGAGAGGAGACAATAGAGTAGTGTACAGATGCTAGGCAACAACACATCTGGGACAAGCTCCAAAGAGTAAGGTGATTGAGAAGAGCACTAGTTTTAAAGCATCTCTGAGTTTATTATTGCACGTAGATGTCCCTAATTCTTCATTTTTTATGATTTGTACTTCTATCCGCTGAACTTTGTCAAGCCACATGCAAGTCAATGACGACTTTTCAAGCATCATAACATCTATATTCAGACTTCTAGGCAAATCTTCAACCAGAAAAGACATGATATACAACTTGTTTTTATATCATACGCAGTGAGGTACGATCCAAGTGTCCATACACAGTAAACATATGTTGCGAAAGAATGCAGGCCAGCGCCCGTTGAAAGAGCCAGTGAACAATATATGTAACAAAACAAAAAACAGAGAAAGAAGACTTATCAAACTTTGTTGTACCATGTCCGGAATCACTACCTTAAAGCGAAATTCGACTGGTCCTCAATACAAACACAAATGCCAACTCGTCTCCAAGGTTAACACAATATCCATCATTTTTGTGCACTTAAGATAAAGGGGATGAAATTCACAGAAACAATGTCCAATCTTTTGTGATTTGAAACAAAGAGTGTAAGCTCGCGGGAATTTTTTCGTGTATGCAAAAGAATAATGATGACCGGTATAAACAGAGAAAGTGGAGGAAGAAAATCATGTAACTAACTCTAGTCATTCTCCTTCCACTCCTAGTATGAAGGTGAACATTTGAGAGAACTGTTCAAACTTCACAGGAAAAACAAAATAAAGGAAGACCAAAACAGATAAACCCAGTAAAAACATTTTGCAAAAAGAATAAGCAGACCTATCCAAATCAAACATCCACACCCGGCTTGGATGAGCTGGTGGCTGCACACGCGCATATGATATATATGGACCAACTCCAGCACTAACAAAATAGCCCAAGCAATCAACTCAAATATACCATATGAGAAGAGGAATTATAAATCACTTTAAAAACAAGTCTCCCACCAATGTGGGACAATGAAAAGAGCAATAATAGCAGCAAAACAAAGTTATGTTGTTTGCCATTGTCTCCAATAATCCCCCACCAAGGGCAAAATATAAGAAAAGGCACAAAAAAAATCTGGACAAATAAAACGTAACTCTTGAGTATTAATGTAGGGAAGTGAGGCAACGATCGTATTTACGAAGTGAACAAATATTAAACTACCTTGACTTTGACAAAAACCCCCACAACAAATATTTTACCTCAAATTCTGCCAATTTCACAATAATAAATAAACACTATTAACTGTCTTACAAATACCTTGGGTACTCGCGAGTACTCTAAAAGGACAATCTTAATCTCTCATAGAAGACAACCTACCTTCACACTCACTTAGGTGAATCCATTAAGTGTATCTCACTACCATTATCATATAGGGGTGTTCAATGGGTTGGGTTAGCCATGACTTATATAACCCAACCCATGAAAATAGATTTATGGATTAGATAGGTTTCAGTTATTTTCAGGTGAATGAGCATTGGTAGTCCATGATCTTGATGTATGTGATTATATAAATGATTGTAGCATTTCAATTAATATATGCAAAATTAAATATTCACGTATTGTTGTGATACATCTGATGTGTTCCTTGCAAGCCTTGCATATTAGTCTTGTATAATGGGTTACTCAGTACCGTTTTACCAAAGGGTTCATTTCTTAGGCCCCTCCTTATTCAATGGTCAGTGGTTTTTGCAAGTTAGCTCGCAAGCTCTGTTCAAGGCTATCTTATAGGTTAAGAGTGTAGGGTTATTCGGAATTCTGTCCATTAACTTAAAACGGAAGTTTCTATATCTCCTTATAGTCTTTTTATATTTCCCTTTCACTAACACTTTTGTAACCACGGTTAGTAGGATTTATTTAAAAGGTGAATTAATCTCCTTAACTATTTCGCTACTCTAATTTATAATTGCATTCTTGAATTTAAGTGAAGTAACGTTTTAGCCTTAGCATTTGGTAACGAAATGGTAGAGGAAACCGGTCTGGTACTAAGTGTCGCGGTAGCAATCTAAAATTTACTATCTTAGCTTCCGCATGTAACTTTTAAAAATAAAAATTTTTAGTAGTAAATTTTGGGGTGTTGCATTGATTTTTGTTGGTTTGGCCAGTTTTTTATTAGTTTTGACCAATTCATTTACTTAACCAGTCCAACTGTTTGATCAAGTTGGTAAGCTTACTGGTTTACCAGTTCACTAGCCTATCCTTGAACCGTAAGCCTATTGGTTTACTCATAGTATTAAAAACCAGATTGGGCAAACCAATACCAGACATATGTTACTTCTCCTTAGTGACGCCTCGGTATTTTTCGATTGCATACTGTCATTGAGCCCAAGTCATCGTCATCTAGCAATCTGTAACAGCCTACATTACTGTCACAAACAAACAAACATCTATAACCTAATTTCTCTCATTATCATCCCAGATTTCTGCAATAACCAAATGCCTAGAAATTGCCAACAAGATTTGAAAATCAACAAATAGTGCGTAGGAGAAAAGAGAGCTAGAGACAAAGACAAAGACAAATACAAATTAAGAGGAACACATTGAAAGAGAGGACTTGGTGGTGTTGGTCATTGGATAGATTCAAAGAAATTTTGAGGGAGAGAGAGGGTATTGTGGATTATCAGACTTTTAGTATTCTTATTTCCGTTTGCTCACTTTTTGTTTGTGTGTAGGAGATTAACAGCTAGAGGAAAGTAAAAGTTTAAGGAGAGAGACAACGCTAATAATTGTGTAAAGAAGGCCACAATACAAACTTTTGAATTTTGATATGACAAGTGGAAGGATGTATTGCAAGTCTGCAACTATACATAGGCATTTTACAACTTGCTTTTGATTTTTATTTATTTTAATTGACCTCTCTTACTACTAGACTAAAGCTTTTGATCTTGAAGGAAATAAATGGCCTTCACTAGTTGCATTTATTTGTAAGGCTTTAGTTATTATAGCATATAATGTAATGTAATGTAATAGTATAGAGCAATTGTATTCTCAAATAAAATTTAGATAGTTATATGTATATTTGTTAAACCTGATCCAACCAGTATAAACCACTAGTCAGACCATTAAACCAACTATAATACTAGTTCTGGGATTACTAGTTCACCAGCTGGTCTGACTGGTCCAGTTTGGCTTTTAATACTGTAGTAAGATATGACAAGTTAAAAAATCTGACCTGATAGCCACTGGGCTTGGGATTAACAATATAATCATCAAATTCACCGTCAATTGGTGACCACAGCCTGCAAGGAAGACAGACATATTATGAAGAAACTCTAGCATTACAATGATTCTGTATTTGTGTATGAGAAGGAATACTGGAGCAAACTAATCAGCACAACTAAGTGAGACACTGGAAACATCAGTGGCTTTGACGCAATTAAAAAGTAGGAAGATTGATGACCCAAGCATTTAGATAGAAGGTCTCAAAAATCCTGACTTGATAACTAATCCGTGAATCAGGAAAATACAACAAAAACCATATCGCCTGTGTTCACAATTTATGTACCTGTGTACTATGTCAAGAATGCTGTAGCAACTCGTGACAGCAGATCCATGGAGAGTCCCATTCTTATCTCCAATAATCACCCTCAATGCACGTGCATCATAGACTTCACTGATGCCAACATCTTTTCTTTTCATCTACAAGTGATTAGAAAATCTCAATATGAGAGAAAGTTGATGCATCATGACATGATGCAAGTACCTTACCATTTAATATCTTGTTTGGAACTACTAAAAAAATGATTATACAAAGTAATTACCTTCTTGTAAACTTTTACCGTCCAAGGTTTTAAAAAAATAATAATAATTTAATATAATCACTTATTTAAAGTATTACCAAACAAAAGCTAAGTCACTAAATATGTCTAGTTTCTAAACGGCATCTGCTAAAGCACACTCCCTATCTGAAAATACAAATGTCAAAATATAGCTAAACGGTACCAAAATAGATGTTGTCGAATATTTATCCTCAAAGTTAGGAATTAGGTAGATATGTTAATTCCTGTTTTTTAGGAGGTAAAATATCTTTTTTAGATTGCTGGATTTTAGGAGTCAGAATATCTTATCTTTCTTATCTTTTAGTTATATGGATGTCTATAAATAAATCCTGTACTCTCTTAGAAATATAGAATACAATTTCTCAAACTTCCACATGGTATCAGAGCAGAAAAATTCTAAAAAACCCTAGCCGTATTCCTCCTCATTGGCATCCTCAGATTCACCCAGAATTCTCAGTTTTTCCCAAAAAATCTTAATTTTTTTCTCCCTAATGGCGAATGAACAAACCAGTTCCATCTTTGAAACCTCCTCCTCTCCTTTCCATAATTCCAACTCTGGAAATTCTGGAATGACTGAAAATACCTCTCTTCTCATCACAAATCATAAACTCAATGGACAAAACTACCTGCAATGGTCCCAATCCATCCGTATGTTCATTGGTGGTAGAGGAAAAGAGGATTATTTGTCCCGAGAAACCAATATTCCTCAGGAAAATGATCCAAACTACAAGAAATGGAAGGCTGAAAATCATCAAATTATGTCTTGGCTCATTAATTCAATTAATGTTGATATTGGTGAAAACTTTCTCCTCTATGAAACTGCTCATGAAATATAGGAAGCAGTGAAAGAAACTTACTCTAATTCTGATAATACTTCAGAACTTTTTGCAATGGAGGCAATCCTTCATGACCTTCGTCAAGGAGAATTGAAGGTAACACAATACTTCAATATACTAACCCGACATTGGCAGCAGTTAGATATGTTTGAGTCTTATGAATGGAAATGCCCGGATGATAGGGCATTATATCGAAAGATAATTGAGCAGAAAAGAACTTTTAAGTTTCTGTTGGGTCTAGATAAAAGCTTGGATGAAGTCAGAGGCAAAATAATGGGAACAAAACCTCTTCCTAGTCTTCGAGAGACATTTTCAAAAGTCCGCCGAGAAGAAAGTAGGAAGAGAGTAATGTTGGGCAACTCACAACCACCTTCAAACCTAGATGGATCTGTCTTCACTACTCAAAGTTCATGGCCCCCAACGCCCGTATACAAACATCAGCCAAGAAAGGGGCGACCTTGGTGTGACCATTGCTCAAAACCTGGTCATACAAAGGAGACTTGTTGGAAGCTACATGGCAAACCAGCAAACTGGAAGCCAACCAAATCAATCAAAGATAATCGTGCAAGCTCAACAAGTGTTACTGAAGAACAACAAAACACAACTGAGACCAGTCCATTCACTAAGGAACAACTAGATATGTTAAAACTGCTACTGAATAACAACCCTCCACATCTCTCTACCACTGCAGATGCGGCTAGTTTGCATGCAAACTCAAGTAAACTGCCCTCAAAGCACTGGATTGTTGACTCAGGGGCATCAGATCATATGACAGGAGATAAAACTCTTCTCTATGACTATCAACAGTGTTCCTCTAATCTCAGGGTGAAGATTGCTGATGGCTCTTTATCTAAAGTGGCTGGAACCGGATCGGTTAAATTATTACCTAGAATTATTCTTAAATCTGTGTTACATGTTCCAAATCTTGATTGCAACCTCGTTTCCATCAGTAAATTGACTCGTGATAACCATTGCTTAACAACTTTTTCTCCGAATGCGTGTGTTTTTCAGGAGTTGGGTTCGAACAAGAAGATTGGCAGTGCTAAGATGTGTTCTGGTCTATACTTCTTCCAGCCAACCAAATCCATAGTTGATGCTACAAGTCTTTCTTCCCGTCAGTATGATACTACTCTGTCATTCAAATTCAAGTGTCAATATAGATAGTGAAATTATGATGTGGCACTATCGGCTAGGGCATCCAACTTTTTTGTACCTTAGAAAGTTATTTCCTAATTTGTTTATTGATAAAAATCCAAGGTCTTTCGATTGTGAGATATGCCAACTTGCAAAACATACTCGATCTGTCTATCCAGGGATTCCCTACCACCCATCAAAACCTTTTGCACTTGTTCATAGTGATATATGGGGTCCTTCAAGGGTTAAAAACATTAATGGAGCACGATGGTTTGTAACCTTTGTTGATGACCACACAAGACTTACATGGGTATTCCTTATGAAAGAAAAATCTGAACTTACAAGGATATTCCAAACTTTTAATTCTATGATTCAGAATCAATTTGGTACCAATATCAAGGTTTTAAGGTCTAATAATGCTAGGGAATATTTTTATTGTGTCCTTGGAGATTACTTGTCTAAACAAGGGATAGTCCAAGTGAGTTCATGTGTCAATACTCCACAACAAAATGGGGTAGCAGAGAGGAAAAATAGACAACTATTGGAAGTGGCCTGCGCTATTATGTTCTCAACCACTGTGCCAAAATACCTATGGGGGGAAGCTGTTCTTACTTTGGCATATCTCATAAATCGTTTATCATCTCGTGTCCTTCAGTTTAAAACACCTCGCAATATTCTTATTAATTTTTTCCCACATGATCAATTCCTATATTCGAATCTACCTCCAAAGGCATTTGGATGCTCCGCATTTGTTCATGTCTATTCCCAAAGCAGAAGCAAACTTGATCCACAATCCACAAAATGTGTTTTCATTGGTTACTCAGCTCACAAAAAGGGGTATAAATGTTTTTGTCCTATTACTCGAAAAATGTTTGAAACCATGGATGTCACATTCTTTGAAAACAATCCATATTATTCCAACCTTGAAATTCAAGGGGAGAACACGACAAACTTTCAGCCTTGGTGTTGGGATTCAATACTTGAACACAATTCTAAGTTTATTCCAAGTCAGTCTATTTCTCAAAAACAACCTTTAAGTCCAACTCGTGGATCTACTCCTTCTACAACCAAAAAGCTTCTAGTCTATTCCAGGAAGAATAGGCAAAATCAAGAGTTGGTTGAACCCAATACACATCTCACACCTGTCCAAGATTCTGAAATGGATCCAACACCTGCAAAAACTCATACAGATGGGAAGAATGATCAAGATACAAAGGAGATTTCAACAGAAGGAAACTTAGAGCTACCCATTACTCTAAGAAAAGGTACTCGAACATGTACTCAATATCCAATTAAAGATTTTCTCTCCTATGCAAATCTATCAGGAACCTACAAGGTATTTCTATCAAAGATGGATGAAGTTCAAATTCCAGCAAACATCCAAGAGGCTCTTAGCCACCCAGGATGGAAACAAGCAGTTCAAGAGGAGATTAGTGCGTTGGAGAAAAATGGTACATGGATTATTACTGATCTTCCATCAGGAAAGAAAGCAGTAAGCTGCAAATGGATATTCACTGTGAAGTATAAGGCAGATGGGAAACATTGGGAGGCTTAAAGCGCGGCTGGTTGCTAGGGGCTTCACACAGTCCCATGGAATTGACTATCAAGAGACATTTGCTCCGGTTGCAAAACTCGATACTATCCGGATACTTCTATCATTGGCTACAAATCTAAAGTGGTCTCTTTATCAACTAGATATCAAAAATACATTCTTAAATGGGAATCTTGAAGAAGAGGTTTACATGGAGATTCCATCTAGAGTTCAAGAGAGGTATGACAGCAGAAAAGTGTGCAAGCTATTGAAGCCTCTGTATGGACTAAAACAGTCCCCAAGAGCATGGTTCGGTCGGTTCTCAAAGTCGGTAAAACGACATGGCTTTACCCAGTGCCAAGCTTATCACACATTGTTTGTGAAACGATCATCATCAAATAAATTGACAGTTCTTATTGTCTATGTGGATGATATCATTCTAACTGGAGATAATATGGATGAAATAGCAAGGATAAAACAAGCCTTAGTTGAAGAATTTGAGGTAAAAGATCTTGGTCCTCTTCGGTATTTTCTAGGAATGGAAGTTGCTCAATCAAAGGAAGGTATATTTGTGTCACAACACAAGTACACCTTAGATTTACTAAAAGAAACTAGTATGCTTGGCTGTAGACTAGCAAGTACTCCAATGGATTGTAAGAAAAAGTTTGCACGGGAAGAAGGTGGAGTTCCAATAGAAAAGGGGAGATACCAACGATTGGTTGGAAAACTCATTTACCTCTCTCACACTAGACCAGACATTGGCTTTGCAATTAGCACAATGAGTCAGTTCATGAATAATCCAATGGAAGAACATATGGAGACAATATATCAAATTCTCAGGTATCTAAAAAGGACTCCTGGAAAAGGGATACTATTTAGAAAAACTAACTGTCAAGATGTAACTCTATACTATGATGCAGACTGGGCAGGAAGTCAAATAGATAGTAGATCAACCACCGGTTATTGCTCCTTTGTATAGGGAAACCTTGAAACATGGCGAAGTAAAAAGCAGTCAGTTGTCTCTAGGAGCAGTGCTGAATCAGAATTAAAAGCACTTGCAGTTACTATTTGTGAAGGGATATGGATTAGGCGAATAATAACTGAACTGGGTATGAATTTTGGAAATAACGTGAAGCTCAAATGTGATAACCAAGCAGCTATCAGTATGGCAAAGGATCCAATCCATCATGATCGAACCAAACATGTGACAATTGATAGACATTTCATTGCAGAGAAGATAGAGAATTCTGAAGTACAAGTAACATACATTCCCACTCGAGAGCAGTGCGCAGATATTCTCACAAAAGCTCTTCCAGGACCTAACTTTGAGAGATTGTGTAGCAAGTTGGGCATGTATAATATCTACAACCCAACTTGAGGGGGAGTGTCGAATATTTATCCTCAAAGTTAGGAATTAGGTAGATATGTTAATTCCTGTTTTTTAGGAGGTAAAATATCTTTTTTAGATTGCTGGATTTTAGGAATCAGAATATCTTATCTTTCTTATCTTTTAGTTATCTTTTAGTTATATGGATGTCTATAAATAAATCCTATACTCTCTCAGAAATATAGAATACAATTTCTCAAACTTACACAGATGCATATCATGTAAGCCATAGAATGTTAGTCATATCAATAAGGAACACTGAAATTTGAATGCTGTAATGTGCATAAGAATACATCAGACTGGCTTTCCTAACTTCACTAATCTTAGTAACTCACACCAATTGAAAGCTGTTTCCAAGGACCCAAAACAGGTTACTCAAGGTCAGCCCCTATGCATCACAATAAAAGGTGCTAGATCAATCATAATGGCCTCTTGGGCCAGAATTAAAAACCTTAATTCAATTAGCCTTCTCATTAAATATGAACAATACTCAACTGAACTTTAATTTCTAATTCCTTCATGTTATTATAAAGTAACAATGAAGGTTGATCAAACGAGTGGTAGGCACAATATCCCGTGTTCACGCCTCCAAAAATCTACTGATTATAGCAAAATACTAGATAGAGTTAAGTTATTTTGGCACTAGTTTCACTAGATACTAGAAGAGGCATGATATTTAACACGATATTTCTAGGATCAGACCAAAAAGTACATTTCAAACTAGTTGTTCGGTTTTAATAGTTTCTTCATCTGATCTATGATCCAAATTCAACATTCCCAAGAATACAATTCTAGTTCATGTCAATAAGAGGGAATATAATCTCAAGGAATAACTTACCAAAATTTAAATAGATATATAAGCGTGCAACACCAAATATCTAATGAAATGGTTACAGTTTTAAGGAACATTCATTAAAAGTTCTATATCTCTACAACATACATCCATAGTCAAATGACTTCATGCATGGATTTCAATTCTAATTGAGTGAACAAGAATCGTTACCTTGCTGTATATACTGTACAAACTTTTCAAACGGCTGGATATAGTAACCTCCATCCCAGGGACATAGCTGCAAGGTGATATTACATTACAAGTAAATAGTATCGTCTCTCACATTTGACAATTGGCATAGTTCACTTGGTCCTACATACATCCAATAAAATAAGCCATGAACAATGAAATAAAGCAAAGAGGCAGACATACGATGTTGATATAAGCAGCTCCCTCTCAAGCACTTCCTCACAATTTGACAGAGATTCTAAGGCAATTCTAGCATCTTTGACAACCTTTGGCCTTATTTGACTATTATTACATTTCATCATACTATTGAGGAAAGTAATTCTTTTTCGCCGATCCAACAGAAGATCAAATGGTAGCACAGCCTGCAGAAGATCCTGCATACAGTATGAGAGAGTGTGTCAACATTCCCATAATAGACTCCATTATGCCTTTCATTTTCAAGTAGCTTTGGTTTAGAGGGGGCATTGATGCAGATAGACCATGAAGCTATATATCAAAGTGTGCTGTGTCATTAGCTTGCTATATCAGTTTAAGAACTAAATGAACACACATTACAGTCTGTTTCAAACAAATACAAAACTGCTAGTATCCTAAGGCGTTCAAAGGATAAACACTCCAGCAATTATTTTGTACGGCATCCAACAAGTTCTGGGCACTCAATTAAAATTTCTACACCATAAAGGCAAAGTCTGAATAATAAATCGACTAAACCTCAGAGATCCAGAAAGAAGTTTAAGGACAACATTTACCACTTACCTTCATACTTGTATCATCCTCAAACACAGGCACAGAGCTTTCAGTGTTGCTTAAAGGACTTCCATCCAAGGAAGGAAACAGACTATTTTTCACTGATAGCCTTCTAAGATTACCTGTCCTCCTCCTGCAAGGGCTCCACATGGAAGCTAGCTCTGCTCTAATTTGGCTAAACATTTTAGGCTGCAGGTGATGTCATTTGCTAAGAATCAGTATCTAATTCAATTTGAATTCACTGAAAGCAGTTATGCAAGGACCCTCACAGGGTCGCATAAGGTCAACAAATATGACATTGTACATGCAGAATCTTTCTTTAACAACATCAAAACTTAGATATGGTCATAAGGCCTTCTTCAGCTTCTCTATATAAGGCCTAAAAGATTACCTATCTAGCTGTTTTACTTAGGTAAGAAGCAATGAGAGTTCAATTTTGAACTTCATGACGTCCACTTTTCCTTTGGACCTTCATACAAAAATATATATATATAATAGAAGACAAAAATACGTGTTTTCCAATAAAAGAGCATCAAAATTAGTTTTTAGGGTCAGTTCTCCTCAATTTATTTTTTGTTGATCTCATTTGACATCTAAATTAAAATTTTCATTGAGTTATTATTACTATTTTACTATTATTGATGTCATGATTCATATTTTTCCTATTAGTATTATTACTATTGTTGTCATTAATATCATTATCATTAATTTTACATTTCTTTTGTTATTATCAAAATTTTGCCGATCACCTGATTTAAACTGATTGAAGAGAACGGGCCCTTACTAGTCCATCATGGTATCACAAACTTCCACAACTAAAGAGCATGTGATGTAAGACAGCAAAACAAACAAGATGTCAACCTGCAAAACAGCGAAGCAGAGATCTTCTAACTCAGCCTTTAATGCCCACAAACCCAACCTTGAAGCAAGGGAGCACCAGACAAATAATGTTTCGTGAGCAACAGCTTGAGCCTTCGACAGTGGCAGAGCATATCTGGAAAATATAATAAGGTTACTTGAAAGCATGGCACATAAAAGTCAATTAAAGAAGCCAAATATACAAGTTTTTTAAAAATCCACCTCTAGAAACTATGAACTCCCAGAATGTTTGATTTTTACCTTTTTTTTTCTTTTTCAAATTTTTTGCAGACATGACAAGGGATGAATATGCAAAGAAGAAAATGTTCAGCAATCAAATTTGGATTTTAAACTATATGGCATCAGATTTATGCAAATCCTCATAGACTACTCTGACAGTCAAGCATGCTCGTTCAAGAGTTTCAGGCTATTGAATTGTTCACCTTACTCAAACTCTTATCTTATCATCTATCCATGTAGCTATAAGAACAGAAACTCTCTCTCTCTATTAATCATATTATTATTGATGTTGTTTTTTCTCCCTCGGTCTCTATCTGCCTATGAGGCTATGATGTGCAGTTCTACCTTCCACTCGCTATGTGGATCTACATAACAAAATACCGCTCAACCAATGTCAGCTGGTTAGATGGGTAAGGTTGCTTCCAAAAGACCTCCCAAGATCCTATTAGTATTGGTACAAATATATATTCCCTCCGTATTAAAAATAAATTCAATTTATAATCAAATTTTTGTATAAAAAAAAAAGTCATTTTAGAAAAGTCAAAGCCTAGTTTTTATTTTTATCCTTACCTTTTTATTAATTATATTTGCATTAAAGGATTTATTATTTTTCAACAAAAGGAAGTGTGTATAATTTTAAGACTAATTTTATTACTTCCTCAAAAACTGTGTAAATTGTTAGAATGACTTCCTTTTTGATACAAAGAGAGTAATATATACTGGGTTGTCTTCGTTGGGTTTGTTGGTGTATTCTTTATTCTTACAACACTCTAACTTAATATCTTCCTCGCTTGGAGCATCAAGATGACTTATCTGCACTCGATCGCTATGAATGTTGCTATGACTAATACTTTGTGTTGGAATATATTTTTTCAAAAGGGTTATTTTGCTCTTCTTATTTTGGAAATAAACATTCTTTCAAAGAGATAAATGAGAATCAATAGCAATTGGAGCATATTAACTTGGAGGTTAAACACAAAAAGTTCTGACCCATGAAACTGCCATTATGGGAATCCTAAATGGATTGCTCCACCAATTCTGGCCACCCATTTAAAGCCAAAAGGCATTTTCTTCAACTGGCTCTTTATGTTCCTTCTTTCCTATACTTTTACCCCTTTGTATTTTCCTGTAGAGATTACCATCGTTAATTAACTAATGGAGAGATTTATAAAAATTGAAATGCCTAAAAATACGGAGCACATGTGAGTAGACAAACTGTTTAATCCCTTAATACATATTACAGAAGAGAGTAAGTGTCATAACATGTCTAGAGTCCATACATGGTCCTCATGTTATGAAGGCGATCTGCAAGCTTGATGAGCACCACACGTGGATCATCAACCATGCCCAAGAGCATCACCCGCAGGTTATTTGCCTATAAGATTGAGAAAGATGTCAGTAAGAATTGAATTTCAAACTATGACCAATAATTCCGTACTATGTGTCTGGCTTTCCTGGGATTCATATTTATGTATGTTCATGTGCCTGTTTGCATGAAAGCTGGAAAAGAGGGATGACATCAATAATCAAATATAGCATAAACATTACCCCTAACATCAATAATCAGAAACTGGACATCTTCAGCAAAAGAAATGGAATTCATCCAAACTTTGAAGATTAAACACCGCAAATTCATACTTACAAATAACTTCTCAACTAATTAGATATCAGATAATAAAATTGTATAAATCTGGATACATGCGGAATCACAATTCTCCAGACAACAGTAAAAAATAAGCCAAATCAAGTTGCAAGTTTCATTAAGGTCCTTGTCTATCATAATGCGCCAAGAGAATAAATGTAATCAATAGAAGACCAGATAAAAGTAAGAGAGAGAGAGAGAGATAGAGAGAGAGAGAGGAAAAGAGGAAACCACTGCATTCCTCAGTCAAATTATAGCATTATGAAAATCCTAGAAATAACCTTCAATCAGCGATCCTTCTACAAAAATTGGTCTGTTGCTACCAATAGAATGATGCACCCAATTTGGGGAGGGGGGAGGGGACACAAATATAATTAGAAAAGAAAAGCAAGGTTCAATACCTCTTCATAACTGATATTAGTGTGGCTCGTGTTTATTCTGCGTTTTCTTCTTAACAACTGCACACAAGCAGAGCTGATCCATATCACAAAAAGGGAGGGGATCGAGGAAGAATCCACACACAGTAGAGCATAGCAAAAAGAATGAGATTATATACAAATATTTGTAAACAACATGACTAGCAATGGGGGAAAAGAAAAGCAGATTGGACATATTACACAACCACCATAGAGATTAAAGAGCTGTATTATGCCAAAAAACTGCAGAGCATCATCTAACATTATCACAAGCTAACTACCTCGCAAGAAGGTAGGAATTGGATTGGTACTTGCTTCATTATACATCCCAATCTAAATATGGAGCATACAGCAACATAATCACACAGATTTATTTATAGCTACGTGTTCATGCCTTTTATGCAATCATAATATAAGACTGATAAATGCATATTTTTACATATTTTATACCTTTTCACTTTAAGCTTTTGATTATTTATTTGAATAACATATGAGGTTATTTACTTTATTTTTAATTATTTGCTTAATTTATAATAATTTATATATTTAATTAATTTTGAACTTAAAGTTAATTTTTGTATGATTTTGACAACATACTGTATTTTGACCTTAACTTTCATATAAACACTGATTTAAGTTATTCAAATTGTGAAGTAAAGATAAGAATGATATATAATTTCTAATCCTAGGGTTTTTCTTTAAATTGATTGAATATGGGTCAAATTTTTAACCTAAAATTTCAACTGAAGATATATTATAAAGTGAAGAATTGTTTGAAATAATTTTAGAAATTTACTAAATATTTGCGAAATTTTATTTTGTAGGTATTAATTGACAGTAACATGTATGGAGTAACAGATTAAGAAAAAAGGAAATGAAAAGGTGAGAATAGAAAAAAAAAATAGAAAAGAAAAGATGAAAGATAAATACAGAGAGAGAGAGAGACGACACAAGCGAGCCATCAATAGAAAACCAAAAAAGATAATAATTGAGAGACAAAAGGCAATGGGAAGGGTGTGGCCCAACAAAGAAAAAAAAGGAAGGAGGGAAAAAGAAAGAAAGGGAGGCACGAAAGAGAATAGGAAAAGAAAAAAAACATACACAGAGGCGGCACGGAAAAGAGAGAAAAGGGGCACGATCTGAGATAAAAGTCAAGACAAATAAAAAGAAAGCACGACCAATAGAGCATAGACGACACGAAGTGCCAACGCCGATAAAAATAGTGCCTCTGGCATCCATACATCATTATTTTTTTATTCGATTTTAGATTTGAAGTCTTTTAATTTTATATTTTAATTTTTTTAGGCTTAATATTTTATGTATAATTTAGATTCTTTATTTAATTTGATTATTTTTATTTTAATTAATAGCATGTTCTAATTTTTCTTTTACCAAGGATAAGGTGAATTCTTTATACTGATAGGCTAATTGATTGCTTGATTAATAGATTACTCTATGTATTTCGTGATATTATCCTAAATTATATCTAATTAATAAACTGATTACCTTTAATTAGCATTTAACAAGTCCAGTTGAGAGCGAGAGCTTATTCTCTACTTAAGGTCAAATAGCATAAATAAAAATTAAATGACCCGTGAGAACAATTACATTTCTACAACAATAGAGAAGGATAAATAATTAATTGAACCTAAAGCATCATAATTATTTAAATCCTTTGACTAGAGATAGCATGACTGATAATTGACAATAGAACTATGTAGCTGAAGAGAGTGCGTTAGTTATATATTCCCATTGACATATAGCTAGCAACTGAAAAGATACTGTAATTCATTAATTAGTCATTA
Source organism: Tamarix austromongolica (assembly GCA_039764185.1). Classification (NCBI taxonomy): domain Eukaryota; kingdom Viridiplantae; phylum Streptophyta; class Magnoliopsida; order Caryophyllales; family Tamaricaceae; genus Tamarix; species Tamarix austromongolica. Next base: position 106,614,086 of record CM077817.1, read on the forward strand.
TAATTGGATAATGGTAGATCTGAATTACTTGGTAACTTTTATTAATTGATTTTTCCTTTACTAGATTTTGTTTGATTCTGTTTTATCTTAATTTAGTTCGATTTGAAATTCTTAGTTTAGAATTAGTTGTCTTTATTTGATTTCAATCGTATAGACCTAATTAGAGTTATTAGAGTCATTGTATTATTATTTTGTCTTTGTGGGAGTGATAATCCAGTACTCTTAGTGCCTTATATTATTTGCGACCAGCCTTGTCAATAGGTATATTTATCCGACATCAAAGACTAAAAGGAAATCAAAGATAAAAACAGCAATCTGCTGGATAAGCAGGGAATGATAGCCTTGGCAGGATGATAACATGGGTGGCACACTTTTATTGCTTTGATTCACATTCTTGGTCTTTTTTGACAGGGACTTACACTAAGATACATCAGGGAGGGGGATGGATAGAAATCAAACACTAGTGGGCAGTGTGGTAGGCAAAGCCTTAACCACCTACACCATGTGCATTACCCACAAAAATAATCATTCTCTCTCAACAAATATCTAAGCCCTTAGGATCTGAATAACCATAAGAAAGAAACAAGTTCAGGTCAGCAACTATTTTATCATTTATAGAAGCAAGAAAAACAATTGCATTTCATCAGAATAAATTATTAAATTCCCTTGGTTCAAGTTACAAATAAGATCATTCTACATACCTGATTAATATAACTTAACCGGGAAACACCAGCCACCATTTTTGTAACATCACCGCCAAATTCTTCTCTTACACTGAGCAGACATTCATCTGTATCATCAACCACGTCATGGAGAATCCCAGCTGCAACTGTATTAACAGCCTGAAGTAGAGACTATGATCTCAGTTGAGAAAAATTTAGGAAGTAAAAATGTCAAAAGAAATATACAGGAGATGGCGGAGCAAGCATCTCTCAGGGTAAATAAGTGAATTGAGATTAGATGTGCATCATAGATGATATCCAAGAGCACTGGGGCAAAGAGGATTCAGTCCTATCTCATTGATTTGCAATTCTGACTTGCAGTATAAATAAAATCCAGGAGAACAGTATTAAAGAAGACTCATCCATATTTATCTACTCATGAACTTGTAGATGGAGCCTAAGGACATATGGTCCTGTTGATTAAGTCTGGGGAAGTGGGGAAACACACTCTTCCAGTTCCAGTAGTTATGGATGCAGGGAAAAGAAAAATAGGATACTGTTGGATCAAGATCTTATAGAGTGCTCAAAGAACTCTGGACTCTGGAGGTAGGGCTGAGAGATCTCAAAATCAATGGATTGGGGTTTTCTGTTGGAATAATATATATATGCAGTAATAGAATTTATGAGGTAATGAAATAAATTAATCAAAGCTACAGAAAAAATAATTATCAAACGTTGAAGTGCTGCGAAAATAATCGCTACCCTGAAGTGAATTACGATCAGACATCCGGTGTAATTCCATACTCCGGTTTGCCCCCAAGGTCAACACACCGACCCTCTAATCTCATACACTCAAGATTGAAGATTATAGAAATTGCAAAACTTTGCCAAGTAATTGAATCGAAAATGAAGAAACAGAGACAGTGAAGGAGTGCTCGGCTTTCAGCATATTAAATCTGATACAAAAAAATATATATAACCTCGATCCTTTTGAATTGGACCACAAATGCCCAATCATGAGAACAAACATTCAAAAGGTGGAGAAAAAATAGGAACTGCAACGATTGAAAAAACAGAGAGGAGAAAACGCAATAAAAATTTCAGTAAAATAATGTTAGACTCAGGTCTACTGGAACCTTAACCCACCCGCACAAATAAACCCATTCCAACCAGCCGGATGGCCCACAGCGGTAGGCACGCACATGTGTGGTATTAGGTACAGCCCATCACCACTACAAAACAGCCTATATCAATTAACTCAAACATCACAGTGGGTAGAAGAGTATATAAGTTAATAAAAGTTCTTTTTTTCCACTAATGTGGGACAAGAAAAAACTCACAACAAAAGCAAAAACACTAAATATTTTTCCACTGTCCAACATCTTCCGCATATAGAAATTAATATATATATATATATATCCATGTTTTCAAGTTTACAACAATATCTCAGCCATTGATGTACAGATGAGATGAGATTTTCTAAACTCTATCTCTAGAGGTTTTATCTGATATTTTCTAGCACTGAACATTTGTTCTTAAATTAGGCCAACAAAAAGTCAAAAAAAGAAAAATTAAATAATCAAATGATTGACAAGAAGAGCAACAGCAGAAGTGCCAATATCATTGCCATGATGGAGCAATCAAAATGATTTGCTTAAATAGGCTTAAATAAGATAGTGCTATGCATTGAATTCATGATCTATTATCGTGATTCAAAGAATGTCTAAATCCCGACATGTTTTAGACATGATTTACATGATGGAAACACGAAACATTACATGCCTTCACTGCATGTGCCGACTCCCACCTACTAAAGCCATGCATGTACCAAAGCAGCAGCCAGGCAACAGCATGAACAGAGGCATGCAATCATCCAGTATGACATGAATTGAAGCGTAATAGGATTTCATACCCGTGCTCCACTTGAAGGCACTAAAGCTGCTACTATCTTTCCAGTATAAATACAGTGTGTTAGATAAGGCTCTCCAGTTTTACGCCATTGGCCATGGTGAGCATTCTTAGCAAAGGAGATAGCTTTTTGCACCTGCCTTCACAATTTGGAAGTCTTAGCGACATCAAGAGTATATGCAAATCAACTCATAAAAAATGCAAAGCAGGAGCTCATAATGCGAGTTAAAATGTGAAACCTTTGGCTCGCTGAAAATAGGGTACCCCGTCACATCTACTCCATCCAATACGAGGGAACCTGCACCATTTCCCTAGTTTAGCTAATGTAAAACTTATATATGGAAAGAATACCTACATCGAATCTTTCTGAATGCTTATAGTTTTGAAATGACAATCAGGGCTTTATCTCCACTTCAGCATTATCTCATAAAAACAGTTAGCTTATCATGCTAGGGAACGATGATTCAATTTTCAGGCCATGGCACTCTTACCGCTAACAAAATGCTGCTAAAGTCATTCGATCTATATACAGAGTAAACTCATAACAGACTTCGAAAATCGCTATAAGATGTTGGATAAAGTTAAATCATCTATTCTGTATGCCTTACCTATGTAAGTGTCCGCCAAATCTAATCGATGTAGAACATTCAATCTACAATCACGGTTAACTCGTGATTCACTTGATTAAGATCCGAAATTTCTCAGATAAACACCGAATCAGTTCAGTTTTTATAGAGTAGATTCACAATTGCAAAACGCATAACACAAAGCAAGTACGATATAACTCAATAAATCAGACAAACAGGATAATACCACAAATCCAAATATCCAATAAAACTGGGACATCACCACATACTAGGTTGCTCTTCCGATTTTGGCCACAGAAAATCCACTTTGGTAGACAAACAAGCGCCAGAAGCAATAGCAACGGCAGTAACAGCCACCTGAGTGATCGTCGACGTAACGGCAGCATGAGCGACCGTGGTAGAAGAACCAGCAGCGGCTGCAGCTGCGGTGATTGCATTTCCGGAGGCAATAATAGACGCTAGCGAAGAAGACACGGTGAATTTGGGAGAAATTAAGTCGATCATGCAACGGAATTTGATGAAGGACTGGAGATTGCCGTTGGGAAAGGGATGGAGCTTCTGGAGCAAGAATATTGACGTTCTTTGACCCAGCATGATGGTGGAATTGGGGGAAACTGAGGGTGAATAGCAGGTTGAGAACATGGTTCTCAAGGAGTAGGTTGCGTGAGCGAGTGGAAGTGTGAGAGAGAATTTTTATGGCATGAATGATGGATTCACGCCGGGTAGATATGTGGCTCGGAGAGGCGGAGTGAGCGCTGAAGCTGAAAAGCGTCAGTTGATGGTTATACAGCTATAATTTATTTGGGTTAACGAACAGCAGAAATGTTTGCGCGGGATGGTGAAATGTATTAATCGGATCAGATTAAAATAGTCCCAAAATTTTGTTTACATTAGGATTTTTAAGTAAATAATAAATAAATTACACATTAAAATATAAAATATATTACTATCTTTGTGATTCTGTCACACAATAATAGTCCTAAATCTTATTTTTATCTATCACAAATAATAGTCTTGTTTTATTATAAATAGTGAAGTTAATGTACTCCCTTTATTTTTATTTAGTTGTATTAACATAAAAATATAACCAGTATATTTGGATTAAAAATGCTTTTAGAATATTATTTTTTTATTAGAATGTATTAAAAAATATTTGTAGTCTAAGTTTATTATCAAAATACATAATGATAAGTATTTAAAAACTAAGAGAGCATTATTTTTCTAATATATCATTTAATATAAACAAGTTACTAATAAAATACCTCAAAACCTAATTTTAAGAGTTTTAGTTAAATAATAATTTATTATAGAAATTAATTAAATAAAATTATTTTTATTAAAATAAAAGGGAATTAATTAGTGCAATTCAAGAAGAAAATAATAACTATTTTTATTAGAAAAAAATTTGGTATTTTAACTCATTAAGGATTTTATTTTAAAAATCAATTAAATAAATTATTTTATTTAAATAAGAGGGAATAAGTAGGTTCAAATTAATAGGAATTTTATAAATAATTTATTTGAAAAATTTTAGGGTGTTTTTGCTAATTAAAATGAAATTTATGAAAAATATTTTAAAAATCCTAAAAAGGGATTTAAATATTATTTTATTTAAACATTATCATTTTTAAATATTCCAAATATCCTAATTAATTTAAATAACCCAATCCACTATTTTTATTTTTCTTTTTTTCCTTTTTCCTTTTATTTCTTCCTTTTCTTTTCTTTTTCTCCTTTCCTTTTTCTTTCCTTTCCTTTTCTTTTCTTTTTTTTGTCACCTTGCCGATTGGGCTTGTCGGCGGCCCAATTTCCCTTCTCCCTTTTTCTTCTCCCCGAAGCCCGCCTCTCCCCTTTTTTCCTTTCCTTTTCCCATGGCCCAGACTCTTTTCTTTTTCTCTTCTTCCTCAGCGGCCCGGCACACCGCGTTTTGGCACCTTTTTTTTTCTTCCGCCAATCCGGTTCACCCGTCTTTCCTTTCTTTTCTTTTCTTTTCCCCAGTCGACCGGTCCATCTCCTTCTTCTTCCTTCCTTCTCCCCCCACCGTTCGCACCTGCCATTTCTGTTGACCTGCAACCATCCGAGAATCATGCCATTGGCCACGCCCGTTTGACCGGCCGTTTCTCCCTTCTTTTCCCCGTCGTTCCGCCGGTCACACTAACCCAAACCACTTTCTCCCTCTTGTCACGCAGTTCCTGCTTTTCCTATGCATTCCCTTACCACGAATTTGACTTCCACTGGCCAACCATCACCGCCGCCGACCAAAACCCTAACTACATTACCTCCTCGCCGACCCACAGAACTTACCCTCTCCTCTAAGCTCTATAAATACCCTATAACGAGCCCAGTATCGAGCTATTGATTCCTACCCACATTTTTTCGACCTTGCCACCGCCACCACTTCAAACACCATTCCCGTCGCCGTCGGCCAACCACGCCACCCACTCCACCCACCTAAGCCTTCCCTGCATCGTCCTCTACCCAACTAAACCTCCCTCCTCCCTCGATTTTCCCTACACGAGCCACCCCGACCGTGCAAAGTCTGCTTCCCAATCAGCTCCTTCTCCCACCTCTGCCACCCTTCACGCCGCCATCCACCACCACTACCGCCGCTACCACTGCTTCATTCACCTCCCAATCTGTTCTGCAGAGCACCCCTACCTTCCCCTACCTTTCTTTTCCTCTTCCTCCCTCTCCTCTTCTCTTTCTCTTCTTCTTCCCCATTCGGCCACCGCCGCCACCACCATAAGACGACAACTTTGGCTGCGCGCCACCCTCGTTCTATTCCTCTCCTTCTAGACAACCATAATCACCCTTATTTCCACCCTCCTTCTCCCTATCTTTTTCCCAGCCCTCAACTTTTTCCCTTTTCTTCTCTTTTTTAGGCCACTACCGCCACCGTGGGCTCCGCCTGTCACCACCAGCCCAAGGTTGAACCCTAAACCCTCTCAACCCTTTTTCACTATTTGTACAAGCTTTAATTTATTTTATTTCAAATATTTGAATATATATATACTATTACTACTACTACTACTACTACTACTACTACTATTATTAATGTTTTTATTATTATTTCTATTGAGGGCCGAAGCCCTATTATATTTTTATTTCGATTATAATATTATTATTCTTATTGTTGCTATTATTATTATTATTATTATTATTATTATTATTATTATTATTATTATTATTATTATTATTATTATTATCTTCAATGTTAGTATTATTATTCTATATAGAGCTGAAACATTATTGTGCCTATTTTGAATTTTAGTAGTAGTATTATAAATATCAATTCTTATTATTATTAATATTATTAATATTTTTATCATTAACATTTATTATTATTATTATTAGTGTTTTTGTTGTTGTTGTTATTATTTATTAAGTTTATTATTATTCAATGTAGGGTCGAAACCCTACTTTATTTTATCTTCGATTATTATCATTACTATTATTACCATTATAATTATTGTTGTTGTTCTAATATTATTGTGGTTTTTATCATTATTATTATTACTATTTCATTATTATCATTATTATTATTATTATTATTGTTATTATTATTATTATTATTATTAATTTTACTAATGTTATTATTATTTTCATTATTATTTATTGTTATCATCATCATCATCATCATCATCATCATCATCATCATCATCATCATCATCATCATCATCATTATTATTATTATTATTATTATTATTATTATTATTATTATTATTATTATGTAATTTTGATTATGATTTCATTACTATTATTATTACTATTATTATTACTATTTTTATTAATAATTTCCTAATGATATTATTAGTATTATTTTGGTGAGGGGTCGAAACCCTTATCCCACTATTTATTTCGAATCATATTATTATTATTATTAGTAGTAGTAGTAGTAGTAGTATTTTTAGTGTGATTATTGTTACTATTATTATTATTCTTATTAATATTATCATTGTTATTATTTTTAGTATCATTATTATTATTATTAGGGTAAAGTCTTCAACCTTATATTATCAATTTTTATAATATTACTATTATTTTATATCTTTAACAAAGTTAGTAATTAGTTAATGTCATTTTTATTAATATGTTATTATTTTATCAAAAACCTAGTCTTAGAGTAAGTTAGTAATTAATAGTATTTTTGGTAGGAGGGAATCTAATTTTAGCTTTTTCCTCATGTAGGTGAGATCAGTTAAAGCCCTAAGGAGGCGTAGGAGCATACTCCAAGACCGGTGTCATTTTAGGTAAGGGTATTACTAAGGCTTTATGTGTGTTGATGTGCATTATATGCTTTATATGTTATGCATCCTATGTTTATCATTGTAATTATTTCGTGTGTGGCATGGCGTGGAGTTAAAGTATGTTCATGTGTTATTATATGGCATGTTTATTATGGATATGTGATGAAATATTGTGATATGTGATGATTGGTTTGTGACCCTTTAGACATTCATGTGAGGATGTATAAAAGTGGTATTGGGGGGGGGGGAAGGTTGAAAATGGAAAATAAGTTGACCAAGGTGAGTAAGTTGACCAAAGGGGAATAAGTTGACCAAGGGATGTGAGTTGACCTAATTATTTTAATGACACATGAATGGAAGAATAAAAAGGGGGTTTTAAATAAAATAAAAGAGTGAGAGAATCTATGGTTATGCATGGAAGAATCTAAACTAGGGTTATGTGTGGATGGAATTATGGTTTTGCATGGCAGATTCTATGGCGTTGCGTGGGAGAATCTAAACTAGGGTTTTGTATGGATGGAATTTGGGTTTTACATGGCAGATTCTATGACATTGCATGGGAGAATCTAAACTAGGGTTTTGTATGGATGGAAATAAGGTTTTGCATGGCAGATTCTATGGTGTTGCATGGGAGAATCTAAACTTAGGTTTTGTATGGAAGAATCTGGGGTTTCATATGGATTGAATCTAGGGTTTGGTATGGATGAATCTTGGGTTTTGTATGGATGAATCTAGAGTTTCGTATGGAGGAATCTAGGGTTTGGTATAGAGGATTCTAGAGTTTTGCATGGAGAAATCTAGGGTTTTGTATGGATGAATCTAGGGTTTGCATGGGTGAATCTAGGGTTTCACATCGGAGTTTTAGGATTTTGCATGAAAAGTTCAAAAGGCTGCATAGGATGCATGAAATCTGTATGGGAGTGAATTTTACGTATGGAAAGTTGATATGAGGTGTAAGGAAGGTGATGGAGGTGTTGTTTGGGTATTTAAACACTTTGGATGAAAAATAGTATGTGGAATAATATAAGGGTACGTAGGAGACCGAGCTAGGGTTTGGTGTGAACAATTAGGGGTTAGGTGTGGCTACTTAGGGTTTTTGTGGTAGCACGTGTACTTGGTGATTAAAGTGTAATGATGAGGGTGGAATCCATGAGTTGTGATGCATGGAGTGTTAAAAATTATTTGGGTTGTGTGAGGTGGAGTAGGATGGGCCACTTAGGCCTAAATTCGGGTTTCTAGGGAAAAATCATAGAGTAAGGAAATAAGTGGACTTGGAGGTGTGTAATAATGGGATTTGACCCACATATTTTGATGTTGGAGTTCTAGTGTGAGTTTGAGTATAGAGGAAGGGTTGTTGGGCAAGATAGGAGGTGCAGGGTTATCATGATGTGGTACAGGTCATTTAGAGGATAAGCGTAAAGGGAGTGAGTCATGCATGTCTAAGGTAATGTTCCGAATAAGACACTATAATACATTAATCATTAAAGTGGAAAATATTTGAGCCGGGCCCAGACCGATCCACAGGTGAATAATAGTGGTTAGGGCATGATGTCCTATATGTGACCAGTCCACCGGCGAATAATAGTGGTCAGGCTTTGTACTTGTGCGTTTCCAATCCACCGGCTATAATAGTGAAGGATTCCGTGCTAAACAAAACAGAACATATTTGTGCTAAGATAAGGGAAAGACACTAAGTACTTACAGTGGAACACCATGAGAGTCATGGCCAGACTGATCCACTGGTGAATAATAGTAGTCAGGAGCTTTATGCCATGTGTGTTTTCGGTCCATCGGTAATAATAGTGGTCAGGAGCTTTATAACCTGTATGTTTCTAGTCCACCGGCAATAATAGTGGTCAGGAGCTATGTGCCTTGTATGTATCCGGTCCACCAACTATAATAGTGGGGTTTCCGCACTCGCATGGATTGAAAAAAAGTATGGTGTGAATCGATTTCCGATCAGAGATTAATTAAGTAATTAATCTAGATTATAAATGGGTATTTATGTATCTACCCAAATGATTGTACGATAGTATGTTATCATGATGGACTATATGCTCTTTTATTTCTTCTACATTATTTATATGATTTTATGTGTTGGCCATAATGCATCGGTTACCTTACTTAGTACGTAGCGTACTGATCACCCTTTTCATGGGTATTGTTCATTCCCACAAGTAGTAGGCTCTTCTAACTTTGTGCAGGTGGGCGAGACATCAGGTGAAGCTGAGTGTTGAGCATGTTTTGGCTCTAAGTTCTTGAGTAGTGTGGTCGGATTCACTCTTCTCATTATTTTATCACCTTATGTTATTTCCTTTGTATCGGATTTACCCTTTTATGATTTATTACTTGTACTGAGTATTTTAAATGAACATTTTATCGGTTGTAAGATTATTTCTCTTTTGGATATCAATTACAATTCTCTACCTGTACTCTAATTTTTTATGTATAATCTTTCTAGTTCTTTTATTAACTCTTGGTTTGAGTTTAATGTCAATCTTTTTCTTAACCTTAGTACTTGGTACCGAAACGGTCGGAGAAAACCAGTTTGGTAATAAGTGTGGCGGTAACATCCCCAAAATTTACAAGTTTTTAATTTTAAATTCTTTCGCTTTTAAAAAAAATAGTAAATTTTTTGGTGTTACAACTAACTAATGGGATTATACTAGGGACACTATTGAAAACATGTGTTTTCCCGTAACATTAAACTATATTTTTTTAATATGTGTGAAAACATAATCTAGGAATATTTTTATGGAAAAAAGGAATTGCTTTATTTTATCTTCATTTTAACCAATTATTTATCAAGCAAATTTTCTAACTAATCTAGCATTTCCCTTTAGGCTTTGGTGATTAGCCAAATCTAATCGACAACAAAATCCAAAGTATGCATGAGACTCATCACACTTGATGTCACATGTCAAATTGATCGGTTAACTTAGATAAAGTTTCTGGCTTTTTAGAGATTGTTGACAAAATAATATTCAGATTATACAATAACACATCCATAACAATTCAATTAATTATTTTCGCAAACCTTAAATTCAATTAGGGAGAAAGCTTGAAATGTCAGAATTCTCATCCTCTATTTGACCTTGCATCCAATGACTATTCCAAAGCAACTTTCCTTCTGATCTCGCATAAAAGAGGACTAAACTACATTAATCAATTCCAAACTTGGTGCTTAAACTTTAATGTGATGAAAATATTCTTTTTGTTATGAATATTTGGTTTATATTGACTCTTTTGGATGTATATTTTTGTAATTTTATTTATTAAAATATATTTTCAAAATCATAAAAGATCGTGATATGTTTTCAAAAGATAATAGCGCGCATTGGTTGAAATGAAATATTAACCTAAAATAATGTACTAGCAAACAAGATGACAAGACTAAGGAAAGATTGGTCGGGTGTTCTAGATCGGTCTAGGGCATTGAACTTCAGAGTTTTATTACACCATTTTCACTTTAATGAAGAAAAATCAGTCATTTGATATGTTCAATGATGATAAAAGATTGAACATGCCTCTTGTTTTCCATTATAATCCTTGATAACATGATTTTTTTTTACGTCTCATAAATCAAATATCTACAAATTTAGATATTTAAAAATGTAATCTGGATATAAGTTTGATATCACATATATTTAATATCTATATAAAATTACCATTTTGATAATTTTAATGACTTTTATAAATAAAAAAATAAAAATAAAGATTGTATATCAATTAATATTTATACCTATATTTATATAAGTTTATTGTTTTACCTATAATCAGTATTAGAATATTATAATTTATATTTACTTTATAAAAATAAATAAAATTTAAAATTTTAACACAATAAAGTTATAATATTATAATATATTATCGAAATAATTAATTACATATCTAGTATTCTCTCAAATCAGATAATTCGATCCAAAATTATGTATATTTTTAAAAAATTAAATCTAAATTATTAAATATTAAATTGTAATTTTTGGATTTTATATTGTAATTTTGAATTCCATTTTTTATACAACCATATTAGCCATGACCTCCCACCTAAACCCTCTATACATACACGTAACCATCCAGTATTGACGAACCCCTCTCCACCCTAAAAAAAATATCATTAACAAGATGATGCCCTATTAATTTCTTCATGGAAGACCACGCCTCGCCTCAATTATTGTTGATAAATCCTTGGGGATACACCCTCAATTTTAGCGACATTGTAAACAAACAACTCTCCAAGGTTAGTTACACTGCGCAAGACAACATAGATTAGAAGGAAATTGAAGATGTTGAGGACAAACACTACGAGGACAACCTTATTTAAAAGGATACTCAATTGCCTCAAATTAGGTTTACTAATAATAAAAAATGAGAGCATCGACACTCTGCTTGTGAAGACCCTCGGACGCACATTCATACATGAAACTATATGCTACAAGATTCAAAATCTCTAGGAACTTGAAGGCAATTTGTAGAATTGAGAAGGTAGTTCTTCCTCATCAAATTGTATAGAAAGTGTGACAATGAACAGATCCTTACTGAGGGATTGTGGACAGGCTCATCCCAAGAGTAAGGCCAACTAAGCATGTGTCTAGGGCCTCAAAATTTTTAGGGCCCCAAATACTAAAAAGAGATATATACTACATATCTCTTAGTTTAGTTACAAAAATTCATTATTGGTGGATTGGTTGAGGCATGCATAAGTATATTTATTGTCATGGGTTTGACTCTTATGTATGACATAGTGCATTTTTTTTCATTTTTTAGTAGATATCAAGGGCCTAGCAATTGAGCTGACTGTCGAAGGTCCCAAAAGGAGTAAGACTAGCCCTAACTTTAGATGATCTACGGGAATTACCTCTTGCTCCATAATTAGACACCTAATTTTAGGGTATCAAATGCTTTGATAACATCCACCATGATTTGGGTTTGTATTCCTAAATTACAAATTTAGTACTATGGTAAACTTGGATTGTGGAAACATATTGGCAATAGAATTGGCAAATTTGTTAGAATGGATAACAAAACCACAGAAGGGCCCGTGGAAAGTTTGTTAGAAATGTAGTTAAATTGATTTGCAAAAGTACATACCTCCTATATTCTATCTTAGCTCCTCTATATATAACATAGATTATGAGGGAATCAAACAATTATGTTTCCACTATGATAAGATTGGTCATTCCTACGAGGCTTGACCTTTTTCACTAAAATCTTTAGCAACCCAGGTTGTAAATAATTCCACCAGAAACTTGAGCAAAGAAAATCCTACTTCTCCTAGTAGTGACTCCCATTTTGGGCCTTGAATGGATGCCTTCGGTAGACGTCATCATCTGGTTGTGTTTGGTGCATGTGCTAGCACCAGGAAGCCATATATGGAAGATTAATTTAGAAGGAAAAGGTTTGAAAATGTATCATTCCAAGACTCAAATGTCTATTAGATTTTCAGTGTGTAAATCTCTCAAGGAACATATGAATTCGAAAGAATTATAAAGCCTGATTATCTTGGCTCCAATCGCTGATACTTTAGTCCCTCAAATTTTAAGACAGAATGACCATATATATAGTAAATAAAAGCTTAACTCTGACCAAGAATCCATGTAGCCCTAGACCCTCACCCATCAAGTGCTAAGTTACTCCATTAGAGTGGTTTGGAATTATGAAATCAACAATTGTCTTTCTCCCTCGTGTGGTATCCGGTAGGGAGACTTGATTTATCTTTACCTCTTTATGGCCTACATTGAATGCCTCTAGAATCTTATAATTGCTAATGTTGTCGTCGGTGCTTGGAAGCTCATTTTGGTTTCTAGAGGTGGTATTTAGATTTATCATCTTCTTTTTCTTTTTCTTTTTTGTGAATGATCTTCTCTTATTTACCCAAGCCTCTGACTCTCAAGTACAGACTATTATGGAGGTGCTCGATCATTTCAATATGGTTTTTGGACAAAAGGTATGCCTTGAGAAATTTCCAGTCATCTTTTTGAATAATGTCTCTCGGTCTATAGTCAAACATCTTACTATGTCAGCAGGTATTCCTTACTTAAAGTCCCTAGGAATATACTTGGGAGTCCAACTTTGTGATGGATGAATTACCAAGAATATCTTTCAACATGTGGTTGATTGGGTTCAAAAGAGATTGTTCTTGTGGAAACCCCATCTCTTCTCTAAGTAAAACTACTCTCATTCTGTCGTGTTCAGCTTCCAATATAATATCCAAACTTATGTAAGTCAATAAAATGGCACATTGGTAAGCTTAATTGAGATTTTTTATGGGGTTCCTCCCTTTGCCAATGTAGGATGCATCTCCTCAAATGGATCACGATTTGTCTTCCCAAGGAGAATGGGGGTTTTGGCCTTCGCTAATCTAAATTAGCCAACAAAGTGATTTTCTTAAAGCTCTCTTGGGATATTTTGTGTTGAAAAAAAAATTATGGGTTAAAATCTTCTCAAAAATTACCTCAAGAACTAATTAATTAGTGAAGCCTCTTGTGCCTTAAGTTTTTCTCCAATTTGGAGACAGCTTTGTAAATCAGTGAATAATCTTAGAATGGCGATTTATTGGTCTATCCGAATTGGTATCAACACTTACTTCTAGTTAGATAGGGGGTAGATGATGGTCCATTTATCAAACACTTACTAGGAAAGCTTAACCCATTAAGTTTGAATAATTATGTTGCTAATTTTTTTTCCATAGTGTCTAGGATTGATAATCCTTTGTTTGTCTTCTCCTTTTATGGATATTGCTTGAAATTGCAAGCATTTGGATCCAACCAGGTAGCATTTATGTTGACATTCTTTTTGGAGTAAAATTGGTGGAGTCACTTCTCTATTAAAATACTTATGAAATGCTTCAAGGCAAACTAGGTCTGGCTTCATCTCGATGGTGGAACATTTGGAGACTCCATATTCATCATAGGGTTAAGATTTTTCTCTAGATGTCCATGCATGATTATCTTTTATCATATCATAACAAAAGATGGTGACATCTTACCAATGATGGCTCTTGTGCTTCTTACGGTGAAAAGGAGATGCTTCTTTACACCCTTTTTTATTGCAGTTACATCAAAAAATTCTAGTGTGGCATCTCTCTTATGTAAATTGGAGATAATTTATTTTACCTGATACTTTAGGATTGGTTGGGTAGCAATATTACTAGACAACGCCAAATGTCTCCTAAAGTGCCTACATGGTCTTTTACCTTTGCGTTGATAGTTTTGAAACTTTGGAACCAGTGTAACAAATAGGTTTTTTTATGATGAAGATTGAGACATCTACTGCTTATTACAGGTGGTTAGCTATCTAGATGAAGTTTACTAGGTTGCTTGAATGATGTTGAAAGAGCTTAAAAGTTTGTGTCACTCCTACATTCATAGAGATTTTGGTTGGGAGTACCCCCATGATAGAATCATCAAAATTAATGTGGATGTAAGTTCATTGAATAAATTTGGGTGTATCTCAGCTGGAAGTGTTGCTAGAGACCATTTAGGTTGGAGGTTGCACGGTTTTTCAACCAATATTGGCTTTGGGACCATTTAGCTCACTGATTGATGGGAAATTTACCATGGGCTTAGTTAACCCAAAGATTGTGGTTTCTGGCATATCAAAGTTGCTAGTGATTATCTGATGGTCATCTAAGTTTTGAATGGCAAGTTGTCACGTCATCATCCCCTCTCGCACATCCTATATGCTTGTGGTCATCTCACTGAGCCCTTTGACAATTGTTGTGTAACTTGTGTTACTCACACCTATCATGAGTCCAATGTTGTTGCTAACAAGCTAGCTAATATGGATAATTCCCTACCATTTAGCCTTTTTTTATGAGTTCCCCCCTTAAATAGTGTCCTCTATTTTTTGTTTGATAGGATTGGAGTTACAATGCACTGTTTTTGTATTGACCACATCTAAGGTTAGACTTATTTTATTGGGTTTACCCCCTCTTTGATTTAAATAAAAAAAATCACCTAGTTGCTACTAAATATGTGGACTTGTTGGCTAAGGAGATAGTGTGCCAAAAACAAGTAACTAGGAAGAAATTGGAAGCTCGTAACCTCCGCTCTTCTCTTATAATCATTTTAGATTGGTGTGAATTAGGGTGAGCAAAAACATTAAAAATTAATCTAGGTGAAAGGAATTAAGGTGCATCAGGGTGAATGAATTAAAATTTTGTTTGAGTGATATTAATATAAATTAGGTGAATGTTTTAAAAATTCAATTTGGATTAAGGTGAATGAAGGTTAAAATAATAAAATAAATGGTATTTATACCCTTTTATTAGATAGATAAGTCTTCTATATTAATTTGGGTACAAATTGGGTTGGGGGAATTTTTATCCAATTAGATATAAAATTCATTTATATTTTCACCTTTAATTTCGTAACTTCAAAATCAGAGGTTAACAAAAATGATGTTGACTAAGCTAAACAAAAGTGAAACTTTAACACTGATTCACCTAATTAAAATAAACAAAAGTTGTCCCCAAATGAGGTGAATTAATTGATCCACCTCTATTAACCCCCATTCACCCAAACCAAATGGGGCATTAGATCTACAGATAATATGGACTCAAATGTTTCCAACTCTAGTAAGTTGGTCGATAGAACTACTGGTACTACCTCAAGCCTTTTAGCAAATTCCAAAAATGCAAAAGGAGATCCAAGATAAAATAATCAATACTTTTGAAAAATATAATTTATTTAGGATTGATATGATGGATTTTATGTTTCCTTATTTTGGTGTTTTATCACATTTAAAAAAAATAGAAACTCGGTTGCATTTTTGGAATGTTTCATTCAATATTTCTTAACATTTTATATAGTTTTATGTTCCGTGAGACTTTCAAACCACTTTTGGCCTCTAAATTTTGTCAAGACTCTTCTTTTGTATGGATATTTTAAATCATCACATTTATCTAAGTCTTTTATGCTTTTTATAAAAAAAAATACTAAACCAAGTTACCAATAAAAATATATTATTCATCATTTTAGTATGCATTAATTATGTGTTTAAGTTTGCTAAGCCCTTCCTTGTCATTGGAATTTCATGAAGATTTGAGAACCATTTTATTATAGTATTATTGAGCTAAATATGGTCCAAAAATATCTCACTATTATTCATATCATTTTTTGGATTATTTCATATATATATATATATATATTTACGGTAAAAATTATCAAATTTAACCTTTTTTTTTTCTTCAAAACCTTATCTAATATTATAAGGATTGACCCAATTATTTCACTATTGTTTAGTATAGATTATAATCACTAATTTATTCTTTCATTTCATTGCTCCCTTAGGTGTTATAGAAAATTTGAAATTTTCTTCCTTTAACCATTAAATTACCACTTCACCCTTAGCTAAGTTATCCTATATCATTATTATCCTCTTTTTTTTATGGTGTCTCAAGGATAGACAAACTTTCCTTATTCATGTTTTTTGCTCCACCTCCCCCTTTCCTTCCTTGATATTTTTCCAAAAATATTTAAAGGTTTCTAGATTAGTAAGCTATGGTTTTACTCGACCATTAAACCTCCTAACTTAACATAATTTTTGCCACCTTTCTCCTTCTTTTTCTCCCTTTAAACAAAACTATCCTAGCCTCTCTCTTATCGATTTCTAAACCATCAACAACACCTCCCACCATTGATTGAAGCTTGTTCCTCCTCCCAAATCCAAGTGTTGACCTTCCTCTTCTTCTTCATTACTTACTTTTTCTTTGATTTTAGTTTTGTAAAGATTAATTCCTAATATTTTCTATTTTTCTTCTTGGTTTCAAGAAATGGATTGAGGAGTTCTACATTGATTTACTTCCTTATTCCTTGCTTACAAGATTAGAGCTTCTTATGACATATTTTCTTACTACATTCAAGCGATTTTAGATTGTGTCACTTATGTTAATTTGTTGGGAAAAAATTGGTTGTTCTTGATGTGGAGTTTCATCCCTATGGGATTCTAGCACGATTCTTGTTTCTTTAATTAAATATGATTATATCATGTTAATCCTTGGCATGCATAAATAGATTTTAGTATTTCACTTGATATGTTTTGGTGATGTTTAGCATGATTCATAATTAACAAAAGTCTTGAGTGTTCTAGGTATTCTTGTTGGTTTTCAAGCATTGGCCATGAATTGGGGATTGTGTGGGTTTTAATGGATTATTTTGATACCATGATAACACTTGTATTTTTTAGATAAATTTTGATATATAATGTGCTTGATTTGAGTACAATTTTATGAGCTAAGTCATGGTTGAAGATTTTGAAGGTTTAAGTGTTATTCATTGTTTTTTTTTTGTTCTTGAGTTACTCACTACTAATAAAAGTAAGTCTTAGTAATATTCATAGTATTAAAGTAAGGGTTCCAATATTACTAATAATAATATTAATAATAATACTAATAATAATAAGAATACTAATAACAATAATGATAATAATGATTATACTAATAATCAAAATCATAGTAGTAGTAGTAGTAATAATAATAATAATAACCACAATAATAATGATAATAGTAGTAGTAGTAGTAGTAGTAGTAGTAATAATAATAATAGTAATAGTAATAATGCTAATAATAATAATAATAATATAGATAATAACGATGATAATAATAGTTAGAGTAATAATAATAATAATAATAATAATAATAATAATAATAATAATAATAATAATAATAATAATAATAATAATAATAATAATACGAGTAAAAACAATAATAATAATAATAATAATAATAATAATAACAATATAGTGGTAATAATAATAATAATAATAATAACAATGATGATAATATTAGTGGCAATAATAATAACATAGTAGTAGTAGTAGTAGTAGTAGTAGTAGTAGTAGTAGTAGTAGTAGTAGTAGTAGTAATAATAATAATAATAATAATAATAATAAGGATAATAATAGTGATAATAATAATAACAACAACAACAACACAACAAGGTTGTAGTCTTAATCAATACCATTAATTAGAAATTCTCTGGAATAAAAGTTAGGACATAATAATAATAGTAGTAGCAGTAGTCGTAGTAATAATAATAATAAGAATAGTAATAGTAATAATAATAATAACACTAATAATAATAGTTAATAATATTAATATTAATATTAAAATCATTAACACTTTTATACATAGAGTTTAGGGGTTAAGGAGTTGGGAGACCACCTAGGCTGGGTGGTGGAGCCGGCGGCGGCGGTGGAGGAAGAAGGGTGGGAGAGAGAGATGGATGTGGAGGCTAGGGGAGAGGGAAGTAGGGGAAAATGGAGGTGTAGGGTGGTATGGCAAGGTTCCTTGGTTGTTTTGGGGGGTAGAGGCGGCGTTGCAGGCAACGGAATCAGCGGCAACAAGCGGCATAGGGTCTAGTGGGGCTATTTGGGAAGGTGATTTTGCACAGCCGGGGTGGCTCGTGCAGGGCAAGGCAATGAAGTATGGTGGCTCAGTTTTGTAGAGGGCGGTGTAGGGAGCATTTTGGTGGTCGGGGTGAGTAATGACGACGACCGACGACGGAGGAATAATGGGATGAACAGGTGGTGGCGCACGTTTTGATTTTCTAGGCTGCCAAAATCAAAACCTGATTATGGCAGCCTTCGAGGCTATTTATAGGCCAATTGGATGGTAAAACGACAAAGGAGAGTGGGAGAGTAGGGGGCAAGGGGTATGGTGCTCCGGCCAGCGAGGGTAGGCCGACGCAGGTCTACTTTCGTAGGCCATATTTTGACGGGAAAGAGGGATGGCACGAGTAGGGAAGGGAATGGCCGACCGGGATGAAGTGACAGGGAGGACGACGAGAAAGAGAGGAGGAGAACGACTGGTCAAACGGCGTGATCAAAGGCGGAAAATCCTAGCTGATTGGGGGAGTTGCAGGCGCAAGAGGCAAAAGATGATGAGGGGTGGGCTGGACCGGCGGTCCAGGGAAAAAAAGAAGAAGGAAAGGGGGAGGCTGGGCCGCACAGGGGGAGAGGGAGAAGTTAGGCCAGCGAGCCAGCCCAGGTCGGGGAGAAAAAGGAGAAAAAGGAAGAGAAGGGGTAAAAGGAAAAAGAAAAAGGGAAAACAAAGGAAAAGGTGGATTAGCTTAATCAATATATTTTGGGTAATTTGGGATATTTAATAAAATATAGATATTAAAATAATAATTAAATTCTCTTTTTAGGTTAATTTAGGAATTTTAAAAGAATTTTCTTAAATTCCATTTTAATTAGCGAAATACTCAAAATTTTCCTATTTAAATTATTTATTAATTTCTCCTAGGTTTACCTTAATTAATTCCCTCTTATTTTAATTAAAGTATTTTATTTAATTAATTTTCCTAATAATTTCTTATTTGGTCATGATTCCCTAAATTAGGATTTTGGGATATTTCAGTAGTTTACAAAACTCAAGAGAGAAATTATAGGAAGACATAAGGGTCCAAATACAACTAGAAATAACATAGAAACAGAGATACTAGATAGTCCTACTCTCTCAAATCCGAAGTACCAACATTTGACTGAACTCGAAGGCTGACCTACAAAGTCCACTATCCATTGAATAGGCAGGGGCCCACGAGAATGAACCTTTCAGTACTCCGATACTGAGCAACCCTTTATACCAAACTAATATGATAAAACAGTATGGAACACATGCAAGACATACAACTAACATGGTATAAGACCTATACATACACATACGAATATTGAGATGCAATAAACATTTATATAATAAAATTCCATCAAGGTCACATACTACTCATATTCATTCATCTGAAACAACTGAACTTATGAATGAACATCCTAGATATACTCTCTAAAGCAATAATTAAAACCCTACTCTATAGCACAATTTTAACTTGCACAACATAATTTATGTCTCAGCATCAATTCCAACCAATTACATACATCACAAGCACAAAGACTACTACCAAACAATCCAATAATCTGATAATCAATATTTCAATCAAATCATATCATTTCCATTTTTATTTACTTTCTAGAGGGGAGATCAATCAACCTAGAAACACAAAGGTACTCAAGTCATACTGGTGCACCAAGAACATAGTATCCTACCGACTATCAACCCAAGGATGCAAAGGTATCCTGGTCGCACTAGTACACAAAGGTAATACAGTACCGTACCGACGAGGACAACTAATCTATAAGTATGCATACCCCATATTAGTCCGTAGAACATAATAGAGTAAAATGTAGGGCATGACTGGGACACTAAGGCATACCAGCAAAAATCCATAATATCAACCGTGGGCTAAACCATGGCCTTAGGTTAGCGACTCCTGAGGAGCCACCATTTTCGATCTCGAGGCCTTTCACTTTAAGTATAAGTATTCTATTAAGGTGTCCACGAAATCGCATACAATATGGATAAATCCAATTTTCATATTTAACCGTTTTTACTTATTTTCAATCATCTGAGAAAACCATAATCAAGATCAATATTGAGGCCAACATTAAAATATACCAAGGTCATTCTAGGCTCAATTAATCATATCTTGACACCTTAGGCCGAAAACGACCAAAATACCTCTAAGACCAAAATTTACAGATTATCCTCCCTTTAAATACTTTATTTTATTTCTGAACTTGACATAAAATGGCTAAAACACCATAAATAAATTATTTATTACACTATTTAAATTATCATATATGCCTAATGACCATTTACCCTTATAAATAATTATACACATAAAATCCTATTATGCACTTTTAATCCATTCAAAACACATGCTCGCATACTCAACAATAGATAATACACATTAAACATGTTTTTTGGGATAAAAATTCATAACACACTCAAAATGACAAAATTACCCTTAGGGCACTTATCCGTATTAATTATTCCATAATTATGTTCAAGCATACTCAATTTATTATTTTATACATACCTATTATATGAAATATTTTTCAGACATAATAATAATTTTGATTACACATTCGTACTCAATATATTTTATATAAAATAACATGCTCGTTTTTTTGATTTTCATGATAACAATTAATAATACATAATTGTATCGTAACGAATCATGTTTAACACATTTCACACATAAAAACCTTAATATGCTATCACATAATATTTATCATTTTAGTAGAGTATAACGATTACCTAAATTATTGTAAAAATATAAAAATAGTGGTATCCTACTAAAGTTATTAGATCCCGCTAATCAACCTTATGTACCTAAAAATAATACCACAATTACTGAATTAATATCTATCAGGTAAAATAACAATTATAATAATAAAATATTTATTTTTAAAAAATTACTAAAATACCATTACATTTAAAATGGGCATAAACATTTTACAAAACCCAAACATTTCTCACGTTGCGCATGCAGCTTGAGCCTCAGGTAAAATAGGGGAGGGTTGGACGCCACTGGAGGTCTACAAGGATGAGGCAGGGAGATGGGTGCAGGGTGGCATCTTGTGGCATTGGTGGCTAGGAAGGTGCTGCTGCTGGTCGGTGGTGATGGGGTGGTGCTGAGCTGGTGGTAGAAGGCTGGCTCAACGGGTTGGTTGCACTGGAGATAGCAAGACGCAGGGATATGCAAGTGGACGCTGGGGTGGTGTTGTTATCAAGGGAAGGGTGGCAGTGGCTGCTGAGATGGTAGAGGCTGCTGAAGTTGCGGCTGTTGGTGGCCGGGCTCGGTGGTGGTGGTCTAAATGGTAGAGGTTGGAGGTTGGGGCAGTGCGCTGGGGTTAGTTTGGTAAGGGAGATCTGTAGGGAGAGAGTTGGGAGGAGGTTACTACTGGCTGGGGTCACGAGAAAGGAAGGTGTAGGCTGGGAGCTAGCTGTAGTGGGGATGGTTGCATAGGCTAGAAGGAGAAGAAGGCTAGGGGTTTGGTAAGAAAACCAATGAATCTGAGAACAAGGAGAGGAGGGTTATGCACAGGAGAAGGGGGTTGGGTCAAGGTGGTGTGGTGTGTGGTGGAGATGGTTAGAATTGGTTGAGGGTGGCAGAAGTGGTGGAGTGCTAGAGCTAAGGCCAAGAGAGGGAGCTAGGGAAAGTCAAACCAAAAGGAGCTGAGAGAAGAGAGGGAGTTCGGTGGGCAGGAGAAGGGTTGGGAGGTTGGTGATGGTGAAGGCTGGCAGTGGTGATGGTCGGTCAGTGGTGATGTAGAGGAGTTGTTGTTCAACGAATATAAAGAAAAAGGAGGGCTGGATGGACAAGGGAAGGAAGGTGGATGGTTAGTAGGGCTGTAAATGAGCTGAGCCAATTCAGTATTCGGCTCGGCTCGTTAAAAGCTCGGTTCGGCTCGTTCGTTTAGTTAAACGAGCCTAAAAGTGAGGCTCGGGCTCGGCTCGTTTAATAAACGAGCCGAGCCCAAACACGAAAAAGCTAGGCTCGGTTCATTTTTTGGCTTTGGCTCGTGAGCTCGGCTCGGCTCAGCTCATTAAAAGCTTGGTTCAACTCGTTCGTTTAGTTAAACGAGCTGATCCCAAACATCATTTTAGGTTCATTTAGTTAAACGAGCCGAACCCAAGCCTAGGGGTATTCAGCTCGGCTCGGCTCGGCTAGTTTACAGCCCTAATGGTTAGGCTCGGTTGAAGAAAATGTTGGGAGGGGACGACTGTGAGTATGCATGTGCATGGTGCTGTGTGTGTGGTGCATTTGGGTGTTGGGAGGGTAATGTTTGGCTGGGGTTGGTGCTGGGAAAAAGAATCGATATGGCACAGGGGGAAATGGGTTGTTTGGTTGGGATGGGGGTATGTGTATATAAAAAAATGCAGAGCACAAGTTGCATGAGGTAAGAAGCTGAGGGAGATAGGGAGAGTGATTAGAGGAGGGGATTGGGGCAAGCAACAGGTAAGTTTAGTAGGGTAAAATGGTAAGATAAAGTACGTAAATTTTATTTTATTTTTAGGTTTAGCTTGGATAGATTAGGGTATCAGATAGAAAAATACTACGAAAAAAATAATCCGAAGTAGGATAGGTTTAAAAGGGGTTAAAATGAGTAAAATAACTGGGAATAAATTTTAGAAAATTATTTTTGGTTTACGAATCAAAAGATTATTAGTAAAATAATGTAGGATAAGATTTACAGGTATAAACTAGGATTAATTTAAATAACCTAATTTCTATTAAATTTTTAACCTGATTAAATTTATACTTAAACCATTTTAATAATACAAATAATAATAACACTTTTAATACTAAACCTCCTAAAATAATAATTATAACTAATCACACATAATTAATATATAATTAAGGTTTTTAAAAATAGGGTATTACATAATTAGTCCTACAAATTCCAATGCAGTCAATAGTTTTGTAACTATGGTGATGATATCCTCCTACCCTCATAGTAGGATGTCTATATCATCTCTCAACACCTATATCTTTGCCTCCAGTCCCGCTTGATGCTACCCAGGATGTGGTGATGGTGATTTGACTTTGGGTGGTGGTAGGGGGCATCAAAGAATTGATTGATGATAATTTGGTTAATGGAATGTGGGCTAATAACCATTTCCTTGGTGGGCTTTAAAGGTACTATAGCCTTAGAACAAAGGCCCACAACCAAGGTTGGGTAAAATATGGGACCCTGTGGCTTAATGCCACTAGCTCCAACTAGTCTTGAATGATTTTTCCCACATCAATTGTGTGCTAGGTTAGTACGCAATAGAGCAGGACCATGCAGTCAAAGAAAATGGACCTATCATGAGTTGTAGATAGTAAACGACTTCTCAGGAAATGGTACCAAACTTTTGCTTGAAGGATGAGTTGTGGGTGGTCACAGTGGTGTGTTCCATTGGTGGTAACCCGCCACTAGGTACTTGGCCTGGTTAACATTTTGAGGATATTGGCTACACTTTTTGTGGTGAGATTGTCAAGTAGCTCAGAGTATTCATTTATGTCAAATGAAGGGAGATTGTAGAGATTGTTAATGGTTGTGGAGAGATAGGAAACTAGCTTTTCGCGGACATAAAACTATTTTGGCTTTCCTTTTGGTATCAAGGTTGGAGTAAAACTCTAGAACTACTAATGTGAAAATTATGGAGGTGTTGACAAAAGGTGAACCACTTATGGTGGTTTATAAGGTCAACAAGGTACGAGGGTAGATCAAGCATGGCAAAGCCTCGCTCTAAATAAAAATCTCTATTGGCTAAGTTGTTGAAATTTTCTTGGGTGGCCTCAGATTGAAATGTGGTGAGGGAATTGACCAAGCATTTTAAACAATTGGATGGGGGAGCAGAAAAAAAATTTCCTCATCATCTTTTGTAGAGGAGAATTCATTTAAGGCGGTCGATGGAGCTATGCATTTATTGGATGTGGCTAGTCTTTTATATTTGTGTGGAGGTTTAGCCACTGCCTTAGCTGTTGAGCGGGTAGTTTGTTGAGGCATTTTTGGGTTCGACATAGAGGGTGAGGATGATATGGGTACAGTGATACACGGTGGTGTCTTACCCCATAAGGTGGTGGCGATGGAGGGTTCGGTTTGTTTAGGTGAGATAGTGAGGTAATCATTAAGGAAATGCAATGAGAGGCTCTATAAGACCTTCTTCGACATTGGGGAAAGGGAAGGCTACGTTGCGTTAATGGAAACTGGCAGGTGTGGGTTGGTTTATAAAGGCAAAGTAGGGGAATGGGTGGTATTTTGAAAAAGACACACACTGGGCAGGTGGGACGTACCTAGGGGTTGCAACATGACTGTACAAGCACTTTGTACAACCGTTTGACATTTGATTCATCAAATCATCCTATAAGATTATAATCATCAGTTGTCCTTTTCCTCGTGATGCATAGAGTATGCCTTATGCACTCCTTTCACCTTCTCGATAGTTTGGTCATTTACTGCACTAATAGAGTACATAGGCAACAACATCCATTTTCAAGAAAGAAATAAAATAAGACAAACAAAGCATATGGAGCACGAGTGAAGAAAAATAACAAGAGAAAATTGATAATATAGGCTACCTCCTATGAGCACTTGGTTTAGTGTCCTCAGCTTTATAGCTTACTGTGACCATGTGAAGTTTGTAGGAAGAGTGTTTGGAGCTCCTTGTTAATATTTTTAACATTATAGGGTTTGACTTAGTGGCCATTAACCTTAAAGATTACCATTGTCTTTGGGTCCTTGAGTTCCACTGCCCTATAAGGATACACTTGATCAATCTCATAGGGTCCTAACCATCGTGATTTCAGCTTCCCTAGGAACAACTTTAGCCTTGATTTATAGAGCAACACTAATTACCTAGGGTACAACTCTTTTAGCTTCAAGTGATAGTTATGAAATTTCTTTATCTCTTCTTTGTACAACGATACACGATTGTATGACGCGTTTCTAAGCTCTTCTAGCTTGTTTAGTTGTAGCTTTCAAGCTTCCCCTATGGCAACTAGATCGAGGTTAACAGGCTTGAGATCCTAATATAATTTGTGCTTTAACTCGGTGGGTAGGTGGCAAGTCTTTCCAAACAAAATGCAATAGGGTGACATTCTTAGGGGGTATTTTAAATGATGTTCTATATTCCCACAATGTGTCATTTAGTTTGGATGACCAGCCTTTTCTGCTAGGATTGACCAATTTTTCTAGGATTCCTTTAATTTCCCTATTAGATAACTCGGTTTGACCATTTGACTGTGGGTGATAGGTTGTGTCTACCTAGTAATGGATTCCATATTTGTGCATGAGTTGTTGAAACAACTTATTGCAGAAATGAGTACCACCATCACTAATAATTGCCTTGGGGGTCCCAAATCGTGTAATAATATTTTGTTGTAGGAAGCAAATCACCACCCTGACATCATTAGTTGGTAGCGCGGCAGCCTCTATTCATTTGGAAACATATTCCACCACTACCAAAATGTACTCATTGCCGAAGGAAGATGGAAATGTGCCCATGAAATTGATGCCCCATACATCAAATAATTCAACTTCCAAAATTCCTATTTGAGGCATCTCATTTCTTACCGAGATGTTTCTGGTGCGTTGACATTGTTCACAATTCTGGACCTCCTCCCTATAATCTCTAAATATTGTGGGCCAATAGAATCCACTTAGTAAGACTTTAGCTGTAGTCTGTATCCCTCCAAAGTGACCTCCATATGCTACATGGTGGCAGATGACTAATATTTCCTTCACCTCCTCCTCACTTATGCACCTTCATATAAGACCATCAAGGCACTGCCGAAACAAAAACAGTTTTTTCTAGAAGTAGTACTCAAGGTTATGGAATTAAATTTTCAATTGTTGGTGAGATTTTTCAGGGGGAGGTATTTTACATACTAAGTAGTTGGCTATATCCACATACCACCCTTCCTGACCTTTAGGATTTGTTCGTCGAGGAAGTCCTATTTTATCCAGACTAGTGTGTGTTCCTTCGTGTACCCTTCTAGTCTAGAAGATGATCTGCAATATAATTGTCCTTCCCCTAACAATCCTAGATCTAGACGTCAGATTCCTACAAGAGTAAGATCCATCTCAGTAATCTAGGTTTGGCATTATTTTTAGCAAGTAAATAAATGATAGTATCATGTTTAGTGAACACAAGCACTTTACTTCCTGAGAGATAAGATCACAACTTATCAAAAGCAAACACTACTACCAGTAACTCTTTTTCTATCACCGTGTAATTCAATTGAGCTTCATTAAGTGTTTTACTAGCATAGTAGATGCTATGGAAGAACTTGTTCTTCCTTTTTCCTAGGATTACTCCTATCACGTAATCACTTGCACCACACATTAATTCAAAGGGGAGAGTCCAGTCTGCTCCTATAATAATAGGGGCTTCGGTGAGTGCTAGCTTTATTTTCACAAAGGCTGCCTTACAACACTTATTGAACTCAAATTTTCTATCCTATTCTAAAGGTTGGAAAAGGGATTTAGCAATTTTGGATAAGTCATTTATGAAACTTTGGTAAAATCTAGCATATTCAAGGAAACTTCTCACACCCCTAATAGTGGTGGAAGGGGATAGTGCTTTGATAATATCCACCTTTGCCCTATCAACCTCTAGTCCTTGTTGTGATCCTTTGTGACCTAACACAACACCTTCTTGGACCATGAAGTAACATTTTTCCCATTAAGAACCAAGTTTGTCTCTTCACATCCCACCAACACTCTTTCCAAGTTTGTTAGGCACTCTTCAAAACTATGCCTAAAAATAGAAAAGTCATCCATAAAAATTTCTACCATATCCTTTACCATGCCAGTGAAAATAACCATCATGCACTATTGAAAAGTTGCAGGTGCATTACACAAGATGAAAGGCATCCGTTGAAAAGTGAATGTGCCATAAGGGCAAGTGAAAGTAGTCTTGTGTTGGTCATCGAGTGTAATGGCTATTAAATTGTAACTTGAATATCCGTCCAAAAGTAATATAAGGCCCTTCCTGCCAATCTATCCAAAATCTGGTCAATAAAAGGTAGGGGAAAATAGTCCTTCTTGGTGGCCTTATTGAGTTTTCTATAATCCATACAAATGTGCCACCCTATGACTAGGGGTGTGCAAAACCGGATATCCGTATCCATTCGGATATTTTTTCGGATATCCGCTCCGCATTTTTTTAGACCGGATATCCGGGATGCGGATATCCGAAAAATATAGACCGGATATAGACCGGATTCGGATATATCCAATATCCGTATGAAAATACTATTTTATCAATTTTAATAACTTTTGCTATAATATTTTTAAAAATAAGGATCGTATATCAATTAATATTCATATCTATATTCATATAAATATCTTATTTTATCTAAAAGAAGTATTAAAATATTATTATAAATATTTAAAATATAAAAATAAATAAAATTTGAAAACTTAAAACTATAAAAACACAATAATATGGTGTATTATTGAAATAATCAACAAAATATCGGATATTTTTTCGGATCGGATAATCCAAAAAAAAACCGGATATCCGAATGTCGGATATCCTTTTAGAATAAAACCGGTTCGGATATCCGAAATATCGGATCGGATTTTTAAATATCGGATCGGATTTTCGGATCCCGAATTTTTTGCACAGCCCTACCTATGACTATGCGGGTTGTGATAAATTTATTTTCATAATTGTGAACAACAATCATACCTCCTTTTTTTGAGATGCATTGGACAGGACTTACCTAGTTTATATCAGAAGTTAGGTAGATGATACATACGTCAAGCCATTTATTGATTTCCTTCTTCATCACCTCCTTCATCACTGGATTGAGCCGTCTCGCTATTCTATTGATGAGTTGGATGGATCCTCTGGTAGAATCTTGTGCATGCATATCGTCAGACTAATTCCATGAATGTATTCCATGGTCCATCCTACTGCTTTTTTGTGTTTTTGTAGCAGGCGAACCAGCTGCTTCTATTGAGAGTCAAGTAAGGCTAATGAAATAATAACTGGTAGGGTGTCCTTCTTACCTAAGTAGGCATACTTCAGGTGAGCTGGCAGTGGCTTTATTTCCAATGTGGAAGGATCCACAATTGAAAGTTTGGCTGGTTGCATCTCTCTTCGGTTTAATCCCAGATGTTCTTAAGGTGTTGAGTGATCTATCCAACTACACCCTGCTGAATTTCATAGTGCTCTTTAGGACTACTATCAGGGTAGCTGCATTCAATATCGTCTACATTGAATAATATGGGTTCTTCATGAAATATTTTTATAACAAACTCATCACAGATGGAAAAATCAATAATATCAACTCACAAACATTCGTCCAGACCTCTGGTAGCTTAATAGAGTTAAAGACATTGTATGTAATATGTTCCTCATTAACTCTCATCATCAATTCTCCTTTCTATACGTCAATTACGGTCTTTCCAGTAGCCAAGAAAGGTTTTCCTAAAATAATACACACCTCCTTGTTAGCCTCGTGGTCAAGGATGATGAAGTTTACTAGGAAGATAAACTTGTCCACCTTTATAAGTACATCTTCAATATTTCCCTTAGGGTGACCGTATGATCGATCGGCGAGTTGTAGCGTGATTGTGGTAGACTGTGCTTCCCCCATACCTAGTTTCCTGATTATGGACATAGGCATTAAGTTGGTACTGGCACCGAAGTTGCAAAGGGCCTTACCATAATACATATCACCTATGGAGCAGGGAATGGTGAAGTTTCTAGGGTCTTGTAACTTTCTGGGTAGCTTTTGTTGGAAAATTAAGCTACACCCCTAGGTCATAGCTACCATTTCATATTCACATAGTTTCTTTTCTGTAATAAAATATCATTTAGAAATATTACATAGTTTGGCATCTGTTAGAGGGCTTCCACCAACGAAATGTTTATATGCAATTTGTGAATAATTTTAAGGAATTTATTGAACTATTTATCCTGCTGTTGATGCTTGAGTCTCTAAGGAAATGGTGGT
The DNA here is from genome assembly GCA_039764185.1 of Tamarix austromongolica. Classification (NCBI taxonomy): domain Eukaryota; kingdom Viridiplantae; phylum Streptophyta; class Magnoliopsida; order Caryophyllales; family Tamaricaceae; genus Tamarix; species Tamarix austromongolica. The sequence continues at coordinate 106,643,788 of CM077817.1, forward strand.
GATGGAACAAACAATTTAATTCTGGTATTCGGCAGTGGTTTGCTACTTTTTGGTGGTTCTAGTAAGGGAATGGTGTTGTCTTTTGAGCCATGGATAGGGTCAATCTATAAGTGGGAGTGTGTGTAGGTCAACTTTTTCTCAACAGTTTCTATTTTGCTATCATGATTGTCAGGGTGAGGTTTTTCTTTAACTTCATCTTTTTGGTAGGGAGGTGTAATTTCTGTACCCAATTTGAGGGTAATATCCTTACACTACTCCTTTCCTTCTCTCCTAGGGTTCTCAGTGTCACTAGGGAGAGTGCTATGGGGTTTGCTACTTAGGGTTGTAGCCAGCTGCCCTATCTGTGTTTCTAAGGTTCTTAGAGAGGTGGTGTTGCTTTGTATTGTTGCATCTATTTTCACTGTATATTCTTTCAAAAGAGTTTCCAACGAGTTAGGGTTATTATATGGGGTAGGTGGTTGGTGAGTTTGTGAGTGTGGAAGATGTCGGTGTTGAGGTTGGTAGGAGGGCTATTGGTTATAATGGTTTTCCAAGTTTTGCACGTTGTTTTGGTTAGACCATGAGAAGTTAGAGCGTTGCCTCCAGGTGGGATTGTACTGATTGTTGTAAGACTATTGAGAGTTCCTAGCCTGGTTTCCTATGCAATTCACTGACAATGGATTCGTTGGATACTATTCACACAAATGACCTTCTCCATAGTATACGCATGATACTGCAACTGTGGACGTAGTGGATTGATCTTCTCATCTCTGCACCTGCGAGTTAGTGGGAGCAATATTTTTCAATAGATTATCCATAGACGATACCTCAGCTCGTAGGGTTGTGATGGCATCAACTTTGAATGCTCCTACTACTAGCACCTTATGAACTCCTAGCACTACCCCACTATTATTTGTTGCATACTTTGGTCTCGATATTATACTCAACCTATTTCGAACCACTTATCACATTAAAATACCCAATATTCTATTTTAACCCCTATTGACCAAAATGCCCCTAAGGCAACTAAAATACCTATTTTCCACCCAAATCACACAATTCCCAATATGAATGACTTTCAACCTCCAATGCCTTCTATCATCATAAGGATGCATAGCCACCATTATATACATTGGTACTTAATCCACGACATTTATCTTTACACATGGTTTAGCATGCAAAACTTTAACATGCTTTTCTACAACTTCAAAACACATATTTCCATACTTGTTAATCATTAAGGCATACTTATCGAAGTAAATATCATGATATGCTTAAAACAACCAAATTAACCCATGGGCACACAATAATAATGCTTACACTAAAATACACTTAGGAATTCTCAACCTATCATAATGGACATACATAACATATATAATTTACTCCCGACATAAAACCCATTTTAACATGCTTTTTTACACATAGTAGTTACACTAGTTAACATAATCCATTTCACCAAATTTCATGTTAGCACTCTCAGATAGATAATTATAATACAACGAACATACCTAATAAATTTTACACATAAAAAATCCCAATATGCTATCATGTGATATCTCACATTTTAATAGAGTATAAGAATAACTTACTTTCCGACAAAAGCACAATTTTATCTGTAACCTCCTAAAAATGATTAGTCCCCACTAATCAAACTTTGCACCTAAAAATAATTTCACAACTACCATATTAATATTTAATTAATAAAATAATATTTTTTGATTAAAAATACATATTAAGTAGGAAAATTAATAATTTACCCTTGAGTGAAATATGGGTAAATAATTTACTACTACTATTATTACAATAATTATTATTATTATTATAGCCTAACCTCATGTTGCTCATGCAATGTGAGTTCTAGATGATGGCAGGGTCGAAGGCTAGGGGTGTTTGGTTAGGCAGGTGGGGGTACTAGCCGGTGGTGGGTGGCAACGACAATGGCAAGAGAGGCAATGGTGGTGGATGGAGGTGTTGTAAGAGAAGGAAACGAGGAAGGGAGAGGGGATGGAAGGGATAAGGTGAGGTGAGGTGAGGTGAGGTGAGGTGGAGGAGGCATAGTGGGGGTGATGAGATGAGGAAGCTGGGACAAGGTTATAGAGAGAATGGGTAGGGCCAGTGGTGGTGTTGGGCAAAGAAGTGTGGTGTAGAGGACTGCAAGAAGGGTAGCGATGAAGTGAAGGGGAGGTTGTGGTTTGGGTCATGTAGGGAGGTTACAGGGTGGAGGGGGATGGCAATGGCAAACACTATCATTACCTAGGGTATGGTTGCGAAGGGTGAGGCCGGTACTTGGGGTAGGGACTGGCAATAATCTCCATAGGGAAGGAGAGAAGAAAAACAAAGTGACAAGGGAGGAAGAAGAAGAGAAGGGGAAGGTGGCCAACAATGGAGGTTGGGATGCTAGTGGAGCTTGTGGCACAATGATGGTGCAGGAAATAGGGGCGAGGAGCTGGTCGTGAAGCTTGGTTGTAGGGATGGTGGTGCGGCAGCTGGTTGGGTAGGCTATAGGGGAATTATGGCACAAATGGGGTTAGGCGATGGTAGGGGTGGTGGTTTTTCTAGCGGCATAAGGCAACATGGTGAGGTACAAGAAAAACATGGTAAGGGTCGAGTCTTCGTCAAAGGCTAAAGGAGAAGAGAAAAGAAAGAGAGGAAGAGAGGGGAGAGTCCATGACTAGCCTATAGAGGGTGTGTGTGTGTGTGTACTGGCAAGGTATATGGAGACAGGGATGACGAGAATGGGGGAAGAAGACAAACAAGGTAAGGGAAGGGGTTGGCGTGAGATGGGTGAGGACAAAGAAAGAACACAAAGGTGTAGGGGGTTGGGGTGCAAGTAGGGATGGCAATAGGTCGGATTTAGACCGGGTCCAACCATACCTAGACCCGGACCCGTTTATACTACCTAGACCCAAACCCGACCCAGACCCGTCCGGTCTTAAAAGTTCAGACCCAGATCCAGATCCATCGGGTCTAGCGGGTAAACGGGTCCTAAATGGGTCCGATTATTTTTTTAAAAAATAATTAATAATCTATGCTAATACAAATACATTTATGTTTTATATAACTTAATATGTATTTTTTTGTTAAAAAAAATCATCTAAGTGAAAAAATAAATATATTAAAATAGTTATATGAACTTTTCAAATGGTGTTTTAATACCTTTAGTAGGGATGTAAATGGGGAGGGTTCGGGGCGGGTATGCCCATATCCGTATCCTTATCCGATAATAAAATCCGTACCCGTATCTGAATCCATATACGCTAACATATCCATATCCGTATCCGTTGAATATTTGTTACTTGACGGAGTATCTGTTTACCCGTTAATGGATATTATCCGATGGATAAATCCATCATCCGAAAGATAAACCCATTTAGAGTTAAGCTAAATGATAATTCTAACTTTAATTTATACTATATTTATTTTAAAATTAAGGGTAAAAAGGTAATTATATATCGGGTAAATGGGTATGAATATGGATACTGGTATGGTTATGGGTACGGGTATAGATATACTATACCTGTATCTATATTCAAACCCGATGGGTATTTTTTTTCCATCATCCATATTCATTTATCCATATCCGTTGGAAAAAATCCATCGGGTTTCGAGTAAAATCCGGCCCATTTATATCCCTAACTTTTAGAATACAATGTTATACATATTGTTTATAAAGTAAGTATACAAAAATAAAATTTAAAAAAAATGAATAAGGTGCTTATATAAGATTAAGACAATAATGAAAAACATAATATTAGTATGTATTTATATATGTATACATACATATATATATATATATACACACACACACACACATATGTATATTAAACGGGTCTGGCAGGTTGGATCTGGGTCTAGAACTGGACCCAAACTTAGACCCTTTAAGGTATATATGGACCCAAACCCAATCCAGACCCGTCAGATCCAAAAATCATGGACCCAGACCCGCTAAAAATGAGGCAGGTCTAGCAGGTCTGGATCGGGTCTGAGACCCATTGCCATCCCTAGGTGCAAGAGGCAGACATCGCAAGTGGTAGGGGCAGAGGCAGTTGCATGGTCAAAGGAGGGAAGGAAAGGGATGTGCAGGAAGGATAGGGGAGGGGTTGTTTGGTGCAAAAAAGAAAAGGGAAAGGAACATTTGGATGCAGGACGACGTGTAGAAGGGGTGGGTGGGTCAAGGCTCAGTTTGGCCAAGAGGGGATAGGAGAAAGGGAAATGAAGAGGGAGACATGTGGGAGAAGAAAAGAAAGAGGGTGATGGGTTAGGCTCAACAAGCTAAGGAGAATGAAAGAAAAGAAATTAGGTGGGTTGGTGTAGGAAGAAAGAAAAGAAAGGAAGGAGATAGGTTAGCCCAAGGAAGAAGAAGGAGTGTTTGGCAGAGAGTAGGAAGGAAAAAAAATAAAGGGAGAAAAACGGGTTGGCATAGAGGAGAAGAGAAAAATAAAGGAGAAGAAACAAAAAAAAGAGTAAAGGAATAAAAGGGAAAAGGAAAAGGGGTAAAAAAGGAAAAAAAATAGATTTAGGGTTATAATTAAATTTGTATTAAACTTAGGTTTTTAAGATAATATTAATTTATCCAAATTGAGGGTATCAAATTAAGAGAAATAAATGAGGTAAAATTATTAGTTTAGAGTTGATTTAAATAAAAAGAGAAAGATAAAATAATTGTAATAACTTATCTAGATTTATGGGTCAAAGGTTAACAAAAATAATTAAATTAATATTAAAAGTTAAATTTTTTTAAGATAAAAGGCTAAACATTATAAATTAAGGTTATTACGCCAGTGAACCAAAATAATGAGAACTAACACCTTACCTCTAAGGTAGTGACCTCTATATAGAATTAATTCCCCACTCGAGGTCTTTTATTTTAGTATTAATATTTTATGAGGTGATCATATAAATCACATATCAAAACAATTTTTATTTTTCCATACTTAACCATTTTTCCTTTTATTTCAAATTATTAAGGTATACTCTAAGGCCATAGGTTTATGTTAAAATAATTCGAAACTAAGGTCAACCTATCAAAAGTATAAGGTTACCCTAGCATTCAATTATTTGTAAAAGATACATTAGTTTAAAATTACCAAAATACCCTTCAAAACCCTAATTTCACCATTTTATTCATTTATGTTCCAAACATTATCATTATGAGAGATATGTCATGAGTAAGCAAAAGGAAATATTTCACATTATTTTAGCATGCATGTAATCTTTGCATTTTGGTGATTAACTATGTTTTTTAATTTTCATTCATTTAGTGGGTTGTGCCCACAAAAACTCTAACCATGCAATTCTCACGTACCATGTCTTCCACAAATAATGCCTAGCAAGCCCCCATCACCTCCTTATCACTTGCCAAGCCATCCCTTACCCCCATCAGCCTATCAATTCCCAGCCCCTATGATCGTGGGTTGGGGTTGATTTTCTTTCACCGATCACTCTCCCTCCTTTCTCATATCTTTGTGTGTGTGTGTACCCAACAATAAATTCCTTGACTGTCTCTTTTCTCTCCCATTGTTTTCTATAGAAATAACACCATCTTCTTCCTCCTTTACCTCCTCCTTTCCGTCGCGAAAACAAACACAAAACTCACCACCGACAACCCTCATCAAAGCATCCTCACCCCCTTTGGTCATTTTTATCGAACCTCACCCCCCCCCAACAACTAGCTAAAACAACCAGTGCACCACTCCACTCTTTGGGCAAGCACCTATAGCCATGCCCCCACCTTTAGCAAACTTCACCGCAACCACGCCTCCACCTTTATCTAATACTCACTGCAGCTCCTCCCTTTTATTTCTTCCTCTTTTGTGGTAGCTTTCACTGGTGCAACCCTCCCTCTTCGACAACTTCCACCACAGCCACCCCCTCCATTTTTGGAAACCACAATCTCACCATATCACCACCTTTTGGCATCTCCAACAACACCACATCATCACCCTTAGGATCCAAAGACCAAACACCATCCCTCCTTGTTTCAATCTCCACCACCAATGCACCCCAATAGCAACAACAGCTTGCGTTGTTGCTGCCATCCCTTAGCTTAGCACAACATTGTGGTCCCTCCTCTCTTTGGTCTTGCAAGTTGTCTCGTGGTTTTTTTCACCCTTACATTTCCTTAAAATTTCCTTAAGTATATCATCTAGTCCTAATGATGTTTTATTATTATTTATTAGGTGATTTTCTAGAGGTTCTAGAAGAGGCGGAATAGGATTTTGTGCTTAGAGATTAGAGTCATTTTTGTAAGGATACTTGTCATAGTATAGGATTTTTGGTTGATAAGTGTTATGCATAATATTTTGTTGTACCATTTTATTATTATCATGTGATTTCATCTATGATTGTTAATGATATGATATGCGGTTGGTATTATATGATAGAAAATGAGTAAGTGAAGATTATTGTGATATCATTCTTTTATGTGAAAAACCCTCAATATGAAATATGGTTGTATCATGGGTTTATTAAGGCATGATGAGTGTGAAATGAGTATAATAAGTTCTATGGAGATAAATGGTGGATTTGAAAATAATGTTACCAAACATATAAGATTTGCATGAAATAAGGGTTGTGTTATCAGTAAGGACTTTTTGGTCAATATGGGTGTAGTATGAGAATCAGGGTATCTTAAGGTGTTATATTATCTAAAGTATGCCAAGTAATTTATATTAAGTGTTTAGAGTAGTTGTGATTGACCTAAGTTTGATAAAGTATGAAAATAGTTTGATTTGGAAATAATAACCCTAAAACGAGAATGTTATTATCACATATGTGAAACGGTAGAGTTATACCACGAAACATGAATGTGTTGTTTATATTAGTGTTCCAGGAATTTTTAATTAATTTGGTAATTGTTTGAGCCCTACAAGAAAAAATTATGATGGATTTATGAAATTAGGGTTTATAAGTCTTGGGAATCGTAACTGTTGAGATAGGGTTATTATCGTATATGTAAGACCTTAGAGTTAGGCCTTGAAATTTGGGTATGTTGATAATAATAATAATTATGAAGTGGTACTAATTTTTGTGGCTTAAAGAGTAACAAAAGAAGAGTTATGATAAAAGTGTGAAATTACAGTTTTGGGGAAAGATAAGGGTCTTCACCCTAGAGAGTGGCCTTATGATAACGTTATGTGCCTTAATTGTTTCAAACATGTTTTTTACTTATCAAATCAAACATGAATAAGACATTAATCATTTAAAATAAAAGATCATATGAGTCGGTCCAAGGTGTTTATGGATCTGTTCCACCAACACTACAATGAAAAGGCCTAACACCGACGATATTAATACCTACTATAACTAATGGTCAGTGTTATGCCTTAATAGCAACGATTAATATTCTATAGTAGATTAGGCAACAAAATTTTTTTTGTCCAAATAGAAAGGAAAGAAAATTCTTAATACCGACAATATGTATCATTAATGTTAAGTGGCGCAAAAATTTCCCCCAAAATTTTTTATCAAAATGTCAGGAAAATAAATACCAATGATTTATTTATTAATATCAATGGTACCTTTTATTGGTATTAAGAAATCTATTTTGTGGAAATTCCATGGAGGAAAAATTATTGCTGAGTACAAATGAACATCTTATTACCGACGATACATCATCGGTAATAAGAAAACTTAATTAGTTGAAATAGGAGGAAAATATGCAGCCAAAGAATGGAGTAATAATGAAATCTTTTTTACCAAAGATATATACTTAATACCGACGATTTATCGTCGGTATTATGAGTTAAAAAAATTGGGATAAGGAAGCGATGTCATCTAAATAAGTCATTCTTAATACTAATAATAAATCGTTAGTATTAAGATTATGAACTTTTTTGGGGCTTGGGAAACAAAGTCATATAACTTAGTCTCCTTAATAGTGATGATAAAGTGCTTAATACCGACAATTTCAATCATCGGTATTAAGAATCTGTTATAACACGAACGCAAGCCCTAGTTCTTTATTTGTCGCCGTCCTCTTTCGACTTCTTCCTCCATTATCCCTCTAATACTGTGATCTGCCATTTATTCCTCTCAATCTTCATCTTTCTTCTCTTTTTGTGTCACTTTTGAAGGTTTCTATACTTCAAATTTATGTTTCTTAAGTATTATTTGGTTTAAAAATATCTAATTATGGTTTGTTATGTGTAATTGTAGAACCACCACCACGCCGCCACTAGAGCACCACTGCGTTGCCACTAAACACTGCCAAGCAACCCTACAACATTATTTTGGTATATTTATTAAGTATTTTTTTCTTTTATGGTATTATTTGGTATATTATTAAAATTAAAATAATTTTTGGATTATATTATTGTAGTTAGGGTTTGATTAGTTAACTAGATTATTGCATTTTGGTTTAGTAGAATTGATTCACTAGATTGTGTATAATTGAGGTATTAGATTATTATAGTTAGATTATGTGTATTATTAGATTATATATTGTATTTAATTGTTACTATGCATGTTATATTAGAAAAAATATTATTATGTTTTAATTGATGGATGGTAATTAATATATACGGAAGTATTTTAGTATATGTATATATTTTTTGAAGCAACATAAAATTGGTGATATGTAATTTTTATTTTTTTGGTGAGCTTGTTATATTTAATTAATAGTTATTACTAAAAATAAGATAAGAGATAAATAGTTAGAAAAATTCATTTTTATTTGTTATTATATAATAATAATAATTATTATTATTATTATTATAATTATTATTAATGGTAAGATTCAACCAAGTTATTAAAAAGTTATTAATTTTTGTTACAAAAATGAGAGGAGACATTGTTCAAAATGGCTTCTTATAACTCTAATAATCCTAAACCTTCTGAAATTGATGAAGAACTGATACTCGAGGATGCCTTAGATAGTCATCTAAGGTATAAAAAATATGTATAGTGAAGGCTTTTAGGGGAGGACTTAAGTTGTGATGCTTCTCGTACGAGTTGATGCATGCTGATCTATTACAAAAACAACAATAGAAATATCAAATATAGTAAAATCAAAACTAAATGAGTGAGATTATAGCCCAATAATAAGTAGCATTTGAGTGCCAATAGGAAGAATTAATACAAATGAGAGATTTTATGACTGTATGGGCTCAAGGTCAGCTACTTCCAACATCTAATCAAGATCAAGATCAACATGAGGATGAAGATAAGATAATGAAGATGATTTTAAGGTTTTATGCTACTATTCCCACGTCAAATGTAATAACAATGTGTTTTTTTTAATTTATATGTTTATATAACAACATTTATCTTTAAAATATTGTTTAGTAAATATTATTGACAAGTCAATATTTTTAGGGTTCTCATTTTCTTTAATATTTTAAAAAGATAAATACTTATAATAAATTATCTGTAATGAGTATTTTAATAGTAAATATTTTTCAAAAAAATTTATTATTGTTAATATTAAGCAATAATCATCGGTAATTTATATTTTTTTCAAATTTAAAATTGATATCGTCGATATTAAAGGTTACCAATTTCTTCCTCGATTATACTTAATCATTGATATTATGTCCAACTCTGACAAACAAATTGTCGGTATTATGCCTTAATATCGACGATAATTATACCGTCGGTAATAAGTTATTACCGACCCACTTGTACCGACAAATTATCATCGGTAATACGTATTATTAACAAACTTATTCTTAATACCAACGATTTAGATCGTTGGTATTGACTCTTATTCTTATAGTGTGGAAAATAATAATAACTCAGGTTTTTTTGTCTCTGAGAGGTGTTTTAGACTGCTCCAATAGTTTAATAATAGTGGATCAGAAGAATTTTGTTCTGATAGGTGTTTTATATGTTTGTTCCACCAGACGATAATAGTGGCTCAAGTGTGTTGTCCTTGAGAGGTGCTTCAGTTTTTTCCATTGGATTGAGAATAGTGGGATATTATACTCATCGTGAATAAGAATATAATTTGATATAAGTAACCTAATGGATAGGATATCAATGATTTAAAGTGGAAGCGTATGTGAATCAAGACCGAGGTGTTGGGTCTGTTCCACCAGACGATAATAGGGGCTTAAGTGTGTTGTCCTTGAGATATGCTTTAGACCATTCCACCGGTTTAAGAATAGTGGCTCAAGAGTGCTTTGCCCTGATAAATGTTGGTTCCATTACATCAAATGATAATATTGGCTCAGGTGTGTTTTCTCTAAGAGGTGTTTCAAACTATTCCACCGATTTAAGAATAGTGGGGTCCCTAAACTCAACATAAATAAAAGAATAAAAATGGTTATATCTAATAAATAAGCCTGGATTGGTACTTACCTTGTGATATTTTATGTGTTTTGTATATATACTTATCCTCTGCTATGAATGTATGTGTTTAACTGTATCCTTGAATCAACATTATTGTTACATTTTTTAGTACGTAATAGACTAACCATCCTTTTTATGGTTATTACTCATTCCCACAAGCAAAGACCTTGATGCTTCTGTGCAGTTTTATGAGGAGTAGTTTGATGATTTTGCTACCTTTGATACATTGTATAAGAAGGAGTGAAGTTTCCTATAGTGGGTGTTTAGGCGAAGAGTTATGATATTCAAATGATTTTTTACTCAAATACCTCTTGGACTCTTCAATCCATGGTATCCTTTTTTGTTATATTTTGTTATTGTATCCCAAATTCAATCTCCAAACTCATATTTATATTTATAAAGATTCTCTCATTTCTAAATTCTTTGTTTTACTTTGAATGGTTTTAGCCTTGTGATTAATGTTAGGATGGTATGGTAAATTCGACTTATGCCAATAAAAATGGTAATACTTAATATTTTGATTATATGCTTCTGCTATAAAACAAAAATTTTCAATAATAAAATTTGGGGTATTAAACTTTCTCCTATGAAGATAAACACAAAATAACATCAATATAACTCAAAAACTCTCACAAACCAAGAGAAAAAATAGAGGTAAAATAGGCACTATGGTTATAAAAGTGGATATAGAAAAAGCCTTTGATCATATCTTTTGGTCATTCATAGAAGAAATCTTGAGGCTTGTTGAATTTTATAGAAATTTTGTTTCTTTGATTATGAAGTGCATCGTCTCACCCACAATCTAGGTTATCTAGAATGGAAAAATCTCTAAAGCTTATAAAATCACTCTTGGAGTTTTCCAAGGAGATCCCCTATCTCACTATTTTTTTTTAATCTATGCATGGAATGCCTTGCCAATTTTCTAAGCCACATGGTTTTCGCCAAAATTTGGAAACCCATTTTTACATATTGTGGAGGTCATAAGATTTTATCATCTATTTTTTTTTGGATGGTCTTATCCTCTTATTAAAGTCTTAGTAGACCAAATTTTGACCATCATGCATTATCTTAAATTCTTTGCATGTGATTTAGGGGAGAAGATTAATCGACATAAGCACAACATTTATTTTCCTCATCTTCCGATCAAATTATGGAATTACAGTTATCTCGGACATCAAGTTAACTAATTGCTTAAGAAGTATTTATTCTCAACACAACAAGGGTTTTAACTCATCTTTGATATGCATTAGGTGCGGGAAAAAATAGTTTCATGGTAACCACACCTTTTTTCAGTGGCACAAAGAGTCAAATTGGTACAAAGCCATCACTTCTACTATACCCCTACATATAATGAAAACATCTAAGATGTTAAACTACATAAATGAGATTAACTACATATTTTGGAGGATATAACACCTTAAAATAGCATGATTCTCATATTTAACGCACATTGACTAAAATGCCCTTATCAATCACAAACCCTTATTTCATATGAATCTTATGTGTTTAATAACATTGCTTCGAAGTCTATATTTTTCTTCATAGACCTTATCATAATCATTGCACAATCATTATACCATTAATAAACCCATGATTCATCTATATTTCACACCAAAGTCTTTTTCACATAAAATAACAATATCACATGAGGTTTACTTATTCATTTTCTATCATGTAATATCAATCTCTTATCATAGTATCTATAATACCACGAAATTGTAAAACCTATAATTTAATGATTAATCCATATTTGGAATAATTCAATCTTAAATTATTAATTTAATTAACTTGTAGACTTTTGATTTATAAAAATGGATATGATAATTTAATAAATTAAAATAAGTATTTTACTATTTTATCATACTCTTTTTATTTAAATAAATTCCCAACTCATATTTTACTAAAATTATCCTCTTAAGTTAATACCTTATATTTTAAATAAATTAATTTATTATAATATTTTCTCCAACTAAATAATTTCTAATCCTAAGTCCAAAAATTATTTTATTTTTCTTTTCCTCTTTTTCCTTTTCCTTTTTCTTTCTCCTTTTTCCTTTTTCCTTCTTTTCTTTCCTTTCTTCGGCTGACTAGCCCCTTCCTTCCTTTCTCCTTTCCTTCCCCATTGGGCTGCCCAATTCTCCCCTTCTCCTCGCTCGTCAACCCCTCCTCCTTCTTTCTTTCTTCTTTCTTCTTTCTTTTCCCCCAGTTGGGCCATCCCAACCTTTCTTTTTCTTTTCCCCTTCTCACTCGTGCATAGACCGGCCTGCCTTCCTCCCCCTTCTTCTTCTTCTTCCATCTTCATCCATTGAACCAAACACCTCTCCCCCATGCCTGCACGTGCTTGCGACTCTCACCCCTCTACACCTACACAGCCTACCCTCTCCCTCTCTCTCTCGTCACTTTCCTTCCATTTTTAGCCACACACTCCCTAGCACAACTCCCCTGTATGTCCTCCCTTCCCCTCCTTTTCTTCTCCTTCCTACCATCACATGCCATGCATCTACAGCCCCTATACCCTCCACCTAACCCAACCCTGTCTACCCTTCTTTCCATCTTCTTTTTCTTCTCCTCTGCCCAGTTTCTCCCATCCTAGAGCTTCCTTCTCCCCCTGTTGAGCCCTATTTTCTCCCTTATTGCCTTCTTCTTCTTCTTCTCCTCCACTATTTTTGCTTTTCTGCCCCTAACCACTGTCTTTACCACCCAACCATCCACCACTCTGACTCCCTTACCTCCCCTACTTCCTCCCTACACCACCCAACAACGACCACTCACCCCTACAGCCTACTTTCTCCCTTCCTTCTCTTTTCTTCTCCTTTCAATCCTCCTCCTTACACGCCACCTTGTGCTGCCCATTCCCTCTCTTTTGTGACTGCCAAATCTACCCCTCAACCACCTGACACCTCCCTACCTCACCTTGGTCGAAATCCCCCTATAGCCCCCTCATTTCTCCTCTTCTTTTCCTTCCTTCTTCTTCTTCTCCCTTCCTTGAACCAATCTTCCACCCCCTGTCGCAGCCGTCTACATTGCCCCAGGCCGCCACTCTTCAACCCCCAACCACCACCTACACCCTACCACCATCCACTACCACAACTCCCCTCAACCACTCCCTCCAACCCACTTAACTAAGACCTCCTCCCCATTCTTCCAAATTTCTTCTTCCCCCATATTTTCTCCTCCCTTTTCGTGCATGCAACACACTCTATCATGCAACATGAGATTTGTTGCATATTTTGAGATTACTCAACAAATCTTTGAGGTATAACATATTTAATATTAGTATATATTTAATAATTTTTTTATTAAAATCTATTATTTTATTTTTATACTACTAATATACTAATCTTGATATTATTTCTAGGTACAAATTTTGCTAATCAAAGCTTAAACTTTTCAACTAGGGTACCGGTAAAGTTTAGTTATTGCTAGAAATAAGATAACCATTATACCCTCCTAAAATATGTGGACACGTATACTAGCACATTAGGGTTTTGGATGTGTTTTGTGTGTATATTACGTTTTGCTACGTATCTTATGATTTTAATATTATGTTGGAAAAAAATAATGAAAAGCATGTTATTTTATGAAATACGATATGTGTGGAAATAGTGGCCTTGTTGTTTATAATGATATTAGATACATGTGCATGTTATGATAAGTAAACATGGCCATTTGTAGTAGAGATAATGCTAACATGAGCCCTAGGGGCATTTTAGTAATTTTACTTATACATAGGTTGTGATCTATATAAATGTGCATAATAGGTGATAATGGGTATTAGTAATGAATAGTAAGGGTTTGTGGTGTTAGATGATGCATGTGGACCATGGGTGTTAATATTTTATGTGTTGGGAGTATTTTAGTAATTTTGGTATGAGATATGGGTAACTTAGTAATTTAATGAATAAAAAGGGTACTTTGGTAATTCAACAAGTATGAAGGGTGTTTTGGTAATTATACAAGTATAAAAGGTAATTTGATAATTTAACAAATATAAAGGGTAATTTGGTAATTTAACAAGTATGAAGGTTATTTTGGTAATTTAACAAGTGTGAAGGTTATTTTGGTAATTATAAAAGTATGAAGGGTAATTTGGTAAATTAATAAGTATGAAGGGTAGTTAAGTAATTTTGCATGAGAACTGGGTAAATTGATAAATTAATAAGTAAGAAAGGTAGTTTGGTAATTTTGTATGCAAAAAGGTTATTTTGGTAATTTCAATAGGTAGGAAGGGTATTTTGGTAATTGAACAACTAAAAAGGTTATTTTGGTAATTATACAAATATGAAGGGAATTTTTGGTAATTATACAAGTATAAAGGGTATTTTGCTAATTATAGAAATATGAACGGTATTTTGGTAATTATATAAATATTAAGGGTATTTTGATAGTTATACAAGTATGAGGGGTATTCTTGTAATTTAACAACTGAGAAGAGTAATTTAGTAATTTAGCAACTAAAAGGGGTATTATGGTAATGTTTGTTAGCAAGAAGAGTATGTGGTAATTTCTCGACTAAGAATGGTGTTTTGGTAAATTGGCAAGTAATAAAGGTAACTTGATAATTTTACAAGTAAGAGAGGTATTTTAGTAATTTTCTAAGTAAGAAGGGGTAAATCGGTAAATTGCATATAACATGACAACTGATCTAATAAACCTTCCTAATAAGTCGTAAAGGACATTAAATAATAGAATAAGGGTTATGGCCTTAGTTTCACTTGTTTAAGTATAATCATGTATATTATAAGGATAAGGGTATTTCAGTAAATCAGTGAGTATCATAAGAATAATGCATGGTATAGGGTTGAATGGATAATTAAGGGTACGTTATGAGTTAATTTCATAATCATGAAATATGTGCCTTAATTGTTAATTATGCATAGAAATGTGTGTTGGATGTGTTAGAAGCACATGTTAGGGTTTACATGTTAAATGATCCTTTGGTGCGTAAAATACTTGTTTCCATGACCAATAGTATAATTGTAATACAATAACCAATTATGGAATTTGGATAAATAAAAATGAAGTGTGAGATGAAAGTGGATAATAAGATAAAGCCTTAGCCTTAGGGGAATTTTGGTCATTTTGACCTAAGGCGCCTAAGTATAAGAATTTGAACCTAGGATGGTTAACATGGACAATAATACTAATAATGATTACTTTATAATAATAGAAACAAATAAAAATGAATAAGTATGTGATTGATGCGTTTCTCATGGTCACCTTAATTAAGACACTAATAATTAAAGTAGAAGACCTGGAGACCAGGAATGATGTCTCTTTGAGGTCGCTACCCTAAAAACGTGGTTTAGCCCATGATTATTCTAGATTTTGCTAGTGTGCCTTAGTGCCCTAACTAAGCCTTACATCTTAATCTATTTAGATTTACGGACCTACTTAGGAGGTATGCATGCTTATGGATTAGGTGTCATTATTAGTAGGATATTGTGTGTCCTCGTGCACCAGTGCAACCAGGGTACATTTGCATCCCTAGGTTGATAGTTGGAGGTATTGTGTTGCTTGTATGAGCCTGTATGACCCATGTACCTTTGTGCCTCCGAGTTCATGATCTCTATCTCGAGGTAAATAAATGGAATTGATATGATAATTAAATGGAAAAATATTAATCACGTTAAGCGGAAGAGTATTGAGCTGGGTCCAAACCTATCTACCGGCTAGAATAGTGGCCAAGAGCATCTTGCCTTAGAGACCGGTCCACCGACAAATAATAGTGCCCAAATAGGTTTTTCCCTAAAGTTATATTTTCGATCCACTAGCTACAATAATAGGGGATCTCAAGCTCAATAAACCAAACATTGGATGATAATAAATCATGGGAAAGATACTAACCATTTACAATAGAACACCACGTGAGTTAGGGCCAAACCAATCCACCGGTGAGAATAGTGGCCAGGAGCACTTTGTCCTAGAGACTGATCTACTAGGAAATAATAGTGGACAGGTGCTTTATACCCTGGAGTTGTATTTTTGATCCACCAGCTATAATAGTGGGGTTCCTATACTCACGTGGATATCATTCGACAAATGATTATGAATATTTTTTAATTAATGTATTAAGTCCAGATAATATTGATTTCACCCTTATGATCTGTTGTTAGTATGATTGTGGTATTTGTGCATGCTATGGGTTGAGTGGTAGTATGTGTTGATGGTGTGTGGTTGGACACTTGTAACTGTACTACAAAGAGCCCTACTTGGATGCTCTCTTGGTAAGCATTGGAAATGCTAAGTAAATGGATTAGTGATATATGATTCTTGCGGTACGAGTCCATCTAATGTTTGTTGTAGTTATTTCTATTCATTGTCTATGTTACTATTCTTATATTTGTATGATGTGTTATATGCAGACCCTAGCTTTGAGTTTTATATAAAGGATTACTCAGTACCATAGTATTAAAGGGTACCTTTGTGGGCCCTTACCTATTTAATGAGTAGTGTTCTTTACATGTTAGCCCACGAGTACTATTTAAGTTTTTTCCAAGTTAAGAGCATAAGGATTATCCAAGAAGCTTTCAAGGTTTCTCTTTTAACCTTTATTTTTCCTGTTTAATGATTTTATTCTTGAAACTACTAATAGTGGATTTTATCTTTTATAATATCATTAAAGTGCTACTCTAATTTAAATGTACTCTTGGATTTGTGTTCTATTCTTTTAAACCTTAGCACTTGGTACTAGAACGATAGTAGAAAACTGGTCTGGTACTAAGTGTGACGATAACATCCCAAAAATTTACTATATTTGCTTCCACTTAACTTTTAATAAAATAAAATAAAAAATTAATTGTAAATTTTAGGAGTATTACAGTATCAGCAATCATATATTAATTTACATAATAACAATAACATGGTAAAACACAAAATCATAAATAACATATTTCCGACACAAAACCCTAATGCGCTATCATGTAAAATTTATCATTTTAGGAGAGTATAAAAGGTACCTAAATTCCAACAAAAATGAAAAAACGTCCATATTCTACAAAATACTAAGAGATACCGCTAATCAACTTTCGTAACAAAATACCAAATTAATATTTTAACACACAAAATAATAATTATAATAATAAAATATTTATTTTTCTAAAATTATTAAAATACCTTTACATATATATAATAATACCAAGCTTACTTAAAAACCAGCACAAACTCACGGTGCGCATGCAGCGTGAGCCATGCCCATTTAAGGGGGTGAAAGGATGGAGCTGGCCAGCTGGCTAGATGAGGCAGGGGAAGATGGTGGCAGTGGTGGAGACTGGTGGTAATTATGGCAATGGTGATGGTAGTAGCTCGGTGAACTGGAGCAAGAGGGGCAATGGCTGCGACGGGAGGTGGTGTAGAGGCATGCGAATGGTGGAGGTGATGGGGAAAGGTTTGATCGGTCCAAAAAGGAGAGGAGGGAAAGTAACATTAGAGAGAGTAGAAGATGGTGGTGGCTGGCAACGGTGGAAGATGCAGGATGGAGGGAGGGACGACTACGGTAGAGGGAGTCAAAAAGAGTGGGATAACAAAGAAATAAATTGCTGCTAACTAGGGGTGAGTTGCAGTAAGCTTTGCTATAGGGAAATTTTAGGGATTGGCAAAGTATATCATAGCAAAGTAGAAGAAAAGAAAGGTTGAGGTGGCAAGGAAGAATAACAAGGAGGAGGAGGAGGTGTAGGGCAATGAGTGGTGATGGTGATGGTTGTTGCTGGAAATGGAAAAACGTAGGGCTACTGGTCAAGGGCGAGAAGTGGTGAGTGGCTGATGGATAAGGGTTAGGGAGCTAGGGAATAGTTGGTTGGTGGTGGTTGCTATTGTGGTGTTGTGTAGGTTGTGGTGGTTGGCTTGGCAATGAATGGAAGGAGCAACAATGATAGTGATTGCCATTACTCTAGGGGTGCTATGGGAGAGTAAGCCAATGGGTTGGGAAGGGTTAGGCAAAATCTGTCGTAGGGAAGGAGAAGAAAGAAAGAAAAGAAAAAGATATGGGTGGAAAAGGAGAAGAAGAGGAAGAGAAAGAAGAAGAAAGAGGAGGTGGAAAGAATAAGGGAAGGCCAATGGTGGTGGTGTGTGCACGAAGATGGTTGGGGAGGAAGGAGATTGCACACGAAAGGAGAAGAGAGGAAGGAGTGTGCATGTTCTATGTGTATGTATGCAAAGAAGAAAGGCGAGGAGGAGTTTCTCATGTATAAGGATAAGGCTGGGAGGTGGGTTTCATTTGGTTGAGGAAGGCTAGGGTCGAGAGAGAGGGAGTTGAGGAAGGGTAGTGTGCTCATGTGTTTATTTGTATACATTTACATGTCTATGGGTTGAGTGGAGTGAGGTAAGGAGGGAGACAAGGAGAGTGATTAGGGGAGGGATATGGGGAATGCAAGGATAAGAGAATAGGGGTATGTAGAGGGTAATTTAAGGTAAATAAAATGGTAAGGTGAAAAAAAATAGGTTTATTTTATTTTAGTTTTTAAGTTTAATTTGGTTAGGTTAGGATATAGGGCAAAAATAATTAGGTTTAAAACAGATCTAGAATAAAGTAAAGAGGTAAAAATAATCGGAAAAAATATTTAGAAATTTATTTATGATATAGTCAAAGGTTATTTATAAAATAGTTAGGTCAAGGTTTAAGGGTTGGTTTTGAATAAAAGGCCAAACACCCAAAAATAAAGGTTACGAAATTTTGGTGTTACAAGAATAGTCATATCAAGATCCATGACCATAACTGACTAATCAAATCAAAGTTTAGAGCACTAAGGCAATTACTAAACCACACCCATTAGACTAAGTAGCGTACAGAGGCAACAACCAACCTACAACCACAACAATCCATTCCTATCCTTACACAAAAATTACTTCCATGTTTAATTACTGAAGGATACAATCAACCTAGGTACACTTAAATACACCTGATCATACTGGCATATGAAGGCAATAGAATACCCTTACTCTAGAACTCAGGGATATTGAGGTACACCCGGTCATACTGGTGTACAAAGACAACACAATACCCTTACTTCAAAACTCAAGGAATGTGTGTGTGTGTAAATGGTACACGTGGTCATACTAGTGCACATAGGCAATACAGTATCCTCCAACCTCGTTCACCTAATCCATAAGAATTGATACCCCCTATAGAGCTCATAGGTCACCTATAAAGTAGACAAGAGCCTTACTAGAGTACAATGGTACACTAGAGAACCAAACTCGAATAAGAGCTACACCTCGTCTCTAGGATAGCTAATTCTATAGAGCAACCATTTCCAAGCTCAAAGTTTTCCGCTTTAAGTATTAATGATTTATGATATGATCACAAATATCACATATTGCACAACAATTCGCATTTCCATCCATAACCATTTTTCCTTTATTTACAATTACTCAAGTCAATCCTAAAGCCAACGGTCTAAGTTAAGGTCAAAGTCATCACTAAGATCAACATATCAATACACAAATGGTATCTTATGTCCAATTATTCATATTAAATGCATTGGGACAAAATGACCAAAATGCACATTGAAATTATTACCTAATTTCGTACCAAACATTATTAATATAAAATTTGTCTTGAAAAGGCTAAAAGATAATAGTCTACAATATTTTAGCACGTAGGTAAATTTTAAAATTTAGTGACTAGCTATATTTTCCATTATGTAACCATTTTTCAATTACGTATACAAATCCTAATCATGCATTTTTAACATGTCATATATTCCATGCAACACTTTCATATATATTTTTATCATGATACAACATTTAATATGGCAATTATCATCATGGTGCAGACAAGGAAGCATTTTTACCCTAGAATATGTGAATAGTAATTATCGTATTTTAACCCTAATCATGCGTGCATAATTTCATGATATTTATTTTAAATCTAGATATGCATGCAATAATGATAATTTAATGCTTAGCATAGTATAAATATAATATCTTGGCAAGGTTAAAAACTCTAGCAAAACCCAAGACATGCATATGTTACTGTTTATTAATGCACATGTATATCGCTCATAATTAATGGTAAGTCGAGCACGCGTACTAACTATTTAAGAGTATATTATCATCTTATCATAAATTTCATAACATTTACATAATATAAAACCCTGGCATGATTCTAGATCTAAGTAAAGCATCATGCTTGCACATAAATTCTACCATCTCATAAGTGATTGGATTTACCTAAATCCAAGCTAAACAAAAGCACAAAAGATTATCTTCTCCATAATACCTCAAGAATTACTTAAGCAATAAAAATCCAAAAAAAATATATTAGCATATAATAAAATACAAAAATAACTAAAATTAACTTGAGAAAATGTTAGAGAATAACGAAGGCAAAGGAACAACGACAAAAGGTCATGTGGCATGGGGGAAAGCATCGACAATTGTTGCCACAAAAAAAGAGGGGGGAATTGGCCACGGTTGCCATTGATAAGTAGGTGAAATGTTTTATGGAGGGGACAAGTATGGTCATGTGTGAGGAAAAGACAAAAGTGCACAGTCTTGCATGCAGAGCATGCACATGTCTAGGAAGACAAGTGCGTACAGGTTGTGCGTGGGGCGGATGGGTGTGCAAGGATAAAATAAGAAGATAAGTGCAAGAGATATGCGTGAGACACATGAGCAATAATAAAATGCGTGCACGGGCTATACGTGAAGTCGTGCTAAAGAGGCACAGCTATGGCGCAGGAGGGGTGCACAACCCTATGCCTCGACAAAAATCAAAATAAAGCATGATGAGGGGAAGAGAAGAAATGTTTTAAGGTGGTGATGGTTAGGTGAAGATGAGAGGGACTAATAGGGAGGTAATGATCATGGTTTATAGGAAAAAATGATGGTGTATGGTGATTTTTCGTGGCAAGAATAAGAAGAGGAAGATGGTCGGTTAGTTGGTCTAATTCAACAACACCAAAATAAGAGAAGGGGGAGGCTTAAATAGACGATGGTGTTAATTTGAGCAATATATGATTTAGCGAGACATGCACTAGGAGAACACAAGGTAGAGGATACATAAAGGAGATGATTGAATGAAGGAGAAAATTATGCCGGGAAACAATAAGGCAGAAGATCAAAATCTCACTAGGATAAGGTGCCAATTAGGAAAAACGAACCGAGAAAAAACTTTTGGTTAACAAAATTAGGGTTCCTCAGTAAAACATATAAGGATCGGGTTTCCAACTATGGTTAAAACCAATAACCCAAATTCTATCCAAATTTTAACCTAATTAAATCTATATATATAATATGATCTGATAATATACATACAAATAATACATTTAATGTAAAAAATCCTACAATGATTATTATAACTAATTACACATAATTTCTAGTTTATATTTGGGTTTCTACTAACTGGGTACCACAAATACTTGAACTGCATTACTCAACCAACAATGAAGGTGGAGAGTTCTCCTTTATGGAAGGCTATTGCCAACACTTTCCATCTCTTGCAACTAGGGACCAAGTGGTTATTCTGTTTACTTAATATCATGAATTTTTGGTGTAATTGGTAGGCAGGTAAGCCTATATTCCTCATTTCAACCACATTATAGTTTTCAACACTAGACATGCAACATTTAGTATGTGGTTATATCATTGCAAGGTTGTCTACCAACAAGTAAACTTGTAAAAATTACTAATATATTTGTTAATACCATAGTTTTAAAAACTGGATGGGACTGGTGGATCCAACCAATGAACTGGAGAACTAATTATATCATTGTCCATATTTCATATACCAGTCCTAAGGAGCTCAAAAAAGTCAAACTTGGCCAAGAATTGATCAGACCGGTAGAAAATATCAGTTAGGAGTTGGTTAAATTCATGTGTAGCTTAGTTTATATATATATATATATATATATATATATATATATATATATATATATATATATATATATTTCATATTATTTGAACTAATATATACCATTCGTTCGACCATTCCAAACTACTAATCTGACTACTAAACCAATGAACCAATCATGATACTGGTTTGATGACCAGTTCGGTTTTTAAAAGCTATGGTTAATACTAACTCAAAAGTTGTGGTTTCACCTATGTAAAGGCTTACCTAAGGCAGGATATTCTTCATCAAGTCAGCTTATCACATGCTCTTAGGAGATGGTATGCCTTTTACACCAAGATGAACATTAATTACGAAAATGTCAATTGTAAAACACGTAAGGACAAGTATGTGACCCTTCTCCCAATGCCATCTTCTCATTAATCATAATAGATTTTGATGGAACATGACACCCACCGTAGGTGCTTGTAATGTGTGCATATGATTGAGAATAACCTGCACACTTTAAGGGATTATTCGCTCAGCATGAGCATTTGGATGGGGCTTGTGGATGCAATTGACCACCAAAAGTTATTCTCAAGATCATTCGATGATTGGCTCTAGTGTAACATACAATGAAGGAAACTCGTGAAGAAAACTAAGCCTCCTTGGTCTCTCACTTTTTCAAGTACATGTCATTTGCTTTAGCAATGGAGGAACAAGAAAGTTTTTGGTAGCTTTGACATATGGCCACATGCTGCCATTTGTTGGATAAGGGGTTTTGTGAAGGACAAAGCACCTGCCTTATAACAACTTTGTTCTCTCCAAACTACTACCATTGAGAAATATTCTTGTTGTATTGGTCGGTCTCTTACACCCACCAAAGTCATC
This sequence comes from Tamarix austromongolica, assembly GCA_039764185.1. NCBI lineage: Eukaryota > Viridiplantae > Streptophyta > Magnoliopsida > Caryophyllales > Tamaricaceae > Tamarix > Tamarix austromongolica. Next base: position 106,666,718 of record CM077817.1, read on the forward strand.
AAAATCAATGTTGTTGGCAAGGCTTTATCTAACCCGAGGAAGATCACAACTAGAGGAGTGGGTCATGATCATATGGGCTAATGGTTATTTGGCTCTACAACCAATCTTGGCATGAGTAGCATTTTAGTAGTAGAATTATGGAGTGTTTAGCATAGTCTCTCTAAAGCAAAGAGCAAAAAGTACTCTCATATTATTTTTTGTTGTGGCTCTAAAATTTCAATCTAGGTCCTCATAAAGATCCCTATGAAACACCACATTTAACTACCTTTATTGAAGTTTATAGGTAATTGGCAACTCCTGTGAATCTAACCACATTAAAGTTGTCATTGCTCAAATGGGGCACATATTGTGTTTTGGAATTAGGGTCTTTGATATACATCTTGTAGGTACTCATGACATTTTATTCTTTCATCTAGTAGAAGGTGGCCACTAGTGCCAAATTTATAACTAAGCTGTCTTATTTGAAATGATTACTTCCCTTTTAAAGAAACAAAAAAAAAACATATAAATATAATTTAATAATTAAAAAACTTAACCTCACCTTATATAATTTTAAAGTAGATAATGTACTTATATGTTGTGGACCCAAAAACTAATAATGCCACTTTCTCACCAATTTACAAAACTACTAATTGTTTGGTGGTTTCCTTTCTTATTAACAAGATATTTAACATGATAATGTAATTTGATTTCATTCTAAGCTACCTGATAATAATAGGGTGGATACTTTCAATATGTTATATATCCACTCTTTCATAACATAATGCAATTCTATCAAATTTGTTTCATAATATAAATATTATTAAGAAAAATATAAATATTAAATATTTTATTACTAATTTTACCCATCTATTCACATTGGCAATTATAAATAAAATTAGAATAATTCAATTAATGTAAAAACGTACTAGTAATTTTATGTATTAAGGTTTCTAAAATTTATGACTTTTTAACATGCACTAAAATATTGTAGACATTATATTATAAAGAAAGCATTGGACAAAATTTATCGTAAGTAAAAACTTTAATCAACACCTCTTGAATTGTGATCAAATAATAGGCCTGCCTCAAATATTAGTAAAAGATATCTTGAACTCAATATGTGACGACTGGAATGACATTTTGTACGATGTTTAGGCTATGATATTTGTGGAAGTGCATATACTATCGAACGTTATTCAAGATTGCTATACTACAAACTCATCGGCCTCAAGCTTTGAACAAACCTTTACACGAAATAATGAGAAGTTAGAAACTCTGATTAATTGGGTGGCAGGAGATCAGCTGAACCATCACCAGCCCTGTGCAAATCTGCTAATTTACACTGAAGCAATTGGTATGAACTCTCCATTGACACTTCCTTCGCCACAATTGGTAGGAACAAACCACATAGAGCTCGGGGTTCAGAGTTCTCCATCCAAAAATCAAAAAGACATTACACAACACTAAACTAACAGCACCAGACACCAGAAAAAGTACGTGCATCACATAATGTAATCAATCTGATCAACGCTAATGCATGAACGGCAAAAAGAGTCCCGGTACTCCGCAAGAACTCCAGACTTTACATATTGGAGAAATGAAAACCAACCCACCGACAGAATGCAAAGGGCTGCAGTAGGATAGGATAAGGATGTAAAACTGAAGTCACAGCCATCAAGGTTGATATCATTATATGAAACAGCATTCCAGCAAGCACGGGGAATGGACAGATTCCTTCGATAGGGCAAGTGCGCCCATGTATATCAAAATATTACACAAGTTTGAAGGCAGGTAAAGCATAGGAGTGAGGACTATATGCAGAGTGTGAAAGTCTCCAGTTAAGAACCTCCAGTAGGTACTGAGGCCCTCGTGCCATTGAGCTGGAAGAATAGAGCAGGCATCAGGATACTGAAAATACATAAATAGCAGAAACGAAGGAATGTGAGAATAAAAATGACAACCTGCTTAGTTAAAAGGCAGAGGCACCCAGTGAAGAGTATCCAGCAGCTTTGACTTCCTTGAGAGTGCTTGCTAACCAGTCCAAGCCCTCGTAAAGACCATCTCCTCTTAGTGCACACGTCCCTTGAACATGCCACTTCCTGTTCTTCAGATCAAAAAGGCCTAGGCCTTGACAGACCTCCATTGTACTCATAGCTCCTTTCTATGGACAGGTAGAGGGGGAGAAAAATCTTCAGTTCCGTATGCATATTGCAGGGTCTCTATCAGTTCAAGTGAAATGAAATCACTAATCACCTATTTGGTATAAAATCCATAGGAATTGAAAATGGATTTCCACTTCCAATTCCATAAGATTTGCATCTTCTAACTCTTTAGGATGGAGTTATATTTCGTATATGCTTTGATATATTAAACAATAGAATTCTAAGAAAGATAGACAATTACATTTTCATTATTTATAGTTATTCCAAATGAGTTATAACTTATAAGCAGACGAAGGCTGTATGTTGATAGGCCATTAGTGAAATACACTTTTGTGAGGAGGGCAAACAGGGCACGGTAGCTGAGCAGAGGAGGCGTAAGATGGGATGTGGGGACAGGGATGAATTAGAAATTATCTTCAATTCTGTTTTCTGTTTTATTTCTTTTCTGCTTATTTGTATGGGTAGCTACGTGAGGTCAGTAGGTGGTTAGGATATGCTGAGTCACCTTAGGGAGGAGAGACAAATAAAAATACCAAAGGAGAAGGGGAGGGGCAGGAAAGAACAGTGTATTGTGGGAGGCACCAGGGTCTCAAACGCCTGGATACTGAATCCAATTCTGATCAATTCTCTTCTCATTACTTTCCCTTATTTGTGTAGGGAAATTCTTACTGAAAATTATTGTTTATAGAATTTCCTAACATTCTTCGTATCAGAGCACAATTCTGAGCAAGATGGCCCAAAAGAAGGTTGATGTCCTTGAAGAAAAGATGCAGAAGAATTGGGAGAATGATATGGTGGCCGTCAGGAAGGATCTGGGATGCCTACCTGAGATGGATAAGAGGATCGGATCACTTGATGGGAGAATGAGAACTATGGAGCAGACTCTGAGATACTTAGTGGCCCTATTAGATGTTGTACAGGGGCATAATAACTCAGAATCTTCGGCTGCTCAATTACCGCAGAAGGAAGAAGGAGCCCGAACAGAGGTGGTGGTGAATGACCATGGGGGTCGAGGAGAGGTCAAATTTCCAAGACAACTGGAGTTTCCCACTTTCGATGATCATGGAGTGGATCAAGATGGGTGGATTTTTTGGGCTGATGGATACTTTAACATCCATCGCACCCCAGAACTTGAAAAACTGGAGATGGTAGCTGTAGCTATGGAAGGCAGAGCACTCACCTGGTTCCAATACACTAAGGATAATCAAGCATTTGGGACATGGACGAATTTCAAGAACAGATTACTGGGTCAATTTTGCCCTCAACATGAAGAAAGTCTCTACGAAAATTTTCTAGCGGTTAGACAGGAAGGAACAGTAGATGAATATGTGGAGCACTTCGAGCTTCTGGCCTCGCCATTGCAAGGACAGCTACCGCCAAAGGTGCTTGAAAGCACATTCCTCAACGGTCTGAAACTAGAGGTACAAGCGGAAGTGAGGGTGCATAAACCAAAGGGACTGATGGAAATGGTGGAGGCCACCCAACTAATTGAAGAAAAGAACCGGGCGACCCAAAAATCTCGAGTCAGCCCTTGGATCCAGCCAAGCAAATTGACGGTAAACCCCCCACCCCTAAACATTTTACTTCTGCTGTATCGTTTTACTCCAGCCCCAATTCGACCCTCTCCTCACCCAACTCGAAGGCTCAAAGCCCCGGGGGATCAACTCACGCTAGCAATGCAACCCCAATGGCCTGGACGGGGGACTCACCGGAGGGCCACCAATTGCTGGAAACTATAAGGATGAACGACGTAGAGATAATAAAGCGGCGTGAGAAGGGGCTTTGTTTTCGGTGCGATGAGAAGTACCATCCGAGGCATATCTGCAAAAATAAGATGATGTAGATTCTATTAGTAGATGAAGGAGCCATAGGAGAAGGCGGTGAGCTAGAAACTAACATAGAAGAAGCGGAGGAGGTACACGAATTGGTGGATGGGGCCATGGAACTTTCTATGAATTCAATAGTGGGATTCAATAGCCTACACACCATGAAATTACAGGGCCTAGTCGGTGGCCACACTGTCATTGTTCTGATTGACAGTGGTACGACCTATAATTTCGTTGCTTGGGATGTGGTGAACGAGTTGCAACTGCAGGTAACTTCCACAGTGGCTTATGGAGTGATTATGGGGACTGGTGGATCTGTCCAAGCTCAGGGAATTTGCAGAAATGTGGCAATCATTCTACAAGAGATAGAGATCATCGAATATTTATAACCACTGCACTTGGGAAATGCGGTTATCATTTTGGGAATGCAATGGCTGATGAAACTGGGAATGACCCACATTAATTGGAAAGCTCTAGTTATGAAGTTTATGGTGGGAAATACTTCGATGACATTGAAAGGGAAGTCGGGGCTATGAAAGACGCAAATTTCACTCAAGGCCATGATGAGGACACTCCAACGGGAAGGGAAGGGGGTGCTGGTAGAATATTCAGCACTAGAAATTGCAGGGCCGGAAGGGGATAAGGAATACCAGATTCCAACAAAGCTACAACGAGTTTCAGAGGAATTTAAGGATGTCATGGACATGCCCACTGGCCTACCACCACAGAGGACAGCAAATCATCGAATAGAATTGCAGCCTAGTATAGCCCTAGTGAGTGTACAGCCATACCAATATCCCCAAGTTCAGAAGACTGAAATCGAATCATTAGTTAAGAATATGTTGGCAGCTAGTATTACCCAAATGAGCAGGAGCCCGTTCTCAAGTCCTGTACTGCTGGTCAAGAAAAAAGATGGAGCTTGGAAGTTCTGTGTGGATTACCGAGCGTTAAACAAGGTCACTGTTCCGACTTCCGAATAAGTTCCCGATTCCAGTTATAGATGAGTTATTGGACGAACTGAAGGAGGCCACTGTATTCTCTAATCTAGACCTGAAATCTGGTTACCATCAGATTCAAGTGAGGCCCGAGGATGTGTCTAAAACGGCTTTTCGCAGCCATGAAGGGCATTATGAATTTTTGGTAATGCCCTTCGGATTAACAAATGCTCCGACGACTTTTCAGGCGTTGATGAATGACATATTCAAGCCTTTTTGGCAAAAATTTGTGCTAATATTTTTTGACGACATACCAGTTTCCAGCACAACCATGGAGGAGCATATTGGTTATCTAGGGACAGTCCTTGAGTCCTGCGATCTAACTCCCTGTTTATAAATACCAAGAAGTGCAATTTTAGGTGACGGGAGCTAGAGTACCTAAGCCATATTATATCAGAGAAAGGGGTGGCAGCTGATGCATCAAAAGTTCAAGCTATGTAGAGTGGCCTGTTCCTCGTAATTTGAGGTAGTTGAGGGGATTTATGAGGTTGACGAGGTATTATTGGAAATTCGTGACAAGGTATGCCCAAATTACAGCCCCTCTGACTTCCCAGCTAAAAAATGGTGGGTTTGGTTGGAACGAGGAGGCACAAGAGGCCTTTAAAAGGTTAAAGACCGCTATGACACAAGTGCCAGTATTAGCGCTACCAGATTTTAACAAGGCTTTTGTCGTCGAAACAGATGCATCCGGTTGCGGATTGGGAGTGGTACCGATGCAAGACCAGAGGCCTATAGCTTAGCCAATCATTGGGCCCTAGAGTCAGGGCCAAGTCAGTGTATGAACGTGAATTGATGGCCATAGTCCTAGCCGTCCAGCGGTGGAGACCATATCTATTGGGGCATAAATTTACAGTATGGACTAATCAAAAGAGCCTTAAATTTATGCTAGACCAGAGGGTAGTGGCCGAGGAACACCAAAAATGGGTCACGAAGCTGCTCGGTTACAACTTCGATATAGAATACAGACCAGGGTGTGAAAATAAGACAACTGATGCCTTGTCGAGAAGAGATGAAGAGTTATCAGCTTTAACCATGGTATGGGACCATGATTGGAAGGTACTACAAGAAGAAGTGGATGCAAACCCAACCCTTGGCCCAATCAAATAGCAAGTGTAGGCTGACCCAAGGGCAGTGGAAGGTTACACGGTTCATCAAGACCAATTACTCTACAAGGGACACCTCATTCTTCCTGCCACTTCTACCCTCATTCCCAAGCCATTGTAGGAGTATCATGGAAGTGTCCTATGGGGACATTCAAGGGTTCTAAGAACTTCTCATTGGCCGAACCGTGATGTATACTGGCCAGGTATGAGGAGGCAAATTCAGAAATTTGTGGCTAAATGTGACACCTGCCAGCATCAGAAGTCAGAGCACTCAGCTCCTGCAGGTCTGCTGCAGCCCCTCCCAATTCCCAACCAGGTATGGGATGATGCCACTATGGACTTCATAGAAGGATTACCTAACTCAGAAGGATTCTCTTATGTTTTGGTGGTTGTGGATAGATTGACCAAGTATGCCCATTTCATTCTGCTCAAACACCCTTTCACTTCTCTAATGGTGGCTGCTGCTTTTCTAAAGAGGTTGTCCGGTTGCACAGGATACCCTAGTCCATCGTGTCAGATAGAGATGAGGTGTTTCTCAGCCATTTTTGGAGGGAATTGTTTAAACTGCAGGGCACTTCACTTCAGCATAGCTTAGCGTACCATAGGCAAACGGATGGACAAACCGAAGTCCTCAACCGCAGCTTGGAAACTTACCTTCGCTGCTTCTGCTATGGTAAGCCCAAACAATAGAGTCAGTGGCTGGCTTGGGATTAATTCTGGTACAATACCTCATAGCATTCAGCAACACACTACCCCATTCCAAGTTTTATGCAACAGGACTCCCCCTCCCTTAATCTGCTATGCAACAGGTTAGACTTCGTTGGCAGCAGTGGATGAGGAGTTGAAGGATAGGGATTTGGCCTTAGCTGAGGTTAAATATCATTTGGATCACACCCAGAAAATAATGAAGGATATGGTTGACAAGAGGCGGCGTGACATCCAACTAACAGTGGGGGACTGGCTGGGTGTATGTGAAGTTGAAGCCATACTGCCATAAGTCATTGGCCAGGCACACCAATGAGAAGCTATCACCAAGGTTCTTTGGTCCATACCACGTGCTCGCTAAAGTGAGGAAAGTAACATATCAATTGAAACTACTGGACTCTGCTGCCATCCACCTAGTTTTCCATGTCTCAATGCTGAAACGTGCTCTAGGGGGACATCAACAAGCACAACCATTACCTACAGCTCTGACTGAAAGTTTGGAATGGCAAGAAACCCTAGTAGAGGTCCTGGATATGCATAACAATCCTAAGGGAGCACTAGAAGTTCTGATCAAGTGGCATGGGCTGCCAGACTTCGAGGCTTCGTGGGAAGAATTTAAGCTGCTAATTTCCAGGTTCCCTGCTTTTTACCTTGCGGACAAGGTGAAAGTTCGACAAGGGGGTATTGATGGGCCATTGGTGAAATACACTTTTGTGAGGAGGACAAACAAGCCACAGTAGCTGAGCAGAGGAGGCATAAGATGGGCTGTGGAGACAGGGATGAATTAGACATTATCTTCAATTCTATTTTATCTGTTTTATTTCTTTTCTGCTTATTTGTATGGGTAGTTATGTGAGGTCAGTAGGTGGTTAGGATATGCTAAGTCACCTTAGGGAGGGGAGAGAAATATCAATACCGAAGGAGGAGAGGGGGGGAAGGAAAGAACAGTGTATTGTGGGAGGCACCAGGGTCTCGAAAACTTAGATAACTTAATAAAATTCTGATCAATTTTCTCTTCTCATTACTGTCCCTTATATGTGCTGGGAAATTCTTCCTAAAAATTATTGTTTATAGAATTTCCTAACATATGTCTTCTCCATATGGTAGACAAATTAACCACATATTCAAATTTGGTATGATTATGACATGGCGCCAATAATGTTCTCAACGCCCTCACCCAGAAAAGGGGGGGGGGAATAGTTTGACTTTAAATATGGGACAAACTCGTATCAAAAAATTATATGGGACAGACTAAAGGCTAAAAGATCATGAAGTGGAGACACCAACAGTCATGATTAAGGAGAAACAGAACTTATAATTTCTATCAGATAAATTAATGTCTGAATCAATGTACAATGATATTTTAAATATGTTATTTAATATTAATTAATTTGAAGATACTTCAGAGTAAACTGTAATAAAAAAAATATAAGGTTAGTTTTAAAACTGCAAAAAATAATACGTCGCCATCAGAAATAAAATAGAGATATTATGATAAACAAACACACCCTAGCATAGATTTTCACATTTTTTTCTTTTGCAAAAGTTCTCTGGGTAGGACACACAAGGATAAGACTGTTAGAGTTGACCGAGTAACACTATCCATCCTCAAGCTTACGCATGGTAGAATATTTTGTTTGGTTTCCCGGGGAGATGTAGAAACTAGAACTTATGGTATGTAACAATGGTATAGACTACACCATGAGGAGAGAATAGCCACCCAGATTGGAACAAAGAGGAAAATTAGCGAGTCGCACATGAAGCTACTTCACTCATCCTAGTTTCACAATGGGATTTTGAGAGCAATATTTTCCATACACGATGGTGAAACACGGTACAACCAATACATACTAATATGCACCGACATTTGCCAATATATATGCGACATGGGCTGATATTTACAATAAAAATTACATGTTGCGGCAGCCTCCAAATCTGACATCATGACCACGATGGCAATTGCAAGTGCAGTTTTATTGTTTGATAACGAGAAAATAGCAAGATACAAAATGGAGACTGCCCCAAATAACTATATAGCCAACATCCTATTTTTTCCCCTCAATTTTATAAGCTTTTACCAAAAAGACGACTTTTTTCCAAGCTCCCACTTTAAAAAAAAAAAATTAGGCCCAAAAATTTGGATCGATACAATGAAAGGCTATAATAAGCTTCAACCCACTAAAGAAGAATACGATGGTAAGTTGCTTCTATCCATACACTATCCATCTTCACCAAAGCTTTCACTCCCAAATCTAAGCACCAACCATCTCTTTCTTCTGCATGTTCGGTTAACAAGCCACATCTCATCATCAAACTTTTAATCACCAATCACTCTTATCTCTGAAGCAACTTGAGTAAATAAAACTAAGCCCATATTTTTTAAATTATTTAGGAATTAGGATTGGGTTCATCCTTCCATAGGAAACCATAATGTAACATAACATGGTGATACGTATAATCCGGAACATACCAGATCTTGTTTATTTGCAAAGACCAGAATAACACTGTTAAGCATGAATGGATCACTTATAATCGCCTGAAAGCAGCAAAATTAAGTTAGTTCAAGCACTTGTCCCTGGATGGAGTATTAGCATTCAGAAATATACATTACATTACCTGAAACTCCTGTTTTGCCTTCCCAATTCTCTCACGGTCTAAGGAATCAACAACATAAATCTACAACAGGAAGTTCAAGCTTTGTTTATCAATTCTATGAGTCCACAAACAGATAATATCGAACAAAATTCAATATTTTAGATCATAAGAACACAAAGTCACAAACCAAGCATATCAATGCTATGGCAGGTTAACCAAAGGAATGAAGTAGAAAACATCATTAAGGGATTAGATGTAAGAATGACTACCAGGCCATCTGTGTTATTGAAGTAATGCCTCCAAAGTGGTCTCAACTTCTCTTGGCCGCCAACATCCCACACTGTGAACATCACATTTTTATATTGTACTTTCTCCACATTAAATCCTACCAAAACAAGTCATAGTATTGATCAGCAAATTGAAACTGCACATGCTACTTCAATAAAACACACATGAGAAGAAAAGGAGGTAAATAATTATAACAATAAAAACGATAGTAATATAAACAAATACTTCCTCCGCCTCACAAAGATAGTCCACACTTCTTTTTCACACACGGATTAAGAAATATCAATTAATGTTATTAGAAAGTGAAGTGTTATAGCCATTTTTCCTACTATACCCTCATTCAAGAAGTGCACTTGATGTGATCTTAGATCTAGTTTTGAGAACAAATCCTTCTCAAGAGAGGGAATGATGCAAATTCATTCGAGCACTCACAAGACTCAATTATATTAAGTCAATACTCAATAAAATCTAGCCAAGACCAAGTCAACAAGAGTCAAGATGAAGTCAACAATGGTCAAGATTTACCTCAAGTTGCTATTAGACCAATAGATCAAGAGGATGCCAAAAGGAATATGGAAATAAGTGAATGTTATCACAAGAATATTAAACCCATTGGAAAATAAGCTATTTCGATTTGTGGTAAAGCATACTTACCCTACAAATTGCATATCATCAGAAAGCTTATGAAATCAGGTTACCAACACATTTTACGGAATTTAGATTAAAGTTTTCTACAAAAAGTTATGGTTGTTTTACCATACAACTATCAAGATGATTTTTTATGCAAGAACAAATAAGAGTCAAAATTGAGGACAAAATCCTTGAAGATTCATCAAATTATATTGTGTAATTATCAACTATATTTGTGAATCAAGTTATGGGTAATATTTGGACAAAGATTTCAGAGAATAATTATTGATGCAGGAGCATATGGGTCAAATTTTGGGCTTAGACTCTGCAATATGATCCAAATGAAAGAAGATGGGCTTGGATGGGGCACATGGGCATGATATATGCAAGGAGGAAGTTTGACATTCCATCTAGAAGGCTAATAGACGTTTTTAGGCTTCTAGAACAATGTTTAGATGACTTTTGAGCACCTTTCTAGAATGACTCAAGATGGTGGACGAATTTTGTCTTTCAGTTTTTATATTTTAGTTTGTTATTTGCTTAGTTGTTAAGATTTGGTTTATTAGCATATTTATAGAAGTATCTTGTCTAGTTAATTGTTTAAAGTTTATTTTATCTTATTTTGAACAAGTTATGAGTGTGTTTTATCATATTTTGAGGAGGTTATGAGTAAGGTGGAGCAATTAGCCTATATAAAGGTATGTTTAAAGCGTGACTCATCATGTCATAGCCAATAATTTGAGTTTAATAAAAATGACTTGCTCTCTGTGTGCTCTTTATCTTTAAATCATATCTAATTTTTAAAGAAACCCTCTTTTGACTGATCTTGTGTGACTTGTTCAATTGAGTTTCTAGTTTGTCGATTTATTTGCGGATTCAAATAAACACACATTCATATCCATCAAAGCAACAAATACACAACCTCACCATTCATCTACATCATCCATCCATTCATCATCTACCATTTATATTCATCTCAAACATAACCAAATTAATATTTACACTTCTACTATGCATTAGTACATAGATTTATTAGTAAGTGATCCAATAATAAATGGGCATATTAGTAAACACATACATTAACTTCACTTTTAAAGACTATTAATTGCAACGGATGGAAAAATAATACTCAACCATCTTTGCAAGACAGAGGGGAGGAGGAATAATAATTAATACTCCCATCGCCACAAGATATTTGCATGAATTGAAAATTATGCAAATTAAGAATGTAGTCATATAAAAGTAAACCGATATTCTACCATTCTCCCACATTAATTGACACCATCATTTCATTAAAATAATAAATATGGGGAAGAACAACATCTTCCATTTATTGCTTAGCTCCCAATTATCTTAGTCAAAAGTAAAGAGTTCTATGTCACAATTAATAAGAGCATAAAAAAGAAAAGTAAATTCTTGCATTTAAAAAAGAGAGAGAGAGAGAGAGAGAGAGAGGTGCAAACATTTTAAGAAATCCATAAATGGAATAACAAGCAAACATTATGGGATGGAGAGAGTAATAAATAACAACAACAATAGTGAAGATGAAAAGAAACTGAATCTTCTAAGCTGACTCCATCAAAGAATATCTGAAGGATAACCAAAGAGAGCGCTACCAAAAACAAAAGATGTTGGTTAAAGCTAAGCCCAATGAATGTAACAAATAAGTTCACAGGCACAAGACAATAACACACTAGGTGAGCTAGAAAATCCTTGGTCTTCACATTCAATGGAAATTTTTCATTTGCCTTTTCAACTCTAAGCAATTCAAGCCCTTTCCAAGAATCTTCATAGACGCTGAATAAAACAAGTTTATGCCTCTCCAAGAATCTCAAGTCACTATAAATTAATCAGCTAAATTTTATATTCAATCTCACAACCATGAAGTAAATCTAAGACCTTTCTGAGAATCTCAATATTTGGTGAACGAAACATCCTTTTCCAGTTCAATTTGCATTCTGGCAGCCTAAATATCACTAAGTTCAGCAAATAAATATCAATCCAAAATTTCCCATTAAAAGATTAAAAAATGATATAGCAAACAGGACATGCAGTCAGGGAATTGGGCATCTAATACATAATAATTCCCTCTTCGAGCAGGTAAAGATCCAGAAGAATAAAGTTTTAGGGAAGAAGAGAGTATAGAAAAAAGAAAAAAGAAATTACTTGATAATTCTCTGCCCTCTACTTCATTTACTTGAATTCATATATTAAAATACAGGAGTCAGAAGGATAAGACCTGACTTGAAAGCAAGCTAACAAAACACCCTCTTTAACTTATTTCGGAGGGGATAAATTTAGGGAATGATATGTATTAATAGAAATCCTAATCACTTAACATATCACCTTCTATAAAGGATTATAGCTTTCCTATCCTAATTAAAGAATTGCAATTGTCGTTTAGCCAAGTATGAAGTCTCCTTGGCTGCACTGTTAGTCTTTTGAATGGCATGTACTGTGGTTGTTTGAGCTGTTGCATATTGTATCATGACCGCCCACCGTAAAAGAACATTGTCCTAAATTTGGGGGAGGGGGGGGAATCCCTTGATATTGCTCTAAATTTCACAAGTGATCTTCCTCGAAGCCAACTGTTCTGAATTGCCTTGAATTGACTATGATCAGTTGTTATGGTTGATTGGCTGTCAGTTTTCAATTATTCATAGCTTTAGACAATATAGAAGTATGACCCTCTTATGCTAATTTATCATCAAAGACCCCCTCAAGTAATGATTTTAGATGCGTCTAGCACAATTGGAGATCTTATAATCACAGCAAGCTTACTGCCCTTTAGCTTATCCTCCAAGCACACCAATATTACTTGCTTAATTAACACATGAGGAGCTTCCATCCTGAAAATAGAGTTCAGTGAAAAGAGGCAAAACAATATTAGCAAGCAAATCATATATCCTGCAAAGAAAGCCAAAGTATGATTCAATCCATCCTTAACATTTACATCTGCATTCACCAGACCTTCCTTCCTCCAGCTCTGAATATGAGGTAGATGAAAAGTACAGAAAATGAACCACTTTCCTAGATCCAAGGATCATAAGTAGCTACAATCTCCTTTGTGCATAGAATATGCCTACTAATTTCATTGCCTTAGTCGGGGATATGTCCATACATATACCTGAAGCTTGAAGAACTATAAAACTGTCCATGATCATATTTGAAAAATTAAGGTATGGTTTAGGAATTTCATCAAACATCTACCATGCAGGCATGCATAACTCAAAACATACACTTGTCGTGAAAACTCAAGAGATCACTCTGAAAATCAGAAGGCTGATTTGTCTCATAGACCCACCCTGCAGTAAAAATAGCAGCTGACACATCGCTCCCTTTTATAACATTAAGGGCAATATTTCTGTGCCACTGTCCTCCACCATTGGTATTCCTCCCAAAAATCTTCCACCGTAGTAATCCTCCCAAAAATATCTCTTCCTTGGACACCAAACATCCTTTCACCAGCATCCACAGATGGGAGCTTTGGAAATTTTCCTCCCATATATAGTTACATATAAGCCATCACATAAACCAAAGAAGGGCTGTTCAATTGTCTTGCCAATTGAGATCAACATTCAGTCACCAAGCAATATAACCAGTAATAACAGCATACAAAGAAGCCATGTTTGCTTCAGTCATTTTATCAAACACGATATGGGCATCAATCGAAACACAGTTATAAGCATAACCATTAAGTGTGTCTTCTAACATTGATAAATCATCAAGGTATACACACCCAGCATGGATTCCTGCAACAGATATTAAACCAAACATCCAGACTAGAGACAAGTGCCAGTTCTGGGTATCTATATTCATGTTGACCAGTCCCAGTGAACTCATGACACCAATCAGCAACCCATTGCACAGCAGCGTAAACCCCAGTAATCTGAAACTTGGAGAAGTCATGTCCCAAGTTTCCTCAACCAATTATCAGAAAATGAAGCAAAGTATATTCCCCTCAGAAACTGACAGAATTAAAAATTGGTCCTGTAGAACCCTATGCATCAGAAGCTCAATTGTCAAAATCAAATCAACCAGATTCAGCTTGAATTTTGGATAAGCATCCACCTGCCTGGATCAAGAGGATCGTACTTCATTGGTTCAACCGGTGTGGTTTGATTTATAGGTTCAAAATTCTCAAATACTGCAGCTTTAGGATATATGCCTGATTTGGAATACTTGCCATTTTTGCAGCAAAACCCTCCTTCTGGCTCTTCACATGACCTTCAACCAAATTTCACTGGGATCTATTTGGCAGAGTCAAAGAAGAGCGTGAAGTGTGTTGAAATTTGTGACGGTGGAGAAGTTCTTTTAATTTTAGTTGCCGGATTGTCACGGGACGAATTTGGAGAGAAGCATGGTTTTGTGATAGATATTGGTTGGGGTCAATATTGCAAGGGGAGGATAAACAAAAGTTCCAGCTGGTGGTGATTGTGATTGTGGGTGCATCAGTTCCGTGGTGAGTTCATCCTGCAAGAGGGTTTTCTCATTTAGTAGTGGTAGTCACTAATAGGTTTGAAGTAGAGATTGGAGATCTAGGCTGGTATAACAGTTCCTGCAATGGAGGTGACCATTGGTAATGGTTGGAGGCTTTTGGCTTCCTCATGCTGAACTTCCTCAAGATAATTGACAAGGAGAAGCAAGAATGGAGTATTTTTGCATCGGTCACTCACAGTCAACTCCAATTTTCGTCACAATTATAGCATAAGTCCAGAGGCTCACAGACATTCATTCTCTGTTATTTTTCTAATCAGATAAGGATTCGAAGATGATTACACAAGTCTGACAGGGTAAGTAAGTACGTACTAGTGCAGGGCATCCATGGAAGGCTGCTATCATTTTCAATGAAAGCACCAATTGATATGGGGAAGGAAAAAGAATAGTTACAGGGAGAAGAATCTTAGCAAAGAAGAAGAAATTAATTGATAATTCTCTGCCTTTTAATTCAATTATTTGACATCATACATAGCAATACGAGATTCAGAAGGATAGGGCCTAAACTGCCAGGTGGCTAACAAACCCACACCACCTGGTGGTTCGCTCAAACTAACGGCAGAAGGGATAAACTCAGGGAAATACAAATATTGACAGGATGCCTTATCACTTAACAGGTCATCTTCTAGAAAGGACTATAGCCTTCTTAACATAATTAAAGAACACCATTTGTTTCCCAACAAACCACAAAATCTCTTAGCCTCCTGGGCTGCACTGTCAATCTTTCGGTTGGGCAGCACTATGATTGGTTGGGCTGCTGTATACTGTATTAACATCACACAAACATACGGTAGGAGTGTGAAGTGATTCCAATTATAAGTTGACCATAATGCTAAATTCAAATTTCAAAGGGACAGACATGAATCAATTGCAGCCAGAAGCATACTTGAGCAACTGAGATGGTTCATAAAACAAGGAACTATGAATTCCCCACACTATCAACATTTTGTACAGTGTGTGGTGATCTAAATGAAAAGGTGCATTATTTCCAAAAGACCACAATATATCCAACATCTCAGGAAGAAGAACAAATGTGAAGAAGATACATTAATTATCATGAATGATGAGTAGTATGCAGGGGGAAGAATATGGAGTAGTGGAAACCCAAGAGGCTATAAACAACAAGGGATATTATGCTGAACAAAAAAATACACAGAATGCTATTCATTTAAAATATTGAACATATACATTTAGTGAGAGTATCAAAAAGAACAGTAATTTGGCAGCACCTTGTAAATTAAATATGAAATTTTCAATGGCATTTATCAACACATCCTCACACTGGTGCAAAGCTTTAAATTTTTCAAATATGCACAAGTTTTCAAATATGCAACTGGTTTAAAAGTTCCTAACAAGGCTTTATTCTTGAGCAGTCAAAAATCGAGTGATTATAGAAAGGCTTCTTTCATATTCCAAGCATATGTTGAAGAACAAGGCCCCCAATAGACTTAGGCTGTAATAAGCCAAGTCCTAAATATAATTCACGACAGGGATCAGACAATCAGTCTTCACATTGCCTTCAATATGTCACATACTACCATAACAGTGACAAACATGGTCATAAGCAATGTGCTTCTCAGTCAAAGGAAGTTCATAATATGTACTTTGGTAATTTAGATGATCAATGGGAGAGCTAAACGACCAAGCACACCTAGTTATCTTTCAGTTCATACATCCATTACCATTACTGGTAAACAAGGAAGATAAATTGAAAAGCTCTCCCACCATATCAGAAAGTCATTTTATGATCATGACAAAGGTAAATGAATAGGGACTCATATAGAACAAAGCACCCAACCACATTAACCATGCACAGATAATCATGAAAGAGCTAGCAAGCCAAAACAATGCCACTAAAGTTATACTGCCACCAAAGGAACAAAATTCTTCAACATCCCCAATCCCCATCCTCAGTCCCATCTACAACCCCAAAAGAACAAGGTAAATGTTTAAGCATAATCATCAGTAGATGAAAAGCAGTGTATCACCATAACATTGAAAAATTACACTCAATCTTATCCCAAAGCTTAAAAGTCAGAGAAATACAAACATCTAAGTTGCAATGCCTACCAACTAGTAGACCAAGCACTATAAATATAGCGAGCATATCAACTAAAAGAACAAACAGAGTGAACTTAGTAATTTAAATAGAACCCATGGTTCGGCACACAATTCCTGCACGTTCATTCAAGCTGGCAGGAGGCAGTACAAGAGTAATCAGTGGCCTACCAATTGTAGGAACTGTTGATAAAACTTCTCCAATATGCAATTTGTATAATATGGTAGTTTTACCAGCTGCATCAAGGCCAAGCATGACAACCTACACCAGCAAAATTGAGTCATGCGTCATTATCAACATGAGAAACTTACATATTAAATACATGTTCTCCGGGCACTGCACGCCCCAGAGGGAGGAGTGTGCACATGCATATGACTATAACATCATTCTGAAAAACTATGAAACAAAAAGCAGTTAGCATCAATCCAAAATAACTTGCATCGCTAGTAAGTAAAGCAATTTAAACATGCAAATAGCTAGGTTCTAGCTTATCACTCAACTTGATGCATAACTAGAAGAAAAAGTAAAAAATAAAAGCTATGAACAGGATTAAGTTGAAGGTGACAAAAAATAAAGACAGAGAAGGACAGATAAATGCCACTCCTACTTAAATGTTCAAGTAGGGCGCAATCACAAGGAAGACAGTCCCTCATGAGTCGCAACTCACAACCCAATATTTGAAACATCTCCAACACTATGCTTTGGTCATAGTTGGGGGGTGAAGGAAAGAGAGTAGAAGGCAAATAAGCTAGGAGAGAGAATATAAAAGGGAGACAAGACTACTTCCCTTGTAAATTACTCCCTTTTGTTTCACAATATAAGGGCCCCACATATTTCAAGGTAAACTTTGACCATTAATAATACATATTGATATAAATTATTTACAAATAATATCATAAAATATGAATATAATAATTATATTTTTGTTTATTATATTTTGGAATAACTTAAGAGTCAAACTTTACCTCGAACTACATGGGGGCCTTATAGTGTGAACTGTGAACTAGAGGGAGTATTTATTTGAAATGAAATATACCTAACAGTCCATTTAGATGCTTCCTCCCTCATAAGTCATAACTCAGCTTTTAACAATCTTATATCAATTATGTGGCAGATATTTACAATGGAGGCAAACTGATGGAAGATACAGGAGATAAGGAAAGAGAAGACCCACAGAAATCAAATAGCTTCCTATGATATAATAACCCATCAATCAATTTTCACAACCACCGCCAAAACAAATTAAGCTATATATCACTAGGTGAAGTCATGGCTTCATTGGCCCCATTGTCATCAATCAAAAATTATATAAGGTTTTCTGTTCATTGTCCACCCAAATAGCGTTGGATAATATAGAAGACAAGCACCAGCGAATGTTCTCAAAATGCAATCCACTCAAATCTCTCCATATCTTTAATTCAGGAGAATCTAAACTAGCAGGCTGTGAAGCATGTATCATAGCACTCATCCTAATCTAACAAAATCAAGTTAGCAACATCTTATCCACCATTCCTTTCATATCTCTGCAACTAAATCTAGCCAAGCACTCTTAAATGAAAAAATATTGAGACAAATTTTGGCTATTACCTTCATGCTCCTCCAATGACTACCAGTTACCTGTCCCTTTTAAGATAGCATCACAAAACTCACCAACACTAACGGGGTAATTTGACATGGCATTACAGGCATTTTGTTATCCCCCCTAGAGCTAGACTGCTGACCATTCAAGCAAACGGATAAAGGTTCTTCAGATTTAGACTATTACCTTCATGCTCCTCCAATGACTACTTGTAAGATAAAATCACAAAACTCTAGAGCTTGTGTGACCCTTCAAGCAAAGGCACAGCCGTTCCTCTCCTCTTCTTTAATCCCCCTGACCTCCATTCACTCTTTTTCCCCTAAACATTTTAGTAATCTCTTAACGAAGTGTAAATTCATGAAGAGTTTGTTTGACAACCCTACTTCTAAACGGTCTTTACATCCTTCTCCTGCCAAAAACTATGCACATAGAACGTTGAATCTAATCCTTTAACAAGAATAATTTTCCATTTGAACCCATGATCAAATGATCAAATAAAGTGTAGCACGATTGAACTGCCAAAAAGGCCAGTCTAGCTATCTATGCCGGGAGGAAATCCTAAACTGTTTGGAAGTTCCAAGTAAAATTTGATCGATCTACAAAAACTAAATAAATAAAATACCCACCAAAAGGATACACAGGCGAGCCCCGATTAAAACAAGCTCAGGAAACAAGTCAATTCAATCAATTACCAGATAAATAATTACTATTTCAGCATCATAACATCATTTTGAGCTGCAACATAACACAATAAAATGCCTCATTGAAATAGTAAGAACCGAAACCGCTAACCACTATCATACAGATATGTGGAATTAATTGACAATGATTGAAACGGAAAGGTTGCGTGGGTCGAAAAGTCAGCTGATTAGAAGAGAAAATTCGCTAACCCTCATTTCGGAGTTGCCGAAGAATGTGTCGAAGAGTTTGCGAAACGCTTGACCCATTTAGGTTACAATGAACAGCCGATCGCTCTACAGCGCTCTCTCGCGCCTCCTCTTCCTGTGCGCAAGCTGTCTGCGAAGCGAAAGTCTCGTAAACGGACGATGATCAAGCTCTTTATCTGCGATAATGAATTTGATTATTGAAATCTGTTGAATTTGGAGACGAAGAACTAAGGAGATGGAAAACTCTTTCTCCAACTAATAGCAGCGTTGTGTCTTCTTCGGTTCTTCCTCCCTCCCTCCAATTTTGACGCTTTCCCAAATTCCACCAACAGCAGCAATTTTACTTTTCGCGAAAATTATAGCAATAGAAAAAATATAACCAATTTTAAAATGCAGATATCGCAGGTGTATAATTTTTTAGAGTGTTTTGGGCGGCACAGTTTTTTTCAGACAAAAAAAATAAATAAAAAAGAAATAAAAAACTTTCAAAATTACATATATTTGGATAATAATTTTATATCAGTGTTTGAATAAGAAATTTATGGAAGCTTAAATTATGTTTTATGCAGAATAAAAGTTTTTTTTTATATTCACACAGTTTTTTAGACAAAAAAAAAACTTTCAAAATTACATATGTTGAGATAATAAAATTATATCAGTGTTTGAATATGAAGTTCGTGTAAGTTTATTTTAAATATTTTAAATTAATTTAGCATTATTTATTTATTTATTAAAATTTTCTCACTATATACGGGTAACACCATATACAATAACATTTTTATTTCTAGATTATATCAGACTTAAGTAATTATATGATTATTCGTTAATGTTAAATGATGTGGTGTCTGATTATTATTATTATTTATAATTTTTCAAAATTATCCCTAAATTTTATCATAAATTGCTATAAAATAACATTAAAATATAAATTAATATTAAATATATTCTAAAAATATCAGTGTATATCACTTCAAAGTATATCCATATATGATATTAATTTACCAAACTTGTTATCATAGTATTTACATTTTTTTCATTTTAGATTGTCCAAAACTTTCTAATTAAAAATTACAATTTTTATTTGGAATACATTAAATATTTATGCTTAATAAGAGTATTCACACACATGGTTTAAGTTCTCACAAACAAGCTCATTAAAAACAATATATAAAAGAAAAAATAATTATGAAATTAACTGTATAATCATAATTAATGTTAGTTTGATTTTTTTAATATTAACAAATTCTCAACCCTACAAGTGTAGATGTTTAATAAGATTGGTGTGAACCTGTTTATACTATGAAAGCATGATATTTATGAAGATCATAAACTTCTTATTCTTAATTATTTGTTTGTTTGTGTATATTTTTCTAAAATTTATGATTGTTTGGTGAAAATTTTATAGTACCTTGCACCCTCCATGACAAGCATAATAACAAATAACTTGGATCTTAAATTGTTAGCTCTTAATCTTAATTTTCAATTATTAGATAATTAAAATGATTAATTTATATTTAAAAATATGAGCAAAAATAAAAATAAATATAGAATTAAAGCGTTTTTACAATATCAGTTAAAGACTAAAGTCACAAAGCATTGTATGCATTAATAATTCTTATGATTGATTTATTTTTCACCGTCAACTCTTCTGATTTCTATTATGTTTAATATAAGAATCAATGTCCCGAATAAAGTATTCGGGTAAATCAATTATTCAATATATTTCATTCTACTTTTATCCAATAAAAAATATATATGCAAGTTAATATAGCTCTATTTATTCACTATTGTTTACTTTGATTAAAATAAAGTTTTCTAAATTATTCATATGTGATAATTAACCAATTTGATTGTTAATTTGAAATCAATTGTTTTCATGTATTTGATAGCATGTCTTACCTTAAATTTACATCAACTAGAAGTCACAATGGTGTTGAATTCGTGTTTGTATTTTTTTGGAAAATAGACATCTATCATAATAAGACAAATTTCTATTTTAAACCATAAAATTATGTTAGACAATCTAGCTATTCTTCGTAGTTTTGTAAAATTAACACCAACAAGAATAAGATAAATGCCTATTTTCTTATTTACAAACTAAAGTGAATGTCTCTTTTTATCTAAAAACATCCATTTCTATATATAAATCTATATTTTAATAATAACATGTCTGCATTTTATATTGAGGTCTTTATTTTTATTTTTAATCTTCCAATTTTATTAACCTTATAGAAGCAAAATACACAAACATAATGTGTATAGATCTCTTCATGAATATCAGTTAATATTTTATACATGATTGTAGTTGGACAATCACTTACATGAATCAATCTATTATAGCACTCATGATGATGATAGTATTTATAATGGTAATACTAAAGATGTAGATTATAATAACTCATTTCCCCATAAATGTTAATTGAGAACCTAAGTATAACTTCTTACTTTATTTGAACTTGATCATAAAAATTATAGGAGGATATTATATGTTTAATATGTGAATTTACGTGCATTTAATCATGGGGTGGAGATGTGTTAGATAAATTAAGTTAAAATGATAAAATTAGGGTTTTGATGGTCAGTAGTCAATCGAAGTTGGTGAACGAATGATGGGGCCTAGTGGTTGATGATAAGGAGATCTAGTGGCTTGGGTAGCCGGAGACACATTTATTTTTTAATTTTTTATACTCAATTTTGATTTATTTGTCCGATACTTTTCTATATTTTAGTCCCTAAATTCATTCAACACTTTTTTCCAACTTTTTTTATAATTATCGGGATTTATATGATATTTTTCCTAATAACTACCTCAAAAATTATCATTTCACCTATATTGTTTGATCTAAGGTATTACGTTGTTGTCTCTTTGGCATTGGGGATATGAACCACAACCTCCCCTCACCTTGATCAGATATTTCCTTGTTATACTCTACTTAATAAATATTTTAGTTAAAAGTCACTTCACCTTACCTTCCACCAACTCTCCTACACACCATACCCTCGTAAACAATATTATTTATTTAAGTGTGACTTAGCCCATGCCTAGCATGAGGGTAATAGATAAGTAGGAATTAAAAGGGCTGGAATGTATGCAGGAAATAAGAAAAAGGGATGATATTTTCGCGTTCCTCGTGGTTGGTATTTGAGGGAATACTTACAAGTGGATTGGTAAATGATCGTTGGTAATTTAATTAATTGTTAGCGTCACAATGGAGTAGGTGCACGTGCATGTGTAGGTGGCAGTGGTTCTTAGTGGATTTTAACAAGGAGAAATAAGATTTCCATATGGTCTTTTGGAATTAAGAGTGGTCCTAAAGGAACTTTTTTACTAAACTTTGACTTTATATTGGTGAATAATGTTTCCTTGAAAATATTCTAATTGATTTTTTTTGTTTTTGGTAGTATGAGCTATTTTCTAACATTAGGTTAATCTTTTATGGCCTCAAATGTGATTCTTTGTACTTTGAAGTATTTTTAGGATTTTGTATTAAAGTGGTTTCATTCAAATGAACATTATTTTATCCTATTTTGTCTTATGAGCCTTTGGTTTATTATTTTGCCTTGTACGCCTTTGTTAATGATTTGGTTTTAGATTTGGGATTAAGGCCTAGTTTAGTTTTGGTTTGGATTCTGGTGTACAACCTTATTTTATGGCAATTAACTTTATTATAGATGATTTTTTTGTTTGTTAGACCTTATGTGGTATCTTTACTTAAAGTTGTGATTTTAGAGTTTGTGATCTTTATATGTGTTTTAGTGAAATAAATTGTAACACCCATTTTTTTCACTACTGAAATTTTTCGCTTTAAAACATTTATAAAAGCAAAAATATGAAAAAAAATCCTATGAAAGGTGGGGCTCTACCACCACATCTAGCCCGATATAAACATGTCACATTTTGTCTTATGTTAAACACAAGATTGATTATCTAACCCACTAAATGCAAAGAAAACCAAAGTGCAAAAGATAAATCGTTGAAAAATATAGGAGATAAAAGTTCAAGGATATGCAAGTCTAAAACCAGTATGAAAACACACTAGAGGAAAATGATAACTAAAGGAAAATAAATACAATGGAATATACCTCACTCACTTAAGGACCGTTAAGAGGAAGCTTCTCCGAAAATGCATATGCTTAGATAACCTAACTATTATTGAAGAGAAGTTAGACCACTCATTGATTCTCACAAACACATATAAGACCATCTGCTTGTGGGATTGTGAAAGGAATTGTAACAACCCTATCAATATGCATGCATACGGAGAAAATTAATCTACTACTATTATGTTGATCATGATATGTGCACATTCCATGCAACATGTTCATGATATAATATACCAAGACGTGCATGCAATACTCTTATTATGTCATTCACATACTTTCATATAACGCCAAGCTTAACATACTTAGATGTACAAAAGTATGCCTGATCATAATTGTATAAACATATAGTAATATACGTGATATAATATACTTGGACAGACATATCTTATTCACGAGGAAACAATGATCACTTAGGTTATCCATAAAGTAATGGGCATTCAAATACGCATGCAACACTTCAACCACAGGTTCATAGAGTATGAGGATCATGATCGCATATAATATAGATTGTGCGATAATTCATGCAAACATGTAAGAAAAGGAGAATTATATGATAATAGAGCACATAAGGCTGAGTACATGGTAGCACATGTTGTGTATATATATGTATGGTGGACATACCACATTATGTGTTCTAAGAACCACTTCCATAATGGAGTATTTAAGGAAAGTAAATGAGGTTACATAATATACTTAGAACTAACTGGTTATCATCTTACATTAAAGTGAACATATAATTCTCTTATGCAAATTTATTAAGCAATGGGTAGGACTATCCCCCCGTGGTATTTTAATACCTATGGAAGTTATGCCAAATAAGTGAATGGATATAACATTCAACCAAATCCAATAAAACTGGATGACTTAAGTTTGATTGGAGCTAAATAATCTCTCATGTAAACTAGACCTTTTAGCCTTGGTACCCCTAATATATCATCAGTGTTTAGGGCATAAAAGACACCAGGATCAACTGGGATCTTGCCTGAAGGCAATAAAAATGCTCGAAGGCATATTAACTATAACACCCCATCATAAAATCTTCAAATATATATTTAAAAAGTATGTTGATATAAAATAAATTTATTTTAGTTTTGAAAATAAATTGAATTTTTAGTAAAAATGTGAATTTTGGACATATCAATCGACTAGTTTTCCAAACCGATCAACCGATATGCTTAGAAACTGGCATTTTTATTTTGCGATAAACTAGCGGGTTAGTTTACCTAAACCCATCGACAAGTTATCTTGTGATTTCAGATTTTTTTCTATTTTGGATTCAATTCTCTTTCCAATGTTTATGGAAACTTTTAATTATAATCTATTCGTTATAATAAGCGCATTTTGGTGCTTTGGATTATTTTTACATTATTTAGCTCACTCCGTGATTAATAAAATTGTGAAATCACATCTTGGTACTTTCTATGTGGGTGGGTCCCTATACATGTGAAATGAAGGATTAATAAAATCGTAAAACTTAAAGTTCCATAAATATAAAAATAATCATAGAATTTTATAATTTAGAAGGTCTCTTTAGTTTTAAACTATCTACCATGACAATGTTACATAGTAATTGATAAATAGATATTAATTTTACATACCCATACATTTCATGGGCTCATCTTCTAATTAGAAAATGACTTATGTACTTTTAAACCATGTAAACATATAATATTATACATGTATTAGTTACATATGTGGACACGTTTTTCTAATTTTTCTTGTTTACTCATGGCAACCCTCAGTTAGTTAGGGGCAACATGCAATCACGTATTTTGTTATCCACTACCATATATGCCCATTTACTTTATATTTGTGGTCCAATATTTATCTCTGGTGACAAGTAATTAAAGGTGAAGAAAATAAGTAAATAATTCCCAATATATATTTGTTATACCTATTAAGTAACTACAAAAAAAACTATTCAGGTTTGATTTTGAATATCTTGAGTTGATCTAGATTCTCTTTTGGGACCCACTTCTTAATAACCAATCACTTCTCTGTCTTCAATAAATACCCGCTATATCTATTTTTCCACTACATGATTCATGTTCTCCCATTCCCCCACCTATTGTCCCATATTCTTCGCCTTCTTACTCCCCGTGAGTGGTGTGAATAGTGCTACTTCAAAAATTGGCTATAAATACCTATTGTTGCTTCAACATCACCACCAAACTCGAGCACATACTACATTCTTCTCCTTTTGATGAATTCCTAGGTACATGAGTTTTATAATTTTCCAATTATTCAACCTTAAGTGCACAAGTTTGAGAAAGATTGTATAGATCTTAGGGAGTGAATGCCTACTACGACTGCACCATAGTTAGAGCCAAATCAATTTCAAAACAATGATCATTTCATGGTATAATTTTTTTATTTTTCTGTTATCATTATTGACCACACTCGCCACCAGAAATCTGAAAGTGAATTTAGTAGAGAATGATATCACAGCCAATCAATCAAATCCTTCCTGACCTATAAATATACGAGCCTCTCAGCATAATCAATTATAATAAATCGTCCCATAAACTTCTCATTCTATTCCAAAAATTAGAGGTTGGTTACATGTTGTTCAACAACCCTCTTACCACTTATAATACATAAACTTTACACCTATGCAACCAGTATTTTTTATGTACCGGTCACCGATACTTAGACGTACAAAACAAAGAAGGCTAAAGATAAATTTAGAAATAAATATTAGAGGGAAAACAAGTGCTTAAGAGGCCACTTGCTCATCTGCATGCCAAATATATGTTTCGATATATTTTCATAGGAAACATCCAGAAATAACATTTAGGAGACATTGTAAAAGATTTATGGTAACGATGAAGTAGGTAAGAAAAAGTATTTAATATGCAATTAGTTGAGCTTTCAAATAGTGGATGACAAGCCGATAATAGAGTAAGTTTGTGAGTATGAGAATCTGGTGGCTGCCATACTTGGTAAAGGAATGAAGATGTGCAAAATACTTTAGGGGGTGATACTTTAAAAATTCCTTCCATCATGGTCTAAATTCAAAAACCACCTCAATTATGAAAAGAAGGTCCTCAATATCTAAGATTTGACCGACCACATGCAAACCAAGGAAACAAACCACCTCAAGGATAAGTCTGACTTATCTTTTAGTAGTAATAATAGTGCTAAATTCATAAAATCTAGTTTTGGTTAACAATTATACATATTGAAATAACTAAGTTGTAAAGGTTATCAAATAGCTGAAACAAAATTTATTGAATCACAAAAAAAATCATGTAGACAAAAATGTTAAGCACTGAGGTAGCACCCCTAATCCTACATGCAATCGCGTGTCAAACCAAAACCCAGTTCGATATTTGCAATTGATGGTGCTAACAAGGATGATAAGTGTTGTGATTTCTCAAGCTACGAAATCCTAATGTTAATCTACAACCCCATATATTTTTAACTTAAGGTTGAATAGAGAGTAACCCATTATTGCTTATAAATGATTCACATTCCTTATTGCAATGTGCTAATCAATGGATCTAACTATTCAATTTCAACGCTATAGTTGTGATATCAAATCTAATGGTGCGTATCTATTAATCTCATTGGAGCTTCTCAAGTCAATTTTTAGTATTAGGCCAAAACTCTATTCCATCATAGATTAAATTGATACTATAAGACACATATTGAAAATATAATAAAAAATAGAAAAAATGCTCACCCCATAATATTAGGGAAAATTCCCCACCACTTTAGCACAAAGATCTAGCATATCTATGACAAGACCATCAAAATTGATAAGGGAACTTATAAATCAAAGATAAATATTAATAGATTAATAGCTTTAGAATTTAATGTTTCGTACCAGGGTTGGTTTTCCATGCTAGAATCCACTAAATTGCTAGAGACATGAGGCATATGAGTTGAGAGAGGATGAAGATAAGGAATATGAGCATGGATGCTATAGCCGGTAAATTTATCTAGTGACAAAACATCCTTGAAAACTATGGGTCCCCCCATTTTAAAAGGCTCACGTGCACCTTTTTTTACACTATGGCTGAGTATGGTAGAAATTTCACGGTCGTGTCATTCAACATAGACACCCCCATCATCTTTAAGGGAACAACACAACTATTATGATCAGAATGACTGCCTTGTTTTGACTTTAAGTCATATGGCCCAACTTCAACTCTTGATCTCATGCTCCATGTTTATATTGTCTGGCCTATGATCTGCACTTCATTCTTTTTTGACCTTCAACGGCCTACAATAATTTAAATATATATCAATAAACATTAAGGTTAATTATGCTATAAAATTTAATTGCTTTGCTTTAGATTTTATTTGTAAAGCTTACTTAGGCGATTATAGTGATTAGATTAAGTTAGCTATGATTGAAAGAATAGAATTTACAATACCTTGAATATATATATATGATAGTGGAGGTTTAAAAGGATTGAAAAATTATCTATATCAACAAGGTATACATTCTTTTTGGGAAACCCATCATTAAAACATTTCATAGTTAAGCATGCTTGACTTTGAATAATTTAAAGAAGGGTGACCTCCTAGAAATTTGTTTGGAATGTGTGTGAATTGATCAACATTATGCTTAAAAGGGCTTGTATTGATTTGTGTGGTCAATCATCAATCCCAAAAGCACACTAAGTAACTACTCATGGTTAGTGGGCTAGAGTATTAGAGATGGTATTAGAGTAAAATTACGGTCACGAGCTAAACTTGGATGAGTCAATTAGCCGCTTATTAGGATGATTCTTGGGATTTACTATAATAATATAGTTTGTGGTTGAGGTATAATAAGAACATTGTGCTATTGAGTGAGGGTGTATTTAATATTCCAAAATTAGTGGTCCATAATAGATGCCAAAATTATTGATAAGACTACCTATGTTAATAAATCGTACCTTATTTTGGGAAATCTATCATTCAATAACTCTACAGTTAAGAGTGACTGACTTTGAGAAATTTAAGGATGGGTAACCTCCTAAGACTTTTTTTAGATGTGTGAGTTGATAAAAAGTACACTAAAAGGATTTGTGTTGGTTTATAATGTCAGTCATCAATTCCAAAAGTACTCCAAATAACTACTTGTGGCTAGTGGGTTGGAGTGTTATATGAGCGTTATGGGAATATCATAAGCTATGTATTAGTTCTAGGAAGTTATGGCAAGTTCTTTAAGTTCTTATTTCCTTTATTACATTAGGTTAACTAGTTTTTTTTTTTTGTGCGTATACATGCTTTGAAGTTTGAGAAGGGGATAGATTATGTTGCATTTGTGTTCTAAAGTACAAGAATCTTAATTAATTATATAATCAAGGAGTTGTAATTTTTTCATTCTAACTCCTTTTAAGCTAACTTACAAACGGTTCTCCCAATTCTGTAGATATTTTATGCTCATACTAGAGAGATCTTGTTTATTAATTTGGGTTAATGACTATTTCTGAAGGTGTGAAGGAAATCCAAGTTCAATTTGAAATATCATCAGCATTAGGGAATGAGTTGATGAAGATACTAGAAGTGGGAATGCTTCTTTATCACTATAAAAATGATGATACGGTGTATTGTATATGTGCTATTGTTTATCTATTTAAATCTAATTTTTAGGATATGTTTTTTGATTATCTACATTATTTTCATTTCAAGATGCTAATCTTGTATATGTCACTTTTTGCTTAATGATGGTTGCATAAGCAATACATAATGAATGCATGTGTTTTTTAAAGGATGTATATTTAAGAATTTTATTTAAGTTTCTATTTGTTGATTATATAGGTCATTATGGAAACAATTTCAACAAAGATGATCAATGTAATAACTTCTTCATGATCCACCACCTCTAATGATTTTAAGCCCTTAAATGTTGGTTCGGAGTTAGACAAAGAAATGGGACTGAGATTACAAACACTTTCTTCCGCATTAAATAATATATAACTTTGGATTGAAGAAACTAAGGTAAGAATTGGGTTATTTTTTTCATGAATGGACATCTACCTCATTGTTAAGCCTAGTAACCTTATATTTTTTTATCACTTACTTCATTTTTGGCCTCTTTCCTTCATGATTAAGTAAGATTTTAATCCAACTTTTAGGTTTTGTTAATTTGCATTATACTACATGTGTGCTCGAGAGGTGTCTTTTTGTAACTTCTTTGATTGATGCTCTCCATTAGACTTGTGAGAGGAGTTGATAGAAGTTTAGTACCTATACACGAGTGGTCGAGATGTGTGTGAAATCTTTATTTATTATTTAAAATATTATATAGATATATAACCATACATTTTTTATCATATTTGCAGTAGCTTGGAGTTCCTGATTGGTTTGCATCGATAATTTGCTTTCGCAAGTAAATATTATTTTTGGTATGTGGGCCCTTATATTTTTATAATTGCTCTTATAACACCCCTAAAAAACATAGTTGAAATTTTTTGTTTAATTAAAACCATACACAAGGACAGGGGTGCTATTGTCGTTATTACTACAAGCCTGGCCTCCGGCTAGTCTCGCACCAACCACAAGGCTATAAAAAGTTGTAAGACATTAAACCAATTAAGACATAGAACCATAATGATCCAAAAGATTCATAAATAAAAAGGAAATCAAAGTGCGTGATTAAATAATAATTACAATATGGAAAAAAATTACATCGTCAAGCCCCCGAGGGGAAAGAACAATACAAACTGTAAGATAGGATAAAAACTAGAAAAAAAAAGAGTCCGGATAACACTTGCTCTCGAGCCCCATGCCAAGTCCAATAGGTCACCACTCATGTAACCCCCCAAAATTCACTACTAAAAATTTTTGTTTTTATTTAAGATTTAGTAGAAGCAATTAAATCAAAACTTGTAAATTTCAGGAATGTTACTGCCACGATTAGTAAAAGCTTGGCCCCCGGTCGTTCCGTACTAACCACAAGGCTAAAGGAAATTTAACAACCATCATAATTCAAAATCAAAGTAAGGCTTCAATAAAGCATTAAAACAATCATAAGATAGAAATCAGAGTGCGTGAAAAAGTGTTACAATCCAGAATATATAATTAAAATTCCTTAAAAGGAATAAGGTCTAAAAACTGATAAAAGTTAAGTCTAGGAAATCCAATATAAAATAGAAGAACATAAAGAGGAAGTACAACCACATCATTCTCGATCTCCATGCCAAGTCCATGCTCAACACTCAACCTCGCCCGATGCCTCGTAAGCATCGAAAGCATCAAAAATAATATCACCGGCCTGCACAAAGTCAGATGGGCCTTCTGCTCTTGGGAATGAGAAGCACCTATGAAATGGGTGGTCAGTACACTACGTACAGAGTAAGGTAACCATGCACTAAGGCCAACACATAAGGTCACATAATACAGGCATGATAACATGACAACATACAATCTTTCACATAAATAAAGGCCAAGCTGCAGTCCAGATAAAATGATTATTTAATCTCTGATCAGTACTCATTTCACACCATATTTTTTATTGATCCATGCGAGTGCGGAAACCTCACTATTATAGCCAGTGGATTGATCACATGCAGGGCAGAATACACCTGACCACTATTATATGCTAGTGGATCGGTCTCCGGGGTAAGATGCTCCTCACCACTATTATGTCGGTAGATTGGTCTAGCCCCAACTCTCATGGTGTTCCACTATAAGTACTTAGTGCCTTTTATATGTCTTATTAAACTTAGGGTTTGGTTTATTGAGTTCGGGATCCCCTACTATTATAGCCGGTGGATCGGTCACTTATAGGATAGAACGCACCTGACCACTATTATATGCCGGTGGATTGATCTCCAGGGCACCCCGACACCTGGCCACTATTATACTGGTGGATTGGTCTAGGCCTGACTCAATAATCTTTCACTTTAAATGATTAGTGCCTTACTGTGTCTTATTCAACAGATTTTCACCTTAGACATGCATAATTAACTCCATCTACGCTTATCCTCCCAAGAGGGCCCATCCCATATCTTGAGATTCCTTTACCTCCTAACTTGCCCCGACATCCTTTCCTTATTCCACTTCCTCACACTGGAGGCCCAACTCCTAAGTGTGTGGGTCAAGGCCCACTACCTTATACCTCCAAGTTCACTCATAGTCTTACCCTAGGGTTTTCTCTAAAAACCCTAATTTGGGCCTATGTGGCCCATCCTTTTATGTCTCACACTGTCACACAACCCAAACTGTTTTAACACCCCACACATCACAATCCTTAGATTCAACCCTCATCATCTCACTTTACTCCCACAAATACACATGTGACCACGAAACCTTAGGTGGCCACACCAAACCCTAGCTGGCCACGCCAAACCCCAGCATCCTCATTTCCACATGTCACCCCTCCATTTCTCCCTTCCACTCTTGTTTTCCCATGATACCCACACTCTCTCAACACATGGCAGTCCTCCATCATCATCTCATACTCCACTCATCCTCATTTATTTTTCCTTTTTCCACCTTCTCAAATTAGTATTTTCTTTAGAACCCTAGCTCGGTCTTCTATGCACCCTTATACTGTCCCACATACTATATTTCACCCAAAGCCTCCAATCACCCAAAAAACTCTTCCATTAACTTCCTCACACCCCAAGGCAACTTTCCATCTGTAAATTTCACCCCATGCAGACTCTATACATCCCATGCAAACCCTTAAAGTTTTTATGCAAAACCCTAGATTCTCCCATACAAAGTTCATCCACTTTATTTTGCTTAAAGTCCCATTTTATTCTTCCTCTCATGGATCATGGAATATTTATGTCAATCCCACATTTCTTGGTCAACTTACTTCCCCATTTTTCTTTTTCATCTTTCCACCCCATATCACTACATTAATTATCCTAGCATGCATGTTCTAAAAGGGCCATATCACATCACATCACAATTCATAGCACAAACATATTGTACACATGCCATAAGATAACACAAGATCATACCTCAACTCCAAGCTGCTCTACACATAAAACAGTTATAAAAATAGTACAAGATACACAACATATCATTATACATAACATCCAAGGCATATGAAGCACATAACACACATGAGGCCTTAGCTACACCCTTACCTAGCACATCACCGGTCTTGGAGCACGCTCCTACACCTCCTTAGGGTTTTGACTAGTTTCACCTATAAGAAGGAAAAATTTAGGATTAGTTTCCCTCTTACCAAAAATACTATTATTTCATATTTTATTCTAAAATTAGGATTACTATTATTAAAGGAAACTTTACAAGTGAAAAATAAGATTTTTATCCTCAAGTTAGCCTACTAGATTATTACTAGTCAAAATAGGTTTATGTTAATATTTATATTATTAAATCTAATAGCTTTATTTCTTCTAATAATAGTACTAACACTAGTTACAATAAAAATAGTGATATCAATAATAATAGTAATACTAATACTCCTAGTAATGGAAACCCTAGTCTTTTTAAGGTTAAGGCTAATAATAGGGTTAGGGATAAAATCATAATATAATAATAGTAATACTAAAAAAATACTAACATTATTGAGGATAATAATAATAATAGTAATATTTGAAATAATGATAATATAAGGGTTAGAATATTTTTACCATAATAATAGTAGTAGTAGTAGTAGTAGTAGTAATAGTAATAGTAATAATAATATAGTAACAATGTTAATAATAAAGGCATTAGGAATAATATTAGCAATATTTGAATAATAAATAATAATAATATAAAGGTTTGAGTATTCTTCTTTTATAGCAACAAAGTGATAATATGCCAAATCTAGTATCAATAATAATAATAATCAAAATAATAGTAAAATAGGGTTTCAACCCCTTAATAATAATAAGATTAATATTCTGAGGCTGTAAATAATAATAATAATAATAATAATAATAATAATAATGATATAATCCAAATAAAAAGAATAAAGTTTGCATAAATAGGACTTAGGGGTTGAGAGGGATTAGGGTACCACCTAGGGTTGGTGGCGACTAGCGGCCTCGGCGGCGACACACGGCAGCGGGAAAAGAGGGAGAAAAGGGGAATAGTTAAGTGTTGGAAATAGGAGAGGAGGAATGAGGGTGGAAGTTGAAGTGGTGGTGGATACCCATGTAGAGAGGGTTGGAGTGGCAGTGGTGGCGTAGCCAAAGGTGGCGGCGCAGGCAGTGGTGATGCGGTGGCTGAGGGTGGTGGAGAGGGAGGAAGGGGAAAAGGAAGGTAGGGAAAGGTAGAGGAAGGTCTGCAGGTGATTTTGGAAAGTGTAAGGGGTGGTGGTTGTGGCGGGAGTGGTGGTGGACGGTGGTGCGAAGTGCGATGGGGGTTGATGAGGGGCTGACTGGGAGGGGAACTTTGTACTACCGGGGTGGCTCGTGCAGAGCAAATCAAGGGAGGAGGGAGTTGTAGTTGGGTAGAGAATGATGTAGGGGGTAGTTCTGTGGGTGGCTCGGGCGGCGGAGCTGGGCGGCAGCAACTAGGCGGTCATTTGATTAGACGGTGGTGCAAAGGACACGATTTTCTGGGCTGTGAAAATAATCCAACTTTGGGGATGTCTATGGGGTTTTTATAGGCCAAATGGAGGGGAAAACGACAGAGGGAAGAAGAAAATATGGGGCGGGTGAGGTAGGCACACCGACCGGCGATGGTAGGCCGGTGCATGTCTACCATTGTAGGGCTATGTTTGGTCGGGGAGAAGAAAGGAAGTAGGGGTAGGCACGTGTGAGGAGAGAGGAGGGTCGGTCAGGTTAAAAAGATAGGAAATCGGCGGGGAAGAGAGGGAAGGGACGACTGGTTGGCGGGGCATGGTTGTCGGCAGAAATCGAGCCACAAGTCAGGGGAGTTGCAGGTTGCGTAGGGGGGAGGAAGAAGATAGGCTTGGACCGACGGTATAGGAAGAAAAAGAAAGAAAGAAAAGCGGAGGGGGAACCGGGCGGGATGGAGGAAAAAGGGGAGAGGAAGGGATTGGGCCATGCGGGCTAGCCCAATTCAAGGGGAGAAGGAGAGGAAAAAAGGGAGAAAGGAGGGCAAAGAAATAAAAAGGAAAAGAAGGAGAAAAATGAAGAAAAAAAAGGGAAAAGGGAAAGTAACGGGTTGGTTGGGTGTTTAAGGTATTTTAGGATCCTTGAGTATTCAAAATAATAATAATATAAAAAAATAATTAAATTTTTTTAGGTTAATTTGGGCTATTTTAAATAATTCTTTCCTAAATTCCATTTTACTTAGCAAAATGCCCCAATTTTTCCTAATTAAATTATTTATTATTTTCTCCTTCATTTGCCTTAATTAATTTTCTTTTATTTTAATAAAATAATTTATTTAATTAGTTTTTCTAATAAATTATTATTTTGCCATAATTTCCTAAAAATAGGATTTTGGAGTATTTCAACTCAACCCCGCCCAATGCATCGAATGCGTCATAGGCATCAGACGCAACATCTCCTAGTTGCACCAACTCAGAAGGTACCTCTACTCTTGGGAATGACCAACACCCATAAAATGGATGATCAGTACACTACGTACTGAGTAAGGTAACCATGTAGCTAAAGTCATACATGAAAAAATAGATAATATGGGTAGGTAATCATGCAGCTAAAGCCATACATGAAATACAAGCAGTGATTCAATTCGGTTAGACATAATCGTTAGATCTCTGGTCATTATTCCCATTTCACACCATTCTCATTTTAAGTCCATGCGAGTATGGGAACCCCACTATTATAGCTTGTGGATCGGAAACATCTAGGGCAAAATGCTCCTGGCCACTATTATTCGTTGATGAATCGATCTCTAGGGCAAAGTGCTTTTGACCACTATTATATCGGTGGATCGGTCTGGCCCCGATTCCCATTATGTTTCACTGTAAGTAATTAGTATATTTTCTATGGCCTATCATCAGTTAAGGTTTGGTTTATTGAGCCCGAGATCCCTCACTATTATAGCCAGTGGATCAGAACATCCAGGGCAACATGCATCTGGCCACTATTATTCGCCAATGGATCGATTTCCAGGGCACTTTGCACTTGACTACTATTATACTGGTGGATCGGTCTGGGCTTAGCTTAATAATCTTCCACTTTAAATGGTTAGTGTCTTATCCATATCTTATTCGTTAAATACTTCCACCCTAGACATGCATGTCCTTTGGACTTCCTGCTCACACACCCCGCCCACACCTACTCTCCTAAGAAGCCCCGTCCCATATGTTGGGACTTCTACACGTCCTAGTACATCTAGACATCCTTTTCCTCTTTCCTTACTTACCATGAATCCACAACTCCTATGTGTGTGGGTCGAGGCCCATTTTCCTATATCTCCGGGTTAACTCACCCTTGCTCTATAGGGTTTCCCTTTAGAAACTCTAATCTGGCCTATATGGTGTACCCTCTCTCTATTATACATGACCCATGCTCCTTTTGCTCCCAACTCATCACCCCACTCTATCCGCACCCAACGTCCCAGCTTTACATCTCATTTTGCGTGTGTGGCCACAAAAACCTAGTTGGTCACCCTAGTCCCCAACACCTCTCCTTTCTTACATGTCATCCCTTCATCGTTTCCCTTTCCCCATGACACACATTTACTCTCCATGTGACACACTTACACTCTCACCCCATACTCCAACCTCTTCCATTATTTCTCCCTTCCACAACTTCCCCACTTAGGGTTCTTCCTCCCAAACTCTAGCCAAATCCCCTATGCATATTTATACCCACCTACGTATTATTTTTCACATATGGACTCTAATCACCCCAATTACTCTTCCCACACCTTAATCAACCCTCAAGTCAACTGTTTCCATGTAAAAGTCATCCCCATACAGATATTAACCACCCCATGAAATCCTTACACTCTCCATGCATATTTTAGTCCATCCTCTTAATTTATTTACATTATTCCTTTATTTATCCACCCATAAGTTATGAGATTTGTATGCAATTCTTACTACACTCTAATCAACCCACTTCTCTTACTCCCTTTATCTTCTCACAACCACATCACACTACTTAAAGCCTCTTAGCATGCATGTCATAAAGGGGCAATATTACATAAGCACAATACAAGTACAAGTCACATTACCATAATACACATGCCATAAAAGCACATACACTTACCTTAGCTCCATGCTTAGCAAGCTACATTGCAAGTGCATAGTTACAACCACATAAAGTACATAAATATAACCAACATACATAACACATAATTCACATAATACACTTGTTAGGCCTTAACCATATCCTGACCTAAAATGACATCAGGCTTGGAGCACGCATCTACGCCTCCTTAGGGGTCGAACTTGGTCCACCGATAAGAGGAAAACACTAGGGTTAAATTTCCTCTTATTGCTTTCATTATTCCCTACGTTACCTTTAGTAAAACTAGTATTAGTGATGATCATAGTAGTAATCTTAAGAGTATAAATAAGGGTAATATTATTAAAGTAGTTAACAACACTATTAGGGGTAATATTAACCCAAAAATAGGGTTAGGTAGTCGTAATAATCATGGTAGAATAATATTAATAATAATAGTAATAACAATGATAATAACTTTTATAATAATAATAATAATAAGGCTAAAATAATAATAATACTCAAGATAATTTATATGTAAGTAATATCAAAGGTTAGGGCATAACCTAGGTGAAGGTGGTAGCTAGGGTGGCAACAATGGTGGTGGTTTTGGAAAAGGTTGGCCTTTTGGTGCTGGAAGAAAGAGAGGGAGGTGGTGGCTATGAGGTGGTGGACTCTCTAGACTAAGAGGGTTGTAGTGGTGGTGGTGGCACAATAGGGTGGCGGCGTAGGTGGTGGCGCCATTGGTGGCCAAGGGTGGTGGAGAAGGAGGGAGAAGGAATGAGAGGGAGAAAGGGAAAAGGAAAGGTAGGGGGAGGTAGACGAGGTTTTGCTAGGTTGATTGAGTGGCAATGGAGGTGGTAATTATGGCGGAGGAGGTGGCGCATGACAACAAGAGGGGCGGCGATGAGGTGCAAAGGGTAGCTCGAGCTGCCTACTGTGCACGATCGGGGTGGGATGTGTAGGGAAAGTTAAGAGCTGTGAGTGGCTTGGTTTGGTGGAGGGTGGTGCAGGGAGGGGATTGGATGGTGTTTCAGGCGGTGTCGTTGCGCGACGGCGGTGAGAAGGGTCAAAAGTTTTTGGTAGAGCAAAGGAGGGGAAATGGGGGATGGTAAGGGGGTATTTATAGGTCAAGGGAGGGAGAAGAAGGCAAGGGAAAGATGACAAGGGGCAGGAGTGGCAGGAGCTAGCTGGTCGTTTTGAGAGATGATGCTTCTTCTATAATTTTCTAAACTAGATTTCCTAGAAGCATACAGAAACCAGTGGAATCAGGTTAAATTGAAAGGCACCAGAGAAAGGGGAAAAAAGAAGAATTCGGGAATAATGGTGAGTTCGAATTAATTAGAAAAACACCACTGCAGGTTTTTTATATTTATTTATATAAAAAAATGTATACTGGTATTTTTTTTTGTCCTCTGCGTATCCTTTCAAACTTTGTGGGTCTATCTGTTCTAGATGATTGATTTTTTTTTCTTTTGCAGGAAATGGATATGGGTACATGGGAAGGCTATGTGGATTGTAGAGGCAGACCGACACTTAAAGGTCGCCATAGCGGCATGCTTGCTGCCTCCTTCGTTTTGGATAATTTTAATTCTATCATATCACCACTTGTTCAATATTATCTACTGACTGTCTGCGCTATATATTCAACTTCCGACGGGCGAGGAAGGGTGCTTCAAATTAAAGTTATCTAGAAATAAATATTCGTGATTTAATTTAATTTTCATTTTTCTTTTCTTTTGCTTCGTGTATGTGCGCCGGCGCCCGTTGTGGTTGGGGGCAACAATTGCGAAGGTGATGGAGAATCTAGCTTTCCTGGCAAATGCGAGCAATCTGGTGATGTATTTATTGAAGTATATGCACTTCACACCGTCGATGACTTCGAATATGGTCACCAATTTTCTTGGTCTTCCACCCGAGTTCGGTTCTAACATTTTTTATGATGCTAATGTACTATTTTGACTTGTTTAATTAGTAACTAGTAACTATGAATTGACAATGCACATTTTTTTTTGGAGATTTTGATATATACATTGGTGAGTAAAGTAGGATAGTTTATTTTATTTCATTTTTGCTTACTCTATCTCTCATTAGTAGAAAGTTTAGAATGTTATTAATATTTTATAAATATTTTTTTTAAAAATTATGAGTTCACACAATAGTTATAATTATTCTTTCCTACCTTCCACAATATTTGAGGAGGCGTTTTTAAGCTTTGTGTGCATAGTGTGTATGGTATTAGTAGAAACATTGACTTTGAACAAAGAAAGAATGTATAAATCTGATAAAAAAACTCAAACCGATTTTATTTATTAGATACAAATATAAATATAAAAAATATCTATTAGATTTGAGTATGGATACGGATAATAAATTCTTACATTATATTTTTATTCTTATTTATATAATTTGACATATGTTTTCTAAGGCTAAAAGTGAAGACATAATTAAATTTTAATAATCTAAGCATATAATTCTAACATTAATTAAATTTTATTTCAAATTTGATGGGTTTTAACCGAAATCTAATATATTTTATCCGATAGATATATAATCGGATATGGATGAATAGATGTAATTATGGATATGGAGGAGAAAAAAATACCCAGCAAATTTGGATACAGATATAGATATATGTTTTTTTATCGGGTTTGTATTTTTTTATAATTTTTTTTAAATTACTGTAAGTTATTCATGTAATATTTTAGAATAGTTCTATAAAAAAAATTTGAAATAAGTATTGATTTTATGGAGTTTTTATAATTTTTTTATAAATTTTATGTAATTTTTGATATATCAATATAATATTTTTAATAGCATTAAATGTATAATAATATTTAAATAATAACATTTAATTTTTCTTAGAATTTTTTTTCTATATACCAAATACTAAAAATATTTTCTAAGATTTCAATTTTCTACAAAATTTTCTCCAACAACCAAACAAAGGAAAGAAAATAAATTTCTTTCATTTTCTTTCCTTCAATTTTCTTTTTTCTACATTTTTCTTTCCACTTAATTTTCTACAAACCAAACAGACTCTAAGGCTCCATTTGGTTTAAGGAAAACAGTGAGGAAAGGAAAAAAAAATTAGAAGGAAAATATTTTTTATATGTTTGATTGTTAGGAAAATTATAAGGAAAGAAAATATTATGGAAAAAGTGGAGGAATAGTATACCTGTTAACTTTCCTCAGGTTTAGCCGAGGAAAATAACAGGAACGAAAGAAAATTAAAGCTCCGACTCGAGTCTCTCCTCCCTGCTCTGCTTCATTCTTCTTCGTCAAATACTTGTTTCTCCATCGAAGCTTTGATTCTGCTCCATAGCCCATCTTCGTAAAAAAAAATGGCGTGGAATGTTATATATCTGCTAAGTTAATATAGTTCAAAATTGTATCTATAGCCCTAATCTTCATGGGGATCGACTTGTTTATTTAGAGACCTCGGCTCAATCTTCGCTTCACATACTAGTAATCTCTCTCTATCCTACGTTTTCTCTTTCATCGATGCTTATGCACTTTGATCTACACATTTTTGGCATATATACTCGAAGTGTCAGGTCCAGTTGAATGTTTTCCAGCTTTCTGGCGGTGTTCTCTGCGCTTGATTAGTCATTTGATAGGTATGCGCCTGATTGGTTATTTGCTAGCTATGCTCTAATTTAATCATTTACCCATCCTTTATTTTCTTAATTAAAATGTTGCATTATTTCTCTACTTTGATTCGCCAAATTACCGAGTAATTCAATTATTTCTCATTCAATTGAGGTGCTTTAAAATTTGGTTGGTCAGTCACCCAATTTTTTCCTTATTTATCAATTTTGTTCTGTCCGGATGATTGGATCTTCGTAGCTGTCATTTTGAGAGCAATGATTACCGGACCTTCTGATGTTTCTCTTAGTACACCTTTCGAAGTTATCTCTGGGTATTTCAGATTTTTCTTCATGACAGTTCCCGTGAAACTGTTTTCTGTTGTTTCATTCAAATTGTAACAACTCAAAAGAAGAGATGGGCTGTTTTAGCTGTTTTGTGGGGGATGATTTTCATAAATCTGCAGATAAGGGATCTTTTATGGCAAATCATACGGCAGGTATGCCAATAGGCAGTTTATGGTTTCGGAAAAAATAAAAAAGGTCTTCCTTGTTCTCAGCTGGTGTTTATTTTGCTCCTACTAGACAATTAGCTTCGCAGATGCTTAGGATGAGAATGAGATGAGTTTCATGACACAGGCCAAAGTGCAGGTTATCATGCTGCACAGGACGCCCCAAAGGACACACAAGTTGTAAAATATCAACCTCCTGCTGTTCTTGCAATCTCCATGGATGAGTTGAAGGAAATTACGGATAATTTTGGTACAAAGGCATTAATTGGTGAGGGCTCTTATGGGCGAGTATACCATGGCGTGTTGTGGAGTTCGGTTCTGACATTTTTTTTGATGCTAATGTACCATTTTGACTTGTTTAATTAGTAATTAGTAACTATGAATTGACAATGCACATTGTTTTTTTTTTGAGATCTTGATATATACATTGGTGAGTAAAGTAGGATGGTTTATTTTATTTCATTTTTGCTTACTTTGTCTCTCATTAGTAGAAAGTTTAGAATTTTATTAATATTTTATAAATATTTTTTAAAAAATTTATGAGTTCACACAATAGTTATAATTACTCTTTCCTACCTTCCACAATATTTAAGGAGGCGTTTTTAAGGTTTGTGTGTATAGTGTGTATGGTATTAGTAGAAACATTGATTTCGAACAAAGAAAGAACATGTAAATCTAATAAAAAACTCAAACTGATTTTATTTATTAGATACGAATATAAATATAAAAAATATGCATTAGATTTGAGTATGGATATGGATATAGATATATGTTTTGTTATCGGGTTTGGATTTTTTTATATATTTTTTAAAAATTATTGTAAATTATTCATGTAATATTTTAGAATAGTTCTATAAAAAGAATTGAAATAAGTATTGATTTTATGGATTTTTAATAAATTTTTTAGAAATTTTATGTAATATTTTATATATTAATATAATATTTTTAATAACATTAAATATATAATAATATTTAAATAATAACATTTAACTTTTCTTAGAATTTTCTTTCTATATACCAAACACTAAAAATATTTTCGAAGATTTTAATTTTTTACAAAATTTTCTCCAACAACCAAACAAAGGAAAGAAAATAAATTTCTTTCATTTTCTTTCCTCTACATTTTCCTTTCCACTTAATTTTCTTCAAACCAAACAGAATGTAAGTGTATTATTTTTCTCTATCAACATACATCTAATATTGCATTTTTTAATTGTCATAATTATACATGCATTTTTTTTTTACTATTTAGGGTCGGGTATGTTGGTCTCTATTCACAGCACTCAAGAAATTTTGTTTCACTAGTTTGCCCCATATTTTGTGAAGGTTCATGGTAAAAATAGTATTGGTATTTCTCTCCAGCTTCTTTCATTGTTAAACCTCGATCAACTTTCTATCCGTGCTTATTGTCCTGTATACTTATTGCTTTGCTCATATATGTTAAAAGGTGTAGGTGATCTATGAATAGAAATGCCTCGTACACCGAACCCAAAATTTCAATGTTTCTGAGTTCCAGGTATCTAGGAGAGATTGAGGTGATTTTGCATATACAAATGCCGATGTGAGATATGCTATTTTCTTTATAAATTCCATATCCATACTGCTTGTTGTAAGTACATTAAGGAATAACATACGGATTGTAATCCAGGAACCAGTTGTTGGCTATCCACTTTTGGCAGCTTTTTACGCACCTGGTCTTTCATCCCACATATTGTTACACACACACACACACCCATCAGAGACATAAACCAACATCAATTTGTGTTTATACCAATCCAATTTTTACATTTTTGTATATTTAGGATAAGATTACATATATAGTGATGTAAGGGAGATTACCGATTGATAAATTAGTCCACTTTATTAAAGTTCTTGATATTCGTATACTTAGTAATTCATGTACGATTGGTGAATGCTAGAAAAATAATTTTGTACATTCAAAATTTTTCTTCCCTTTTTTTTCAGTCTAATTAATCCATAATTTAACAGGCATATAAAGTTTTTTTTTATAAGGGACACTTAATGAATTAAATAGAATAATCTTTTTGTCTTATTAGATAGGCCAAATAAGATAATGGTATAAAACTTATGCTAAGTATTATAACTTAAATGAGGAAATAATATTTTCATTATCAATAGGAATAAAATTAGGTATTGTTTTTTGCTTTATTTGATTCCTGCCAATATTATTTTGAAACGTGTACACCTACACGTGATTAGTTATTTTTGTTTTCATTTTTATTGGCTGAAAACAATTGCACGTAAATTATATCATGTGCCAGTAAAAGCAAACCCGGCCCACAACAACTACCGACTATTCAATGTGCCAGCAACCATCTCATCTCAAGCTCATATAGCGCCGCACGCCTCTCCCTAGCTCACTGCGACACAATTTCCCTCAGAGAAACGGGAATGACTACGGATCACTCCAAGCAGAATCCACACGTAGCTGTGTTCACGTATCCATATATTAGCCATGCCAAACCACTGTTCAACCTCACCCACCACTTAGCCAACTCCCTACCCAGCGTCCATTTTTCATTCTTCAACACTTCGGAATGCAACAACGCACTATTTTCATCATGCGATAAGCCAGCCGCTGCAGAAGACCGTTCCAAACAGGTGCAGAATCTGAGTGTCTATGATTTCTGGGACGGGGTTCCGGATGGCTACGTTCTTAAGGGGACTCTTCACGAGCAAGAGGACTTACTCATGAAGGCAGCGCCGGAAAGTTTTCGGAAGGCGATAGCGGAGGCTGCGGATGAGGTAGGATTAACTTTGAGCTGTATTGTTGGGGATGCGTTCTTTTGGTTCTTAGGAGAGTTGGCTGAGGAAATGAGCGTGCCTTGGTTCGCATGTTGGACTGCCGGAGAGCATACACTCTCTGCCCATGTTTACACCGACTTGCTTAGGCAAAAAATTGGGCTTGAAGGTATATGCATACATACACATATTAAGGAACAACACGGATCACTAACTTAATACGCACTTTATATAAACAATTAACTCATTCTACAATTTTTTTCTTATAAAATAAAAAATTACTCCATGTATATTAAAAAAAATTATATTTTGTAACGAAGTAATAAAAATAATATCAAAATTATACTTTCACTATTTATTAAAAATAATAAAATATTTAATATAGATAATAAAAAATAAATAAGTGTAAAAATAATATATATATATATATATATATATATAAATTTAGTAATACAATAAATTCTACCTTCTCATGATACTAATCATGTGGTCTGCCTTCCCCGTGCATGGATTTCCGTACGAGGTAGGCGTTGAAGAAAAAAGAGACCAACTTGTGGAATTCATCCCAGGGATGTCAAAAATTCGAGCCATGGACTTACCAGACGGAGTTGTCACTAAAGTGGACGGAATTTTTGCTAAGATGCAGCATCAGATGAGCCGGAAACTACCCCAAGCAAATGCGGTCCTCATAAACTCATTCGAAGAGCTCGATCCATCCGTAACAAACGATCTCCAATCCAAGTTCCAAAATTTCCTCAACATTGGCCCATTCCATCTCACTATGCCCCAACAACAAAGACCCCAGGATCCCAACAGCTGTCTCAAATGGCTCGACAAGCAGAAGCCCAAATCAGTGGTGTACATTTGCTTCGGCACCGGTGCGAGTCCAAGCCCAAATGAGATTGTTGCACTAGCCGAAGCATTAGATGAAAGTGGTCTCAAGTTCCTATGGATCTTAAAGGAAAGGTCTAAGGTCCATTTACCTAACGGGTTTCTTGAGAGGCTGAGGAGCGGCGGTGGTAGTGAGAGCGGGATGGTTGCACCTTGGGTCCCACAGGTCGAAGTGCTTCGCCACGAGGCGGTTGGTGTGTTTGTGACGCACTTTGGTTGGAATTCCGTGCTCGAGAGCATGGAGTGTGAAGTGCCGATGCTTGGGAGGCCCTTCTGGGGTGATCAGAAGCTGAATGGGAGGTTGGTGGAAGCTGTTTGGGAGATTGGTTTGGTCATTGAAGGTGGGGTGATTACCAAGGAGGGACTAATTAGAAGTTTGGAAAAGATTTTGATGGAGGATGAAGGCAGTAGGATGAGAGGTAATATTAAAGTTTATAAAGAGCTGGTTACAAGGACTGTCCGATCAGATGGAAGATCTCGTCTCAATTTTAATACTTTGTTGAGCATGATGGTGGAATAATGATCATAGCAATCATAAAGTGAGATCGATCTGATTCT
Source organism: Tamarix austromongolica (assembly GCA_039764185.1). NCBI lineage: Eukaryota > Viridiplantae > Streptophyta > Magnoliopsida > Caryophyllales > Tamaricaceae > Tamarix > Tamarix austromongolica. The sequence continues at coordinate 106,711,457 of CM077817.1, forward strand.
GTTGTAGGCATTTTAATTAGCTTATTTTTTCTACTTTAATTGTAATAATCAATTAAATTATGTCACAACAACATCAACAACAATAACAATAGTAGATTCTTCACAATAAATAAATAAATATATTTTTAAAAGTCTAAAATAGGAGCTACGGAGCTCAGATGATATCCTAACAATTTGCAATGGTTAACGTGGGGATAGTTTAGGTTCGAATATCTTTCTCCTTGATATTATTAGGATGAACCCAAGTTATCATAAATTCAATACTGAAAGTATAAGATACAATGCAAAGAAGATTTACATACTAAGTTTACATTTGTGGATGGTTTCTTATTGATTTAGATTTGGTGGTACTATTAGGTTGAACCTGGATCATTAATTCACCAATAAATATATACGATACATTTGTAAATAAGTTTTACATATTAATTTTATATTCGTGGATTGGTTCTCAATGAGTGAGATTTGGGAAGATCGTCCAATTAATGCCAACTATAATGTCATAATAATTAAATATCCAAAATAAAAAAATAATACAGTAACACACATAAACCTTAGAAATATATGTAGGCAATCCATCGAAATTGTAACCAAATAAAAACCACCATCTTCTATATAACTTAAGAAACATTATAATAAAAATCAAGAAAATGCCATCAATCGGGGTGTGTGTAGGGCTATAAATAAGTCAAGTCGAGCCGAATATCTCTAGGTTCAGGCTCGGCTTGGGCTTGGGCTAGGGCTCAGCTTGTTTAACTAGATGAACAAGTCAAGTCGAATCGAGCTAACGAGTCAAAGTCATAAAATAAACTAAGTCTCACTTTTTTGAGCTTGGGTTCGACTTGTTTAATAAACGAGTCTAAAAGTAAATCTCAGGCTCTGTTTATTTAACTAAAAGAGTAAACATAACCAAGCTTTTAACGAGTCAAGCCGAGCCTAATATCGAATTGGCTCAACTCATTTACAGTCGTAGGTGTTACATCTTATCTATACTAATTCATAATGGAGTTGAGGCTCGAGAGATCATGAATTCGATTGGATCCCAGGAATAATGATCATAGTAATCAGGCTATGTGTGTTCAATCTTGCCCAAAGGGTGGTGATAGTGCGCATTTTAATTTTGTGTCAATCTGAACGCTACACAAATGGAAAGCGGTGCTACACCAAGTCATATGATTATTTCTGTTGTTGCCATCCCAACTAGTAACAAAAAATAGTTAAGGAGATTTTGGGGGGGGGGGGAATAATGATGAAAATCCAGCTTGTTTGAGGAAAAAAAAACGTTGCATGATCGATGTATTTGACCATCAATGAAATTCGGTGAAATTGCCCGATGACGATTTTCCTTGAATATTTACTAATTAGTAAAATAAAGTGTTACTAACCATTTTACGATCTCATGATGAACAATACAGTCTTAAGAAGTCTAATAAAAATGTTTGAGAAAATTGTTGCTATCAACCGGTTGATGTCGCAATTTCTCATTTTACTGTATTTTGAATGTAAATTTATTAAAATTGGTATATATATATTACAAAATAGGGGTCAAAAAGTTGCTATTTAGTATCGAAACATTTTCCTAAACATAAGTTAAATATACACCTGCTAGTTTGTGATTTAATTCTTATCACAACTAATTGGACGATCACGTTATTATACAAGTACTTTCCTTAACCAATTTATTATTACTATTTTTTATGTGGGAAAATCGAAGTTTGATTATATTATTAAATATTAAGACATCGGATCTAAAGTATGACGATTGCCCACAGAGAATAAAACCTCGGTCTTTCACCAAGCGGCATATAACGGCTATATACTTATCTAACATCGACATGATAATTTATTATTTTTATTGAACGATTTTCTCTGAGTTTAAAATTATCTTAATTTTAAATCAACAACATATATTTATGTTTAAATTATTGTCACCTAAGTCAGTGTTAAGAATATCTATATGACTTTGTTAAGAATATCTATATATATATATATATATATAGACACACACACACACACTTGGTATTTTTTTTTTTTTTTTTGTTGGTAATAAGTGTTAAGAACGTCCATTACAAGGGGCTGCAAATAGCTGTATGGCCGTTAGCCCATGTCTATCATGTGATACCGGCAATTCGCTGACCTACAAGCTCATTAGTTAGGAAGCGGGGGTTGTCACGTTCCAAAAATTTCGAGTCAAACCGCCGTTCTACATATCTACTATACAAACCTCAAATCTATGCAATTATTCCCCCCATGTCTATCGTGTGATACGGACTTACCGGCTGGCTATAGCCTATAAGCTAAGAGCAGATGCAGGGCGGGGGCTGACACATGCCAAAACTCCTCGAGTCAAACCGCCATGCACACTAAAACTAAAAGTAATACGTACCTTTTTCTAAGTTTGGGTTTGGGGAGGAGAATAACCGGGTGAGACTAGCTACTTTATTAAATATCAATATCTATCTCTTGAAAGAGAAGTAGAAAACCATTCGGAATTATGTACCAGACTACCATCTCATAAGAAAATCAGGTTTCTTATAAATTGGTACTACATACAACCGCCTCCGATCCTACCATTGACGAAAAGCAGCACATCCAGCCGTCACAATGGGAACTATTGACAACCACCACCTCCATGCGGCAGTATTTGCCTTCCCATTCTCAACCCATGCAGCGCCCCTCCTCACTATCATTAGACGCCTTGCAAAATCTGCACCGAATGTCCTATTTTCCTTCTTCAACATCTCACAATCCAACACATCCTTGTTTTCAACTACCGCAAGTAGTGATCATCACAGCAATGACGGCGATCATATCCTGCCGAATATTAGACCTCATAACGTATGGGATGGCGTCCCTAATGGGTATGTCTTTAAGGGAAAACCACAGGAGGACATTGAGTTGTTCATGGAGACAGCGCCGAAGACTCTAAGGAAGGAGGTGGCGGTGGCAGAAGTGGAGACGGGGAGGAAGGTTAGTTGTATGATTGGAGATGGGTTCTTGTGGTTTGTGGCTGATATGGCTGAGGAAATTGGTGTGCCTTGGGTAGCTTGTTGGACTGCAGGGGATCATTCCTTGTCAATTCATGCTTATACTGATGTTATTAGGGACAAAATTGGAATACAAGGTAAGATAGTTATACTTTGTGATATATTGTGTATTGTTGGTACTACTTTATCTTCTAGGTGCACTTGACTGGGTTGTTAAAATTGTGTGTCGTTATTCAAATTCCCTCATATATTATTCATTTAGTATTGTTAAAATTGTGTGAATTTACTCACACAGATGCTGAACAGCACAAAGACGAACCCTTATCATTCATTTCAGGAATGTCTGAAATTCGAGTTCAAGATTTACCGGATGGAATTGTCTCTGGAAGATTACACTCAATTTTCTCCAAAATGCTTCATCAAATGGGTAAGAGCCTACCTAGGGCAATTGCAGTTGCATCAAATTCATTTGAAGAACTAAACCCAGTGGTGACAAATGACTTAAGATCCAAATTCCAAGCTCTCCTCCCTATCGGACCCTTAAACCTACTACTGCCACCTCAACATTCTCACAAGGATCCTTACCACAGCTTGCTATGGCTCGACCAACAAACACCTAATTCAGTTGCTTATGTTAGCTTTGGATCTGTCGCGAAGCCGAGCCCAAGTGAGATCGTTGCATTAGCTGAAGCTCTAGAAGCAAGTGGAGTGAAGTTTTTATGGTCAATAAGGGATGATGAACAAAAGGCAATTTTTTTAAATGGGTTTCTTGAGAGGAATAGAGAGCATGGGATTGTAGTTCCTTGGGTGCCACAGGTTGAGGTCTTAAGACATGAGGCAACTGGGGTTTTTGTGACACACTTTGGCTGGAATTCAGTAATTGAAAGTATAACTGCAGAAGTTCCAATGATCGGAAGGCCACTTATAGGCGAGCAGAAGTTGAACGGACGTTTTGTGGAAGCGGTATGGGAGATTGGTGTGGCTGTCAAAGATGGAGTGTTCACAAAAGAGGGAGTGACAAAAGACCTGAAACGAGTTCTGTTCAATGAAGATGGTGAAAACATGAGAAAGAACCTCAGATATCTAAGAGAGCAAACGGAAAAGGCAATTGGACCTGAAGGCAGTTCAATTAGCAATCTCCAGGCGTTGACGGAAATTATTATGATGCCCCATGGCTAACACTCTGCCTGCATATCCAACAAGTTCGCAAATAGTCTGTCGGTATGCACAACAATGTTGTGATGCTTATTTATTTCAGTAATATTGACCACCAGTGTTCTTGATCGACGTTAATTGAAACTCTATGTAACAGTATAGCCTTAAATAGCACATGCAAATGCAATTTCAATTGCCGTTTCCCTTGACGTTAAAAGAGAGGAAAATTGATGAACCGAAGATCAAACGAGCCGCAAATCAAACACAGCGTCGCTTCTAGGGACTTGAAGGCAACATATAGAGCCAATGCACCAATGCACTTTGTACGAAGAGAAAAAAACAAATGGCATTGCCGTTGAGTTAACGAGTACAGATCTCTAATTGGAACCAGAGAACACACCCTTCCTGTAAACTAAATACCAACATGATAATCTCTAACGTAACAAGAAAACCAAAAAGGATTATACGCAACCTGCCCTAAATGCATATATAAACCCACATAGAACGTCGTCCTGCGAATGAGCTCAAACAACACTCACCCCTAACCATGACACATAAAATTAAAATCTTAGATTCAGGAATCCCTTATCAAACGGCTTTCACTGTGGTCATGGCTCACCTAAAGTCCTAAGACTGATACCTAAAATAATGTACCTATAATAACACACCAACCACAGCTCTTTTGCAGGGATACCATCATATGATTCAGAGATAATCTAACAATGAACTACATAGGCAGCATAAGAGAAAATGGTGTGGCTAGAGCATGAACCAGCATCTCCCAAAATCAAAGGTTAATGACTCCTCTTGGTTGATGCCCCCAAGGCTGCAAGTATGGTGTAAGAAGTAAAGATCCAACTTCCATCACTAACTACAAGTCCACCATCTCATCTTGGATCTCATTTGGAGCAATGAGACCAGGAATGCTCATCATTCTTTGTCGTTCCCGCTCCCTCTGAGCAGCTGCTTCTTCCGCATAGAGATCCTTGTTATCCTGCAAGCAGAATAAGCCAATTTCATAATTCAGTCATGAGGTCAAAGAAGGTACTAATAGAATGAGTCAACTACATAGATAAGTCATATGAAGATAATAGACAACTGAAAGAACAATGAATATTGATTACAGTTTTATAATAAAGTAGATTCTCACAAGTTTTATCTAAACTCAGGTCACATAAAGTTACTATTACACAGTTTCAAAGGGGGATTATCATGAGTTCACAAAAATACAAATGCATGCCTTGATTTGTTCTGACCTTCGAAGGAAATTAATCTAGGGTTATGTAATTATAATTATATATATATATATATATACCTGAGCAGAAAATTCTTTTGATTGCACCAGGAAGTCCCTCATGTGATTCTTGAACGTCGGAAGGTCATTCGTTGACTGAAAGAGTCCATTCACAAACTGGGTGACCTGAAAATTCATTGAAAATCAGTTTATCATAACATGTCATTGATTCCCACTAATTTCTTTGTTTTCTCCACTATTTATACCTCAACCGTTGTCATGTTGGGAAATGATGAGCTCAGCAGCTTTATGGTGTATTCACGAATGAATATTCCATTATCTGGATAAGGACAAGGGGCCGTAGCTGCATCCCACAGTGGCTCTGTTATGGCACCAGATTGTACCTGAAAATGCACAATACAGCCTACTGAGTTCATCTATAATTGGTTGAATTGAATAATGAAAGAAGTGCAAGGTCACATTACCAAACAAAATAGATGCTGCAACACCAGCACATGCAACTTGAATCCAGGTTTATGGAATGTATCAGTCAGCACGGCAAAAATTTCTTGTTCAATGTTCAAGAAATACGTCCGGTAAAATTGATTACAGTATTCTGAAGCCTATCAAACGAGCCACAGAAAGGTTATGGATGACGCCAAACATCAAAATTATCTGCACCGATATGACAGACACATACCTGAAAGTTCTTTAGCATCTCCAGAAGCAGGTTGAGCCCAGTTTCTGCAATGTTCCTTTCAGTATGGCGGAATGCCCATACAATGGAGTTCATAACAAGCTGCAATTGCTGCAGTAAACCAAAAAAATTCACGAGAACTACAAGTCAACACTGGCAATTATTTGATGTGGTGTACTCAAGAGAATTTAAATTTAGACCGAACAGGCAGGGGGAAAGGTTTACGCCTAGATGCCAACAATAATGCATAATTTCCAACAATGGATAACAATAAAAAAGGAGGATGAAGATGAGTTTTAACAGACAAGCAAAAGTTAAGGCCCACCTCAGATGAGAGCCGAACCAACGCAGGAAAACAGTGTGTTGCAATCGCCCTCAATAAAGAAAAGAACTTAAGTCGGTGCTCAGGATAGTCTTCAAAGTTCTTCTTTATCATCTGCAGTAGAATAAATATAAAAAAAAAATCAGTTAACTGCTGATAAATTCTGCATCAGCATCCTCTCACCGAGTAAAAGCAAAAAAGAGGCAAAAAACAGCACGTTGATTTCTTTGTTGCAGAATCGTAGATATGGCACAAACCATAGCAGATATGCAGGCACCATATCAAAATTGCACTGTGCCGCCACATCCAACATAGAAAAAAAAATACAAAACCGTATCCAATTTGTACAAGAACATGCTTTCTCAAGATGGGCCAAAACTAAACCATTGGAAACATGTCATAGCTTTGTAAATCTTTGAATAGCCAAAATCCATTTGAAAAATATCTGGCATAATCACCTCTAATGTGCATTCAAAAACCGCTTCAAAGATGCGATTTATGTCATCAATCATCGCAGATTTGTACCTACCGACAGACAAACAAAAATCTCAGTGAGTGCTGTGAATAAAGGGCATCTACAAAAGACAATGAATAATGATAGCACAAAAATCAGACTTTTTCTTTGCTCACTACTGCAGCATAATTCTTTCACTGTATTAGATTTAAAAACATATTAAAGACTAGTACAATTCCTCAATTATACTTTTCATTACAAAGCAAACAATAATCTGCAGTGTAGGTGTTTGTCATTCAGGGCCTGAGACTCTCAACATTGGAAGCATGCATCTACATATCCATGACCCGCATCTGTCACAGCCAATCTGTAAACTATATCCATACATGAATATGATTAGGATCTCTTTGGGTCCGCCCCCAACCCACACCACCTCCCAAAAGAAAAAAAAAACACACACTACACTAGAAGAAGCTAAGGTAACAAAACAAAGTCAGCAATTGCAATTGAAAATCAAGTCCAATGTTCTATTGATTTTATGGCAGATAAGTAAAAAATGCTTGACAGTTTCCACTATCACTAACATAACTGTAGTCAATAGTTGCTTTTCAGACCTTCAGCCTGAAAAGATGCTGGACCAAGACAGCAGGATATGATCCCTCCTAATCACTCTTACGAGTAAATCATTGATGTTTCTCCTTAGTACTTTTGGGAGAATCATCACATCACAAGAGAAGCCCAAACAAGCCCGCTAATCAGTAACTCATTTCATATAAATCCCATGCAAACCACTGTCTGGCCAGAATGAGAGGCTTAATGGCATGTGAACAGCTAAAAACACGCAGAAGATTACAACTCAGTAGAAAAAACTGACTTGTTAATTATTGTCGCATAAAGGGAAAGCACTTCAGACTCCCTAGCATCAGGCACATTCCTAGCATAATCAGCAAGAACTGGATCCATCATTGGCGGGACAAATTGTGTTCCAATCTGAGGCTGATCTTCAGCCTTGTCCAAGAATGTCTCAACAAGCTTGAGTGTCTCTTTTTTAACCGATCTGTTACATGGGAAAATAATATGATTAATATTGAATGAAGCACACATCACAAAAAGATTAGAACAGTGTCACTCGTATGGAATCTTGAAGAGGGTAGCACCATCTCAGAATTTGCCTCACCGCAGAAGCTTTACAAAGGAAGTCCTGGAAGCATAGGGGCCTCCTTCAGAAATTGTATTTGATATAAGCTCGCTATACATTCTGCACAAGACATTAAAACAACATGAAAATGCCCTGGTAACTATAATTGTCCAAAAAAATTGCAGTACTGCTCTATATTAACAAGCAAATCAAAGCATCAACTTCTGATATACCTGTACACATTGAGCATGTCCAAAAAGATCAATGATATTTGGGGAAAGAAATAGGTTCCCAATGCAGTAGCCACACTTGTATTTGTCTGAAAAGCAAGAAAAATGAAAACATCAGCACCCCAAAAAGTTATGCAAGAGATTATTGCAGGAAACAATTAAATAATTGCATTTAAATGGCATACTGCCACAATTAATCTTAACACTTAATGTCCATGAGTGCCAGAGCGTTTCTTTGGCATTTTAGGTTAAAAAAAAAAGTCTCTGGAAAAATTGAGCATTTGTCAGTAATCCCAAAGCCTTGTTTACAGCTCAACAGGATGTAACAACAAACATGTTGACAAATAATCAATGGTGGTTCCCACATAATTTCCAGCTGCTCTCATTACTGTAAGTGTAAGCCACTTATTTTCTTAAGATATAGAAGTGGCATAAACCACGAGAAACAACCAGGAGAGGTTGCCATACAACGAAACTAACTAAAACCTTCATCATGAGAACAAACCTGCAATATATTGAGCACAGCTTTAATGACATCTTGATTCTTCAAAACGTCTGCACTCTGTCGTGCCTGTCCAATTATCTCAGCCCATTTCTGCATAAACAGAAGAAAGATCATCAACCGGTAAGGGGGAACAGCCAGCTCTTAATTAATCATCACAAGCCACAAGGTCAAGTTAGAGGACCTGGTTGGGCAGATCCATCAATCTACGCAAATACTCATCCCTCCTCTGTGATTCTGACTCTGCATGAATCATCTGAGCAACCTGAAGCATACATGTGGTGTTACTAATGCACACAAACTTTTACATATCATAGGTCCCTATAAAACATGATAGGTGGAGGGGCAAAGGAGGGGAAAGGACGCCAAGAAAAGAGGGAGATAAAATACAGCTTCATAAAATGTATGAATCTGATGAGGTTCCAGATCCACAATGGTTGTTGGAAGGCCTGTTAGAAGTTCTGATACAAATGGCACACTTTCACCAACCTGTAAGAACAAAAGGCCAGTAAGATATATGTCTTGATGAATACAAACTCTTTTCCATGAATTAGCATTACCTGTACAACAACAAATTTACGCTTGCATTTTTGAACAATTTTTAAAAATGTGTCACAAGCCATATCCTGAAAGGCAGAAGACATGAAATCTGTCAACCTTCACACAGAAAGCATCACAATGATAATTTGATAATCTACAGCAAAAACATCTACACCCCACCAACCCCAGATTGTAGCATTATCTGGAACTAAAAACATTTGTGAACTCCAAACAAAATTTAGTGCAAAATATGCAAACAATAACTGTAGATAAAAAAAATTAGAAAGCCCCATAGCATTTGAGCTGCTCCTGCTCCTACAGCTCACTTAACAGTGAAAAAAATCAACCACTACATTGGAACCGTCTGATAGGTAATCCATCAGAATAAATAAGAGATGATATGTATTGATATTTCTGGGTATTCCCGTTGACACAATTTTTTATTCACTGAAGAACCTTGATATCAAATTGCGACTTAAAATCAGGATAGTTTTAAACTTTTTCAGAAGCCACATCCACTCAAAAAGGAATAATTTGAAAATAATTTTATTGCCAAATAGTGCCTTAATATACTGTGAAAGGCAAACAATGCACAGAACCATGCAAACAATCACAATAACAAGTATTGACTCCGCATTTTTTCTTCTGGTAATTATTGGCCTCTACCTTTTGTAATATCAGCAACTTTCTTATTATCATCAAACGAGGAAAAATTATCTCCAATCAGAAATTTTAAACTGCAGCCCAAACCTGAATTTATTTTTATATCTACAGTAAATTAAATGACTTAATCTTCGGCTACTCCATGCAACCATCATGATAACTAACTCAGCATCTGATTAACAAATAGTAATTATATAAGTGACAGTGGTCAGAGGAAAAAGGACCTGAACTCCAGGATGTGTTTCATGCATGAACTCAAACAATTTATTGACAACTGTTTTGAGAAACTTCCAATGAGCTCTTAAAAACCTAGGGTACTGCCCAACAACATACCTGCCAAACACAAAACCAACACACTGGTTAAAAATAATGCTCCAAGGAAATGTTTGGTAACCCATATTTTTTCTATACTATCTAATAATATAAACTTTAAGTTATTTGTTTTACCTATTATTTCCAAATTCTGATAATCTCATTATCTATTGCTTCATAAGTAGACCATACCAATTTCAACTAAATATCAAAAACCCCTTTCTAAATTAACCCCACCCAACAATCATAATTATAAATAAATAATAATAATAAATAATTATTGATTATTAATTACATAAAATATTATTAAATATAGTTTTATTCTTAATAGTTACCATAATATATTACTAGTGATTAATAATGATATTTCATTGTTACATTATTATTAAGATAATCTATTAATAATAATTAATCAATATTTATAATTACATTTTTCATTAACTATTGATTATTAAGTAATTAGAATTTGTTACTTACACTTTTATTATTAATAATTATAATAATATATTATTATTGATCAATAAAATAATATTTTATTATTATAATTAGATTACTCTTAAAATAATCTATTGATAATTATAAATAATCTTATTGACTAGTGTTTTGATCAAGTAACTAGAATGTTGTTGATTATATGTTTATTATTAATAGTTATAATAATATATTATTAGTAGTATTAATTGCTATTAGTTATTGGTAATAACATTTCATTATATATTATTATTAAGATAATTTATTAACAATATTAATAATTAATCAATAATTATAGTTAATATTTTTGATTAATGGTTTGATTATTGCTAACCAAAAATATAATTATCACTTTATTATTCAGAGTTATAATAATATATTATTATTAGTTATTGATAATAATATTTTTTAACTATCATTATATTTTTATTAAGATAATCTACTAATATATTAATAATAACAATTAATCAATTAATATGCATAGTATTGCTGATTATGGTTTTTTATTAAGTAATTAGAATATTGTTACTTATACTTTTAAAGTCATAATAATATATTATTTTAATAATAACGTTGTATTATTATTATTATTATTATTAGTTATTGATTATTGATAATAATATATTATCAGCAAAATAATCTATTGATAATAATAATAATAATTAATCAATAACTATAATTGTTGATTAGTAGTTTAATTATTAATGGTTATAATGATAAATAATTATTAATTATTAATAACAATATTTATTATCATACTATTATTATTGATATCATCTTTAAGTAAATATAATTAATCAATAAGTATAAACAATATTGCTAATTAATGATTTGGGTTTCAGGGTATATAGAATTAAGGGTAAATCTATCAAATGCTAAAAATATAAATAATTATTAATAAAATATATATCTAAAATTATCATTATACATCATTCCATTTCATATAAATTACCAAAATCTATAATTACTTCAGACATATTCATATTCAAGTAATGTGTCCACCAAGCACTCTACTATATTATTACTTCACATATTATTATTACTACTTCGTATCAGAATCAGATCATATAATAAGATATCTAAATTGTACCCATGTAGATTACAAAACACAGATCAAACAAACAAGCACCTGATTCATGCATTGCCCACAGCAACATATCCAAGAGACTACAATTAGGAAAATTATTAGATACAGCCAGGTGCATGCAAGGATGACATCAATTAGGGTTTTTTTTTTTTGGGTCCTTTTTTAACTAGTTTATCTTTAATTTAAATTATCAAATATAAAAAAAATTATATCATAATTAATGTGATTTTCTTCCAACTTAAATTATTTTTATTTTACCATTTTTTTACTACAATTTCACTATTTTCTAAGATGATTATATCAATATATATGGTGATTATGTATATACATATGGTAATTATTTCTCCCAGTATGTAACGTCTATTCTATAGGATTTATGTGTTCCTATGGTTCTTATATACTTTTTTATGCTTATTATGTAATTTATATCAACTAATGTGTTTATTATGTAATTTATATGTCTACAGCATGGTAACTATGTCGACTAATGTGGTGATTTGTCCCCTTATAAGATGTATATGTTTATTGTGTCAACATCTATTTTTATAAGAATTATGTACGCCATTAGAGTTCTTTTTTTTAATATATATTTTTTATATATGCAAGCTAATGTGTTTATTATGTATATTTTTACGGTGATTTTCAACAATGATTATGTGATCCGCTATGGTAATTATGTCGAAGGGGATTGTCAATTAATGTACTTATTATGTAATTTATATCAACTAATGTGCTTATTATGTAATTTATATGATGTCTACACTACAGCATGGGGGCTATGTTGACTAATGTGGTGATTTGTCACCCTATATGATGTATTATGTTTATTGTGTCATCATCTCTAATGTATGCTATTGTGGTTCTTCTTCTTTTTAATATATGCAAGCTAATGTATTTTATTATGTATCTTTTTATGGCAAGCTATAATGGTCATTTTCAACAATGATTATGTGATCCGCTATGGTAATTATGTTGAATTATGTGATAATTTTGTAGACTTACATCAGTGATTATCTCTCTTACTATATAGCATCCATTACTGTGGTTCTTATTTATGCTGATTATCTCTACAATGCTAATTATGTCATCTACTATGCAGTAGCCTATTATATACATCCCCCATATCAAAAAAAGAAGAAGTTATTCTATCACCAAGATTTTGTATTAAAAAGAAAATCATTTTATAAAAGTCAAAACCTATTTCTCACTTTTCTCCTCACTTTTTTCCTTTCATTATCTATGCATTAAATACTTTGTTGCATTTCAATGAAAGGCATAAGTAGAATTTTAAAACTATATTTATTAATCATAAAAATAAAAAAGTACGTAAATTGTTGAAATGGCTTTCTTTTTGATACGGAGCGAGTATATTTAAGCATATTTTTATGGTTATTTTGTCTGCTACAATGGTGATTATATATATCTACAATAGTAATTATGTATATCTATTGTGTTGATTATAAACAAATTTTGTTAATCACTATTCACATGCTAAAATTAGTGTTTATTTTCTTACCGACATGGAAGTCAGGTGTATCTATATCCAATAAGTATTTCTCCGGTCATTCTATTAACATCTACCACATGCAATTATAATCCTGAGATTAAAAATGACCCAAATTGTGATTCAAGAAAGATGGATTTATGCAAAACGTTTCAAGTAAATCTTCTAAAGACACTTACATGATATTGCTCGCAATCACAGCTTTGTTATCTTTCCCTTTAGTCATTTCACACAAATTCAGCAAGTCCCGAATAACCATCACCAAAAATCTATTTTCCTGCAAACAAGACGGCTAACTTCAGACAAACCAAGTTCACAAAACTACTCAAATGAAAAAGTAACAGGTTCACTCCGAAGCACATTAAGAGACAGCTGTAATGACAGAAATTGACCTGGTCCTCCATCATGGAACCCGATATAGATCCAATGGCCCAGCACAAAGTATTCAAATTGTTCCATGACCAATCTTCACCATTAAGCTGCTTGGATAATTTTCTAAGCATCTGCATTGCATTACAACAAAACATTAGGATTATATTCAGCACAAAACCTTAATGATAGGATAAGAGCTGCATATATGATGTCATCGCTGAAAATAGGCAGGGTTCAATTTATTAAAAGCACTAACAAAGTAGACAACTTAAAACAGTAACTGAACTTGGAGACCAGAAACTTCATATTACAACATAAAGATCATAATGACACATCCCATATATCAAGACATATAAAATACTCAAACACCAAATTAATTTAAAGTAAGAGGCAGTTACTCCTCATCGGGCAATATTCACTTTTGAGGATCCATAAGATGAGGCAGGTGGTTATTATCATTCAAAAGCATCAACAACTGGCACACCTGTACTGAAATACAATCAACACTTCACTTCCAGGATATTATGCAAGACCTTTGAGACAAACCTGCTTTTCAGTGTCCTCATGGTCAAGGTGTGTCAAGTAGATCAGTGTTTCCCGCATAATCTGCAAGATACTTATTCAGTTAACCAAAAACACATGAAAAAGGTTTCTGCAGAAACAAATACCATCCTCTCTACAATGTGCATAATGACGACAACCTTGCTACAACTTGGATACAGTTAATTTGATTGTCAACGGTGATCATATACTTCTAAACCAATTCAGAGAAAGAGGATGCTCAATGTGTGAACATCCAATTACTAGAGTTCCTAAGACCAAAGATACTTTATTCATTGTTGAACTTCTATAGAAAGCATCATTCTCACACAAACATTGTCCGAACATTCAACAGCATTATCTTAAAATCCATAATTCATTTACTGAATCTACTTAAAAAGCACATGGGAATTTGTTTGAATATCTGAAAATGGCACCGTACACAATGAACTACACTTTCCTACTCCTAATCCCCAAACAACCAAACTTTGACATTAGCATACAACTTCAACCAGAGTTAAATGCAAACAGCCATACCAATGCACAAGAAGATGAATGGATTCACAAGCATAAAGGGTATATCCACATGATCATATATAATAAACAAATGAAAACTAATGACCTTATACTGAACAAGAACATCATTGTCCTTCATTGTTTCGCGGACAATATTTCCATTTTCATCCTCAACTATCAAAACTTCCTCAGGCTTAGCCATTCGACAAATCATCAATAACCGCAGCTTTGATGTTATGCCAGCATAAAGTTGCCGTCTCTGCATGAGTTGTGCACCCAAGCCATCAACCATAGCAGGAAGAAAAGGCATCTGCATGCATCATTAAATATGAGGATGTAGTGGCAGACAATTGACAAAATTAGAAATCTGCCAATTGACACAGAGTGCAATTAGAATATCAAGGCCAATGGGATACACACATAAGAATCCCTAGCAGACACCAGCTTCTGATAATTATTGAGGGGTGAAAGGAAAGGGAAAAAACTCCAAAAAGAAGACAACCTGCATATCCTCACAACCATTCCAACACCAAGAAGATACAGAAGAAGCCACATTGTGAAGTCCTAACAAAGAGGAACCAGCCTATCAGGAAGGGTAGAAACTTCAAAGAAAAGACAACATGCATACCTACACAAGCATTCCAACACAGATATAGAATGTAAGCATTCAAGAGCCACATTATAAATTCCCGAAAAAGAGGAACCAGTCTATCAGTAATAGTTTAGTAGGGATTAAAATACATATGCATGCATAAATCAGTATGGCAAGTCAACTACGCCAGCAAGTTACTAAAAGAAAGCAAGAACCAGCCGGGGGTATATACCTGCAGGCCCATCATATTAGCAGCTGCAGCGGGGTTATCCACATTATGATGTGCCTCAAAAAGTTCTAATACCAGAGAATTCCAGTAATCCAAGCAGACCTGTCAGCAATTACACATACCTTACAATTCATGATTGCACGGTGACTCCAAAAGCTCAAGGCCAGAGAATCAAGACCAAAAGGAGAAAATGATACATTTGCATGCATGCAAACAGATATATATCATAAATACAGTGTGCGCATGAGATTAAGTACCAAAAGGGCCTCACCTTGAACACTTCAGTGTCATCGACATATGAGATGTTGATCAGGTATTCAAGACCCAAGAGGAGTGAAGCCACATTTTCTTGGCTTGATTCCAAAACTCGTATATGATACTGCAGGAGGCGGCAGCTCATTATAATTAGACAAAGGAAGTAGCAGTTTTGAAATAGGATGGAAAGGTGGGATAACATAATGCAACAGAGTTGTAGAGAAATAACTTCCAAAAGAGAAGTAAAGGAAACTAGGCAAGTTTAACACCACCACCACACACAAAAAGAGAGGGAGAGAAAAGCAAAGGAAACTTGCCTTGAAAAATGAAGTGAAGAAAAGTGCAAGATTTTGAATAAAAGCCTGAAAAAACAACAAAATAACGTCAGAACTAAGAGTTAACAGGCCCAACATACATAACAAACAAAATATAGGAGCTCAAAGCACCTGCTCGTCAGATGTTCCACCTGCATAAGCATCAAGAATGTTTGTTGTTGGAGGAAGGACGGCCTTACAAAACCCCAAAACAAAAATGGTGAGGGAAGAAAACTGATGGTGACTGAAATAGTAAGGAAATTAGAGCAGTAGTATAATGAGGAAACAAAATTCTCCAGATCAAATAAATACATGTTCAACCCAAAATATATTATATATGTAGAGTAACAACAGAAATCAAACAGTAACGTGAGTGAAACATATGTTTACCTGCAATTGTACTATGAATATATTATACATATTAACATATTGCACGTCATAAAAGTTCCCAAAATTCAGGGCTGCAACCTGCAATAAGCAGCAATGGAAAACCATTCACCCTATAGCCAATGGAAGAAACAAACATCAAAGAAATTCTTGAAGAATCAAATGACCTCTGTTAGGCACTGTAGGGTGAGATTGCGATAAGCTGGGACTGGGAAAAACTTTAATAGAGTTTCCATCTGCCAAGTACCAGACATCAGATTTGTATTAAAATGGCCAAAAATATAACAGAACTCCAGAGAAAACTAAAAATAATAGTCTTAGAAGATGAACACACCAACGGTGATTCAAAGATATATCCCAATGGAATCCAGGAAAGGAAGGCGTGCAATGTGCCCAATGTAGCCCGAATCAACTCCGTACGTTGAGAAGCCGATAGCACATACAAGCACAACTCATGAATGAGTTGGAACTCACTTCAAACACGGAAGAATAACTAGTAAGACATACTGAGCATCATAGTAGTACCAGCAGAGAACATTGCTCTTTTATTCTTTCTGGCATTGTTCGAATTAAAAACTAAACAACAGCTATTTTATAATATACATACATATATAACTTGTTTTGAAGGGCTACAACATTTTCCAATGCAGCAGTAACTCAAGATCAGCAAAGCAGTTGAAAGAAATCATCCCTTTGTGCTACAAACTATATACTTGACGGGAAGGGTAAAGGTTATGCAGCAAGAATGAAGGATAACTGCAGGATTGCTTCAACTAATTCAATTGGGAAAGACAGCATAGCATATCAGATTAACAACAGAATATTTAAAATTCTCAATCAAGATTTCCATCCAAATTCCAAGCATCCTGCAGTGAATATTCTTGTACTTTCAGAATATAAAAATGCATAAACTATTACATCCACAGATATTGGTTTTTGCTAATCACAGAATCCTACATTAATTGCAATCAACATTCAATCCAAAATCCAAGCAGCCCACAGGAAAGTTATTCTGAAAGAGCTTGGCAATAAGAAAATGCATCAACGATCACAGAGAAATTGTGACAAATGTAGTCAGCAATTATTTCCTAATGTAATACCAAATCTATCAAGCAAAGAAAGAAACAGTATCAAAACTTCCTCAAAATAAGATTAAATACCTGTTGATAAAAGTGCTGTTTTAATAAATACAAATCCAAAATTTAGCTAATAACGTTTCTTAAATCAAGGTACTAAACAGCAATACGCAAGAAAGCATAACCATACTCCAATATAACCAAAAGGGAAGCCCCAGAATATTGATGTGATCACCTGTTCAAGGACTGTTTAAGCTCTTTTATTTTCTGCTGAGTCATTTCTCCTCTCGAAAAATCAAAGACCTCTTCACTTAAGAGCTGGTAAACAGCAACCAGCATTAACAAACAGAAAACGTGAACCTAAATTGTGGATTCCAGACCTTAGACTTAAATTAAATAACAAATAGAAACATAGAAACATACTTTCAAGATAACCATGCAATTTTCGCAGATCGTTTCACTAGTTTTTGCTGCCGCAACAAGGTCTGGAATGAAGCTTTGCCATCTATGAGGCCAATCATGTTTCAGGATCTGTAAGTTTCAAGAAATAGTCAGAATACACAGCTCATGTAGCAATTCAATAATTTTTATGTAGTTAAATATGTAGTGACAACAATGAATATCAAATACACAGCTAAAATACAACCACTATCAACCAGTTAAAGTCCAACCCAGATAGGGACCCACTGACTTTAATCACTGCAAGGCCTTTGAAGTCAAAAATTCTATCAATTTAACTAATCAAGAAGCCAAGTTCTGTAATACCTGAACCAATATGACATTTAACTTGTTGACATATAACCTTTCTCGTCTGAAAGAAGCCTC
This sequence comes from Tamarix austromongolica, assembly GCA_039764185.1. Taxonomy (NCBI): domain Eukaryota; kingdom Viridiplantae; phylum Streptophyta; class Magnoliopsida; order Caryophyllales; family Tamaricaceae; genus Tamarix; species Tamarix austromongolica. The sequence goes on from CM077817.1 coordinate 106,729,856, forward strand.
GTCTCTTGAAAGCTATACAGAATGAAAGCAAATCAACAACTGCTTAAAAGGATACCAAATTTTTGCAGAAGGCGAGGAAAGAGTAGATTAGGAAAGGAAAGGATAAGGCATTAAAAACAGAAGAAATTCTATATCCTTATCAAAATGCAGTCACAATTCAGACCTGTACAATAACTTCTGAAATATAGTTCTTCATTCCATCTCTTTGAGCAACAGGCAATGCATTCCAACGATATTTAATGACTCCTTCCAAGACCTATTATAAGGAACATATAAATTATTATTATTAGATCCACAGCCAAAAGATAACCCATTAGAACCATCAGCCAATTGAATAGCACATGAAAATTACAGGAAATTATAACCATGTTTAGATTTGGTCCAAAAACATGGAACTAGGCAACAGACAATGAACTCAGGACAAATAACAAGAATTTATGCAGCCATAAGGCGTTCGATGGCCGTCATTTTGTCCCATTATAAATTCCCACTGAAAGTTGTTCCAAATAAATGAACAGAGTGAGGTCTGGGACATTGTGAAAGCATGTAGACATGAAAAGACTGCAAATGAGTAGGGGATGTCTTGCACTCAGAAGGCAAGGCTTCTAATCACCAAAACATAACAGTTAACAAAAAGGGAGCAGGGAGAACAAGGCCCACAAAGTCAAACGACTCGAGACTTTGATAATGAGAACTGCAATGAAAATGGTGACAAACAATATTTCTGAAGATCACAATTCAAAACCTTAAAGAATCCACGATTTAGATCAAAATGCAAAGAAAAATCACAAAAGGGAGTGGAATTACCACAGAGATGCAACAAGGAAATGAGGCATGCACATGTGGCATATCTAGAAGTTGCCAAATGATATAAATCACCCATGGAATCTGACGTAAATGCTGTAAAAAAATAAAAATAATAAAAATCAACTCCCAACAGGGTGCTAATCCATGCACTAATCATCATAAGCACACAAGGAACACATCTTTTATATTCCTCTAATTTTCTAGTTGATGGTTAGAGATTCTACACTATGAGTCAACAAGAAGCCTTACATTATATCAGGAACTAGGTTTTTTGAGAAGCGACTTTCAGCGTCACAAAGTAGAGAAAGAGGAAGACGAAGCAAAAATGAACTGTCAGGTACATATTAAAATTAGTAAAGTGTAACAGATTGAACTATATCTGCAAATTTTTTGAGGAATAATGAGGAGAAGGATTAGAATTGGATGTGATCATTTGCCATATTTGCAGGTAACCAGATGTAGATAAAGATGGTGTCACAGCAATCAAATGACCAAATGGATTCCTGATAACAGCTGGAAATTTTCTAGGAGAAACAAGGCTATATGGTTGAGTGGCCCTAGAACAACCAAAGAAACAGAGGAGGAGCACGAAATAATGCCCATGCAGAGGAAATCCAATTACATATACTCAATATAGCTCCAAAGAAAAAAACCGAGGTTATGAAAATAAAATGCTACAAAGAATCAATGATGTTATGAATGAGGAAGTTAAACGAGAGATGCAAATGCACATAGTAAAGAAGCATGGGAAATTTTAAGGGAAGGCAAATGCATATGCAAACAATTTAACCTAAGAAATCTCATACACAATAAATAATGGAATTTGGAAAGGACAGAAACCCGACACGTTATGGGAACTGGTGGTGGAGCGGAAACTAGAATCAGGGAAATTTTTTCCTATTACAATAAACTTGAGTCAGACTCAAATTTGTATCCCCAACTATCTGCAACAGTGTTAGAATTACTTTCATATTATTCAAGGTGGAAGTTAGTTGAATATTGTGAAATAACTACTATAACCATTATCCGCTGATACTAAAGAGAACATCAATTTCAAAAATAAAGACACGAAGAGAGACATCGAGGCCAAGAGATACCACTAGAATAAGGTCAAAAATCAAATCATAAAATGTCAGAAATGTGTACTAATTGGTACACAGGGCCAGGGATGCAGAGAGGTGAGGTAGTTGCATTTATACATGTGTGCAAGCTGTGTGACATGCACATATATGTATATATATAGGACTTAGTTAGACCATGTTATATTTACTTAAAAAATACTTACATAATCACGTTCACAACCTAAAGCACATCCATAACCCAACAAAAATAATTACAAAACCCTAATGCCCATTGGGCCTATTCACTCTTCCACCCACCAACCTATCAACCCGACATTCTTTTGACAAGTATGGTTTAGGATTTCAATATTTCTAATGCCCGTTAGTCCAATATTCATATGCTTCAAACCCTAAATCCTCCCCTGCCGTCTCTCGATCTTTACCTCAATCATGATTGTCCTCTCTACCCTCATCTTCCACCCATCAACCTATCAACCCAACATCCTTTTGACAAGTAAGGTTTAGGATTTCAATATTCCTAATGCCATTAGTCCAACATTCTTATGCTTCAAACCCTAAATCCTTCCCTGCAGTCTCTCAATCTTTTCCACTATCATGCTTGCCCTCTCTAGCCTCATCTCCTCTCTTCCTCACCACTGTAAACAGCAAGACCGCCCAAAATAGGTGACGAGAGGGATCACAAAGTGGATGGTTATTGATTGTTCTCTTCTGTTCAAGTTTTGGAAGATGCTGGATGTTGATAGTTGATGAACACTAGAAGGGTTGTGAGAAGTGGAGAATAAGATGCCCTCTGGTTTTGCAAGGATAAGATTTGGGTGCATGGCAATTTTCTTGACAAAATGTCTCAGGACGTGTCTTGGTCCCTGAGACATTTCGATTCGCCATTGATACGTTCAGAAAAATGAGGAGGAGAGGGTGGACATGTAATGAACCCAACCGCGATCACACAAGAAAATACTTTTCATTTAACATCAAGATACTACAGAGTAGGTATTGATAAACTAAATTTCATAGTATAACTGAATTATAAGATCACAGACCTGCAACGCGAAGAATTTGGTATTCAAATTCTGAGTGCTTTGCAGAATGTGGACTACTTGGAGCCACATATCAGGATTATTTTGCAAATCCCGCAGAATCTGGTCTGCTGCTGCCCTCTGCGGCAAAAACATAAAAGCAATAGATAAAGATATCATTCCGAAAATCATTAATGCATTCCATCCACAAAGCTGCAAGACTGATGAAAATATCACATGTTGAAAATGAAACGTAAAATCTGAAGACAGACGATTGATATGTGATATAAAAATAAAAACATAAAAAGTCGGCAGTCCGCCCACAATATATCAATTCAAAACAAATAACACAATCACCGAATTGAAAGAGAGGACAGCGATCACTCAAAACAACAACGCTTTCAACTGCAATGTGAGGCATAATCTGAATTACAATAGGAGGAGCGGCGGCTGATTGAGCAAATAACAATAAAACACAGAAATTCAACAACCTTTTGACCAAAAGGAAGAAAAAAAACACACATTGTACAATAACCTTACATTGACTTCAAGGAAGAGCCGCGTAAAAAAAACGAAAAGATTGAGCAAATGACACCAAGGATGCCAGAGTTACGCTGAGTACTTCTCATACTCAGCATCTTTTTCGGCAGGAAAGAAATCAAGAAGTAAAAAATAAAGAAAAATATTCACTTTCTCCTTCACCCGGACTGCTCGACGGTAGAAATACCAGTATTCTCACCTCTTCTTTAGATCCGGTACCGTAAAAAGCAGCGACGGTGGCATCAAGGGCACTGACATCAATCGGCTGACTTAAATCCCTAAGCCTTTCAGCCGCCATAGTTTTGTAGCGGACAGAAAACAAGCTTCGCCACTGATAAACCCTACTGCCACAGTAGAATAGTATTAGTCGTCGAAGCTCAGTTGTCGAGAACCTTAAAATACGAGAGCGGATGAGAAAACCCTAGCTGGGGTTTGATGGGTGAAGGGCGCTGCGTAGAATTGAAGCAGAAAGAGAAAAATTAGCAATGATTTCCCTTTTTTTAAAAATAATAATATTTCGGAGTTCCCTCCTCAATCCTCTCCTTTTATAAGGAGAGATGAAGAAGGTTTTGAGTAATCGAGTATATTGAGTTTCCAAAAAATGTTAGAGAGAGAGAGACAGAGAAAGTTCTAGAGGAGAAGGAAGAAGAAGCGGGAGTGTCTGTGCTTTGCTCATTTGGGCCCGGAAATATTAGTGGTTGGTGGTGGTGGTGGACTCCCCCCGCTGCTTTCTAGTACGCTGACGCAACTTTAAAGGGCAAGTGCTGTTTGGAATGAGGGTGTAAGCCTGGATTTCTTTACACAATTTTTGGGGGCATGTTTATTGCTTGTGTTGTAGCACCTTGAGCAGAGCACAAAGTGGTCAACGCTTCCTGAATAATTAAATGCTCAAACTTGTACGGTGCGGCAATCACAAACAAATAGCCTTAGGTCTCTCCCGTATAATTGTATTTGTTGCTGCCTTGGCAATCTCTTTGTAACACGTTGTTTGCTTTTAATAAAAATTAAACAATGTTTCTTCCAACATCTCTAACCCAACAAAAAAAAATACATGAAGCAGCATAATTATAGAAGCAAATGTCTATGATGATCCATATGATAAAAATGATAAGTTTTTCCGTAGAATGACATATGATTAGTCATGCAAATAACAAATAAACCTAAAAACAGAGCTTTGTTATTTTTTCTTTAATGTACAATAAGTAGTTTGAACTTAGAAAGTGTAATTTAGCAATGTCTTGTTACTACCAGATTGAATTATTTAAATACTTTCTAAATCAAATACCATGTCAGAGCATGCATCTTTATGCAATGTGTTTCCTTAATGACTAAAGACTTATAAGTGTACAGCACGTGAAAAATGACTAGGATAATAAAGAAACTTTATGGACAAGTGAAGTCAAAAATCGAGAGAGTGAATGAAATGGACAAGAATAAAGCCAACAAGCACCGAAGACAATACTTGTATGAACCAGGAGGTCTAATTTGGCTTCACCTTAGGAATGAATAATTTCCTTCTAAAAGGAATAACAAACTCATGGCTAGAAGTGATGATCCATATAAAATAATTGAGAATATTGGTGATAATGCGTATAAGCTAGAGCTACCAGAGGAAATGGAAAATATATCGAACTCATTTAATATAGGAGATCTACTTTCTTACATTCACAATAAACCATCCAAAAAAACGAAGGTTGTTTTTCAAGAGGAAGATGATGATGCAAAAGCATCCTCATTTGATGATCACAATCTCGTCATTAGTTTTTCCACTTTTAAGAGCCACAAAACTCTCATTCTTAGACAAATTAATAATCCAACAAAACCTAGCCATGCAAACCTTATCAACCCCTCCTTTGTACTGTCCACAAACCACCGAAAAAGATGGTGCCTAAAGCCACATTTTCTCAAGTTTGTTCCCCATCTTTTTACCCATTTTTCTTTAATATTTTAGCCCTAAAAATTCACAAAAAATGTGACCCATTTGCACCCTTAGAAGTCACAAAAAATAGCCACAAGCCCCTCTCAAGTTGAATGTCAAGTCATTTTTAGCACTTGGAAAGAACAATATAGATTTGGGGAAAAAATAAGGCTAAAGGGCATTCCTTATTTCTTTTTATTACTTACAATATTAAAATGACATTTTTCTCTTCTCTTTTTAGTATTATGGTTGTCATATAAGTTAGAACATGTGCTAATGGATGAGGAAAAGTTGAAATCTACTCAAAATTGCCATCCCCATGACCGAAACTCATGGGCTGGAACTTAGTGTAACATTTAATGTATTATAAGTTAGAATTTCTCTTTTGTTTTAACTCAAAATATATGTATTAGTTGACTAAGTTATAACATTTAATGTAAAACCCCCCAACATTTTAAAACCTATAATTTAATAATTAATCTTTATTTTGGATAATTTAATTTTTAAATTATTAATTTGATTATATTGTGGACTTATGATTTTTAAAAATAGATATGATTATTTAATAAATTAAAATAAATATTTTATTATTTTATCACTCTTTTTATTTAAATAAACTTCCAAGCCCGTATTTTACTAAAATTATCCTCTTAAATTAATATCTTAAATTTTAAATAAATTATTTTATTAAAATAATTTATCCATCTAAGTAATTAAATACCTAAATTCCAAAATTATTTTTATTTTTATCTTCTCCCTTTTTTTCATTTTTTCCTTTTTCCTTCCTTTTCTTTCCCTCTTTTTTCCTTTTCTTCTTTTCTTCTTTTCTTCTTCCTTCAAGTTGCCCGTCTTGCTTCTTCCTTTCCTCCCCCACTGGATCGCCAGCCCTTTTCCCATTCTGTGCCCGTCCAGCCCTTCTCTTCCCCTTTTCCTTCTTTCTTTCCTTTCTTCCTTCCTTAGTTAGGCTAGCCCGTCTCCCTCCTCTCTCCTCTGCCCGATTGGCTTGCCTTATTTCCTTTCTTCTTCTTTTTGTTATTCTTCTTCTTCTTCTCCTCCTCCTCCTCCGCCTCCTTTGCTCTACACTAAACCAAATAGCCCCCATGCCTGAGCTTGCACGGCTACCGCCAACACCTTGCACCTACTATTCCAGTCTACAACCTTCCCCTCTCTCCATCGTCCCTTTCCCTTCCATTTTTAACCATGCACAACCCCCTCATTTGCCCATTTCCTTTACCCTTTCATCCTTCCCTTCCCTACCCCTTACACCCCGACCTACAGCCTCCCCCTACCACCACCCGACTCAAAGCCTCCATCTCCCCTCCTCTCCCTCTTCATTTTCTTCTTATTCTTTGCGCTATCTTCTTTCTCAATATCCCTCATTTCCTCTGCAAAACCTCCCTCTTATCTTCCTTTCTTTCCTTCTCCTTTCCTCCCCTATTTTTGTTTTACCACCCTCAACCATCGCCTCTTCCACCGAACCAACCACCACAATAACTCCCTAGCCTCCCCTACCTCCTCCCTACACCACCCAATAGCCACCACTCTCCCCCTGCAACCACCCTTCCCTTCCTTTCTCTTTTCTTTCCCTTCTCGACCTTCAACCCACACCACCACCTTGCATCGTTATTTCCCCTCTTTTGCCGCCACCATAGCCACCCCCAACCCCCTGACACCTCCTCTACCACCTCCTTTCCTCAAATAGCTAATATCACCCCTACAACCTCCTACTTTCTTCTCTTCTTTTCCCTTCATTATTCTTCTTCTCCCTTCTTTTGCACCGCATTTTTAGCTTTATTGTTGCCGTCCTTACCACCTTGAGTAGCCAATCTTTGACCATCGACCACAACCTACCCCCTGCCACCCTCCCTACACCCAGCCACCACCCTCACTCCCCTCCGCAAGCCCTCAACCAAATCCCCTAAAACCCTCACTCAAACTAACCATTCCACTTGTCCCAACTCTCCTCTTCACCGCATTTTCACTCTTCATTTTGTGCATGCAACTCACACTGCCATGCAGGGTAAGTTTTGCTACAAAACTTACCCATTTTTATGGTATAAATATAGCTAGCATTTATATGTATTTACTAAGCTTTTTGATAAAAATCTAGTATTTTAATTTTCTACTGCTAATAGGCTAGTTTTGATATTATTTCTAGGTATAAATTTTTGCTAATCAAAGCTTAAACTTTTAACTAGGGTACCAATAAAGTTTATTTATTGCTGGAAATATGTAAACATTATGCCCTACTAAAATCTGTGGATATACGTATGCTAGCACATTAGGGTTTTGAATATGTTTGTGTGCATATCATGTGATGTTAAGTAAATTATGATTTGTAGCATACGTTGGTAGTTGAAATGAAAAGAATGTTATATTATGTGGCACGTGTATAAAATGATGATAAAGGAAAGAGCCTTATTGTTAATGATAATGTTGGATGCATGTATATATTATGATAAGCTAATATGACCATTTGTAGTATAGATATTGTTAATATGAGTCCTAGGAGTGTTTTCATAATCTTTCTTGTACAAGGGGTGTGGCCTAAATAAGTATGTGTAGTGGGTGATAGTGGGTATTAATAATAAATAATAATAGTTGGTGGTGTAGATGATGCAAATGAACCATGGGTGTTAATGTTTTATGTGGTAAGGGTGTTTTAGTAAATTTGGCATAAGAAAGGCAAATTGGTAATTTATATGAATAAAAGGGGTAACTTGGTAATTTAATAAGTAATAATGGCAGTTTGGTAATTTTGCATGGGAAAAGGGGTAAATTGGTAATGTTATGAGTAAAAAAGGTAATTTAGTAAAATGTTAAATGAGAATAGTATTCTGGTAATTTGGCACGAAAAGGGACAATTTGGTAATTTTAATAAGTATGGAGGGTAAGTTGGTAATTTAACTAACCAAAATGGGCAAATTGGTAATTTTAACAAGTATAAAGGTTAATTTGATAAATTTAATAAGTATAGAGGGAAATTTTGTAATTTTAATAAGCAAAAGGACAATTTGTTAATTTTAATTAGTAAGAAGGGTAATTTGGTAACTTAAATAAATAAAAGGGCAATTTGGTAATTTAACAAATATGAGGGGTATTTTGGTAATTATACAAGTATGAAGGGTAATTTGGTAATTTGACAAGTATGAGGGGTGCTTTGATAAATAGGAAAGTAAGAGGGGTATTTTAGTAATTTTGTAAGTATTAAGGGGTAAATCAATAAATTGCGTATAACATGTCAGTGTATTTAATAAACCTCCATAATAAGACATAAGGGATATCAAATAATATAATAAATAGTTTGTGGCTTTAGTATCACTTGTTTAAATATAATTGTGTATATTATAAGGATAATGGCACTTCGGTAAATCGGTGAATATGATAAGGATAATGTATGGTATGTGGTTGAATGGGTAATTAAGGGTATGATATGATGTTTATTTCGTAATCATGCAAGATGTGCCTTAATTGTTAATTATGCATAGAAAATGTATGCTAGATGTGCCAGAAGTATATGTTAGAGTTTATGCGTTCAATGATCCCTTGGTACAGATAACTTGATTCTATGATTGGTATTATAATTATGATATGATAACATATTATGGCACGTGAATAAATGGAAATGAATTATATGATGAAAATAGATGATAAGAGGAAGCCTTTATCTTATGGGCATTTGGTCATTTTGACCTAAGGTACTAAGTATAAGAATTGGAACCTAGGTTGGTCATAGTGGACTATTTAAGTTAACATGGACAATAATGGGTATAAGGATTGCTTAATAATAACATAAACAAATGGAAATGATTAAGTATGTGATTAATGTGTTTCTCATGGTCACCTTAATTAAGACACTAATAATTAAAGTGGAAGACCTTGAGATCCGAAATGGTGGCTATTTAGGGGTCGCTACCCTAAAGATGTGGTTTAGCCCACTATTGTTCTAGATTTTTGCTGGTATACCTTAGTGTCCCAACCAGACCCTACATCTTACTCTATATAGTTCTATGAACCTATTTAAGGGGTATGAATACTTATGGATTAGGTGTCATTGTCGGTAGGATACTGTGTATCCTCGTGCACCAGTGCAACTAGGGTACCTTTACGTCCCTAGGTTGATGGTTATAGGGTATTATGTTGCTTATTTGTGCCAGTATAACCAATATACCTTTGTGTATCCGGGTTCATGATCTTCCCCTCAAGTTAAATAAATGGAATTAACTGGAAAAATACTAATCATGTAAAGTGAAAGGTACTGAGCCGGTGAAATACTCCAAAATCATAATTTAAGAAGTTATAGATAATTAAGGGTTTATTAGGAAAATTAATTAAATAAATTATTTTTTAAAATAAAAGGTAATTAATTAAGGCAAATCAAGAAGAAAATAATAAATATTTTAATTAGGAAAATAAGGGTATTTTGCTAATTAAATTAGAATTTAGGAAAAATCTTTCAAAATTCTTAAATTAACCTAAAAAGGAATTTAATTATTATTATTATTTATCCTAAAAATATCCAATATTACTTTCTTCCCAAAAACCCCAACCAACCTATTTTCCTTTCCTTTTTATTTTATTTTCTTTTTTCTCCTCATTTTCCCTTTCTCTTTCTTCCTCTCTTTTCTCCTTTTCTTTTTTTTTCTCCCAAACCTAGGCTAGCTCTGCGTCCCAATCTCTCTTTCTCCTACGCGGCCTAGGCTCGCACCGTATCCCTCTTCTTTTTCCAACCGTCCGGCCGATCCCCTCCTTCTTTTCTTTCTTTTCTTTTTCCCAGACCGCCTATCCCACCTCCCTCATTCTTCTTCCTTCTTCTTTCTTCCCTATCGCAACTTGCAACCTCCCCGACCTGCACCACTATTTCCACCGCCGACCACGCTCGATTAACCGGCCATTATTCCCCTCTCCTCCCCGCTGATCTACCTGTTGTTTCGACCTAACCAATCCTCCCCTCTTCTCACTTGACTTCCCTTTTTCTTGGCCAATCGCAACTTACCATGGCAGACCTGCGTTGGCCTACCGGGTTGCCCTCGCCTACTGATAAGTGTGACTTTTACATCTTATTCCTAAGGTTTATAAGAGTTTTTACCTTTAATTTCAGTCAGAATTCTCCCTTTTTGTTCTTGTTACTGCCTTTGTGTTGTGAAAATTTGCAGGGTCTCAAGCAACAAAAATAATCATGAAGGATGAAGAAAAAGAATAACCTTAAAGGGAGAAGAAAGGAGAAAAAAGGAGCAAAGAGGAGCAAAAGTTAAAGTGGAAAAAGAAAGAATGCATATTTAAAGTATATGGGCCTGAAATAAGTGAAATTTAGACCAATAAAAGGTCTGAATTTGGAGAAGCTTTCAACATCAAAGTTTTATATATTTTTAATATCTTTCCAACACATCTAAAATCAGCTTAATCGGAGTTATGATGAAAAAGTTATGGTCAAAATACGAATCATTGTCAAAGCTGACACGGGAAGCCCGTCGTTACCGAAACCCTAGCGATCCACGAGGCGGTAGTGTAAAAACTCTTATTCTAATATCTCGAGGCAGCCTCCACTCCCTCTCTTTTCTCTCTTCTTTATCCTCTTCCCCAATTCATCAAGATCTCTCTTGTAAATTAGAGACGGAGATTCAAGAAGTTAATTTTTGCAAGAATTTGTGAACATCAAGGGTATTATCTAATGATATTTTCTTTATCTATGGAATCTCTTATTGTTTTTAATATTCTTGCTATGAATTTGATGGGCTAGATCTTGTGCTAAGGTGAAGGGGAATTTTCCCCGATCCTAATGTGTTGAATTATTGCATCCTTTTTTATTCAATTCATAATGTATGTGTTGTGTTATTGATTGATTGTCGGATTTTTGAACCACGGCTGGGTTCTGATTTTCGGTGTGGGAAATACCGTTGAGATCGAGAGACAATCCAGTATTAGACCCAATAGCACAATGGGAGATTAAATTGTAGGTCGAGAGACGATCAATTTGACCTCTTCAACAATAAAGGAGGAAACTTTATAGACTTTACTGCATTACATTCTATTAGACTCTAAGCTAGAGATAGTTAGGGTCATAGATATGTAATAGGATGGTTGTGGCTTGAGAAAGCACAACACTTTCTATCCTTGTTGGCATGATTGATTATGATTGTTGAATTATTTTGTGATGTGATCTTCAATTACATGTGAGGATCGGGGGCGATGAACCGGAACCTTAGCTCTTCTATTTATTTGAGTGACTTGAGTGCTATTTTCCTTTCTTTTTAGCTTATTTAGTTATTTTAGCTTACAATTTATTATTTCATATCATCTCGTAGTTTAGACATAATTAAGTTCTATCATTGTCCTAGTGGTCATTCACCAATCCTTGTGGGATCGACCTTGACTACTACTCTGACTCCGTGCACTTGCGGGTAGGAACGTGTCACCTACCTACCCCTATTATCCCGTTCTCCTCTGACCTTATCCCCCCTTGGCCCTATAAATACCCCCATCAACAACCTTGATCGAGTTTTGTTTTCGCAGCCTAAATTTCCCCCATTTGCGCTACCGCCCAATTAGATGCCCGTTCCGTCACCACCGCCCACACCGCCCACCTAAGCATTCCCTACATCACTCTCTGCAGAACTAAGCCTCCCTCCTTCCTCGATTTGCCCTACACAAGCCACCCTACTTGTGCAAATCACCCTTCTCAATCAACCACTCCTTCGCCCTTGCCACCCTTCGCGCCACCATCAACCACCACTCCAGCCACAACTACTACCCCTTACACCTCCTAAAAGCACCTACAGACCTTCATCTACCTCCCCCTACCCTCCTTTTCCCTTTCCTCCCTCTCCTCCTCCTTCCTCCTCCCTCCACCACCTTCGGCCACCACACTCGCTGTCATGCGCCGCCACCTTTGGCTGTACCGCCACCCTCATTCCAGCCCTCTTAACTTGGGCAACCTCGAACACCCCAACTTCCACCATCATTCCCCCCTCCTATTCACAACACTCAACTAACCTTCTCTTTTCCCCCCTTTCCCGCCGCCACCAACCCTAGGTGGTACCTTAAACCCTCTCAACCCTTAAATCCTAATTATTCAAGCCTTATTTATTTTAATTGAATTATATTATTATTATTATCATTAGTACTATTAAGGGCTAAAACACTATTTTATCATTATTTTGATTATTATCATTATTGTTATTATTATTAGTAGTAGTAGTAGTATCATCTATTATTATTATTACAATGAAGGATCAAAACCCTATTTCACATTATTTAGATTTATACCATTATTATTATTATTATCATTATTATTATTATTGCTACTACTACTATTACTATTATTATTATTAGTAGTAGTAGTAGTAGTAGTAGTAGTATCACTATTATTATTATGGTAAAAATATTCAAACCCTCATATTATCATTATTTCAAATATTACTATTATTATTATTATTATTATCCTTAACAATATTAGTATTTTGTTAGTGTTACTATTATTACATTATTATTCTATCCCTAACCCTATTATTAGTCTTAGCCTTAAAAATATTAGGGTTTCTATTACCAGGAGTATTAGTATTACTATTATTATTAATATCGTTATTTTTGCTATAACTAGTGTTAGTAATAGTAGCAGAGGAAATAAATCTATTAGATTTAATGATATAAATATGGCTATAAATATTATTAAAAACCCTATTTTCACTTATAGAGTTTCCTTTAATAATAGTAACCATAATCTTAGAATAAAATAGGAAGTAATAGTATTTTTGGTAGGAGAGAAACTAATCCTTAATTTTTCCCTCTTATAGGCAAAATCAGTCAAAACACTAAGGAGACGTAGGAGCATGTTCCAAAACCGGTGTCGTGTTAGATAAGAGTGTAGCTAAAGGCCTTATGTGTGCTATGTGTCTTATATGCATTTTATGCCATGTATCATGATATGTTATGTATCTTATGCTTATCGTTATAACTATTTTGTGTGTAGCGTAGCTTGGAGTTGAGGCATGCTCATGTGTTATCTTATGGCATGTGTATAATATGTATATGTAGTGATTATGATGTGATGTGTTGCGACCCTTTAAGATATGTAATGTGATGATATAGGGGTGAAAGGATGAAAAAGGAAAATGGATAAGTAAGTTGACCAAAGGGAAATAAGTTGACAAAGGGATGTAGGATTGACCTAAACATCCCGTGATTCATGAGAGAAAGAATAAAAAGGGACTCAAAGCAAAATAAAGTGGATAAACTTTGTATGGGAGAATCTAGGGTTTGCATGGGATAATTTAGGGTTTTGCATGGGAGAATCTAGTGTTTTACATGAAAAACTTCGAGGGTTTGCATAGGATGTATAAAGTCAGCATGGGGATGAATTTTACGTATGGAAAGTTGATTTAGGGTGCGAGGAAAGTAATGAAAGAGTTTTTTGGGTGAGCTAGGGTTTGGGAGGAAACCCTAATTTGAGAATGTGGAAAAAACAAAATAAATGAGGTAGAGTGGAGTATGAGATGAGGATGAGAATTTTCATGAGTAGGGCGAGCATGGGTATCATGGGAAGTAAGAGTGGAAGGTGAGAAATGGAGGGGTGACATGTGAAAAGGAGGATGTTAGGGTTGGCATGGCCAGCTAGGGTTTAGTTTGGTCACCTAGGGTTTCGTGATCACACGTGTATTTGGGAGAGTAACGTGAGATGATGAAGGTTGAATTTAAAGGTTGTGATGTGTGGGGTGTTAAAATAGTTTGGGTTGTGTGAGGCAAAGAAGGATGCCCCACATAGGGCCAATTTAGGGTTTTCTCGAGAAAACTGAGGGAAGACTGTAAATGGGCTTAATGGTGTTAGGTAGTGGGCCCTAACCCACACACCTAAGAATTGGGCCTCCAGTGTGAATAAGTGGAATAAGGAAGGGATGTTGGGATGTGCTAGAAGGGCAGAGTCTCAAGATATGAGACGGGCCCTCTTGAGAGAACAAGAGTAGATGGAGTATGACATGCATGTCTAGGGTAAAAACTTGTTGAATAAGACACAGTAAGACACCAATCATTTAAAGAGGAAGATTGTTGAGCCGGGCCTAGACCGATCCACCGGCGAATAATAGTGGCCAGGAGCCAGGGTGCCCTGGATACCCGTCCACCGGCGAATAATAGTGGCCAGGAGTTGGGGTGCCTTAGAGACTGATCTACTGGCGAATAATAGTAGTCAGGCGCATTATACCCTGTATGTTTCTGGTCCACGAGCTATAATAGCAGGTTATTCTGTACTCAACAAACCAAACATAATTACGATAAGACCTAGGAAGACACTAAGTACTTATAGTGAAACACCATAAGAGTCGGGGCTAGACCGGTCTATGGGCAAATAATAGTGGTCAGGAGCATCTTGCCCTAGAGACCGATCTACCGACAATAATAGTGGTCAGGAGCTTTATACCCTGTATGAATTACCCTAAAATCCTAATTTTAAGAATTATAGCTAATTAATGATTTATTATAGAAATTAATTAAATAAATTATTTTATTTAAAATAAGAGGGAGTAAATAGGGCCAAATCAATAGGAAATTTATAAATAATTTAATTGGAGAAAATTAGAGCGATTTGCTAGTTAAAATGAAATTTAGAAAAAATCTCTCAAAAATCCTAAATTAAACTAAAAAGAAAATTAAATATTATTTTATTAAAATATTATTATTTTTATATATCCCAAAATACCAAAATATTCTAAATATCTCAACCTACCTATTTTTCTTTCCCCCTTTTTTCCTTTTTCCTTTTTATTTCTTTCTCTTCTTTCTTTTTTCTCCCTCTTTCCTCCTCCTTCTTTTCTTTTTTTCTTCCTCCTCTCCCGACCTGGGCCAGCCCAACAGCCCATTTCCCATTTCCCTTTCCTCTCCTTCGATGCTGCCTAGTGCGCTGCGTTTCGTTTTTCCCCATCGCCCGACCGTTCTCTTCTTTTCTTACTTTCTTTCTTTTTCCCAACCGCCCGGTTCACCCCTACCTCTTCTTCCTCCTTCTTCCTTCCTCGTCGACCTGCAACTCCCTCCCCAACTTCCCTAAGATTCTCGCCACTGACCATGCCGCTGATCGACTGATTCTCTCCTCTCTCTTCCCTGTTGATTTGCCTGCCGTTTGACCCAACCAACCTCCCTCCCTTCTCGTGCGCCATTTCATTCTCCCTGGCCAATCATACCCAGCCACGAATAGACCTACGCCGGCTTGCCGTCGCCAACCGGTGAGCCCTAACCTACCTGCCCCTATTCTCCCGTCTCTCCCCTTACCTTATCCCCTCCTTTAACTCTATAAATACCCCCATAAACAGCCTTGATCAAGCCTTTGATTCCAACCTAGAAAAATCACACCTTTATGCCACTGCCCAATCAGACTTCCGTTCCGCCATCGTCGCTTAGCGTTGCCGCTCGAGCCGCCCACATCACCACTCCTTGCATCACCCTTTACCAAACTACGCTACCCTTCTCCCTTGATTTGCCCTACACAAGCCACCCCGGTCGTGCAAATTTTCCTTCTTGATCAACCACTCCTTCACCCCTGCCACCCTTCGCACCACCGTCAACCACCACTCCAGCCGCAACCATCTCCCTTTACACCTCCCAAAAGTACCTGCAGACCTTGTTCTACCTCCCCTACCCTCCTTTTCCCTTTCCTCCCTCTCCTCCTCCTTTCTCCTCCTTCCACTACTTTCAGCCACCACACTCGTCGCCGAGCGCCACCACCTTTGGCCGCACCACCACCCTCATTCCAACCCTCTCAACTTGGGCAACCTCAATCACCCCAACTTCCACCCTTATTATCCCTATCCTATTCCCCGCACTCAATTATCTCTCTTTTCTCCCCTTTTTCCTGTCACCGCTAACGCCGCGTCGGTATCGTCAGTCACCACCAACCCTAGGCGGTACCCTTAACCCTCTCAACCGTTAAACCCTAATCAATTAAGCCTTATTCATTTTAATTGTATTATATTAGTATTATTATTATTATTATTATTATTATTTTATTATTATCATTATTAGTATTACTGCCTACTATTATTATTGTTATTATTATCACTATACATAGGGCTGAGACCTTATTTTATGATTATTTCGATTATTATTATTAGGTATTATTATTGTTATTATTATCATTATTATTTATTATTATTATTATTAGTAGTAGTAGTATTTCAATGCAGGGATGAAACCCTACTTCACATTATTTTCAATTAATGCTGTTATTATTATTATCTTTTATTATTACGTATTATTATTACTATTATTGTAGTAGTAGTTGTTGTTGTTATTTGTAGTAGTAGTATTTCTATTATTATTTCAATAAAGGGTCGAAGCCCTATTTCATATTATTTTGAATTATACCATTATTATTATTATTATTATTATTATCATCATCATCATCATCATCATTATTATCATTATTATTATCATTATTATTATTAGGGTAAAATCTTAAAACCTTATATTATCATCTTTTCTAATATTACTATTATTACTATTATCCTTAGCAATATTGGTATTTTGTTAGTGTTATTATTACTATATTATTATTTTATCTATAACCTTAATCTTAGAATAAATTAGGAAATAATAGTATTTTTGGTGAGAGGGTACCTAATCCTTAGTTTTTCCCTCTTATCGGTGAATCCAGTCAAAACCCTAATGAGGCGTAGGAGCGTGCTCCAAGACCGGTGTCGTGCTAGGTAAGGGTGTAGCTAAGGCCTTCTGTGTGGTATGTGTCTTATATGCCTTGTATTCCATGTATCATAATATGTTATGTATCTTATGCTTATCATTAAAATAATAGGGTTTTGCATAGGAGAATCTAGAGTTTTGCATTGAAGAATCTAGGGTTTGCGTGGGAGAATCTAGGGTTTCACATGGAAGAATATAGGGTTTGTGTGGGAGTTTTAGGGTTTTACATGAAAACTTCGAGGGTTTGCATGGGTATAAAGTCTATATAGGGGTGAATTTTACGTATAGAAAGTTGATTTGGGGTGTAAGGAAGGCAATGAAAGAGTTGTTTGGGTGATTAGAGGTATTGGGAGAAAAATAGTACGTGGGACAATATAAGGATGTACAGAGGACCAAGCTAGGGTTTGGGAGGAAACCCTAATTTGAGGAGGTAGTAAAAAGGAAAAATAAATGAGGGGAGTGGAGTATGAGATGAGGATGGAAGATTATCATGTGAGGAATGAGCACGGCCAGCATGGGAAAATAAGAGTGGAAGGTGAGAAATGGAGGGGTGACATGTGGGAATGAGGATGCTAGGGTCTGGCATGGCTGGCTAGGGTTTGGTATAGTTACCTAGGGTTCCTTGGTCATATGTGTATTTGGGAGAGTAAAGTGAGATGATGAGGGTTGATTCTAAGAGGTGTGATGTGTGGGATGTTAAAACAATATGTGTTATGTGAGGCAGAGGAGGATGGCCCACATGGGCCCAAATTAGGGTTTCTGGAGAAAACCCTAAGGTGAGGCGGTGAGTGGACTTGGAGGTGTAAGATAGCGGGCCTTAATCCATACACTTAGGAGTTGGGCCTCTAGTATGAGTTAGGGAAAGAAGGAAAGGATGATGGGGTATATTAGGAGGGGCAGAGTCTTAAGATATGGGATAGACCCTATTGGAAGGATAAGCGTAGATTGAGTTAGTCATGCATGTATAGGGTGAAGACTTGTCGAATAAGATACGGTAAGAAACTAATCATTTAAAGAGGAAGACTGTTGAGTCGAGCCCAGACCAGTCCACCAGCAAATAATAGTAGTCAGGCTCATTATGCATGTATGTTCCCGGTCCACCAGCTATAATAGTGGAGGATTCCATGCTCTACAAACCAAACATAATTATAATAAGACCTGGGAAGACACTAAGTACGTATAGTGAAACATCATGAGAGTCGGGACTAGACTGGTCCACCGGTGAATAATAGTGGATGGGAGCATCTTGCCCTGGAGACCAATCCACCGGCAATAACAGTGATCAGAAGCTTTATACTCTGTATGTTTTCGGTCCATCGGCTATAATAGTGGAGTTTCTGTACTCGCATGGATTTGATGAAAAGCATGATGTGGAACAAGTATCGATCAGAGATTAAATAATTAATCTAATTGGACTATAGCTTGGCCTTTATTTATCTGAAGTGATTGTATGCTGTTATATTATCATGCTTGAATTGTGTGCTTTTGGGTGTTGGCCTTAGTGCACGGTTACCTTACTCAGTACGTAGCATATTGACCACCCGTTTCATGGGTGTTGCTCATTCCCACGAGCAGAAGGGCCCTCTAACTTTGTGCAGGTTGGTGATTATGTTTTTAGTGTCTTCGATGCTTATGAGGCATCAAGTGGGACTGAGAGTTGAGCATGGACTTGGCTTAGAGATCGAGTGTGGTGTGGCAAGATTTCCCTTTTATGATTTTCTATTTTTGTATTGAGTATCCTAGACTTAATTTTTATCGGTTGTAAACTTTATTTCCTTTTTAGGAACTTTGATTGTGCACTCTGATTTTTATATTTTAATTGTTTAATGTTTATTTGAAGTCTTGCTTGGGATTGATTTATGATGATTTTAAAATCTCTTTTAGCTTTGTGGTTAGTACGGGAATGGTCGTGGACTGGGCTCGTACTAATCACAGCGATAATATTCCTAAAATTCAGATGTTTTAATTTAATTGCTTTCATTTAAAAAAAAATGAATTTTGGGGTGCTACACTATATGTTTCTATCCACTGGCTATAATAGTGGGGTTCCCGCACTCGCATGGAATGATAATAAGCATGGTGTGAATTGAGCATTGATCAGAGATTAAATAATCAGTTTATCTAGATTACAGCCCGACCTTTGCTTATTTGAAATTATTATATGTTGTTATGTTATCATACTCGTGTTATATGCTTTGGTGTGTTGACCTTAGTGCACGATTACCTTACTCAGTACGTAGTGTACTGACTACCCTTTCTATGGGTGCTACTCATTTCTATGAGCAAAAGGCCCATCTGACTTTGTGTAAGTTGGTGATACCTTTTTTGATGCCTTCGATGTTCACGAAGTATCAAGCGAGGCTGAGTATTGAGCATGGGCTTGGCACAAAGATCAAGAAAGGCATGGCCAGGCTTTCTTCTTTATGATTTTCTATTTTGTATTGGATTTTCTAGAACTAAACCTTTATCGCTCTGTAGTTCTTTTTCCTATTAAGAAACTTTGACTATGTACTCTGGATTATGACTCTTTTTCATGCACTATGATTTCTATCTTATAATTGTTTAATGCTTATTTGAAGTCTTGCTTGGGTTTGATTTATGATGGTTATTAAATTTCTTTTAGCCTTGTGGTTAGTACGGAAACAACCGTGGGTCAGCCTGTACTAATCATGGTGGTAACATTCCTAAAATTCACAAGTTTTAATTTAATTGCTTTCGCTAAATCTTAATTTAAACAAAAATTTTTAATAGTAAATTTTTGGGTGTTACAGCTGAACCCATATGGATTATATCATTTGTACTAGTCCAGTTATTATAATAGCGGTCAGGAGCATTTTTCCCTAGAGGTTGTATATGTGTATTGATCCATCGGTTATAATAGTCGCTAGGTGTTGTTGTCCTGGAGTGCATTCCGATCCACCGACTACAATAGTGGTGGATCTCGAGCTCAGTAAACCAAACCATAGACATTAAAAAGCCATGGGAAATATATTAATCACTTATAGTGGAACACCATGTGAATCGGGCCCAGACCAATCCACCAACAAGAATAGTGGCCAAGAACCTTCTGTCCTGGAAACCGATCCACCGACAAATAATAGTGGCCAGGTGCATTCTGCCCTGAAGTATATTTTTGATCCACCGCTATAATAATGGGGTTCCCGTACTCATATGGGCAAAATTCAAGAGATGATGTTGAATAATGTCTAATTAATGGCTCAATACCAGATAATGTTGATTTCACCATTATGATCTATTGATATAGTATAAGTGTGACTTTGGTGCCCGTGTCTCGTGATAAGTGTTGGAAATGCTAAGTAAATGGGTTTGTGATATATGATCCTTTTGGTATGAGTCTATCCTATGTTTGTTACATTTATTCTATGCCTTGTGTACGTATTGCTCTTATATACGTATAATGTGTTGCATGCAGGCCCTACCTTTTAGTCGATTATAAAAGGTTACTCAGTACCATAGTATTGAAGGGTTCTGTTTCTGTTTGTGGACCCATGCCTATTTAATGGGCATTGTCCCTTGCAAGTTAGCCATAGGATCTATTCAAGCAAAGCTTTTCAGGGTTTCTCTTTTAACCTTATTGTTTCTTTGTTAAACGATTTTACTCTTGTAACCACTAATAATGAGTTTTATCTTTTATAACATCTTTAACGCGCTACTCTGATTGAAATGAAAGTTTGAATTTGTGTAAATTGTGTTATATTCCTTTTAAGCCTTAGCACTTGGTACTGGAACGGTAGAAATAAATCAATATGGTACTAAGTGTGGCAGTAACTGTAATACCCCAAAACCTTAATTTAGGAATTTATAATAAAATAAGAGTTAATATGTGAGATTAATTAAATATAACATTTTTAATAAAATAAAAAGAAGAGGGAAATAATATAGGCTTAAATTAGGGAAGATTAAGGTAATTTGTTAACTAACATGGAATTTAGGAAGAATTACCCAATTTTTCTAAATTAATATAAAAAGAAATTTAATTATTTATTTTTACTAATTTTATTATTTTTAAAAAATTCAAAAACACAAAAGACCCTAAATACCCCAGCCACCTTATTTTCCTTTTTATTTTTTTTCCTTTCCCCCCTCTTTTCTTCCTTTTCCTTTTTTTTCCTTTATTACTTTTCTTCTTTTCTTTTCTTCCCTAGCTGCCACCGTGTAATGCCATTGTCCAACCCACCGCTTAGCCCCTTCCTTACATCACCCTCCTCCAAATGAAACCACTTCCCACCCCTAACTCCTACACAACTCACCCTAACCATGTAAAGTGGGTAGCTCTTTGCACCCCATTGTCTCCCCTCTCACCGTCGTGCTCCACCTTCTTCGCCACAATCACCACCCCTACCTCCCTCTAAACCTAGTAGACCATCATCTATCTTTCCTTACCTTTCCTTTCCCCTTTCTCCCTCTCCTTCCTCATCCCTCCTTCTCCACCACCCTCGGCCACCACATCCACCACTACAACCCTCCTAGTCCAGGGAGTCAACTACCTCACAACCGCCACCTCCCTCTCCCTCTTCCAACCCCAAAGCCCAACTTTTCCAAACAACCACCACGTCCACCGCTGTGCGCTGCCTCCACTTCTGATTGTGCTCTAACCCTTGCTATCACTTAAGTATAGATTATCTTTGTATAATTGTTATTTTAGCCTTATTATCATTATCATCATCGTCATCACTGTTGTTGTTGTTGTTATTATTATTATTATTATTATTATTATTCCACTATTATGATGATTATCATCATTACTACTACTAACCCTATTATGGTTAATACTACCACTAATATTATTGTTAGCCAATTTAATAATAATAACCTTATTAATATTGCTAAGATTATTATTATTATTATCACTAATGTTAGTTTCTTACTGAATATCAATTAGTGGGTAATGAAAGGAATCAGAGGGAAGTTAATCCTAATGTTTCCCTCTTATAGGTGAACCAAGTCTGTCCCCTAAGGAGGTGTAGGAGTCGTGCTCCAAGCCCAGTGTCATTTTAGGTAAGGATGTGGTTAAGGCCCAATATATGTATTATGTGTTTATGTGTGTGGTTATGTGTATGCATCTTGTGTAGTTATCAACTATTCACTTGTAGCGTAACTTACTAATCATTGAGCTAAGGTAAGTTATGTATGTTTTTTGGCATGTGTAATATTGTAATGTAACTTGTACTTGTGTTGTGCTTACGTATTGTTGCCCTATATGACATGCATGCTTGGAGTCCCTAAATAGTAAGATGAAGTTGTGGGAAAAAAGAAAGAAGTAAAGCGAGTGGAATGGTAAGAGGGAAGTGAGAAAGGCTTAAGTATCTCATGACTTATGGGTGGACAAATTAAATGATAATATGAATAAAGTAAGAGGATGAAATAAATCATGCATGGAGAATGTAAGGCTTGCATGGGGTGGTTAATCTTTGCATGAGAATGACTTTTACGTTGTAAAAGTTGATAAGGGGAACTTATCTCACCATATCATGGAGAAGGAGAGGGAAGAAGAAAGGAGAGAAGAAAAAAATAAAGGAAGAAAAAGGAAAAAAAGGGAAAAATAATTTTTTTGGGTGTGGAATTTATATTAGATTTTTAGAGTAAAATTTTTAGATTAGTAATAATAAATAAATAAATAAAATTAATATAATTTACTTATAATTGATTTAGGATAAAATAAAATTTAGAAATTAGGTTAAATAAATTTTAGGATTTCAAAATTTTAGGGTATTATAATTTTTCTCACTAGAATCTCTTTTTGTAGAGTTAGCAAGATATCCTTGAACTTTCGCATGCATTACATTCCTATGTGTCCTAAGAAAAAATAAAGATGGCATTTTAGTTAAAGTATATATTTGCTTGCTTTGGATTAACACTAGCAACCACTTTACACCTTTTGTAATACCTCAAAATTTTAAAAACCGATAATTTAATAAATAGTTTTTATTTAAGATAAATTAGCTTATTTATTTAATTTAATTATTTTATAGATTTTTAAGTATATAAAATTTGATATGAATATTTAATAAATTAAAATCAATATTTTATTATACTCATTTTATTTAAATAATTTTCCAAACCAAAATATATTAAACTATAATAAATTAGATTATTAAATTAATTTATCTATCAAAAATATTAAATTATAGTATTTAAAAAATTATCTTATTTTATTTTCTCCCCATTTTTGTTTTTCCTTTTTCTTCTTTTCCTTTCTTTTTCCTTTTCTTCTTTTTCTCTTCTCCGGGTCGTTTGGCCTGCTCACCCCCTCGCGCTTTGGGCTGCTGGTTGTTTCTTCCCTTTCCTCCTCCCTCTCTCGCACGACGTCTCCTAGCCCATCCCTCCTTTATTTTCTTTCTTTCCTTATCCCTTGTCCGGGCCGGCTCGCTCTTCTTCCTTCTCTCTCGCTCGGCTAGCCTACTATTTTCTTTCCTTCTTCTTCTCTTATCCTCAATGCTGACCACCCCTCCATGTCTGCCCCTCCTACATCGCCGCTTGCCACCACTTGCCTCCCTACAACTCTGCTCTCTCTCCCTTTATCCTTTTCTTCCCATTTCTAGACCAAACATGCCCTACACCCCCAGTCCCACATGCCTTCCTTTCCTATTCTTTCCCTTCCCTCTCTCTACATCCCGATACCCACCTGCCACCTACAACCTACCCTGACCAGCCACACTTACCTCCCCTCTTCCCCCTCTCCTTTTTCTTCTCCTCACCTACTTCACTCTTGCCCCATTCGACCTTTCTTTCTCCATCTCCTTATTCCTTCTCCTCCCTTTCTTCTCCTTTCATTCCTTTCCCATATTTTGCTTTGCCACCCCCATTCTGCCACTGCCACCACCCTACCAACCGCCTACACTGCCTTCAGTGAAATACCCCAAAACTCTAATTTAAGAAATTATGGCAAAATAAGGATTTATTAGGAAAATTGATTAAATAAATTATTTTATTAAAATAAGAGAAAGTAATTATGGCAAAATCAAGAGGAAAATAATAAATAATTTAATTAGAAAAAATTATGGTATTTTGCTAATTAAAATGGAATTAAGGAAAAAACTTTCAAAATTCCTAAATTAATCTAAAAAAGGAATTTATTTATTTTATTAAAATATTATTATTTTAAACACCCCAAAATACCAAAATGTTCTAAATACCCCCAACTCATCTATTTTTCCCTTTCCCCTTTTTTCTTTTTCCCTTCTTTTTCTTTTTTCTTTCCTTCCTCTCCTTTCTTCTTTTATTTTGTCATCTTCTTCCCCGATTTGGGCCAGCCCTTGTGGCCCAAAGCCCTCCCCTTCTCTTTCCTTAATCGCGGCCTAGCCCACACCCCCTTTCCTTCCTTTTCCCCGCCTATCACCAGTTGCCCAGTCCGCCCTCCTTTTTCTTTCTCTCTTTTTTCTTGGGTCGGCCGGTCCGCCCCCTTTCTTCTTCCTTCCTCCCCCAACCCCTCAACTTCCCCTCTTCCCCGTGCAGGAATGCGACCTCTGCAATGCCGCACGCCATCCTACCACCTCCTCTCTCTTCCTCATCAATCCCTCTCCCTTCTCCACACAATCACTCTCTTTCTCTCTCCTCATGCATGCCCATCTCCCCTTTCCTTTCTCCCTTCCCGAGTTTACAGGTCCTATAATTTTGTAGGCCTGTACAGGTTGAGCATTGCCGATCGGCGACTTGCATGCATGCCATCCTCTTCCTTTCTTCCCCTTCTGTTGTTTTCCACCTTCATTGGCCTATAAATACCCCTCAACTGCCTCCCATTCGACCTTTTCCCCCTGCCCAGAATTTCCTCCCCTTTTTGTGCGTCGTTGCCTATTTAGCCAACCACCCTATTGTTGTCACCCAGCACCGCTACTCGAACCACCTCCCAAAACACTCCCTACACCACCCTCTACCGAACTACACTACCCACCACCCTCGATTCTCCCTACACGAGCCGCCTTGATCGTGCAAAGTTAGCTCCTCAATCAACCCTTCCTCATCCACCCTTGCCCTTCGTGCTGCTGTTTGTCGTGGTTCCCGCCGCAACCACCACTCCCTCTACACCCCAAAACCACCAGCAGAACCTTCTCTACCTCCCCCTACCTTTTCTTTTCCCCCGTCTCCCTCTCCTTCTCCTTTCCTCCCTCTCCACCACCTTCAGCCACCACACCCATCACCGCCTACGCTGCCTATTTGGTTGTGCCACCACCACCATTCCAACCCTCTCAACCTGGGGCATCTTCCACCACCTCACTCACCCTCTCAATCCCCCTCTCCTATCCTAACCAATCACCTTTCCACCTCCTCTTCTCCCTCCGCCGGTGCCGTCTAGTCACCACCATCCCTAGGTGGTACCCTAACCCCCTCAATCCTTAAACCCTATTTATACAAATATTATCCTTTTTATTTATATTATTTTTATTTTTATTGTTATTATTATGTTATCATTATTATTATTATTTACAGCCTCAGAATATTAATTCTATTATTATTGTGAAGGGTTGAAACTCTATTTTTATTATTATTTCGATTATCATTATTATTATTATTATTGCTAACTTTGGCATATCATCACTTTTGTTGCTATTATAAATATTCAAACCTTATTATTATTATTTACCATTCAACTATTATTATTATTAGTATTATTATTAACACTTTTATTATTATTGTTACTATAGTTATTACTACTACTACTACTATTACTATCATTATTAATATCACTATCACTATTTTTATACTTGGACATATTATCACTAAAGTTACCAATATTATGATTATTAGGATATTTGCTTGTCTTATTCTTAATATTATAACTATTATTAATATCACTACTACTACTATTATTATTATTATTACTTTGCCTTTACTATTATTATTATTATTATTATTATTGCTGCTATTATTATTATTATTGACTATACCCCTAATATTACTCTCGCTACTAGTATTATCATTATTAGTAGTATCATTTTTGTCACTACTTTAGTATTACTAATATCATTATTATTTCTTATAAGATTTGGGTTGTTATTAGTATTATCACTACAACTATTATTATTATTATTATTATTATTATTATTATTATTATTATTATTAAGCTATTACCTTTAATAATATAAATATTGCTATAAGTACTTTAACATGAACCTATGTACCTCCTAAAAATTATTTTTACTAGTAATAACAAGGTTAGCTACCTTAAGAATAATAACCCTACTTTTACTTATAAAACTACTATTAATATTAGTAACCCTAATATTAGGCTATGATAAGGGTAAGGTAGGAAATAATGGTAATTTTGGTAAGAGGGAAATTAACCGTTGGGTTTTCCCTCTTATAGGTGAACCAAGTCAGAATCCTAAGGAGGCATAGGAGTGTACTCCAAGACCGGTGTTGTGTTAGGTAATGATATATCTAAGGCCCTCTATGTGTTTGTTATGTGCCTTGTATGCCACGTGCTATGTTATGTTGTGTATCTTATGATTATTATAACTGTTTTACATGTAGCATAGCTTTGAGTTGAGGTATGCTTATGTGGTTTCCTTATGGCATGTGTATTATATATATGGGTGTGTGTGTTGTGTTTATGATGTTGTATGATGTGACCCTCTAGAATATGGATGCTAGGATGTTTAATATATTGATATGGGGTGAAAGGATGAAAAAGGAAAAAAGGGGGAAGTGAGTTGACAAAGGGGATATGGGATTGACCTAACTATCTCATGATCCATGAGTGGGCAAATAAAAGGGAATTATGAATAAAGTAAAAGACTGGGGTGAACTTTGCATAGAGATCCTTAGGGTTTTCATGGGATTTTCTAGGGTTTACATGGAATAAAAGGAGTTATATGAATGAAAGGAGTTGCATGGGAATTTATAGGGCTTGCATGGTATGAAAGGAATTGTATGGGAATTTCTAGGATTTGTATGGAATAAAAGAATTGTATGGGAATTTCTAAGGTTTGCATGGAATGAAAGGAGTTGTATGGGAATTTCTAGAGTTTTCATAGAATGAAATGAGTTGCATGGAAATTTCTAGGGTTTGCATGGGAATTTATAAGGTTTACATGGTATAAAAGGAGTTGTTGTAACACCCCCAAAATTCATTACTAAAAAATTTCATTTTATTAAAATAATTAGCGGAAGCGGAATAATAAAACTATGAATTTTGGGGATATTACCGCCACACTTAGTACCATACTGGTTCACTCCTACCGTTCCAGTACCAAGTGTTAAAGCTAAAATAGAAAAATACAGCTTACGAGAAACTCAAACCATAATTAAATCAGAGTAGTGTAGTAAACCATTTATAAGAATAAAATCCACCAATGGTGGCTAGAAAACAACGATTACATTGAAACTAAGAATTTAAAAGGGAAAGAGTACAACCCTAGGACTTTTCGGATAGTTCCTTACGCTCTTTTCTAGGAGCCCACTTGAATAGCACCTGAAAATGACCTACAGGGGGCACTACCCATTGAATAGGCAAGGGCCCCATGAATGGAGCCCTTCAATACTATGGTACTGAGTAATCCTTTAAAACACACTTAAAAACAGTTCCACATTGCAACACATGATACATACATAATGAAAGTTGTATACATAATATTCACATTCATACATTCACATAATTATCAAGTCAATCAGATATTAATAGGTTATAATGAACAATCGATACTTCTGGGACTTAAACCATTAGTCCATCATTAATCAATTATCTCGGATTATAAATATCCAGGTGAGTGACGGAACCCCACTGTTATAGCCGGTGGACCGGAATACATACAAGGTAGAACACTCCTGGCCACTATTATTATCGGTAGATCGGTCTCCAGGGTAGAATGCTCCTGACCACTATTATTCGCCGGTAGACCGGTCTGGTCCCGTCTCACATAGTGTTCCACTATAAGTGATTAGTATTTTCCATGATTTTTACACAACTAAATCAAATTTATTGAGCTCAGGACCCCCACTATTATAGTCAGTGGATCGGAATACAAATATACATCATCCAGGGCAACACACACCCTTGCCACTATTATATCCGGTGGATCGGTACTCATAAACATCATCCGGGGCAAAACGCTCCTGAGCCACTATTATATTTGGTTCATTGGTACTCATAATGTAATTCAACTGGGCCTAACTCATTAGTCTTTCATTTTCACGCTTAGTGTTTTCCCTTTTTAATCAGCACAACAATTCCATTTATTTTCTTTGATAGAGAGATCAAGATCCTGGGACACAAAGGTACACCGGTCGCACTAGTGCATAAAAGCTATCCAGTACCCTTCAACCATCAACCCAGGGATGCAAAGGTACCCTGGTCGTACTGGAGCATAAACCTAACTCAGTACCCTACCGACAAGGATACCTAATCCATAAGTATGCATACCCCTTAAATATGTCCATAGATGTAGATAAAGTAAGATATAAGACCTGGTTGGGGCACAAAGGCACACCAGCAAATACTAGAATAACTGTGGGCTAAACCACGTCTTTAGGGTAGCGACCCCTAAATTGTAATCCCCTGAAATTTTAAAAATATGGAATTTAATAAATAGCTTTTATTTAGTATAAATTAGCTTTTAAAATTATATAGTTTAATTATTTTATGGATTTTTGAGTATATAAATTTATATAGGAATATTTAATAAATTAAAATAAATATTTTATTATTTTATCATACTCATTTTATTTAAATAATTTTCCAAACCAATGTTTTACTAAAATTATCCTTTTTAAATCGATATATTAAATTAAATTATTAAATAAATTTATTTCCCACAAATATTACATTCTATTATTTTATAAATTTAATTATTTTAATTTTTCCTATTTTCCTTTTCCTTTTCCTTTTTCCTCTTTTTTTCTTTTCTTTCTCCTTTTTCTCCTTCTTCCTCCTTTCTTCCTTTTTTTCTTTTTCCCTCCTCTTCGGGCCGCTTGGCCTGCCTGCTCACCCCTTCCCCTTGTGCCTGGGCTGCTGGCCCATCTTCCCCTCCCCTTCCTTCCTTCCTCTCCCATGCGGGCCGCCTTCTCTCCCTTCCTCCCCCGCACATGCTGACCTAGCCCAGGTCCCCCTCTTTTCTTTCCTTCCTTTCTCCCTCTAGATCAGGCCGGCTCACGCCTTTTCCTTTCCTTCGCCGGCTTGCACCTCCCCCCTTCTTTCTTTCTTCTCCTTCCTTATTCTACACCTCGACCTAGCACCCCCAACTTGTCCCCGTTGCCATTTCTGCCACCCCGAACGCCATGCCCAGCCACCGTAGCCTGCAACCACTGCCCCCACCTGCCTCTCTCTCTCTCTCCCCTGCCTTTTTTTTCCACCATTTTAGAACCGGCCAGCCATACACCCCATTCCACATGGCCACCCTTTCCTCTTCTTCCCTTCCCTATCCCTGCCACCCTACCACCTTCCCTGCCACCCTACATGCTGCCATCGGCCAGCCAGCTGCCTTCCTATTCTCCCTCTCCTTTTTCTTCACCTCTCCAGCCTCTCCCTGCCCCATTTCTTCGAGCCTTTCCCCTTCCCTGACCTCCCTCTTCTCCCTTTCTTCTCCTTCATTTTTCCTCCCTATTTTGGCTACGCCGCACCAACCCTATGCATTACTGCCTGACACCCTCTACCTCAGCCTTGCACCACCATAATACCCCCTCGAGCCCCTGCAGTCCCTTCTTCCTCCCCTCTTCCTTTTCCCCTTCTTTCTCCCCCTTATCGGCAACCTCCTTGCAACCCCTCCGTTTGCCGCCGTCCGGCCGCCTCTACAGCCACCCAAACCACCAATCCACTCCCCGTAACCTCCTCTACCACCCCACACCTCCTTTTGCTGAAAACAGCCCCCGAACTCCTTCATTTTCCTCCTCTCTTTTCTTTCCTTCTCAGCCCCGTCCACTCCTACAGCCCACTTCGCTGCCTCCGCCGCCTTTGGCCACCAACAACCTATCCCCTGCCGCCACCTATACCCCCTCTTCACTCCTGCACTTTTCCCTTGCCCTAAATCCTCCCCCATCTTCCTTCTTTCCTAGCCTAAAGACCCCAACCCGAAAATAGCCCATCATCCCTTTTCCTTCACCCCCTTCGAGCCTTCTTCTTTTTATTTTTGCATGCAGCTCATGCTGCATGAGTTGCTGTATTCTTGGTTTATTTTGGTTAATAATTTTAAGGTAAAATAATATTTAAGTTAAGTATTTCATTAATTAAGTTTTATAAAGCCTTATACTTTTGGTTTCCTTATTTCTAATGTGATAAATATTGGTATTATTTTTAGGTGCTGGTTTTACTAATTAAAGATTGAATCTTTGACCGGAATACCAGTAAGGTTCGATTTTTATGGGATCTAAGGTAATCGTTAAACCCCACTTAAACGCATGGATAAATGTATGTTAACATATAAGGATTTTTAATATGTTATTATGCTTGATATTTGTGGTTTAATATAATATATATATTTGCTTGTATTGTCTGATAAAAAGGAAAGTATGCTAGTTTATATACCATGTGTGGAAATATTACTCAAGGGAAAAGTTTGATTATTAATGAAAGCGTTAAGTACTTATCCATGTCATATTATGTTATTGTGACCATTTATGCATGAATAACATTATTGTGAGCCCTAGGGGTATTTTAGTAATAATTCTTGTGCAAGAATGTGGCCTAATATGTGTGGGTGCTAATAAGTAGTATATTAAAATATAAAAGTTGGTGGAGTTGGATATTGTGAGTGGGGTATTAATATTAATATTCATGTAGTGATGGTAACTTAATAAAAGTAGTAAAATAAAAGGGCAAGATGGTAAATTTGTAAGAAAATGGCAGTATGGAATTTTAGAGGAGAAGGGAAAAATGGTAAATTGTAAGTAAATGGGTATTATGGTAATTTTGGAAGTAAGGAGGAATAATGGTAATATTATAAGTAAAGGGGTATTATGGTAATTTTGGGAGTAAAAGGGTAAAGTGGTAATTTTGGGAGTGAAGGGGATAAGAATTGTAATTTTGTAAGAAAGGGGTTAAATGGTAATTTTAGATGTAAAAGGGTATTATGGAACTTGCAAGTAAAAGGGTATTATGGTGATTTGCAAGCAAAAGGGTAATATGGTAAATTTGGATGTAAGGGGTAATTGGTAATTTTTATAAATAAGAGGATATTATGGTAATTTTGGTAGTAAAGGGGTAAAAGGACAATTTGTAAGTAAAAGGATAAATTGGTAATTATAATTATGGAGAAGTGTAGATTGGTAATTATAATTATGGAGAAGGGTAAATGAATAATTATAAATATAGAGAAGGGTAAATTGGTAATTATAATTATGGAGAAGGGTAAATTAATAATTATAAATATGGAGAGGGGTAAATTGGTAATTATAATTATGGAGAAGTGTAAATTGGTAATTATAATTATGGAGACGGGTAAATTAATAATTATAAATATGGAGAAGGGTAAATTGGTAATTATAATTATGGAGAAGGGTAAATTGGTAATTGTAATAACGAAGAAGGGTAAGTTGGTATTTATAATAATGGAGAAGGGTAAAATGGTAATTATAATAATTGAGAGGGGTAAAAAGGGTAATTATGATAATAGAGAAGGATAATTTGATAATTTAACCAACAGAAAGGTACTTCGGTAATTATGATAATGGAGAAGGGCAAATTGGTAATTTAACCGACTAAAGGGTAAATTGGTAATTATTTAACCAACTAAATGGGCAAATTGGTAATCATGACAATGAAGAAGGGTAATTTGGTAATTTATCCAATTTAAGGGCAATTTAGTAATTATAACAAAAGAGAAGGGCAATTCGGTAATCTAACCAACCAAATGGTAAATATGATAAGTGTAACAATTATGAAAGGTGAATGGTGATCTAAAAAGCGTAGGAGATAACTTGGTAACCTAAACCGAGCAATGGGTAATTTGGTAAATATGCAACCTGAAGGGTAATATGGTAAATAGGCAAGTAAGGAAGGGATGACTTAATAACTATACAAGTAAGGGGTAAACTAGCGATTCGTATCTAATATGTTGATGGGACACTAGAGGTTCGTAATAAGACTCAAGTAACATTGAATAGTAAGGTAAGAGTATTTGACGATTAGTAAGTATCATGAGAACAAATCCTAATAAGAATTGGATGAGATCATGATGGCCTTAATGATTTTTCCGTGTTATCTTAGATAACCGTATGAATAAGAAATGACTAATGATATCAGAATGATTGAAGGTGAATAAGAATCTAATTGTTGTGCTTTTCATGATCACCTTAATTAAGACACTAATACTTAAAGTGAAAGACCTTGAGATCGGGAATGGTGGCTCTTTAGGGGTCGCTACCCTAAAGATGTGGTTTAGCCCACAATTATTCTGGTATTTGCTGGTGTGCCTTTGTGCCCCAACCAGGCCCTATATCTTACTCTATCTATCTCTACAAACCTATTTGGAGAGTATGCATACTTATGGATTAGGTGTCCTTGTCAGTAGAGTACTGAGTAGCTTTATGCACCAATACGACCACGGTACCTTTGTGTCCCTGGGTTGATGGTTGAAGGGTACTGAGTAGCTTGTATGCACCAGTATGACTGGTGTACCTTTGTGTCCCGGGTTCTTGATCTCCCGTCTGAGGCAAATAAATGGAATTGTTGTGCTGATTAAAGAAAGGAAAAACACTAATCATGAAAGTGAAAGATTAATGAGTCGAGCTCAGTTGAATTATGATATTGAGTACCGATCCACCGGTTATAATAGTGGCCTAGGAGTGTATTGCCCTGACAGATGATTATGAGTACCGATCCACCAGATATAATAGTGGGGGTCTCGAGCTCAATAAAACCAGTCATGGATGTGAATAAAGTTATGGAAAATACTAATCACTTATAGTGGAACACCATGTGAGTCGGGGCCAGATCGGTCCACCGGCGAATAATAGTGGCCAGGAGTATTTTGCCCTGCATGACCGGTCCACCGGCTATAATAGTGGGGTTCCTGAACTCACATGGATATAAAATTTGAGAGACGATTGAATAATGATGGACTAATAGCTTAAGGCCCGAACATATTGATTTTGCACTATGACATGACTTAAGGTTCGAAAGTATCGATTTTACATTATGACTTAATAATAATTGATGGTCTTGTTAAGTATGTGATTGTGGTGCATGTATTTCTTATTATATAATTATATAGCTTTGTTTCATGTGTTGCATTGCGGGCCTGCTTTTAAGTGTGCTTTAAAGGGTTATATAATTGCTAAGACATCCTTTCCTTACTTAACAAATTACCATATTACCCTCCTTGTTGCATAATTACCAAATTACCCCTTGCTCAATATAGGTTACCAAGTTATCTCTTATACTTATTAGGTCACTAACTACCTTTCGTAATTATTACACTTAACATATTTTCTATTTGGTTGGTTAGATTACCAATTTGCCCTTCTCCATTATTATAATTAACAAATTGCCCTTCTCCATTATTATAATTACCAAACTACCCTTCTCCGTTATCAAAATTACCAAATTATCCTTTAGTTGGTTAAATTACCAAATTTTCCTTCTCCATTATTATAATTACCAAACTACCCTTCTCCGTTATCAAAATTCCCAAATTACCCTTTAGTTGGTTAAATTACCGAATTACCCTTTTCTATTATTATAATTACCAAATTATCCTTCTCTATTATCATAATTACCAAATTACCTTTCTCCATTATCAAAATTACCAAATTACCCTTTGGTTGGTTAAATTACCAAATTGCCCTTCTCCATTATTATAATTACCAAACTACCCTTCTCCATATCAAAATTACCAATTTACCCTTTAGTTGATTAAATTACCAAATTACCCTTCTCCATTATTATAATTACCAAACTATCATTCTCCATTATCAAAATTACCGAATTATCCTTTAGTTGGTTAAATTACCAAATTACCCTTCTCTATTATCATAATTACCAAATTGCCCTCCTCCATTGTCAAAATTACCAAATTACCCTTTAGTTGGTTAAATTACCACATTGTCATTCTCTATTATCATAATTACCAAGCTACCCTTCTCCCTTATTATAATTACCATTTTACCCCTCGCTATTATTATAATTATCATTTTCCCCTTTTACTTACAATTTACCATTTTGCCTTTCTCCTCCAAAATTAACATAATACCCTTTTACTTACAAATTACCATTTTATCATTTTACTTACAAAATTACCATTTTACCCCTGCCTCCAAAGTTACCATTTTACCCTTTACTTACAAAATTACCATTTTACCATTTACCTCAAAAATTACCATTTTACCCCTTTACTTCCAAAATTACCATTTTACCCTTCACTTCCCAAAATTACCAATTTACCCTTTTCACTTACAAAGTACCATTTTGCTCCTTATTACCACTTTTATTAAATTATTATCACTACATGAAATATTAATATTAATACCCCATTCTAATCATCCAACTCCACCAACCATTATATTTCAACATAATACCTATTAACAGCTACACATATTAGGCCACACTTTTACCCAAGTCATATTACTAAAATGCCCTAGGCTTACAATAATATTAACCATGCATTAATGGTCACAACAACATAATATAGCATGGATAAGTACTTAACATATTTTTTAATAACAATTCTCCTTCCTTAAGCATTTCTTCCATACATGGCAAGCATGCTTCCCTTTTTATCAATCAACATAGGAAACTACATATATTATGTTAAACAACATATATCAAGCATAATAATAGATTAAAAAGTGTAATGTGCTAACATACGTTTATCCATGCGTTTAGGTGGGGTTTAATGATTACCTTAATTCCCGCAAAAATTGAACCTTATCGGTACCCTAGTTAAGTATTCAAGATTTGATTAGCAAAACCAATACCTAAAAATAATATCAATATTTATTATATTAGAAATAAGAAAACCAAAGCATAAGACTTTATAAAACTTAATTAATGAAATACTTAACTTAAAAGATTATTATACCTTAAAATTTATTAAACAAAACATACCAAGGTATGCAGCAACTCATACTACTTATACAACATGAGCTGCATGCAAAATAAGAGGGGTAAGGGGCTTGAAATGGCAGGAAAGGAAGGAGGAAGAGCCAATTTTAGGTCAGAGTTTTGGGGCTAGGAAAGAAGGTAGGTAGGGGAGGATTTAAGGCAAAGGAAGGATTCAGAGGTGGAGAGGGGGCGTTGGTGGTGCTTGAGGATAGGTTTCCGACGGCCAAAGGTGGCGGTGGCGGCGGCGGCGGCTGCAAAGGTGGATGAGGAGGTGGATGGGGCTGAGTAGGAAGGAAAGGGGGGGAATGAAGGGTTGCGGGTGTTTGTTTCAGCCAAAGGGGGTATGGGGGTGGTAGAGGAGTCTGCCAGGATTGGTTTGGTGGCTCAGGTGGCAGTAGAGGCGGCGAAACAGATGCGGAAGGAGGAGGTGCATGGTGGTTGCCGAGAAGGGAGGGAAAGAAGAGAAAAAGAAGATGGGAGGAAGAAGGGGGCTGCAGGGTGGCTCGAGGGGTGGTGTGGTGGTGCAAAGGTGAGGTAGAGGGTGGCAGGGGGTGGTGTAGGTGGCTGGTACGACGGTGGCAGCGGCGGAACGGGGCAGTGGAGCAAAAATAGGGAGAGAGATGGGAGGAGAAGAAAGAAAGAGAAAGAAGATCGGGGAAGGGGATGGAAGGCTAAAAAATGGTAGGACAAAGCAGGGAGGGAAGAAGAAAAAGAAGAGGGAGAGAAAGGGAGGGGATAGGGGGCTCGGTAGGGTGGCGGCAGGGTGGTAGGAGTATGGGAATGGTAGGGAGAGGGAAGGGAGAGGTAGGGTATGGGCGAGGAGAGAGAGAGGCGGTGGGGCCAAGATGGGGCAGGAAAAACTACGAGAGAGAGAGAGATAGGGAAAGTAGTAGGGGGAGGAGGGTTGCAGGTAGGGCGCCCGGAGATAATAGAGGTAGTCGGGTGAAGGGAAGTGGGAGTGGGCCGGCCCGGTCAGGGGAGAAAGGAAAGAAAAGAAAGAATGGAGGACGAACCAGGATCAAGCGGGGAAGGAAGAAAAGAAAAGGAGGGGGTCTGGGCCGAGGGAAAGAAAGGGGAATGAGGGGAGAAAGGGAGAGATGGGCCAGCGGCCTAACGCGCAAGGGGAGGGAGGCAAACCAAGGCCTGGCGGCCCGAAGAAAGAAAAAGGAAAAAGAAAGAAAGGAGAAAAAAGGAGAAAGAAAAGAAAAAAAAGGAAAAAGGAATGGGAAAATGGGAAAAATAAATTAATAAAATGTAATATTTTTGGGTAATAAATTTATTTAATAATTTAATTTAATATAATTAAATATATGGGTTTAAAAATTATAATTTAAGTAAAATATTGGTTTGAAATTTTATTTAAATAAAAAGAGTATGATAAAATAAGAAAATATTTATTTTAATTTATTAAATATTTATATCTAATTTTATATACTTAAAAATCCATAAAATAATTAATTTAAAAGCTAATTTATCCCAAATAAAAGTTATTTATTAAATTATAGACTTTTAAAATTTCAGGGGATTATAGTTGTATGAGAATTTTTAGGATTTGCATGGAATGAAAGAAGTGCATGGGACTTTCTAGGGGTTGCATGGAATGAAAGGAGTTACATGGGAACTTCTAAGGTTTGTATGGGATGGATGAAGTTTGCATGGGGATGATCTTTAAGTGAGAAAAGTTGTCTTGGGGTGTAAGTAAGGTAAGGGAAGAGTTGTTGGGGGTGATTGGAGACTTTTAGTGAAAATAGTGCGTGAGTTGGTATAATGGTGCATAGGAGACCTGGCTAGGATTTGTGAGGAAACCCTAATTGGAGGAGGTTTTGGAAATAAAAATAATTGAGGGTGAGTGGAGTATGGGATAGGAGTGGAAGAATATCATGTGTAGGGTGAGTATGGGTGTCATGGGAAAGAAAGGATGGCAGGTGAGTAATGGAGAGGTGATATATGGGAAAGAAAGGTGTTAGGGTTTGGAGTGACCAAATAGGGGTTCATGGTCAAATGTGTACTTGGGGAGTAAAGTGAAAAGGTTAGGGTTGAATATAAGTGAGATGATGTGTTAGGTGAAAAAGGGGCTTTGGTTGGGTGAGACAGAGGAAGGATGGGCCACATAGGTCCAGTTAGGGTTTTGTGGGAAAACCCTAGGGAAAGATAGTGAGTGGAATTGGATGGTATAAGGTGGTGGGCCTTGACCCACACACTTAGGAGTTGAGCCTCTAGTGTGAGTATATGGAAGAAAGAAAGGATGTCGAGATGTGTTAGGAGGCGCAGGAGTCCCAAGATATGGGATGAGCTCTGTTGGGAGAATAAGAGTAGACGGTTGGTAACATGCATGTATAGGGTGAAAGCTTGTCGAATAGGACATGAATAAGATATTAACCATTTAAAGAGAAATATTGTTGAGCTAGGCCTAGACTGGTCCACCGGCGAATAATAGTGGCCAGGAGCCCGGGTGCGCTGGAGACCGATCCACCGGCAATAATAGTGGTCAGGAGCATTCTTCACTGTATGTTTTCGGTCCACCGGCCATAATAGTGGGGGATTTCATTCTTAACAAACCGAATATAATTGCGATAAAGTATGGGAAAAACGTTATGTATTTACAGTGAAACACCATGACAGTCGGGGCCCGACTGACCCATGGGCAAATAATAGTAGCCAGGAGCACTTTGCATTAGAGACCAATCCAATAACAATAATAGTAGTCAGGAGCGTATGCCCTGTATGTTTCTAGCCCATCAGCTCTAATAGTGGGGTTCCTGCACTCGTATGGATTGATAATAAGTATGGTGTGAATTAAGTATTGATCAGAGATTTAAAGAATTAGTTGATCCGGACTATAGGTTGACCTTTATTATCTATATTGTTTGTATAGTGTTTATATGATCATGCCTGTGTTATATGCCTTTGTGTGTTGTCCTTATATGCATGGTTACCTTACTCAGTACATAGCGTACTGACCCCTCGCTTCATGGTTGCTGCTCATTCTCATGAGTAAACGACCATTCTAAATTTGTGCATATAGGAGATGTCATCTTTGATGCTTATGAGGCATCGGGCGGGGCTAAGAGTTGAGCTTTGACTTGGCCTTGGGACCGAAAGCGACTTGGTCGGATCTCCTTTTTTGGTTCACTTATCTTATATTAGTTTATTTCAGACTTGTTTTATCATATTGTACCTTTTACCCCTTTGGGGACTTTAATTATACACTCTTGGCTTGTAAACTCTTTTACGCGTACTCTGATTTATGTATTATGAACTTGTTAATGCTTTTGTGAATTCTTGTTTAAGTTTGACTAATGGTTTTTGGTAATTTCTCTTTAGCCTTGTGGTTAGTGCGAGACTAGCTGAGGGTCGGGCTTGTACTAATCACAGCGGTAATATTTCTGAAATTCACAGTTTTATTTTCCTTGCTTTCGCCATATCTTTTAAAATAAATGAAATTTTTCAATAGGAAATTTTAGGGGTGTTATATCCTACCACCCCTACTACCACCCTGAACCACCAAGCCACCCTCTTGTGCCCCTGCACCCCCTTCTTCCTCTTCTCTTCTTTTCTCTCTTCTCGGCCTCCACCCTGCTCCTCCTCCGTTTGCCGCCATTCCATCGCTGCTTCCGCCTCCCAAGCCACCAACCCACTCCTTGCAACCTCCCATGCCACCCCTTACCTCCTTTGGCTGAAACCCTGCCTTGCTGCCTCTCCTTTTCTGTAATCCCCCAAAATTTTAAAAGTCTATAGTTTACTAAATCACTTTATTTGGGATAACTTAGCTTTTAAACTTACTTAATTTAATTATTTTGAAGATTTTACCTTTTTAATTTATTTATCTTAACTATTTTGTAGATTTTTGTGTATATAAAATTAGATATGAACATTTAATAAATTAAAATAAATAAATTGTTATTTTATCATACCTATTCTATTTAAATAAATTTTCAAACCAATATTTTATAAAACTTTCCTTTTAAATCAATATATTAAAATATATTAAGTTGAATTATTAAAATTTGTTTATCTACCCCAAAAATTCTAATTTAGGAATTATGGCAAACAATGATTTACTTGAAAAATATAGAAAATAAATTATTTTATTAAATAAAGAGGAAATAATAAATAAATTCTTTATAAAATTTTGGACATTTTACTAATTAAAATGGAAGTTAAGGAAAATTTATCCAAAATAGCCCAATTAATCTAAAAATAAATTTAACTATTACACTTAAAATAATTATTATTAAAATTAAATATTTAACTTAAATATATAAGAAAAAATACCAAAATACCCAATCCACATATTTTCCCTTTTTTTCCTTTCTTTTCTTCCTTTTTCTTTCTCTTTTTCCTTTTTCTTTTCTCCCCCCCTTCGACCTGGGCCAACCTGTTGCGCGGCCCACCTTTCCCCGGCAGCCCAGGCCCGCACCGTTTCCCCCCTTCTTTCTTCTTTCCTTCCCCAGCCGGTCCGGTCCCCTTTTTCTTTTCTTCTTTTTCTCCCTGAGTCGTCTGGTCCCGAGCCTTTTTTCTTCCCCGAGGCATGGCGGCGACCGAGGAGCTACAACCCAGCACTCCGCAGGCCACCATCGCTGCCACCGTCCTCTCCCTCCCTCTCCCGTCGCTTTCTTTCACACTTTCAGCCCCAACCGACCCTTTTCCCCTCTCCCGAGCACCTGCCCCTTTCCTTTTCCTTCTTCCCTCGAGCTTGTCGCCCCTGCCATGGCAGTGCCGCCTCGACTGCCACCACCGGCGGCATGCCTGGAACCTGCCACCGCTTGTCTTCTTCCCCTTGTCCTTACCCAGCCAATCGACCTATATATATACCCCATAGCCTACCTTAATTCGAAATTTTAGACCTCAAAACCCTAGAGTTAGCCATCCTCGCCGCTGCCGTGTTAGACGAGCCTTCTGCCGCCGTCGCCTATTGCCGACGGTCAAAACACCCCCAGAACCGACCCTTACACCACCCTCTACTTAACTAGACCCTCCTTGCTCCTTGATTTGCCCTGCACGAGCCACCCCGGCTGTGCAAAACCGCCAACCCAATTAACACACTTCCAGCCCCTACCGTCCTTCGCACGGCCTCCTGCCACCGATTCCGCCACCACCAGCGCTACCTCTACCCTCCAAAACAACCAGGGGAGCCTCATCTACCTCCCCACACCTCCCTTTCTTCCTCCTCCCTTCCTTATCCTCTTCCCTCCTTTCTTCTTCTTCTACCACCTCAAACCTCCACAACAGCCACCGCCGCCGCCTCCACCGTGCGCTGTCGTCGGTGCCACCACTGCCTTAGGTGGTCCTCCAACTTTCCCCAAACCTTAAACTCATTTTGTACAAATATTAATTTTTTAATAATATTAATGGTATTATCTATATTATTATTATTATTATGATTACCATTATTATTGTTATGATTATCCTTATTGTTACTATTATTATTATTATTATTATTATTATTATTATTATTATTATTATTATTATTATTATATTTATTATCTTATTAACATTATTAATATTAACTTTACCCATTATCACTTTCATTATTAATATAGATACTTGGACCCTTATATTACTATTATCATTTTGATTACTATATTATGGTTATTATCATTATTATTACTATGCTTAACGTTATTATTATTATCATTATTATTTTTATTATTATTACTATTATTATTATCATTATTATTACTATTAGTATTATTGTTGTTGTGGTTATTGTTGGCATTGTTAATAATATTACCATTATTTCTATTATTATTAATGTTATTGAAACCAAAATTAGCATGTTTCCCTTTGGTCACTATAGAAGAAGAATACCCAACCTTAGTATTATTACGATTATTATTATTCAAACCTTGCTAATACTGTTCCTAATGCCCTTGTTACTAACATTATTACTTTGGTATCATTGTTAGCTATTACTAGTATTATTGTTATTATTTTGCTAATATTATTATAATAAAAACATTCGAACCCTTATATTATTATTATCCCAAATACAACTAATATCATTATTATCTTTAATAATATTAGCGCCTTGTTAGTAATAGTATTATTATAATATTATCTTATCCTAGAACCATTATTAGCCTTAACCTTAAAAATGATAGGGATTCTATTTCTAAGATCATGGGTATTACTACTACTATTATTATTATCACTATTTTATTTTAACAGGTATTAGTACTATCATTAGAAGGAATAAATCTATTAGGTTGATAATATAAATATAGTTATGAATAATAACATAAGTACATTTTAACTAGTAATAACTAGTAGGCTAGCTTGATGGAAAGAAAACCCTAGTTTTCACTTATAAAACTCCGCGTAATAATAAAAACCTAATCTTAGACTAAAATAAGAAATAATAGTATTTTCGGGTAGAAGGGAACTAACCATTAGTCTTATCCTCCTATAGGTGAATCGAGCCAAAGTCCCAAAGAGTCGTAGGAGCGTGCTCCAAGCCCCGCGTCGCTTTAGGTAAGGACGTAACTAAGGCCTTTTGTGTTTCTATATGTATTATGTGCTTCGCATGCTACGTACCCTAAGTTTATCATTATTAATTATGTC
Source organism: Tamarix austromongolica (assembly GCA_039764185.1). Lineage (NCBI taxonomy): Eukaryota > Viridiplantae > Streptophyta > Magnoliopsida > Caryophyllales > Tamaricaceae > Tamarix > Tamarix austromongolica. Next base: position 106,771,457 of record CM077817.1, read on the forward strand.
GTGTGTGGCATGACATGGAGTTGAAGTATGTGTGATGTGTTTGCATGGCATATGTATTATGTATATGTGATGATATGTGTCGTGATCCTGTAAGACGTGCATGTGAGGGGGTTGATGTGTTTTGTGTGGGAGAAAGGATTAAAAAAGGAGGATGGGGAAAGAGATTGACCAAGGGAGGTGAGTTGACCTAATTATTTTAATGATTCATGAGTGGAAGAATAAAATGGAGAATTCTAGGGTTCGTGTGGGAGAATCTGATTTATAATTTTTATGGTTTTGTGTGGGAGAGTTTAATTTATGGTTTTGTATGAGAGAATCTAATTTATGGGTTGGATGGTTTTTTATGGGAGAATGTAATATACGATGTTACATGGGATAATCTAATTTATGGTTTATATGGGATATTCTAGGTTATGATTTTATGTGGAAGAATCTATCTCATGATCTTGTATGGAAGAATCTAATTTGTGGTTATGAATGGGGGAATCTAATCAATTGTATTATATGGACAAATCTTTGGGTTTTATATGGTTTGAATCTAGGGTTTGGTATGGATGGATCTTTGGTTTTGTGTGGACTGAATTTAGGGTTTTGTATGGCGAAGTCTAGGGTTTGCATGGTGGTATTATGGTTTGTGTGGTGGTATTAATGGTTGTATGGTGGTATTAGGGTTTGCATGGTGGAGTTAGGGTTTTGCATGGGAGTTAATGATTGTATGGGAATTAGGGTTTATGTGAAAAGTTCGAGAGGTTGCATAGGATATATAAAGTTTGCATGGGAGCAAAATTTACGTATGAAAGGTTGATTTGGGAGGCAAGGAAGGTAATGTAAGTATTATTTGGGTGTTTGAACGGTTTTGGACAGAAAATAGTACGTGGAGTATTATAAGGGTATGGAGGAGCCATAATTAGGGTTTGGAGTGATTAACTCTGGGTCGTTGTGATTAAATAGGGTTGGAGTAGCTAATTGTGATTTGTTGTGGTTAATTAAGGTTTGGAATGGCTAATTATGGTTGTTATGGTAAAATAGGGTTTGGAGTGGTTAACCACGGTTTGGTGTGGACAATTAGGGTTGGTTATGACTACTTAGATTTTTTGTGTTATCATGTGTACTTATTGATTAAAGTGTAATTATGATTGTGGAATTTTATTATTTGTGAGGTGTGAAGTATAAAGAGAATGATTCGTACATGTCCATAGTGAGAGCTTTTGAATAAGATACTTAAGACATTAATCACGTAAAATTGAAGATGTTGAGCTAGACCCAGACCGGTCCACAGGCAAATAATAGTGGCAGGGTATATTACCCTCGTGATCGGTCCACCGGCTATAATAGTGGCAGGGCATGTGCCCTCGTGATCGTTCCACCGACTATAATAGTGGGGGATTTCGTGCTCAATAAACCAATCATAATAATGATAAGATATGGGAAAGATACACATATTTATAGTGGGACACCTTGTGAGTCGGGGCCAGACCGGTCCACCGGCAAATAATAGTGGCAGGGTATGTTACCCTCGTGACCGGTCCACCGGCTATAATAGTGGCAGGGCATGGCCCTCGTGACCGTTCCACCGGCTATAATAGTGGGGTTCCCGCACTCACACAGACTAATAAAGACTATGACGTGAATCGATTATAATTATCAGAGATCTGATGAAAAAGTTATTTGGTTCATGCCGGTATTGTTTATCTGTGTTATTACATGCTATCTACGTAATTGTGCCATGTCTGCTATGTCATGTATCTCTATGTATGTGGGCCTTAGTGCGTCTGTTACCTTACTCAGTACGTAGCGTACTGATCACCCATTTCATGGGTGCCGCTCATTCCCACGAGCAGAAGACCTGTTTGAGCTTGTGCAGGTAAGGGATGATGTCTTCGATGCCTACGACACTTACGAGGCATCGGATGGGGCTGAGCGATGAGCCTAAACCTGACTTGGGGATCGAGAGCAACTCGGCCGGACTCTGTTTCCTTTATTGACCTTGTATTATCATATTTAGTTGTGTTATCGTAATATTCTTTATGTTTTGAAAAACTCTAGTCACGTACTCTTTGGTTTGTAACCCTAAATCAGACTCTGATTTCTATATGACTTGCGTTTTATTAATGATTCGTGTTTGATGTTAACTTTATTTAGCCTTAGCACTTAGTATTGGAACGGTAGGAGTGAACCGATCTGGTACTAAGTGTGGCGGTAATGCCCCTAAGTTTACGATTTTATCTTTTTGCTTCCGCTAAATCCTTTTAATTAAACGAAATTTTTCAGTAGTAAATTTGGGGGTGTTACATTTTCCTCCTCCCTTTTTCTTCCTTCTTCTCCTCCACCACTCTTGCAACCCACTTCGCAGCCCTGCTGCAGCCGCCTCAACTGCCCTTGGTTGCCGATCATCCATCCCCAACCACCACCTACACCCCCACTCCGCCCCTGCACCCAGCCCTTGCCCTAACTCTCCTCCACCTTCCCTCTTCCTAAGCCCCAAAACCCTTACCCAAGAACAACACCCCTCCCCTCTCCTTTTGCCTCCTTCGACCCCTTCCTCCCTTATTTTGCATGCATTGTGCGTAAGTCTTGCCTTAATCTTGGCCTAACCATTAATTAATTTAAGGTATAAAATTATTTGATGCATTATATATTAATTAAGCTTTTTATATAAAAATTATCCCTCTAATTTTCCTACTTTTATTATGCTAATTTTGATATTGATTTTTGGGATTGATTTTTTACTAATCAAAGCTTGAATATTTAACTAGAGTACCGGTAATGTTTGATTTTTGCGGGAAATAAGGCAATCGTTAAACCTTACTTAAATGTATGGATATGCGTATTCTAGCACATTAGGGTTTTTAATATGTTATATGCATGATATTTATTGTTAATTATATTGTATTTAGTTGCTTGTATTGATTGATGAAAAAGGAAAGCATGCTAAAGTATGGGTTATGTATAGAAATAATGCTTAATGAAGGGGTTTTGTTACTAATAAAAATGTTAAGTGCTTATCAATGATATGTTATGTTAATGTGGCCATTGTTGCATAAATATTGTGATTATGGACCCTAAGGGCATTTTAGTAATATTTCTTATGTAGAGTGTGGCCTAAATAAGTGTGGGTGCTAATGAATATGATGATAACTTAATAATAGTTGGTGGAGTTTGAATGATGGGTATGGAGTATTAAAATTGATATTTTATGTAGTGAGGGTACTTTAGTAAAAATGTTAATTTTGTAAGTAAATAGGGCAAAATGGTAATTTTGTAAGTTAAGAGGGCAAAATGGTAATTTTGTAAGTGAAGGGGCAAAGTGGTAATTTTAGAAGTAAAGGGGTAAAATGGTGAATTGGTGTAAATGAAGGTTAAAATGGTACTTTGGTATAAAGGAAAGGTAAAATGGTAATTTTAGAAGTAAATGGGCAAAATGGTAATTTTGGAAGTAAAAGGGTAAAGTGGTAATTTAATAAAGTAAATGGGATAAAATGGTAATTTAATGAAGTAGAGGGGTAAAATAGTAATTTGGTATAAAGGAAGGATAAAATGGTAATTTAATAAAGTAATAATGAAGAGGGGCAAAATGCTAATTATAATAATAAAGAAGGGTAATTTAGTAATTTAACCAATTTAAAGGGTAGGATGGTAATTATAATAATGGAGAAGGGTAATTTGGTAATTTAACCAACTAAAAGAGTAATTTGGTAATTATAATAATGAAGAAGGGTAATTTGGTAATCTAACCAACTAAATTGAAAATCTGACCAGTGTAACAAATATGAAGGTTGATTGGTGACTTAATGAGCCTAAGGGCAATTTGGTAATTTCGATAAGTATAAAGGGTAATACGGTAATTTAGGCCACTAAAAGGGTAAATTGGTAACTTAACAAGTGTAAGGGGTAAAGTTAGTGATTTAATAAGTATGGAAGATAAATTGGTAACCTAATACGAGCAAGGGGCAATTTGGTAATTACGCAACATAAAGGATAATATGGTAATTTGGCAAGTAAAGAGGGATGACTTAATAATTATACAAGCAAGGGGTATTTTGGTAACTTTGAAGAGACGATAGGGGTAAATCAGTAATCTCGTATCTAACATGGCAATGGTTTAACGCAGTTTCATAATAAGACTCAAGTAACTTCGAATAATAAGGGTATTTGACATTCGGTAAATATTACAAGAACATAGCCTAACCTGGGATTAGATGGATAATTAAGGTCATGGTATAGTGTTATTCTTATATTCATGAAGGAATTGTCTTAGCCATTAATCACACATGGTGTTGTGTGGTGGGTGTGAATTAAGGGCATGTTAGGGTTATGTGTGTCATGATCCTTCCTCCTTCGACGTGAACTAACCAGACTCTAAGGCTGTAATGTAATTATGATACATTGATATGACAACTTTTATGACATATGAATAAATGAAAATGAATCCTAATTCGGAATTGGATGAGATAATGATGGACTTAGTGATTCCTCTATGTTATCTTGGATAATTGTATAAATAAGTACTACCTAATGATATCATAAACAATTGAAAGTGAATGAGTATGAGGTTGTTGTGCTTTTCATGATCACCTTAATTAAGACACTAATAATTAAAGTGGAAGACCTTGAGATTGGGAATGGTAGCTCTTTAGGGGTCACTATCTTAAATATGTGGTTTAGCCTATGATTATTCTAGTATTTGCTGGTGTGCCCTAGTGCCCCAGCCAAGCCTTACATCTTACTCTATCTAGATCTACATACCTATTTATGAGGTATGCATACTTATGGATTAGGTGTCCTTGTCGGTAGGGTACTATGTAGCTTGTATGCATCAGTACGACCAGGGTACCTTTGCGTCTTTGGGTTGATGGTTGAAGGGTACTGAGTAGCTTGTATGTACCAGTATGACCGGTGTACCTTTGTATCTCTGGGATCTTGATCTCCCCTTCGAGGCAAATAAATGGAATTATTATGATAATTAAAAAGTGAAAACACTAATCATGAAAGTGAAAAACGAATGAGTCGGGCCCTAATGGATTATATTTTGAGTACCGGTCCACCAGTTATAATAGTGGCCTAGAAGCGCTTTACCCTATAAGATGTTTATGAGTATCGATCCACCAGATATAATAATGGCCCAAAAGTGTTTTGCCCTGGAAGATGTATATATGTATTCCGGTCCACCTACTATAATAGTGGGGGTCTTGATCTCAATAAAACAAATCTTGGATGTGAATAAATCATGGAAAATGCTAATTACTTATAGTGGAATACCATGTGAGTCGGGGGCATACCGATCTACTGAATAATAATAGTGACCAGGAGCCTTCTGCCCTGGAGACCAATCCATCGACGAATAATAGTGGTTAGGAGTGATCTATCCTGTATATTTTCGGTCCACCAGCTATAATAGTAGGGTTCCTGCACTCACATGGATATAATCCAAGAGATGATTGAATAATGATTGATTAATGGCTTAAGGCCCAAAGGTTTTGATTTCACGTTATGATCTATTAATATGTGATGGACTTTCTAAGAATGTAGATGTTGTGTATGCATTTCCTATTATATGTGTATAACGTTATACATGATGTGTTGCATATGGATATGCTTTTCGGTGTGGTTTAAAGGGTTACTCAGTATAGTACTGAAGGACTCCATTCGTGGACCCCTACCTATTCAATAGGCAGTGTCCCTTGTAGGTCCGTTTCAGGTGCTATTCAAGTGATCAATGAGGAAGAGCATAAGGATTATCCGGAAATTTCTAGGCTTTTACTCTTTCTCCTTTTTAAATCCTATTTTAAATGTAATATGTATTCTTGTAACCACCAATGGTGGGTTTTATTCTTGTAAAATGTTTATTGCGCTACTCTGATTTAAATACGGTTTGAGTTTCTAGCAAATTATATTTTATTCTTTTAGCCTTAGCATTTGGTACTGGAACGGTAGGAGTGAACCGGTCTGGTACTAAGCGTGGCGGTAATATTCTAGAAATTCATAGTTTTATTTTTTTTGCTTCACCGTTTCTTTTAAATAAAACAAAATTTTTTAGCAGTAAATTTTGGGGGTGTTACACCTTTGTCCTTTCACTTTTTTTCAATGGACAGACAGAAAGATTGTAAATTGCCTCTTCTATTGATCCATAGAAATTGATGTACGAAAACTCTATTTGAGATATTATTCTCGGCTTGTAAACATTTCTCTGTTTTTGTTTCCACATCTTCGTTTTTTTAAATATACACAAATATACATTATAATTTAAAAATGTATCATTTTCATGTGTTCTTTTGATACCCGTTCATGTACCTATGTGACATTATTGGCAAATGTTGTTAGTTTAGGCAGTCATCAAATTGTTTAATGACTAAAAAGGTTGGACAGATAAATTAAGTGTTTTGCAATAATGTGCGTACTTTTTTATTCTTTTGTGTGTGTGTGGGGGGGGGGGGCGAGGGGTTAGATAAATTCTTTATTAAATATATGGAGGTAGTTGTAGCAGCGACCTAGTGTTTGAACTGCTCGTTACTCAATTTAGTGTATACCACAACTCACACACTAGTTGAACCTTGAGAATGCGAAGGGGGCAGCACCACGAGCTATATAAATTACAAATACTAATCTTATTAGGAAAAACATGATTTAAAAAATAATTTCAACAACCCGTATGAATTATATATCATCCTTAAGTAGGAAAAGATGAGAAATGCAGGAGAGACGTGGTCTCTATATGAAAATTTATTTTTCATGCCATATACTTGGTAGCATAAGATATGGAGTATATGATGTGACAAGTACATAGGCTATTGCGAAGAAAAAATGAGTTTAGATTTTCCAAACGCCACTTATTATCACATTTTAGTTGTAATCAAAACAACCACTAGCTAATGCTGTATTTTTTTTTTTCCATTGAATTCTTACAACATAAGTATCATCAGATCATCCTACATCGTATCTCCATAAACACTTACTTCGTGAAAAATAGGGTCACTAAGTAATAGAAATCAATAGAATTTGGCCAATAGATAATGTCCCAATTATATAAGATTTATTCAAGCCTATACAGAGTTCACTAAAAATTAAAATAGCCAACTTATGTTCTTCCAAGTGTTAAAAAATGTATTCGGCTAGCTTGTTGTAGAAATGGAGATTATAATTGAGCAAGAACTTTAGTAAGCCTCCAACAACAACAATGTATGACTATAATAGATTATCTAGTAGAGATTACTCCTGCCATTACCACTTGTAATCAGGGAGGTGGATTAAAGCTAGTATTCCACGTAGTGAATATTTCAAAATTAGTCTCTATTTACAACCTAAATAAATCTTGAGGTTTTCAAATATAATACCCCACATTTTCTAAATTTAATTTTCTCAAATTTAATGATTCTATTAGCGTAATTTGATAAAAATATTTAACGATTTTAATTTCATTTTGTTATGTAGTTTTATCGATGGTTTTCAATTCATATTATAATTTAATTAATTATTTTCATTCCTGGTTATTTTAGATAAATTTGTTCACAAGCATAATTTTATTATATTCATATAATTTTGATTTTTG